>JAZFAV010000021.1:0-1268928 GCA_037954035.1 Rosalia funebris
GGGGCTGGAACGATGCAACAACAAAAACGGCAGACCAGTTTTTCAGAAACGCGGAAAAATTACACGTTTCTCGACGCGTCCCTCGCCAACCTAGTTGGCATAATTGGGAGATGTTTAAAACTCAATAATTTTTTTATTACCAAAATCTGTCAAGCAGTTGTGGTGAAATTAGTTATTGTAATATTAAGCAATTTATGAATTGTAGTTTTCACTGCAGAGCACAAAATTCAAACAACTATATTCGAATTTTCTAATTGGTATGCTAGTTGATGGAATTTCGAAAAACATAGCTATCGTTTATGTTTGAAGTATTTTCGTGAACATTTTGAGATTTAACAATAATACCAAAGGATTTGTGTGCGTGCCAAAAATATTATATTAATTGATAATGATAAGGTAACAATATTTGTTAACGCTTTATACTAATTACTCTGTAATTATTTCTGTTATTAGTTAAATTGCCATAACAACAATAAAACCGTTCCGTAGACAATAGACGCAAAATCCCTCCCACGAAACTAATTGGCCCTTCAGTCGGGTTTGCGGCCACACCGCCAACAATTTTTTACGGATTCCATTAATTTCAGTAATTAAATTCCTTGCAAGTAGCCATTACTCGAGATCGCTTCACCTACTAACTATGAACCGGCTGTGGAATCATAATTCAGTGGTCATGATGGGTGGTCATTTCGGTTCGAACGTAAAGAAGTAATTTAATATCTGCACGAGAACACCATCATTATTTTGTGTATCTGTCAGGAATAGTTGCAGCGTAGCCTTGTTCGTGAGAGGTATCAATTATTGTTTAGGTGTTTTAGATCATAGTTTGCGTAGTTGTCCGAGTGATGTACTATCCTTACACGGTGTTTCATTTAAGAAGAAACCCTCTGGAGAATTATGTGAAAATTGTTTTTAGAGAAAATGTTTATATGAGGCGTGTTCAAAAAATAACGGGAGTTTTCGTTTTTTGGACATCTACATCTACCGTGTACATCAATGTTATGCCCTTCAAAATAGTCCCCATTAGATATTATACACTTTTGTTAGCGCTTCTTTCAATCCCCGAAACACTTCTGAATTCGATCTTTGGGATAGCGTTTAGCTCTCTCAGCGATGCGTTTTTAATTTCATCTATGCTTGCAAAACGACGGCCCTTTAAGGTTCTCTTTATTTTTGGGAATAGAAAAAAAATCATATGGAGCCTTATCTGGCCAATATGGAGGCTGAGACATCATTACAGTGTTATTCTTGGCCAAAAATTCACGAGCGAGCATGTATCGTGGTGCATAGCCATGAATTATTTCGCCATAAATCCGAGCATTTCTTTCGAATTGATTCACGCAAACGGCGTTGAGCTTATAGGTTGTACTCCTTATTGATCGTTTAACCTTATGGCAAGAACTCATGGTGTACTATGGCGGTAAAATCGAAGAATACAGTGAGAATAATCTACACATTCAATCACACTTGTCGAGCTTTTTTCGGTTTTGGAGATCCAGAATGCTTCCACTGGGACGATTAAGCCTTAAATATCCGTAAATTTATGTTTAATCACCTGTTATGACACGTTTCAGTAGTTTTGCTTCATCGTTGACTTCATTTAGCACTCCTGAGCAACTTCCATTAGCCGCTGTTTTTGTTCCAAATTCCACAATTTTGGAACAAATTTTGCTACCACGCATTCCATACCTCAAACACCCGAAAAATTTCATGGTATGAGCAAATTGATATGCCAACATCATAATTCTTTGATTGTGATTCGGCGATCGTTCATAATAGTTTCTTTTACTTTTTCCACGTTTTCATCGGTTGTTGGTGTGCTGGAGTGTCCAGGGTGCTCGTCGTCTTCATAGTCTTCTTAGAAAGCAATATTTAACATTTCTAAAACATTGCTGCACCTTACTTTATTCTTATATCAAAATTTAATGCAAATTCTCTAATCCATTTTTTAAATAAATAAATAATCGCCGATAGTACCAAAACACATGTAACCTTTTTAATAGCTGATAACAGAACTAAATATCCGATATGGCTAACAATGTAGATACTTTTCAGAATGTTTACCAACACAACAACAAGAAAAATTCGCGAATCGGACTAACATAATCCGTAAAATTACAGAGTTCCTGTTACTTCTTGAACACAGCCCGTATACCTCGACAATTATTTTTTGGAAGACCATTTTTATATAAATCGTCCCATTCCTTTGTAGAGTCATTCGTTAAAAAAGTCGATCGACCAAGTGATACATTAATCAAAATCTTTATTATCCTTAATAGTGGATGCGGCTTAGATACTTCCAAATTCCCAAGATACAAAGCGGAAGGTTACACTTAGAGATGAGGACAATCGTACTTATCATGAAGATATGCGAAACTTTCCTTATTGAGACTCGAACCCAAGTATACAATCACTTTTTAATACTGGACTGATTGAGTCCAGTATTAAAAAGTTATTCACTCTATACAACACTCTTCTCTCTATATCACAGTATGAATAACATTCTTGCAAACATATATACCGCTCATCAAGGATAGGAAAAAGTGTGAGATTTTCTACGTATACGTAGAAAAAAGAATGAAGCAGTATTCGGGGGGAAAAGGATATATATAGTAAAACACTATTCAGCAGTGCTATTACCTTCAAAATGGTGATCCACGGTATTAGTTTTGTGACGAATTTTTGCTACCACCGGTGTTGCATTTCTTAATATCTTGTAAAAGGTGATTGTGGAAATTATTCCCTAAATATAAAATAGACCACTACTTTCTAAAATCTATTATTTAACTATTTTTCAGACTATTCTATATCAGAGCCTGTTAAAATCCACTCTTTATTCTTTTCGTCCTAATTTTGTTTCGAAATAACACATCAGCAAACAGTAGAATCAGCTGTTGCGATTTCTGGTATCCTAGTAAATTATACGCTTAGATGTCTGAGTCTCACTTTTACATATACCAAATAGGTGTTGTTGTTAGTTACTTCATACACAAAATTACACATGTACGAACGAACAATCAACGCAATTAATTATATAAGCATTGGTATGCTACTACCTTGGTATTGTATTTCTTATATTGAGTGCAAAAATGTTGTGAGGGCAGGACGAACGCTAGTGACGTCAACGTGGACCACACAATGTGATAACGGGACATAACAAATGCATTTCTAGTAAGAGATTTATGTTTGAGAAATTTTTAACTGGAATCAACCACGATATTTTTATGACAAATATATGCGACGGCTGGAAGTGGGTATTTCTATACAGAATTCCTTATCAACATGAAATATATGTAACTTTGGTTAGCGACTGGAGAGCAACCGCTACAATTTTATTCTTCTTTATTCTGGCTTTTCATTTTTCGAACGTAAATGTTATCGTCGTGAAGGATTTTGATGGCATTGTATTCTGGTATCTACACGATGAAGAGGCGGTAAGATAGCGGAGCGATATAATTAACTTCTGACTGACTTTTGTTCATTAAATTTCTATCTATCAGTTCTCGAATTGACTGAATTTCTATGCATTACAACTTTAGAAATTCAAATTTAAAATAGGGATGATTAATTAGTGTTTCAGATGTTAGTGTTTCACAGTTAAAAAAGAAATTGTAAGTTACCATTTAGCAAAAAGGAATAAATATTTCTTGTTAGTTATGTATAAGTTTAACAGCATTATAGGGCTGATTTTTGCAGCCCTGCATATAATATATGGATATAATACATATAAATAAAATAACGATATATGTTAACTAATTACATAAACAGTATCGAAATAACAGTTTCACAAAGGCATAAAAATTTGTCTTAAAGCCATTTTACCTTAACCTTTCGTCGGGCACAGTTTAAATTCAAGCACATTCGGGCGCAATGCATCTGACAGATCCCATATCAAATACTATACAATTTAGATTGTAATGATATAGAGAGTCAATTAAACTTTTATTTTAATTAATACACTACAACGATAAATATTTCACACTAGTTTTTAATAATAATAATTAAATTTATATAAAAGAATTTATTTAATGTCGGAAAACAATAAATTTGGAAGATTTTTGTAGGAGAACCAGCTATTGACAAGTTTTTTTTCTATTTTAAGGACAAAACACAAACATAAATTAGTATTCAGCCATATTTTGAATACAAAAAGTAAACCACCTATTTTTTTCATGTAAAAGTCATAAAGTTATATATAGAAAAATATTGGACGTGAATTACAAAGAAAATTTATAATTAACTGACTATTTTAAGTGTAAAGAATTACAAATCCTCTTAATCATTTTAGCATGTTCCAAACAGAAATAAAAGTCACTTTGTTGGTAACGATATTTAGTATAAACCAATAATTTAACACCCAAATGTGTTAATTTTTAATAATAATACTATAAAAATTCAGAAGAAGTAAGTGTAAAGATCCAAAAAAAATATCAAATTAATAATATTTTTTTGGATCTTTACTAATAATAAAAGAAATCTAATAAAATATAAAAGTGAAAACAATTACGTAATCAGGCGCAATGCATCTGATAGATCCGAGTGGTCCATGCAAGGCCAGTGGATGCACTAATAAAATCGATATCGAGAAGAGTGGTTTGGAGCTAGGAAGCCGAGGGAGTTCGAGTTAATAAACACGAAAGGGCAAAGAAAAAAGTGACTGCCGGATCTCACAGATCGGCTGCGCCCGACCGACAGAGTGTTACTTAGAGTATATCCAACATAATGAATATAAATATCATCTAAAATTTTGATATACATATACAAGATACGTCATATCCGAAAATCGACCAAATTGTTGGACACTTATTTATAATTCATGAAACCAGTTATGACCTTTAATTTAAAATGTAGTGAAATATATTGGAACGGGAAGGGTTTATTACATTGCCCTGAGCAAAACCATGTTTAAAGACTAACTGAAAGTGAATTGAGTGAAAATATTATTTTTATTACATAAGTATATAAGAAAATGATATGCGTTATCCAATTGAATTCAATCCAATCTTCAGTATTATCCAATCTTCCACTCGTTCTCGCCTTCCATAACAAAATATTCTTTTAACATACAAGGAATTTATCGGGGATATACACTACAACTATCCTGATGTCAGCAATCCTTTTCTCATCGATGGTATACGAACTGATCGGTTTGTTAGGAAATCTTAACGACGGTTTCAGAGTTTTTTAAATAATTTAAAAGTATTCATAGTGAGGCCATAGATAAAATTGCGCGTTGTGGCCAAATCGTCTTTGTATTCGAATTTTTTTTTATGTTTTCGCCCGTTACTCTCGTGACTGAAGTTTTTTTTAAATACATGGGCCACTAGCCACTGGAAATAGTCCCGCTAGTCCTGGCACATGTCAAGTTTTGAAAATAAACGGAATTTGTTTTATTTTCTACTGCCTTCTATATTTATGATATAGCCACCACATTTCACATATTGATGTGAGAAGGGCTAATTTTCAACATACTGCTAAAATACCAATTTCGAAAAGAATTGGACATGTCACCTTTTGAAAATAAACAATTCACTTACTAAATATCACACAATTGGAATAAAAGACCTGGTCATACTAATCTTACCAACGACGCGCAAAGCTGACCGAGCGTTTCTCATTGGTAGTCTAGTCCTTATTTGGTCAAAATAAACTGCAAGATATCAATAAATAATCAAAATAATTAATATTGGCATTTTCATTTATATTTTCTTACCGGTAATAAATATGTTTAGATTTAGATGAAACAAAATAATTTTCTGGATATGCAAAAGATGACAATAAAATTTACACCACACCACTTAATTAACACGTAACGTGTTGGAAAGCATACCATTCAAACTGGTAATAAACAACTTCAAACTTGACAAATAGCCACGGAATTGAGTTTTATTACCTTATATTTGCATCTGACGGATAACACTACAAGTAAATAAGTAATTACGGAATTGTGTTTTGTTTAGCCTAATTACATATTTTAACACATCAGCTTGTTTACATTTAAAAATGGTATAATTTATGTAAACTCGATTTGTTATTAAGCATATATTTACTTGCTTACTTTTGGTTACAGTGTAAGGTCCTAGCTATACACAGAGTAATTTTTTTATTACATTAAGGCCGTGTTCAGACGGTAGTGGTAGTGGTAGTACTAGAGAATGGCTCTCACAAAAACAAGGGTTTTGGCAAATTATTTGATTCTCAGAATGATGAGAAGAAAACGACAAGTGTAAATCATTTTATTTTTTTGCTATTACTTTAATCATTTTATTGAAAAATTCGCTAGACCCTAGGTCCCAAAACGCTGGTTTATTTTTTATAGAGATTATTAGTTTCTCAGTGTCGAAAAAACTCATTATTTTTATTAAACGCAATTAAAAATAAGGACAAATATAAACACAAGAAACAAGGAAATATAGCGTGAACGCGACGGATAGCTGTAGGCAAGTGACTACCGTCTGAACAGAATTTCGAGGCTCCGTGTAAATAAATGGAAGCGGCAGTACCTGTTGACTTACCTGCAGACTAGACAGTCAAGTGCTGACTATGTCCCCTCTTGCCTGCGCTGGTCAAGCGCTGCTGCTTTCCTCTGTCTGAACGGTCGCCGTAGGCGTAATGATATTGGCTTGGAAGCGCTCTCCACTCTTGACTAAGTGAGTCAGACCGTAGGCTGAGACTACCACAAGACTACCGTCTGAACACGGTCTAAGACCGTGTTCAGACGGTATGCGCTTTCAGACGGGATGCATTTTGCCCTCCATGAGCCTACGTAGGCCAAGTCTACCACTTAACCACTAGGATAAAACGGATGTTGTACGCAACGAAAGTAAACTCAAATATTTTTATTTGATATTGTCAACAATTTGTATATATTATACCGAAATTGTATGTCAAAATATATGAATAATATCAGAAGGAGTTGAAAATCTATTTTCAATGTTAATGATTAGCTGATAAAAGTAAAAGAGAAATAATTAAATAATCAAAGGACATAATATACTAGCAGAGACTGTGAAGGCTCCTAAACATAACACTGTGGAACACCGGATACTATTACTGTAGTATTGAAGACTAATTTATCTGTTATAATTTACTGATATCGATCTCGATATAAAGTTTAAAAGTTAAGGTTTTGTTCGAATAAATGCTGTCCTGTCAGTTTTTTATTCTAGCTGTATATTTTTTTCAAACAGGCGTAACCTAAAACGAAGATATCGTAACATTTTTTTATGATATGAACATTTAGCCTTATTATCATATCCTGTATCTAAATGAAATTGCTTCCCAGAATCACAGTTTTACTGTAAAAATAATAAAACCTATTTAATTTAAGAATTTTCCCCCTTAGAATTACTCTTACCGCAGGGAGTCAGTCGCTAGGTTACTGATCATTTCCGGTGTCACATATGGATAATAGTTTTGATTGTTATCGGCACAAAAATTAATTTCATGTTTTTCTTGACAATATGACATTTTATAACATAATTTTATATTTACATTTGTACACATATACATGTAGGTCCGAACCTGGAATGTACGATTTACTCGCAGGTATTACGCATCATATCTGCATACTCAACCATCATCAATATTTTTAGCGTTCTATCTTCTTAGACGTTTATTGTTTTAAATACCACAGGATATTATCCAACCCAGTTGGGATAAAATAGTTAGAAAAACAGTTAAATTATCTTTAAAAAAAATTTAACTTACCAAACAAACCCTAGGGTTAAGATTTAAGGTCTCTGCCCATTATATTGTACCATACTAGGACCGTAGTCGTATCGACACATGCAAACAAATATAATTTGCATCAACTTGTATCAGACAACGCCCAATAGACCGTTCCATCACCGACCAATACCGTAGCGTGTCATGACCGGACCATTGATGCAAATTATATTTGTTTGCGTGTGTCGATAAGCATACGTCCTAGTATGGTACGGTGTAGTGGCGAGTGGGCAGAGACCTTTAGAGATATTATAAGAGATCACTCACTGGAGTGAGACTCTACACGTTATACTTTCTATTGTCATAACATACGCTTATTGCCTATTAGACAGATTGCAGAGCTTTCTAAGAGTTATATAAAAAAATATATCAATATAACTGAATCCACCAATCAGATGCTGATATTTTCGATAATATTGGTGGTTATTCTAAAAGTTAATTATTTTCGACACTCATGGACAATTCAATTTAGATATGATGTATGGTACATGAAACATGATCAGAATTTTGCGAAAAATTAAAAAATAAGAGATAATAGTTTGAATAAGTTAAGTTCGACGTAATGTGCTCTTTGTGGGTTATCCTGTATACATGCAACTTAGTTTTGAAAACGGGCGACTAAAATAAGAAATTCAGGCGATTTGTCGATAACAAAATATTTTAATTTTAACGGAACTTTACACCCAATTTTTACATTCTTATTGTACGAGTACAATTGCAACAACTAACAGCTAATTTTGACAACTAGCTAGCTTTTAAAGATGCGATCAATTAATATTTTTCCATTTATTTTAATCACAGACGTGGCGGCATGCCTTGTAACGTGGTGTTAAAAGCCTTTCTCTAAACCAAGAAGAAAAGGTAAGAATGTAATTAATGACATGTTATCCACGACAACGAGGTAGTAAAATCCGAACGAAGAAGGAACTTATTTACGTACGCCCTTAGGGGTCTCAAGTACGACATTCCCGGAATTCCAGAAGATCGCTACAGTAATTACACCAGCCAGTAGCGCTTTTAGGATTATTTTGTTACCTAAACATAATAATATGCCCCCTAGCGCGTAGTTTCATTTTGCGCCGGTATTATGTAATTTTATTTTTTATACTTGTGCTAACCGCAAAACAATTGTAATTGTTTTTTTCTGTATTTATTGTAATATAATGCTTTGATCTGAAAACTGAAGTTCTTCCTGTGAAAACTTTTAAACAGTGTATGTGAAAGTTTCTTTAATTACAGATTTACGTGCATATCATCGTCTACATGTTAAGCCTGTTGTAGACATTGTGAGTTTTCTTCGCGAAGCAGTTTCGCGAATCAAATCTCACATTTTCTAGACTATTTCCTCGCCCTGAGTCTCGTCTCCACTTGACTTGTTTGGCTGCCTCACCCTCATTCCCTCACTAGTCGGTAAACACCCCGCATCAAACACGTTTCACGGTAGAAGCTAGCGGTGTGTAGGCTAAAAATGAACCAGGCTGAGGCAATCATACTGTTTCAAGAGAACTGGCCGCTCGCGCTTGACTCGCGAGGGATACTCGCTATTGAGATTCGCCAGGAAAAATTCGCAATGTCTACAACCGGCTTTTATACATCAATAACCAACAACATACAGCGATCGAAGAGACGCCACTGTGAAAAACTCGGTTATTGTTCTTTTAAAGAAAATTCCTAAATCAGGTGAATTTTCATGTCCAGGGAACAGATAAGTATGGAAAATTCCAGAATTCATCCCTCCCGTGTAACCTACTCCTTTTTCGATGTGTAGAATATACCAACTTTTTGCCTACTGAGTGTAGTGCTCTCCCGTCCCTATATTGTTATAGCGGTCGGTTTACGGAAGTCGGTACAATAAGGCTACAGTGTCACTATCAATCACATATGTATGTTTCAGAGTTTGAGCCAAACCTAATTGTTCTGAGTCGTGTAGGCACAATAGTTTGGGATGAGACTCAAACTCTCACTGAACTTAGCTAAATATACTCTTGATAATCTACCCAAAACAAGCAGAAAAGGTATAAAGAAAAGTACAGGCTTTGTTGTATGAGTGGATATACTCCACCGTCAAAATTTCTTGAGATAGAAGGATGTTGTCTGCATTGCAAGAACAGTGCTAAAAGTGTAGTCTTGGAGAAGAGTGCGTATATGCAGCAACAGGCAACAATAAGCAATAGTTGATGGTCAACAATTGAATCAAGAAGGTTAAACTATATAGGTAGTGGCATGCAAGAAATAATTGGGGTACATAAGCTACTAATACCACAAAAACAGTTCTAAGCATAAACGGGAAGTTTGAAGTCAATACACAAAATAGCCTTGTTGTCAGTTGATCTTGTTGGTGGTTATTAGTTTATATTTTGTTTTTCCCTAACAACAGAAACATATCTAACGAAGTGTAGTTAAAACTCTTTTTAATTATGTATTTTGCACAAATAGTCTTTCAAAAATCCTCAATGTACGTTTCCCGAAAATTGTGGTCAGGAAGAGAGAGGTAGAGAGAGAGAGAGAGAGAGAGAGAGAAATTTTCTTTGCAAGGATTAAAATCAAATCGAATCGAATCTATGAATTTGCAAAGCAACCAACTGCTATAATCTTGTTAACAAGAATAACTTTTAAGTGAAGGAGATATACAATATTCCAAAATATAATTTGGTATGTATTTCTATCTTTTAGCTAAATGGAATTTAATAATATAGAATTTAATTTAATAATATTTCTAGATACTTTGATATATCATACACGAATGGCGCAACTTTTGTCTTAACCCCTACTTGCTCGAGACGTTTGAAATTCGTTGAGCGCCTGTTATTTTACCTCCCGGAGCTTTTATTATGTCTCTTTCCTCTGAAATGCATCTTAAAACTACGAGGGAATGCGTAAGATATAATAATGTTAATATAATTAAAATATAAATAAAATAAACATAAAATTAAAAACACCTGGTCAGGGTATCTCCGTTCCACAAATTATTATGGGGAAAATGGTTGAGTGATTCGTTATATTGAAGGGAAATCTTCTGTCGGTGTTTAGATTAATAGATAGATGTCCTTAAACAGTCGATGTTTAGATTAACTAATTTTGGATTTAAAAACAAATTAAATAACGGGTTATCCGTGGTTGTTATCGAATTTCTGCCTGTATTTTTTTTTTTTTTGAAGGAACTGATGATGGATGATCGCGAAACGTTAAAATAGCATAATTCGGAAGAATTTGCTTCATTGAACAATGACAATGAAAGCCTCAATTCGCATTCATTTTGAAGACAACAAATTAATGAGGTGATACCATACATCATACTTTTTTATGCCAATATAATTTGATTATTTTTAAATTGTATAATAAATGACAATCTGTACAAAAATTTTTCTACAAATATTAGAAAACTCGAATACCACCAACGTTCTGAAAATATCCGAGATGTTATCAGTGAAAGATCTTCGATTTTTTGCAGAGTATTATGAACTACTTAAAAGGTTCTATTAATCTGATTTCTTGCCTTATTCGGGGTTTTCCAGTCATCTTGATATTTTTTATAATGTTCCTTATTTTTCTTTAGATACAATGTTTAGTCTATGATTCTATTTCGCTAATGGGGATGAGATGCAACAGCAGGTCGAAATTGGCAAGTCTTGAGGAATTTAATTGTCGCTTTATTTGGAGGTATGTGCAATATTTGTAAAGCACTAATATTTTAACGTATTTTCACGATTGCCTGTTAAATATTCTTGTTTATAGGGTCAATATACCTTATTTACATTAAAATGAGACCGAAAGTATAAAGATAATGGATAACTAAAAATATAATTTATAACTGTTATCAAAGTAGGTGTTTTTATATTTGTGGCCAATTTAGATAAAAGATCAATCACCTTAAACAGCCTAATACTCTTCTCATCTGTGGATATATAAGAAACTAAAGGAGTTGAATTGATATTATGTTGTCAATAACAAGTGACTAAATGAAACAGGTATACAGGAATTTGAAGCGGATGGACATCTTTACTTACTTTACATAATTTACATAATTTACCTTACTTTATTTAATTTACTTACATGTATTTAATTTATTATTCATAATAAATTAAATTATGATTTGGTTTTAATTAATTTTACATTGTTTGGGTGTCTTTCTAATTTTCGATGGTTTTGTCGCATAAATCTGGTTGAATCTGCTGGATGGCTTTCGGTATGTTTACTTTGAGGGCGTCAATTGTTTGCAGTTTATTCGCATATACCTGTGATTTAACATAGCCCCAAAGTAAGAAGTCTAAAGGAGTTAAATCGCACGATCTCGGTAGCCAATTCACATCACCGCTGCACGAGATAACCATGCCTTCAAATCGCTCGTGAAGAATGTCCATTGTGGCATGCACTGTGTGGCACGTAGCGGTGTTCTGTTGTAACCACATATCGTCGGTGTCCATATAATCCGTTTAAGCCACAAGAAGTTGCTTATCATCGATCTGTGGTCTCGCCGTTGACGGTTATGGCAATGTCAGTTTCGTTTTGGAAGAAGTACGGACCGATGATTCCACCAGACCAAAATTCGTGACTTTCTCGAGATGCATTTGGTGCTAGTGTATATCGTGTGGATTGGTATCGTCCCAAATCTGACAATTTTACTTGTTCACATATCCCAATCAGCGACACACGGCGTTATTCCTGATCAGTTCGATTTTATATGGGTGTAGACCCAAGTCCCGATGCAAAATTCGTCAAGTTGAAGTCACAGAAAGGCCAAGTTCTTGTGAACAATGAGAAATTGTCTGCCTCGAGTTTCCGCGTACATTTTCATGCACAGTAGCAATGTTTTCAGCAGACATTGCAATTGGGTGACGTACGGGTGTTGGCTGATTATTTATCAAACCGGTTGACTTCAATTTGGCTACCAAACATCGAATAGTCGACTCCCACTCCGACTCCGAGCCGCACGGTTGTGAAGAAGATAAAAATCACATAATGCCCAGAACGCTTCTCCAACAGTGAACAGAGCACTGATTTTGAAAATAAAATTTGATGATTTGTACACGTTGTTGAACGCTATAAACTTCCATGGTGATTTGTCATGCGCAATTTAACAATTCACAACAAATTTGACAGATGTTGCTTTAACAACATGGCCGCTATAATCTAACACATTTCGAGCATCCCTATTGATAGAACCTGTATAGGTTATTTGTTTGTTTTAATCACACTAGAAGTAAAGAGATTATGGCGTTTTATTTTACATGTTACATTTTCTTCTATATTCATTTTATCATATTTCTACATTCTTGTTAATATAAAATAATAACAATAAGTGGTATAATAATAGTTGACCTGAAAGGAAACCACATGCCTGACAGGAAGTAAATATTGTTTTAGTAAGGTAAATAATCTATCTGGTGGATTCTCACGGAGACTTATCGAATCCGTGAAAGTAAATATTTGACGTTCAAACTTCTCCAGTCCTTCAGCACACTTGTTATGATTTGACTTTTGCACGAAATTCCACATATCCCTTAAACAAGATGGAAGCTCGATAAATGTTGATAAATAGTTCTGCTAAATAAACATTTTGTGGCTTTCTATGAAGTGGTAAACGAAATAATCAAGTTTCCTAGGGATTATTGAAATAAAATAAATTTTGCCAGAGTGTGCTGTTGTCCTTTAGAGTTATAGTAGGTATATTTCTTATTACACATTGTTCGAAGGAAGACGTCACTTTTCATGTCGCTCATCAATTTTCAATTTAGTAATCGAGTCAATTAATGTCGCTTATAAATACTGTAACATTTATAATAATAATAATACTAATAATTTCTTTATTATCCAACAGAAAAAATCCATTTATAGGACAAAATATGGAATACATATATATGTATAACTAAAAAAATATAAATATATTTATAAACTCAATATATATATATATATATATATATATATATATATATATATATATATATATATATATATATATATATATTTCAAAAAATAAAACCCGCCACAGGTAGGATTCGACATTTGTCCCGGATCGGAACCGAACGACATACAGCTGTTTCGAACTTGTTAGTTCTCATCAGTGCCGCATACGGTACGCCGATCCGGGACAAATGTCGAATCCTACCTGTGGCGGGTTTTATTTTTTGAAACCTTATCTGATCGTGCAGAAACACGAGAAAGGGGTCGAGGATCGCTTCTGGGTATAATTCAATGCCTGGTGGGGCTTTAGCCCGAGGAGTAGTTGTTTCCTAGAGCGATTATGTAATAGCTTTGCTATTCGGGAACTACTTTGATAACCGCTTATATATATATATATATATATATATATATATATATATATATATATATATATATATATATATATATATATATATATATATATATATATATATATGTATATATATATATATATATATATATATATATATATATATATATATATATATATATATGAGAAAGAGGAGAAAAGAGGAGCGCATAAGGGAAGCGGTAGTGAAGTGACAAATGATACCACAAACGAAGTGGAGTTTAGATATAGGGATAGAGCAAGATAGGGTGGAATGAAATTGTTAGAAGTTCTTTTAAGTTGTTTAACACGAAATGGGATATTTAGTTAAGTAACTGTAATTGTAGTATTTAGATTATTTGTTTAAAGAAATGTATATTTAGCCTCTACACCTAACGGTAGGAGAGGTATAGATTATATTATATTATATTATATATATGTATAATTAAAAAAAGTAACTCTAAATAACTTTAACATAAATAAATAATGGAATACATTAACATATAATTTACAGGACAGTAAAAAGTTGTTGTTTCCCTAAATATAGTAACTCGTTATAAGTACAATTATTCAAGTCACAAGTGCCTAGATATTACATTAAAATTTTCTGACATTACAAACACTGACGATTTTAATAGCACGTTAGTTCTTACAGTCTGGCAATAAACCATTCTTTTCGAAAGCCTTGTCTAGGTGTGCGTATATTAAACACGCTTAGTAATGCGGGTACATCAATATTATTATGGAACAGTTTAAATGAAAACAAAAAAAAATATATGAAAAATTGTTTCTTAGACATACGATATACAAATCACATATCTATATTTCTTAACTCGCAGTTTGCGATTGCTCACCGCCAATGTATTTAAACAATAATTTAATCAGTTTACTTTAGTGATTATTTAAACAATAATTAGTGAAGCCAAAATCAAAAGTACCAGAGTTCCAGTAAAGCAAATCTACTTGTACTAGATTCTACAACATAAGGATATTCTTAGCTGTCTCAACTTTCCTGTCATTTACTGAATATTCTTGCAAAGCTTTATTTTCCAATATACATCTGTTCCTCATTATAACAAGTTATAAATTAGGTGAAAAAATGTTTTAATTATAATTATGCAATAATAGAAAGATATCTGTAATTATTATATTCCTCTGGACTACATAAATGAGAGAAAGATTGTTATTAAATTGCTTCTATTAAAAACAGAGAAAACAACGAATGGATGCAAACTTAAAATGGATTTTAACTTTTCTATATTTCATCTTCATTTGAACTGTCTACAAATATACAGGGTCTTTCAATAGGGACGCCTGAAATTTGTTAGGTTATGGCGGACGTGTTGTTAAAGCAGCATCTGTCTAATTCATTGTGAATTTTTAGTAGTGTATGGCAAATCACTGTGGAAGGTTATAGCGTTCAACAATGTATGAAAATCATCAAATTTTATTTTCAATATCAGTGCTCCGTTCGAGAAACGTCCGGCGCATTTCGTGATTTTTATCCTCGCCACAACCATCCCGCCGAGTCGATTATTCGACGTTTGGTGGCTAAATTCGAGTCAACCGGTTTGGTAAATAATCAGCCAACACTCGTTGACCCGCAAGAACTTGGCCTTTCTGCGACTTCAACTTGGCGAATTTGGCGTCGGGACTTGGGTCTGCACCCTTGTAAAATTCAACTGACTCAGGAACTTAAGGTAAACGACTATAAACAACGCGTATTCGTGTATTCGCTGATTGAGCTAGAGCAGTTGGAAGTTGACCCAAATTTCGCCAAAAAAATCATCTTTAGTGACGAGGCCCATTTTTGGATGAATGGATATGTGAATAAGCAAAACCGTCAGATTTGGGACGATACCAATCCACACGAGATACACTGCAGCAAATGCATCTCGAGAAAGTCACTGTTTGGTATGGATTTTGGTCTAGCAGAATCATCGATCCGTACTTATTCCAAAGCGAAACTGGCATTGCCATAACCGTCAACGGCGAGCGCTATAGATCGATGATAAGCAACTTCTTGTGGCCTAAACTGGATGATATGGATACATGTGGTTCCAATAGGACGGCGCCACGTGCCTTCCTTTGGGGCTATCTTAAATCGAAAGTCTATGCGAATAAGCAGCAAACAATTGATGCCCTCAAAGTCAATGTAACGAACGCCATCCCGCAAATTCAGCCAATTTATGCGGCAAAGTCATCAAAAATTGGACCTCATAATTACGTGCCACTAAGTAAAACCGCGGCGGATATTTGAACGACGCTATATTTCATACATAATGCCATAAAATATTATTTCATATAAAGAAAGAATTGAGTGGATATCTCACATACAACTTGTCTTACTTACGTTTAAAAATCAAGCGGCCTTATTGAAATACCCTTTATTACAATAGCTGCAATATTTAGGCATAATCTAGGTAGTTTACTAAAGTCAAAATTTTTCTCCTCGTTTCTTGTTCATTAATCTTCTCTCACTACTTTGTATCACCTATTCGATAATCAAAAATGTACCCATATTATTATGTTTTGTTTCTGAAAAGTCATAGTTAAATACTCTCCCGGCCATATAATCGGCCATATTCAATGTATATGAATTAACAAGAAGCATGCCCAAATCTCTGATCAATTGGAAACACTGCCCACTGAAATCTCATTGAATCTATTCGAGAAAAGTGCGTGTAAAATGTTTAAACCATTATAGAATATCTAGTGCAGAATTAAATAGGATTATCATGATTTTCCCAAATTGAGAAGCGCCCTATAGCTCGAAAACACGCCGTGTGTGCCACGTTTATTTTTACGAAAATGGAGCTATGAATCCATATATCATATATCTGCTCTATCCCTTACTTATCTTAAATCATGAATTTTCACCACAGTGTTACATACACATATTTTGTAGAAGGATATTTCTTACGTTTCTTTCTTCATTGTTTCATATTTCCAATATTTATTTTGGTATTTATTATCCAACCCATCAAAAATAATACGACTCTGTCTTAATTTTTCTGTTTCCTATTTTTATTGTACAATCAATTGCACGTTATGCCGAGGTATTTATAGCAGGTCACTCTAATATACGTATGTATACGTAGTAAGTAAACGCTGACTGTTCTGATAAGACGAGAAAGTAATTAGAACAATTCGTAGAGTTGCGCTTACAAATCGCACCCACTTGCCATGCCCACTTGATAAAATATATTGGATAAATTCAATGTTATTCTGGTAGTCGGCTTCCACGATCAACAGGGGTCTGCGTCAAACCTTTTGGTCTACAAAACCGCCGCGTACCTCTATCTGCGTTATGAGGATAGCAGAAGTGCGAGAAGAGTCTAGAGTTACGCGTTACCTCGCACGTTACGCTAACCTTGTGCGCAAATTGATTGATTTTTATGAGTAACCCACCGACATTGCACACTATTCAAGCGGATATTTAAAACTGAATGGGAGCTACATAAAAACAAAAATATTTTGTGTTTCCTCTTACTTAATATTCTCTTATTTAATTCTTTCTTTATTCGTATTAATTTCGTATTTTTTTCTTTATTACAGTATATTTAGATGAAAATGTTTTAACTATTACCATACCATTCTTAGTACCTACTATTAAAACGGAACTCAAATGTTGAAAAGAGCAGAAGTGAGCACGTAAACGCTAGAACAAATTCGACAAAATCTTTACGAGGCAAGTAGGAAAAAGTGCTCAATGTTTTTTAGACGTTTGCATTCTTTGGTGATTTTCCATTTTGGTACTGCGAGAGGCCAATAACAAATACCCGTTCTGCTATTCAGGAACGGAAGTCAACAGGAAGGGAGGAACAGCTTTTGGTATAAAGACTGTCCGGGTCTTTATACCAAAACCACAGGTTCGTTCGGTAACGCTCGTCGAAGCGTTACTGGCTGTGCAGGAAAATCCTCATCGAACAACTCGCGAAATCGCATCGGAGCTGTTGGTGTCAATCATCGATTTCGAAATGATTGAAAAACATTAAATGGCACCAATACAAGGTATACAAGGTGCAATTAGTTCACAAGCTTCGGGAAATGATTTCCACCATAGAATATCATTTTCTCAGTTAATGATGGATTGATGTAATTAATAATCCCCAGTTCCAAAAACAAATAAAGTAATCTAATTTTGATGGATGACACTGAGATGTTTCAACTGAGATCTTTCTCTTTGATACCTTTAAAGTAGACCAGATCAAACTAGTGGTTAGTTATCGGAAAACAACTGCCATAAACTTCTCATCGACAAACAACAGGATGATTGCGATGGATTTTGATGGAGTTGCATACCAGCATCTATACGATGGGAGCGAAAGTGTTACATGTGAGAAATATCTTCAATTTCTGAGAGATGTCACACAGGTTTTTAAAAAACATCCATCTTCTTGTCCATGGCAATTACCATCAGCCACACAGAGATCAGAGTCAGAGAACAAAAGGTATACATACAATGTACCCAGCCGATCGATATGGGAATCGAACCCACTCTCATATCAATAGAAACCTGGAATCCTGGATCAATTCCTAGCGACATTATTACTTAGCAGATTTAGTTAAGAATCCTGACTCTTTTGCGAAGTAGTTACAAAATATTTTATTCCCAGTAGATTTAACCAACGCTGAGAAACTCTCTAAACTCCTATCTGTAATAATCCTTGTACTCGAACATGAACCCAAATTCCTTTTTATTTTCTACTGCTTATGCTTCTTTATTCTAATTCTCTTAAATCTTTCTTATAAGTCTTATTCAAATGATTGAAAACGATCGCCAGGAACATGGTTGGATTTGCTATCACATTCGTAAATGTTTAATATTTCTCTCAATTCAAGCGTTAGTCCCTTTTTATAGTTATATCGGTGATGCTTTGCTTTCCCAGCCACGTCATTCTTTTCTTATTATCTCCAATGGGCGTATTATATATCTCTGTACTTTGCGATTCGCTTGGACGCAGCGGAGGAAAAGAGAGATCACCACAAAACGAGGCAGGCTAGTCGTTGTCCTATAGCGAGGAGTAGATACAGAGCAGTAGAACTGCTCTACCTGGTTTCCTCAATTTAAGGCTACTGCTAGTACTCTTGCCATAATATTGTAGTCTTATATGCTGTGTGAAATTTAAGGCAAAAAATTATTTATACAGAGTATTAACATAATCAGTTAACATAATCAGCTTAATTATAATATATTGGCTACTTGTACATATTTTTTGGAACATTCTGATGTGAAACGATAACCCAGGTCAACATGAATTTTGACTTTGATAAGAGGGTATAAAATTTCGATAGATTGATCTACAGTTAGACGAAAAAAATATGTGGCCTGAAAAAGTTTGCTTTTGTGTTCAGGAGAACGTTTGAATAGTATTTTAGAAAATCCATAGTTTAAATTTTTATTTATCGATAAATCGAAACAAATATATTTATATATGATTTTTATCAACTTTTACTATCATATAAAATTACAAAATAGTGGAATAAAGTTTAAAAGTGAACCCTTTTACTTTTCCTTTCATGTTCATAAGTACTTTCTCTTATTAAACCCCAAATCTAGTCCCCCATCATATTTTCGTTGTATTGGCCCTGATAACGTTCTTCGAAGTTCATGATATCTTGATGAAAACGTTCTGCTTGTTCTTCTGAGTACGCCCCCATGTTGTTTTCAAATTTATCTAAATGAGCATGTAGCATATGTACTTTTAGAGACATTCTGCAACCTATGGTTTTCTAACATGTTTTCAACTAGCTCTTGGTAATTTTCAATTTTGTTATTCCCTAAAAAACCAGAGACTACTGCTTTAAAACTATTCCAACTTTTTTTCTGAGCACTAGTCAGTAATTTTGGAAATTCTTCACTGGCAAACATTTTTTTAATTTGTGGACCGACAAAAATTCCAGTTTTAACCTTTGCTTCTGACAACTTTGGAAGAAAGTTTTTTAAAAATATAAAAGCATCAAATTTTTGATCGTTTTTTTTACGAATTGTTTCATAAGCCCTA
Organism: Rosalia funebris; assembly: GCA_037954035.1. Lineage (NCBI taxonomy): Eukaryota > Metazoa > Arthropoda > Insecta > Coleoptera > Cerambycidae > Rosalia > Rosalia funebris. Next base: position 20,005 of record JAZFAV010000021.1, read on the forward strand.
ACCTGATGTGTAAAGGCGGCATTCATACATTTTCAGGTTCAACAATAGGTTCACACATGTGGACAAGTCCAGGCAACCTGTGGAACTCAGGATTTGTCTAGATTCCGAACAGGGCAGTTGAAATAGGCTTCATAGGCTTCACAAGGCTTTTCACATGCATTTAAATAAAATTTTATATCTCGTACTTTGATAAATATACCACATATATAACAAAATGCATCAGCATCATATTTACGCTTTCTCGACGACATTTTAAGCTCTTTCCTCCGAGTCTTTTACAAAACGTCAATTGTTGTTTATCACTTAAGTGACATCTGTAGACACTGTGTGAAAGTTACGACCCCTTTATTTTTAGCAGTATTTTTAAATATACCAGAATTATTTAATATTTCTACGATAACTCAAAAAATGTATAATTATCTTAACTATCACAAAAACAAACTTTATATGAAATATTGGTACTTTTCCTTTATTTTGCAGCATAATGAATAGAAAAATCGTAAAATAAATTTTAGGTCAGACAAAAAAAAATTTTGTAGAGTTGTGTAATTAACAAATTGCAGGGGATTACAAATGACAACGAGGTGTTAATCCAATATTATTCAACCAGTAAATAATTCCCAATACTATTTACACATCCTGTTTTCCTGTTAATGAAAACTGAGATACGCGGTGGTTTTGCACCTTAGTTATTAACAAAGCCGTAAGGTAGGTAAGCTTGAGTTGACCATATGGATCAGACTAAAGTAATCAACTAATTCGTGGCGGAATATATACAACATTTCTGTTTACTCATCTGTATTTATTTGTGATTTACTCAACGTACGCACGTACGAGTATAACCGAAGAACAGCCTCGCTGTGAATTTAATCTCAATGCTACTTTTTTTTCTGGTAACCTGCTATGTAGTCGAGCGAAATTTTTCAGAAAATAAATGCTTGGTTAGGTCAGGTTTGTGTGAACAGAGAGCGCGAGAGAGCAACGTAAACAAACTTATCCGAGTATAACAAGTAAATTTATAGTAAAAGAGAGTAAAATCTTTTGGATCAGTAAATAACTTCTAAATTATAAACAATATTAAATATTACATCACTGAAACTGACTTGCCTTTTTCGTCGATCGTTTTCAAACTGAATGTTTGCCCTTTTCGTTTTTTATGACTTGTGCCAGATAGCTTGGATTTCTGTCTGTTTCTTTTACATGTATTTTAAATATAAAGTTATTGGAATTATCGAATAAAGGACTATTTCAATGCTGTATATTATTACTGACTGCAGCCTTTTTCGCCATTTTTAGCGGCACAATATGGTGTTCTGATATACAGTGCACATGTATTGTACTGTGTATTGCACGATTTTTTCAAAAATTAAATATATGTCAAAATAACAGCTTTGAATCATCTTCTAAATGAGGTGTTACTGAGACACTGTTGCTATTTAAAAATCGATTCCAATTTGTCATTCAACGAAAGCATTAAGTTGGTGTTAGTAAATAATGCTTATTCTCAGCATGAGTGGTTTGTCTGTGTCGATTTAAAAAAGTGACCATACTTCTTGAACAACAAAGTGGATATACCAAATATGTTTGTCACTTCTATTACTGGTACAGTTGTGCAAAAGAAAAGTATTGGTAGCACACTGTTTGGCCTGTAAGAGACGATATGACTGTTGGAAAAGCCAATATTGTTCACGAGCATATTAATACAGAGAGAAAAAATAATATTGCCACCTGTTCACATGAAATTGGGTTTAATGAAACAATTTGTAAAAGTAATAGACAAGACAGGTGATTATTTTAAATATATTTGTGAAACATTTCTAGTACTGAGTATGGAAAAAATAAAAGCTGGGATTTTTGACGGTCCACAAATTCGAAAACTAATAAATGACCCAAATTTTAACAGATATATGACCGTTGTAGAATCTAATGCGTGGTTTAGTTATATATAGTTTGTATAATGATTCTTTGCGCGTACGTCACAGGTAACAATCGTATGAATCAATCAATTGACATTTTTGAACAGTGTCATGCCGAAAATACATTTTAGGGTAATAGTTAGTACAATACACAATACAATTGCTACACAAAATAACGCAAAATGGAACTCGATATGAGTAATACAATAGGAAAATGCTTTAAATAAAACCAAAATGAAATAAACTTTACAGAAATATTGAGACGCCAATGAATCAAATTATACAATAATGCTAAGACGTGAATTAATAATTGCATTTTGTTCGGCATATTATTAACTGTCTATGCCGTACGTAGTTGATTGAAACATATGTCACTAGACTGCTGCTATGCTGGTAATTGTGACATATTAGTAACAATTGCGAGTGGTGCAGCATGTGATCCGTGCGTCGTCACTAAATTAATACACACGAAAAAATCCATTATGCAAACTTTATCTGTAATTCAACATTTTTTAGATAATCACAAGGCAAATAATTACCAAGAACTAGTACAGAAGATGCTAAAATGTTTTGAAAAATTGGGAGCCAAAATGAGCATTATATTATGTAAATTTTTATGCGTATAGTTCATATAAAACAAAAAGCAATGCACGTGTCATAATGTACCTGAGCGTCAAAGACGACCACTGGTACCACATTGCAAAAAATACTATAGAACTCAAGGCAATGTCAATCAGGTTACAACGACTGTCTAATTTTTTCGGCATTATGTAAACATCAGCCCAACTTATGCAACAGTCCGAATATGTATGGTGCTTGCGCTGGCTAATACCAGGTAAAGAACAATTTTCTTATTAACTTGTGGCTAAAACACTTTAGAAATCGAATAAAGTCTAAACATCTGATAACTTTAGCACCACGCATGCTAATCTCAAAATGGGCGCCAAGTATAAATTTCTGTTCATTAATCAGGAATGAAATTGTAAGTGTAGTCGTATGAATTCCGTCACTGATAACGTGCATTGCTTTTTGTTTTATATGAACTATAGTCACTTAGATAAATTTCCTTCTAACTTATTAAGCCGAGTACTCATATGCGCTCCGTATCTGTATCTGTATCGTGTATTGTGACGGACGCTGTAACATATTTTTGTAGTGAGTACGTCTTGCGTCCCAGGTATAGTTGCGTCACAGCTTACTCAATACTGTGAGTAAGCTGTGTAAGCTGTAATTGAGTAAGCGGTGGTTGCGTTCCATGTACAAAAATATGTTACAGTATCCGTTACAATACACGATACAGATACAGATACGGAGCGCATATGAGTACTCGGCTTTAGATTATAGTGAGGGCCAGGGTGAAAGGTTTCGTCAGGATATCAAAATAGTGGAAGAAGGGTATCAAGGAAGGTGGGATTGTCACATGATGGCCGATTACTATTGGAGACTGCAGAGGGACTGTTACAACAAAAAGATAAAAAAGAATCGTGCAAAAAAACGTTTTTATAATTTTTATCATTTTCTGCATGAATTATTCTTTATTTCTTGTTAGATTTCATGTATAAAACATTCAAAACAAGAGAAATTACTTATATTATTTTTATTAAATTTTATTATTAAATTGCTTATTCTATTTTTATTGCACAAACTAGAGCCAATCAAGAAAAAGTAATGCCAGCAGTAATGTATTCAAAATCGACTGTGAAATTCCTGGCAACAAATTGACTGTTCCCCAGTGTAATAGGTCAAGGATTTTAAAATCTATTGTATGGTTTTTGATATCAAGCTAAAACCAATTTTTGAAGGTTTTGATAGTCGAATTTCAAGTATGAAACGCACCCGTAGGTTTATGTGGTTACTAGTCGGGTATGGTTCGTTGTTCAGCGGTTCCATCGTGCAGGAATGCAGCGAACCAAACAACGCAGGACTCCGGACTGAGATCGCTACTAATACTAAACGGTTTCGTCTCGACTGCGAGCCAGGTAGAGTCCGATAGAAAGGAGCCGGTAATAAACACACGCGGCACCGCCGATTAATAATGAAGCTATTAGTTATAGCCGCGGTTCTGTCATTGCCGGAGGAGCTGGTACGAGGTCCGGCGGCCGCCTCATCAACTACACCTACATGCGGACCTCTTCTTGGAACTGCCGACATCGCCTCGGCCCGGACTCCCCGTCTCCCATTCGCTTAATTATCTCTCCTACTGAATCCACACCTCCGTATATGCTTCGCATCGTCTGCCTCATTATTTATTTCTTTGGAAGCCGGTCCCACACCGAAGGGAAAATGTAAATTAGTCGTAATCTCTGCCTAATGCCGGGTATGGTAATAATATGCCCAGAGATAATTCCACGGCAGTAGAATCATCTAACGCAATTATTCGAGAAACCAAAGTGGGATGTTTAGAGACGGTCCAGTTTATTAGTCAGTCGTTAATGTTGATTATTGTTTTCATGGTTTTAGACAGATCATATGTATGTCTCCCTTAATATTACCTTTTAAGTTAACAGACATGGTGACTTAAAGGTCAGACGTAAAAAAAAGGTGTTACAATAAGAGCGGAAGATGTAAATTTTAAATGAAACATGGTTTTCTATAGCAAAGTATTGAAATATTTATTGATTTATATATAACAATACATCCCGTAATGGCTGCCACAGCTTTGGTGGTTTACACAAAATGTGGTGGTATTTCGCTGATACAGTGTTCAATTTCGGTCTTTAATGCCTGGGTGGTCGTGGGCTTGTTGGTATAAACCTGAGACTTCAGAAAACCCCACAGAAAATAGTTCATAGGTGTTAAAACGCAAGATCAGAGCGACTAATTCTGATCACCAAAACAAGAGATAACACGACCAGGAAAAGACTCATGCAAGCCCGTCACTGTTCACGGGTGATAGTCCTGCTGAAACAATATATCTTCAAGAGTAATATCGTCTAATCGAGGCACAGAGAACTGGGTTATCACAATAACAATGTCATGATAACATTCGCCATTTACCGTTAATGCACACCAAACAATGACACGTCGGGAATGCATTTCTTCTTCATGAATCATTCGTTGATTTTCTGAGCCCCACATGCGACAATTTTGCCTATTAACGAAACCACCAACGTGAAATGAGCCTCGTCGCTGAAGGTGATTTTGTCCATAAAATCGGTATTCACTTCTTGTTGTTCTATGATCCAGTTGATGAAATCATGCTATGCATAATCTGTTGGCAGAAGTTGTTGAGTTAATTGGACTCTGTAAACATGGAAGCAAATATTTAGTGAAGATACGGTGAAGGGTGGCTATTGAAATGTCCAATTCTTGTGCACAGTGATGAATCGAGATCCCTGGTCTCCCGACCACACTCTCACGAACTGCCGTGATGTTTTGTTCTGAACGTGTGTTTCACATCAATAACTGAACCAGTATCTTCGAATTTTTCGATTATTCTTTTCACGGTTAATTAATTTGGAACATCATTTCTACCGAAAATTGGACGCACTTTACGAATGATAGCTACGAAACTATCACGATTTTGATAGTAAAGTTTAATAATAAGGACGTCTTGTTGTATCGTGTTCATACATGTTTACTAATTCCTATTTGTCTCTTATTGACCTGTCACAATTATTGACCTATCGATTCATGACAGCCAAAATGGCGCTCAATTGAAATTTTGGGCTCTTATGTGTAAAACATTTGTAGATGGAACGAAAAGTTCTAGTTTCATTCACTCATATAAATGTACAATTTATGTTTTTTTAAGGTTGATCATTTCATCGAGATTGATCGAGATAGCGGAAAGCAGTGCCACATATGGTTTAGGAAGATTCCATGGTATATTAATAACTCTTTTATTCATCCCTGAATAAATCAGGGTATATACAGTAGGCAAAAAAAGTATTTACACACCAAGAAAATTTGTTTTTATTAGTAACCAGTGGCAAATAATAACATTATAACAAACTTATTTTATTACAGAACTGACTAAATGCAAAAATATATCACTATTTGTTTTCAGATAACGCTTATGGAATTTTTATTAACACAATTGACCAACATCAATGTAAAAAATGTATTTGCATATTTTAAAAAGTATTTTTCTTATCTCCAGAACATTTTTCTTATTTCCAACTATCTTTTAATATTTAGTCTGGTTTTTTTTAATTTTTACCATTTCTAATCTCCTGGGTATGGATTCTAACAATTTTTTTATCAAATCTATGCTGATATTATTCCACTCCTTTGTTATACAAGTCCAGGTGTTTTTTGCTTGAAATGTTACTTTTCCTAACTTTTTCATCCAATTTTCATCAAAAAGTCTTCGGGGTGCTGTGTGTGGTGAAATGATACTAGTGGTATGTTATTGCTATAGCTACGCTTATTTAGAAGATAAATAAATAGCGAGCAAGATAGTACCGAATGGGACAATGTTTCGGCGCTATATGGGGGAAAGAACTAATTTGAAGACTTATTTTGACGCCATACTTATCGTAAACTATTGACCTATTTTCAAGGATCTTAACAAGTGGCTGGAGAGTAAAACTTATTGCATCTGATAATTGCATTTTTACCCATACGAAACAGATGGGCCTTAGTTCCGAGTACTAGTTAAACAAGGGTTTCTACTTTCTAATATTTATACAACTTGAAACTAATATATACAAAAATACCATCACGCCTGTCAATAAACGTATGTGGAGTCACGTGTGCCCACATAATATATGCTATAAATTTTCGATAGGGTTAATATCTGGTGATTGAGGAGGAGTAATTAGCCCTGTGGGGTGCATTATATAGGAGTACATCCTTTGGTAAACTGCGCCGTATGCTTAGGATCAAAACACTTTACATATATGTAGGACACATATCAGCATTTGGGCATAAGTTGGTAATTAGAAATCACGAACAATCGCCTCAGGTTTCAACAATATCAATGTGAAAACTACATGCATGTGTACTCTAGAATAGTGGCCACGCAGGGATTGAAGTCTACGCCATGCCCCATGCGGAGTAAAGTGTTCGATATTGTGGTGTATTTATATTAGCTTTATACTTAAACTTTACCATTTACACTGGTATTAAGCCTTATTCCACAAATAGTAAAATGTTTTACCATCCTCACACCATTTAAAGTGCTAAGTTTACTTTCACCACCATTAAAAGCACCATTAATAGTTTTAAATGTTTAAGACCAATGAGATTGAAATAGTATAAAAACAAGAAGATGACCTTGAGGGAATAAAGAAATTCTATATGATTGACAGTGCAATTAATATTCTTTGTTAAGAAATATTGTGCTGTCCTGCAGTTTAACCTTATATCTCTAGACCGGTTCTGCTTTCCTATTACCACATCTGTTTGTGAAACCTGTTTGACACGTGGTTCTAACTGGACAGAAAAAAGGAAAAAGCAAAAATGAGTCAATCAATCGTCTCAATTTTACATTACGTATTCGAAGAAACACTAAATTGTACGAGAAAAAGCGATGATAAGTAGTAAACCACGGAACTAAAATATGCAATTGTGTAAATTACTTTTGTCTGTCGAAAGGGGCATTGGGTAACATCAAGCAAGGCTGTCTTATAGCAGGTACTATTATTACCAATAACGAGGATTATTAAAATAACAAACAAAAAATGCTTTTAATACGTCTTGTTTGTTTGCATTTCGTCGATTTATCGTGAGAATTGCGAATTAAGAAGTACTGAAGTAAAGCAAATCAAAAAGTACTAAAGTAAAGTAAATAAAAAATCAGGAAAGATTTATCTAATAGGAAATTTATTTGCCGAGAGTAATGCTCTCAAATGACTAAGTAACCTTCTACGACTTATGCGCTCCTGGCATTAAAGAAAATTTTAGAATTCGTCAAATGAAGGATGTCACATGAGGTATGCATAACTTGCATACCCAAGAACATGATGCCATGCATGCGTTTGGGTCCTTATTGTAATTTATATTTGGAAATAGTTTTTACAGAATTAAATGTCGTTGATTGGTGGTAACATTCCGAAAAATGAAATACAAGGTGAATAAAACCAATATGTACTAATAAATAGTACATAGAACAGTCAGTAAGTACATTATTGTCATGTAAGAGGGTTGGTTACCTTACTAAATTATTGAATATAATACGTATGGAATAGAATCTAGATAATTGAAGAAACAACTTGGTATTAATTTGAATAAAACCATAAGGAATATTTAAAAACTAATTAATTTAAAATACCGAAATTTAATATCTCAGTATGCATATAAACAAATACAAAGCTATCAGTTACATATATAAGGGTCATGTGTTACATGTGTTACATATATTATAGGACTACTATTCCTTTTTGTTGGAATATTACATTCAACAATAATTATTTTAGGTTTAAAAATAGTCTTCATGCGGTGCCTGAAATTAAACATAAACATTAGGTCAGCATTTATGAGTTCGGGTAACTCAATATCGAATGTTTAACTGTTCAAATGTCGTTGAAATAAAAATTGATTATTTAGCAAGTCAGTCTGAAAGATTATACGTTAGAATACACATCTTAATTTCTTTGTACGTAATTTAGTTGTTATACAGGGTATCAATAAACTCGTATTGTCCTCAAATTGTATCTTTAATTATTTATTCTCCCAAGTACTTCGAACAGGTTATGGGCCCAGGTGCGTCGCGTAAGCTCACTTGTAAGGGAGAATAATTAAAAGGTACATCGCGAGTGATAACTATTGTTGTATAGACAACTGGAAAATGGCGGAAAGTGCTAAGTATAACATCAAAAAGTTGAACGGGCAAAACTACCAGTCCTGGAACTATTTAGTGAAAATGTTATTAATAAATGCGGATTTATGGGATGTAGTTTCGACTGAATTACCAACACCGGAGGAACGAAACGGTACCTGGCAGAAGAAAAATGACAAGGCCTTATCAACCATAGCCTTACTTGTCGATGTTAGTCAACTAGTGCATATCAGAAATAAGGAATACGCGCATGATGCGTGGGAAGCACTAAAGGAGTATCATCAAAAATCGAGTTTATCTAGCATGGTTTTTCTGTTAAAGCAAATTTGCAGGCTATCGCTAGATGAGAATGGTGATATGGAAGCACACATAAGTTCATTCTTGGAATTATTGAATAAACTGGCCGCTTTAGGGGAAGAAATTAAGGACAGGTTTGCGGCAGGCATTTTGCTGGGAAGTCTTCCAGACTCATACAGTTTTTTAATCACAGCGCTGGAAAGTAAGTCATCGAGTGAATTCACGCTTGAATTCGTAAAAAGTAAATTAATCGATGAGTACAGGAGGCGTCAAGGAGCTTTGAAAAGTCAAGACGAGTCAGCCATGAAATCAGTATATAATAAAAGGATCCAAAGTAATCAAACTGCAAGTATAGATGTAAAGCAATGTTACTTTTGCAACAGGAAAGGTCATTTTAAACGGGACTGTTTCAAGTATAAAGCGTTTAAAAGAGAAAAGGCCAATAAAGTTACTGAAATTAATACTGGTGACAGTGATGAAGCGTGTCTTATGGTAAATTCAAGTTCAACTGACGTAAACAGGGATTCTGCTTCGTGGTATGTGGATTCAGGAGCTTCGAGTCACATGGTAAACTACAAAGAATTTTATACCCTACTTGACGGTAGCAGAAAAGGCGTTGTGAGGTTAGCGGAGAAAGGGCAACACTCCAAGGTTCAGGGTATAGGAACAGGATTCATCAAGTGCGCGAATAGTGCGGGAGTGAATAAGCTAAAAATCGACGACGTGTTGTATGTGCCGGACTTAGATTCAAATTTACTTTCTGTGAAAAAGTTAACTAGTGCGGGGTATAACGTGTAGTTCTAACAATAACTGTAAAATTGTCTCAGGCGGAAAAGTGATTGCGAGTGCGAGGCCGGCGCCCGACTTGTACATGCTGTCAACTGTAGAACAGGCACTGAGCATCGTGAAAGAACACTCCAGCAACTGTCAGCATACGTGGCATCGACGTTTTGGGCACAGGGACATAGAAGCAGTCAAGCGCTTGATGGAAAGAAAAATGGCAATCGGGATTAATATTAAGGATTGTAGGATTAGGGAAACTTGCAACTGCTGTGTAAAAGGTAAAATTATTCGTAAGAGTTTCCCGAAATTTTCTCAAAGCAACACATTTAATATACTTGACTTAATACATACAGATGTTTGCGGTCCCATGAAGACTGTTACTCCAGGGGGTAAACGGTACATTCTTACTTTAATAGACGATTTCTCAAGATACACAACTGTGTATTTACTGAAACATAAGAATGAAACTGAAAAATATATTAAAGAGTTTATCGAGTTAATGAGTAATCAGTCAGGCAGGGTACCAAAGGTTATTAGGTCAGATAGGGGTGGCGAGTACGTAAATAATGCGTTAAGGGAATATTTAAGCGGTAAGGGCATAAAGATACAGTACACGGCGGGGTACTCTCCAGAGCAAAACTGTGTTGCAGAGAGAAAGAACAGGTCGCTAGTCGAAATGGCTAGGTGCATGTTAATCGGTGCGAATTTACCAAAGAAATTTTGGGGGGAAGCAGTTGTTACAGCCAATTATCTGCAAAATCGACTACCTACTCAGTTAAAACAGAAAACACCGTTTGAGTTGTGGCATAAAATCAAACCTGATGTGTCGAATTTGCAAATATTTGGATCTAAAGTGTATAGTCATATTCCAAAGGAACAAATTAAAAATAAATTTGATAAAAAGGCAGAATCACTAATTTTCGTAGGATATTCTGATGAATCTCAAGCATATAGATTGTTAGATTTAGATACAGGGCGTATAAAAATTAGCCGTAGTGCGATATTTCCTGAAAGAAATATTCGTGTTAAAGAAAAAAAGATAAAAGATGAAGAAGTGACTATTGAGTTCAAAAAGGAGCAAGAAAGAACGGAGCCAAATGACACTGGGAGACATGAGGCCGCAGATTTCGAAAAAACTGAAGAAATAGAAGAAGCTACGGAGGAATTTAATGTATATGAAAGTTCAGGTACAGAACAATCTTGTGGCAGCGATAACAGCTATCAACCAAGTGAAGAGTTCTACATAGAGCACGGAGGTGATCGTAGATCAAATAGAATAAATAAAGGAGTTCCACCTGAGCGCTACACAGCAAAGTTAGTTGAACTTCGGGAAATAGAACCTAAAACATTTAAAGAAGCTCTTGCCAGCAGTGATAGCGAAACATGGAGGAAAGCTATGGAAGAGGAAATGAAATCTTTGAAGAATAACGAAGTATGGGATTTAGTACTTACACCGGAAGACAAAAACATCATATCATGTAAATGGGTGTTTAAGCTAAAGACAGGTGAAGATAAGATCTCGAACAAGTACAAAGCACGATTGGTAGCGAGAGGTTTTAGTCAGAAATTCGGTGTGGATTACGATGAAGTGTTTGCGCCTGTAGTGCGGCAAGCAACTCTTCGAATATTGTTAACAGAGGCATGGAATCAAAAACTAATAATAAAACATCTAGACGCCGATTGGGCGGAAAATAAAGAGGATAGAAAGTCAAATAGTGGATACATATTTATGTTTCGGGGTGCACCTATTAATTGGGGATGCAGAAAGCAGAGTTGCGTATCACTATCATCGACCGAAGCTGAATACATAGCACTGGCCGAAGGATGCCAAGAGGCAATCTGGTTAAAGCAGGCGATAAAGAAGTTTACGAATTTAGAACCGAAAGTGGTTATGTACGAAGATAATCAAAGCTGTTTAAAGCAGCTAGCAAACCATAAATTTAGCAATCGAACGAAGCATATTGATACAAAGTATCATTTTTTAAAAGAATTGTATGAAAATCAGGTTATTGTATTCGAGTATTGTCCGACTGAAAAAATGATAGCTGATATGTTAACCAAGCCGCTAAATAAAGTAAAGCTAGAACATTTAAGTACCAACGGTGGTCTGGTTGACTGATTGAAAAATAATTATAGTTGCGAGGGGGTGTTGGAATATTACATTCAACAATAATTATTTTAGGTTTAAAAATAGTCTTCATGCAGTGCCTGAAATTAAACATAAACATTAGGTCAGCATTTATGAGTTCGGGTAACTCAATATCGAATGTTTAACTGTTCAAATGTCGTTGAAATAAAAATTGATTATTTAGCAAGTCAGTCTGAAAGATTATACGTTAGAATACACATCTTAATTTCTTTGTACGTAATTTAGTTGTTATACAGGGTATCAATAAACTCGTATTGTCCTCAAATTGTATCTTTAATTATTTATTCTCCCAAGTACTTCGAACACTTTTCACCTGCTCAATCAACATAGCTCACTTGCAAAATTTTAAAAAATGCTATACAATAGTTAATTAGTGTGTGAAATAGACGTCGTATGTTATTTTTGATAGATGTAGCTGTAGTTGACATTAATTTTTAATAATATAATAATCGCAGCCTGGCATAACCCAACTACTTGTCAGTAACATATGTCGGGAATCGAGAAAGGAACTACCAAATCGCCAAGCGGTTATCAAGTAGTTCCCGAATAGCAAGGCTATTTATTATATAATCGCTATAGGAAACAATTACTCATCGGGCTAAAGCCCTGCCAGGCATTGGATTATACCTAAAAGCGATCCTCGACCCTTTTCTCGTGTTTCTGCACGATCAGATAAGGTTTCAAAAGATAAAATCCTCCACGGGTTCGATTCCCATCCGAGACAGATGCTGAATCCTACCCGTGGCGGGTTTTATTTTACTTTTCCGCACTCCACTATACTAGTGGAAAAGTAATGTAATCGTGTAAAGAAAAAGTGAAAAAACAAAATTTTTTTTGGGTTTATTTTTCGTTTTTCGGTTTAAAAACAAAAAAAAAGGGTTTTTTAAATTTTTTTTGCTGTGTGTGTGTGTCGTTGTTGTCGGCATTAAAATTTCTTGTTAGCACGATAACTCAACTAAATCGTGTCGTATCGATCGGGTTTTGACTGATCCTGATCGGGGACGTCTCCCAGATGATACCTATTGATTTTAAGTTGGATAGCACACACCACCCCCTCCCTTGGGTTTGAGAAATTTTTTTTGTTAGCACGATAACTCAACTAAATCGTATCGGATCGATCGGGTTTTGACTAATTCTGATCGGGGACGTCTCCCAGACGACACCTATTGATTTTGAGGTGGATAGAACACACTCTACCATGTGCATGGGTCGTGAGAAAGCACAATGGTGGACTATTTGAGAATTTTTTTGTTAGCACGATCACTCAATTAAATCGTGTCGGATTCTGATTAGGGACGTCTACCAGACGACATTTATTGATTTTGAGGTGGATAGGACACACCCCACCCTGTTCAGTGATCATGAGAAAGCACGAGGGTGGACTATTTGAAAAAAGTAAAACTGTCACATATTCTGCATTTATGTGTTGGTTTATTGTTTCTCGGTCACTCAATTTCGAGATAGAGATGTTCTACGTGCGGAAAAGGTTTAAGGTTTTAAAACTGTTTATTTTTAATCCAACTACTTAATTCAACATTTGCTACAAATGCCACCCTCAAAAAGGCTTCCAATCCGACGATTTTTTTTTAATTTCATTGAGAAATACGTTGCCCAGACCTGGAATAATATCCATTCACCAAATAACGATTACAAGAAATTTAGTGGGGCAAATAATTGTTGGCGTACTTCAACCATTCTTCGACCATGAGCTTGATTATTTTAGTATGCAGTACTATTGGTTAACAAACCACACATTTAACAAAGAAAAATTTTAAATAAAAAATGTTTACTCACAATTTTAAATTCAAACCCATACGAAAGGATAAATGAAAATGAATAAATAATAAATTGATTACATCTTGCATTATTTACACCATAAGTATCTCAGATATATTATATTCCTTCCTATATATGATTTCCTGTTATAATGGAAGGCTGTGGAGTCTCTAAAGCCAGATTCTTAACGTTTTACTCTATCCTACTTACTACATACCACACACATTTCTTATTAAATTCATTGGACCATTTTATCTTTTGGCTAAAAATCCAAATTCATGTCACCAACCAACAAATTCACATGCGTATTGTATGTATGAATGAATTCATTTTGTTTGTATACTTGCCGTCTCTATAGTTAAATAACATTGAAAATTCAAATTATGTTTTTATTAAATAACATTTTTTAATTAATATAAACTTAAAATATAACTAATATTATAATTTTGTTTGATAGAGTACTAACATTTCCATAAATAAGGTATATGGTAGTTAATTATAGTTAGTCAATATTAGCTGTCTATTTTTTAACACATCTAACGCTGCCAGGTTTCGTAAGATCCAATTTATCTTCGCTATCGCATGGTCTCCTGTTATTGAGGAAGCTTTTAGAAGCTTATATTATTTTCAGATCAGCTGAGCCAGATCCCCACCTTAAGGTACGTCCAAATATGCAACAAAGAAGCGTAACGTAACGCGGGCGCCGCCCCATGATATATTTAAAGGCTACACAGCGTAACATAGTAACGTCGTCGCGCAACATCAGAGCGTTCCGTAACTTGTCGGTTTTTCAGCGTCGCATCAAAGGCTTGCACCGCGGTGGCGTTATGCATACCCCTTCTATGTCTGGACGGGACTACAACGACTACGATGGATGGAATGGCGTGGTGTTACGAACTTCTTTTACGCGTCGATGTCCTGTTACGCATGAAAAGTACGTGTCCTGTTGCGATATTGTGTCACGACGGTAAGTTACGCGTCGGCGTTACGATACGATTCGGTGTTGCATGTTTGGACGCACCTTTACAATCATTATCAGTCGTAGGATGAATAAAAATCTTTTTTACAGAACGATTTCAGTGCTAGTTCAATGACTTCGTCATTCATTTTGAACCTCTTCCACAGCACAAACAAAAATCAAGTTCATTTTGTTCTTAATTTTTATTATGAGGCAGCCATGTCAATAATTTTCATTCTCAGATATGTCAATAAATCCCTATTTATTTGTTTTTATTTGTTGCTTATCTTTTGACATATTTTTTGTCACTATTTTTTTATTGAATTCTTTGATATAGAATTCGTTTCTTAAACATAATTGAGTAGAAATTTAAATAGGTAGCAAAACAATTTTTGTCTAGAAAAAATGAGATTTACGAAAATTAAAACCATTATTAATCATTTAAAATTATTAAAAATAACAACAAAGTCAAATGTGCAAACTCTGCTTCGTCCTAAAATTTTAAGGTAAGTACCTAAAAATATGACACTGGTATATAATTCAGAATTTCGTATTTTCATATTTATTTATTTAATCAGAATTCTGAATTGAAAGGGCATATTATATTAAACAAGTATTAGATACAACCGAATTTTGTATTACATGTCTCCGATAAATTTCTAAATTTTAAAAGAGATTAATAAGGTATTGGCTTTATTAAATTATTGATTTATAATGGATTGCAGATATAGATTATAATATTGTTTATTTAATTTTTTATCTCGGTCTCTTGTATTTCATAGAACATAGGAAACCTTGTAGTTCCAGTAATTTAAAAAAAGTTGAAGTTGAAAAGTAATATTATAAAAGAGTAGAAATAGAAGACATTAAAATATCTAATTGTAAATAAGAAATACAGTATGTTCGTAATATGTGATATAAATTGGCTATTTTTTAAGAATAATAATTTATCGTTAATTTATTAGCAAATTTATACCAGCTGATCATTGTTTAATGCAACAATAAATATTTCAATTATTGGAAAATACATAAAAAATATGTTCTAGGACAAAACTTGGCCATCACAATACATTTCTAAATGCTATTTAACTGAAATTTAAATGCTATTACTCAAAAATCCTGTTTAATTTATAATAAAATAATAGACATTAACGCGGTGATAAGACAACAAAATTTATACTTTTATTGTATACTGATGTATTCTGATTTACCAAATATCTCAGATATACACCACAATTACTGCGGTTTTAATTATAATAGAGTTTACACCAAATAATATCCTCAATACTGTAGTACAATTTAAAATTATCCTTTTTGTTTAAGGATGTGCAATTTTTTGAATGGACCTGAAGAATTCTAAGTACCACCAAATTCGTCTCTGTTGTTGCACGTTCATGTGTTCATTTTCTCTTAACTATTTATCTTTCTCAATTAATGTTGACACAATTTTTAACACCCCACCACCTACGACGTAGCTACCTAATAATAATTTAATGAGACTTAATAGAGAAAGACTTGAGACACACTAGGAAATCTCATAAAAATAATGTTAAATGTTCTAAAACATTCAGTTTTAAAGTCAACTGACGTTAGATTAAAATCCCTATAACCAATATGTACATATGTAGCAGGATTAGAACATCTTGTTCCAAATTCAATTTTAGTATTAATCCAAAATAATTATTTGAATAAAGTCAACAAAGGTTGTGCTTGAGTGAAATCGTTGATTGACATTTACAAACATAATGCTAATAAAATATTTATAGATATCATTCAGTAACTGCGGCTAAGTGAATTCGTTATATTTTGCAAACGTGGAGTGTAGGTTGCCACAAGTATTAAAAAAGTTTTCAACTACATAAAGAATTATATCCAGCTTACACTTTCAATCGAAACTTGTTTAAAAACATGTTCTCCTGTCAGTAAAGAAGATTTTCGAAGCAACTCGATAAGCGTGTGAACCTCGTTGCTCCGTTCGTTCATTCTTATTTATATATATATATATATATATATATATATATATATATATATATATATATATATATATATATATATATATATATATATATATATATATATATATATATATATATATATATATATATATATATATATAATAGAATTAAATATAATCCCCAAACGTCAATTTTGTCATCCTAGTTGCATTTTTTTTGTCAATTCCAAAATTTCGTGGTTATTCAAAAATCTAAAGGAAGAGAACGAAACAACTAATAAATAATTAAAATACATAATAAATAAAATCTAGTTTTATTTAATAATGAAGGCACATGCAGTACCTAGGAAAATTTAATGGTTGACTATTTATTTGCAGAGTTATCTTAAAATTGTAAGATCTACCAATTTCATGGTCGCTTTAAAAGTAACAATTCGAATTAAAATCTTCAATTAGACTCCAGAACAACACGTGACCAAACAACAAGCTTAAAAATCCTGGGAATGGGCTGGAAACTTCAGTAGACCCGTTTTTCGATGCGCGCTTTGCCCACCAAGTTAACATCATTGAGAGATGATTAAAACTTCAAAATATCCATTCAATAATTTAATATCTGAACGAGTAAGCAAATCGCAATAATATTGCGCCGCCCGCGCCCCGTCGCTCATATCGAAAGCACGGAGCATGCCTCTAGAGGCTTCGGATCAAAAAACAAAAATTACCACGTTGTTCGCAAGGGTCGATTTAATATATTGATTTCGTAAAAATGCCGAAATTTGAACGAAAAGCATTTCGTACATCGACCTAAAAATTTCGTGACACACACGAAAACAGCCGTAGTAAATATAGATTACTATCGAGAAATAAATGGCAACTTAATTTGATGGTTTAAAATTTCAAATATCTCTGTTTCAAATATTGAAAAGTCTACCATTATTTTTTTTCGTGACGTGTCGCACTATTTAAATGCAGACTATTTTAAAATATGGATACTGGGGCTACCGCCGTTCAAAAGAGAAATTATATTGACGTCATTACGATCATGATGTAAGCCAGGTTGGGGATAAAAAATTATTCCTATCATAAAAGGTGCATATTAGCAATTATTTGAATAGTGTAGGCATAATAACAATTATTTGAATAGGCAAATATTTGGGATGTTCCATAGCAAATGTTATGGAACACACTATATACACAAACAAATATTTTATTGACGATAATAATTTGGGTTGAATCCACCTTCCTTTATAATTATTAGGGATTTTATGAATTTTATGTTATGAAGTATTATGAACACAAATTCCATTCGAAATTGTTGGTAAATACAATTCCATTTTCCATGTATAACTTGCTTCGATAGATGGTCTCCTGTTATGAAAGATGTGGCTGTTCACAATGTAAAAAGGCCAGGGGCGTGGCCAGTCTCTGACAGTTGTTGTGACCTTACTTCTTGGCTATTTCCTTCCATATAGTTAGGGTACTTGTGCCATTTATCATGTTTTTATTTAACACCTATACATGTCATAAACAGTTATTTTTATTTTAAACTATTTTGAATGAAGTTCCTTTTCTTTGTTGGGAAGTCTTTATGTCTGCTTGTGTTTGGTTGGTTATACCACCTCTACTGCTTCTAGTTCTTCCATCGGCGATGGAAGGAATATATTTATATTGTCTTTCATCTATCTTCAAGTCTTCCTGCTTTATTTTGCCTCATTATTCTGATTGCAGTTATAGGTTTATATTTTTTGGTTTGAGAAAATGGTTTGTTTTTTGATGTAGACGGGTTACTTATTGTGATCATTATGTGTATTTATTATTCAGTATTAAAATTTTTATCGACAAAAAAATAAGGATAGACAATATCCTAACATATTAACATATAAGTTCAGATCGAGGAAAATCAGCTTGGGATTTATTAACAATAAAAGTATGTACTTTTGCTTTTAAAAAATCATAAATATTGTTAGAAGAAGAGGAAATAATTAAAATGATTATAGTAGTTATATTTTGAAAGAGGAAGTAGCTTTAACTTTTTAAATTACTTTAATTTAGATAGTTGACATCATCCAAAAATGTATACATATTAGATAGAAAAATTCATAGGATACACTGCCATTATAGTCACTTACATGTTCCATTAATGAAAGCATTTACATCTGTTTTATTCAATTATTGTAGCAAATAAAGTTTTATTTACTGATAGAACACAATTTGAACACGTTATTATCAAATAATATTAAAATTTACGGTGTTTTATTTAGAAAAGCATATATATCTTACTCTTCATACATGAATCACGCTGTATATTTAAAATTTAATTTAAGAGATGTCATTTTTAGATTAAAAAATAACTTGCTCCGAGTGTCATTCATAAATTTCTGAACTAATGCTAAAAGTGATTCTATCCCACAAGTTGTTTCCATTCTGTACGAAGTTGAGGATATTGTAATTTCTCAGAATAACTAACACATATTGGTCATATATTCATTCAATGTTATTCTTGAGAAATCTAAACCAATTCATCTTTTTACAAAAATATTCCTTCAAACAATTAATTAATAATTGTATTATTTATTAATTAATAATTATAATAATAATCAAATAATTAATTAATAATTATAATAATATCAAATAATTAATTAATAATTGTAATAATAATTTAATAATAGCCAAGTTAATGATATACCAAAGGTTTTATTTTTGTTAAGAAAAAATAATGAACCTGCAAAAGTCTCTTATTTATAATGTAATATAAAATAAAATATGTTCTATATTCCCCTTAGCGACAAATAACATTTAAATGTACTTATATTTATATGTAGATTTAGATGGCAATCTAAATCTACATATTTTAAATCAATAATTTAAAATTACTTATTCGCTATTGGTGAAAAACTACAGACACTCTCAGAGCAGGATTTTTATTATAACATATCGATATTATTGCTTCTTATAACATATCAATTTTGACATTTAAAATTGTGTTCCTGCTACATAATGACATTATTTCTCAACGGTACATAATAAATTATTATAAATTCGATTCTCCACTTAACTCTATTAAATTTTGTTATCCTGTTATATTATATTATACCGTAATTTATAGCACTATTTAAGAGCAAACCGAAAATATTGTTGTACTATATTTACTTGTATCATTATATAATCTCCTGTTACTAAGGAAGCATTTCGAATCATTCGATAGACTATGTACAAATCGTATTGTTTGTTTTACTTGTTTGTGTCTCTATCTGTTTTATATGGTACTACCTAGTAAAAATACTACTTGAATAGTACTCTAGACTTCCATCGAACAAATGGAATTTCATTTCACAATTAGTTGCCGGTCCATTCATTTTGGAAAAACTTCGTTATTTAATATCTAGTTAGGAAGTTTGTGTCGACTGTTCTTAAGCTTTTGTCGCCATCGCCTAAAGTTTGGTTTGACTATCGCCGATGATTTGATCCTATTGTTAATCCTATTGACTATATTTAATTCGTATTGAAACGAAGAAGAAACAAATTATTAGTAAAACTAAGTATTTGTTAAACTTAAAATTATATTTTGTTTCCAAGGAAAGATTTGATCTCAAAAATACATAGTAGGCCTATAAAAATACATATTTTTCAGTTATGGTAATTTCTCATTGAACAGATATATTTCTGATAAAGACAATTTACCAAATTAAATAATACAAGGTCCCTCAGGGAGGTATGGCGTTTTTGAAAAGAATAATACAAGCTTATTTTTGAACGAATTTTAAAACTTATTGCTTTTATACATTAGTCATATATGGCCATTGAAGAATACATAACATAAATCAGCTCCATACTCCTTTGAAGAATGACACGAGGAATCCTTTCAATTTCGTGCGTTGTGGTTTCGGATAGAGCTTCAAAAGTTCGCGGTTTGTCTTTGTAAACTTTAGCTTTTAAGTAGCCCCATAAAAAGTAGTCACAAGGTGACAGGTCTGGTAACCGAGGAGGCCATTCCACATCTCCACGCAACGAAATCAGACGCTCAGGGAAATGTTCGAGAGAGCACCACAGAACGATCACTTTCAATGAAAATGTGGTAAATAAACACATGACGTACTACAGACCACGACTCCATGGCTATCGGAATGGCATCCCGCAACGACTAGATATCAACCATCCTGAAAACATTCGCTCCACGCAGGCGCGCATAAAAGACGTTTCAAGAACACCATGTCCCTGGCGGGCCCTGTATTATGTTGATTCTGTGTGAAATCATTTTACGGTGAAATGTATTAGATTAACCACAATTTAATATAATTTTAGTATAATATAACATGGAACAAATAAATGAAATAGTAAGCCGGATAGACAAGTATACTAAATCATAAATAAACTGTTGTGTTGTTGTAGAAGAAATGAAAAAAAAAACCGTACAATCAATATCTGAAACAGGTTGAGGATTTTTATTTAAAATAATTGTTGGTTTTGATACAAACATTAAAAAAAAAAAAAGAAAAAGGACCATGAACGTAAAATAAAGTCAACCAAACTGGTACCAAAAAGGTATCGGGGTACGGTAATGATTTTCGTATATTGTTTGTGGTTTATGCTGAAGAATCATTGAAAACCTTCATGGGAATGAAATCGGAAACACAAAAAGGACAAAATGCCATGGATGCAGGCACCACCGATATTCTTCTCTCTTAGTTTTTTTTTTCAGTTAACACATCAGTATTAGCAAAGGAAATGGGAAAAGCCACATTGAGGCTAATTGGACAGAATATGGTGATTTCGTATACAATGAGACGTTTTTTATACCATTGTTTACAATGGCATAAAAAATAATTGTAAACAATAAAATGTTTACAATTTTCATGCAACAGTCCATTTGCTATCCAAGCGCTTCATGTTATAGAGGGCACTTGGATAGCAAATGGACGGCTTCATGAAAATTGTAAGCATTGCAAATAAATTAACAAATCGTAATGAATAATAAGTTTTATGACGATTTTAAAGCATGCTATATATAAAGGAAGTGTTGTAGCATTAACTTTTAGCCGGGAAAGCTATTTGAGAAGAAAGTGGTGTGATGCGTAAAAGTTGAAAATTCATTTTCTCGAAAACTGTGTCCGACCGCCAAGAACTGAAGTCAGATTCGTTTTCAGCGCCCCCGAAAATAGGAGGTAGCCAAAATTTGGTGAGGATTTCAGGATTTTACTCTAAAAAAGTAACAAATAATTACAAAGTTACAAATTCTCTAAGCTGACACTTTTACTTCTGTAGTAATACTTGCTTTTCATGTAATATATTATTATGCTTTACTACTTTTATCGAGACACCATATGCAATGCACAACACATACCTACATCATTTATTAAAATACATACTTATCGAAACTCTTTATTATTCATGATCTCCTCATAACTCACAAGGAGTTAGCGGCGGTTTTGTAACCCCCAATACTGGCGCACGGTCCTAGTAAGGTTGTGGATGAGACTGAAGCGTGGCTTTGTGACAACTAGGCCTTCAAAATGGCGAGCAAGCGCAAAACAGAATAAAAGTAGTGAGTAAGCAAACATATTTAGTTTAATTTCAACTCGCCTTCATTATCATGAATGTTATAGAAAGATAAATAAAACTTATAAAATTACATTTACAAAGATCTAAACGGTACTTGGTTCAAGAACATTCAGTGATCAAAAAATGTTAACGTATTTTTTATAATATTCAGTGAAACCATAGTAAAATTTACTTGTTTATTGTTGATTGTGGACGGTCTAAATTATTTAACATGTTACACATCACAATTGGTGTTATAGTGTTACGTTTCTTTAACAGTCGTTCTACGAAAAATCATAGTTATTTTAGAATATCAACATATAGATTATATGCAGAACATAGAGACATTTATTTTATGATTATCTGGTATCCATACATTGGCGTGGTTGAAATATGGTCTACAGTCCACAGCGAAGGAAAGAGCGATGATGTTGTTTGTCATCCCTTCTCCGGTGCGAATGGTATATTTTGTTTTTCACGGGGCAGCGAGGCTAGCGGGAGAAACGCCGGGTCTACCCCTAAACGAGACAGTCTAGATTTTCAGCCATAAGACGGGCAAAGAGCAGTAGTAATGCTTGACCTAGACCCAATTATCTCGGCGTCAGGATGGGTACACTGGTTCAGAAGTCTGCTGCGTATTGGCCATCACCTCTGCCTGGTGATACCTGACGGTGATAAGAAACCTTTATAATTTTAATAATTATCATTTTATTACAATAAGGATATTTTCGTGACATACCGGGTAACTAGTACAGAACCTTACATAGTAAAAATGAACGAAAAAACTTCTCATTTGATGTAGTCCGTTCTCGAGGTTTTATTTATTTAATTTTGTTTATTTAATAATGGAAGAACTTATAAAATAATTACTAGAAAAGCCAAAGATCGGCTCAATACGTTTAAAAGAAAGAAAATTACTCTTAGTACCTGTTTAGATATGCTTGGCCAGATTAGTATAACTTATTTTATTATTAGATGCTGTATCCAGACAGGAATTACAATAAAAAAGGAACATAAGGGAGGAAATTATTCCACTACTCCGGAAACATCGTTGCTAGTTTCCTTTATGGCATATGGCTTACCAAAATACTAAATGCATGTAATAAAAATAAGTATGAATTTTTACCACAAACACATGAAAAGGTTAAATAACATTTAAAGCATGTCAAACAAGGGGTTTTAACCCCTGTTTGATTTATTATCACAGTGGACCAAAATTAATGTTATATATTAAGAATACGAACAAGTAAGTCTCTATCGGACAGCCCACGAGGTGCACAGTAAATAGCTTGGTCAAATAATAGTCGAATGCTTGCCGTCACCCTTTCTCCTATGCATACATAGAGAAATCTCACACATTTTCCTATTATTGACGAGCAGTAACTTCGGGCAGAGTTATCTAGAATCGATTATGTGTCTGTGTACGGCTTTAATGTATCCCTATCACGTACCTGGTGTAGCGAAAATTCCATATCTTTAATATATTATAATGCAAAACCCGCTAAGCCTTCCGCAAATTATCCCGTTTAGCAAGATGACTGCCTACGTTCTAATCAGGAGAACATATGTGTAAAGAGGAACAGAACTCGCCTGCAGTTGCAGCGAGCGAGATGATTGAATATTTAAACTCCGACGACCCCAGCGCGACTCTAATAATTAGATTTACGTTAGGTTTCTTTAATTTTTAAAGTTTTAAAATTGAAAGTGATTTCGTTCGGTGTTCAAAGCAATAACAATTTTTATCCCCTCATCAATTTTTTTAAATCAACTGAAGAGATTTTGAAATAAAATTTAAAATTTAAACTGAAGATTTTTGCGTCTTTACGATCAGGGACCCAGATTCTCAAGTAGGTATTTAGTATTTAAAGATTTACTTTTAATCCTTGATATTTATTTCTAACAGGTTTATTTTAACAAGAATTATAATCAATCAACTATTGGGCATATTTTAACATAAGCTTAGAATTGTTGCGTCTACAGGAATACATCGATGAAATATTCATCTCGTAAATACATGGGTCTGCCTAGTTGAAAACGAGGTATCATCAATCAATAACTTCACATGGAAGTACTAGTTTATCAGTAATAGTAAATTTTATTGGTTTTAATACGGACTTGCTGATAATTAGTAACAAAGGCGACTAAATTACTAATTTTATACCAGGCTATCATAAACTGCAAGCTAATAGATGTGCATTACCCAATAAATTGTACCCACACAGCCATTTTATATTTTTGTAATAAAGAAACGGAACTATGGTGCATAGGATTTAGTCATGTAAAACTATTTATTATTAGGAAAATTGTCTACTGTACTTTATTACCTTATTTTTTCTTATATACGATAATGATATTGATAACTGAGGGTATAAACTAACTACCATTGTGGTTTTATGACCATTTTTGAATGAAATTTTATATTCTCTTGATCTGAAGGAAGCGTATATTGCTTGTACTACTAATAAATTTTAGTTTTCTTTGTTTTGTGTTTAGCCAGCACAAAACAGTATACTATTTTGTCAATAGTAAATTATTCTTTGTCTTGATAACTAAACACAATAGTACAAGAGAACCAAAACTGCTAATATTTATTTATTTAATGTATATGCCTAGACATATTAAAATCCAATTATTGAACAGGGAAACATAAAAAATAAAATTATGATCCATAAAGTAAAAAGGAAAAACGAAGATCAAACAGTTTTAAAACCTTAAAACTGACTTTTCCGCACGTAGAACATCTCTGTCTCGAAATTAAGTTACCGAGAAAAAATAAACCAACACATAAATGCAGAATATCTGTTTTATGCGACAGTTTTACTTTTTTCAAATAGTCCAACCTCGTGCATTCTCATGACCACTGAACAGGGTGGGGTGTGCCCTATCCATCTGAAAATCAATAGATGTTGTCTGGTATAGGTCCCTAATCAGAATCAGTTGAAACCCGATCGATCCGACACGATTTAATTGAGTGATCATGCTAACAAAAAAAATTCTCAAATAGTCTACCATTGTGTTTTCTCATGACCCATGAACATGTTAGAGTGTTCTATCCACCTCAAAATCAATAGGTGTCGTCTGGGAGACGTTCCCGATCAGAATCAGTCAAAACTCGATCGATCCGACACGATTTAGTTGAGTTATCGTATTAACAAAACAAATTTCTCAAATAGTTCACCATCGTGCTCTCATGACTCATGGACAGGGTGGGGTG
This sequence comes from Rosalia funebris, assembly GCA_037954035.1. Lineage (NCBI taxonomy): Eukaryota > Metazoa > Arthropoda > Insecta > Coleoptera > Cerambycidae > Rosalia > Rosalia funebris. The sequence continues at coordinate 45,314 of JAZFAV010000021.1, forward strand.
TGCCCTATCCACCTCAAAATCAATAGGTGTCGTCTGAGAGACGTCCCCGATCAGAATTAGTCAAAACCCGATCGATCTGACACGATTTAGTTGAGTAATCGTGCTAACAAAAAAAATTCTCAAATAGACCCAAGGGAGGAGGTGGTGTGTGTTATCCACATCAAAATCAATAGGTGTCATTTGGGAGACGTCCCCGATCAGGATCAGTCAAAACCCGATAAATCCGACATGATTTAGTTGAGTTATCGTGCTAACAAGAAATTTTAATGCCGATGACAACGACGACACACACACAGTAGGTATTCTTTAAAAATCAGTTTTTTTTTTGGTTTTTAGGCCGAAAAACGAAACAAACAAAAAATTTGTTTTTTTCACTTTTTCTTTACATGATTACATTACTTTTCCGCTAGTATAGTGGAAAAAAATTATAAGAACGGTTACATTAACTACAGAAATCTTATTTACTTAAAATTCATCTTCCTATATTACCAATATAAAGTCAGACAGGTACTAGTAAAATATAATGTGTACACATAGGTATTGTAAATAGATGAATAGCACATCATTAAAAAGACATTCTGTAGAATGCCAGTGGGTGGATAGATGCCATCAGACTTAATAGAAAGGTATTTAAGATATTTTCTTTGAACTTTTTCCAAACTTGATATGTATATTTCATGATTGGAGCTTGAGATAACCGAAGCATATTCTATTTTTGACTTGACAAATGCAGTAAATGGTAACAATAATGTTGAAATATTTTTAAAGTAGCTATCTTGAATTTTTAATAATAAAACCAAAGTTTTTGTTAGCATTATCTGCAACATAACTGACATGAGGAACAAAAGTTAATGTAGAATCAAAAATAACTCACAAACTTCTTTAACTTCTTTACAACCAGTAATCGCTTCTCTATTCACTACCTATCTTATAATCGAAATTTATGAGACTAGTTTTCCTTGTGTAAGTTATGGCATGCTATTTGGATATATTTATCCGTAACTTGTTATATTCACACCAATTATAAATTTTTTAAGGTCATTTTACAATTGAATACAACCATTTTCGGTGGTAACTGATGCAAATAACTTTATATCATCAGCATGCAGGAGAACATTAACTTGAAATTCATTACAAATATCATTAATAAATATAATGAAACGTAGAATTCCAACAATCGAGCCTTGTAGAAAACCTGAAGTAGCCCTAATTTTAACAGATGTAAATGCATGAGAATTCATGTTCAATATTCTATTAGGAAAATCTAAAAAATTAGAAAAAATCTGAAATTATTGATTAGCTCAAAGTTAAGTCAGTTTCTGCAATAAGAGAACCATGTCTAAGGCTTTTGACAGTTGTGAATAAACAATATTGACAAGATTAGTAGTTGTTGATTTATTTATCAGAAAATATAAAACCGTGTTAATGAAAGTGAACGTTTATTTAACGAAATTTAACATTATAACAAAAAAATAAGTTATATAATATACCTTTGTAAAAGTTTGCTAAAACTTCAAAGAATAACTGTAGGTCTATAATTTGTTATTTCTTTCTTGTTAGATTTTTTGAAAATAGGGCAAATTTTTATTATATATAGCGTTATTACAAATTATTTGGCTTAGCTATTTGGTGTACGTTTTTTATTCGTTACTTTTTCATAAAATCCTAAACCGTATATGATTGGGATATACTGTGTCAATTTAATTAAAATCGACATTATATACAATAAAAAATACTGAAGACTGTTCTGAAATTATTTACATTTCGATGTAGACATTGATGAATTATTTTGGCCAATGGTCAAATTGATGGACATCAATTTGACTATTTAAATTATTTCATATAATACATTTAATTTATTATTATGGTATTATTCTCTACGTTTATTTTTAATCCATCTCTCAGGTTCATTATACTACAAACTATTCATTTTAGGAAAACACACATTAATGAGATAACGATATTAGACGGTATCCAAACCGGTGCCAATTTAAAATATGTTAACAAAGTTTCAAATATTAACAATTTAGAACTTTAACTAAAGTAAATTATGGTCAATACAATGATAATTATCTACTTATAAATAAAACTACTATGTCAACTATATCAACAAAATAGAATCCGTTCGAGATATCTATATTTGCATTGGTGCATAAGTGAATGAACTTAATGTATTTGCGTAATACTTTCACTTTCCATTAATAATTTTGCAAGAGAAAGGGTCATCAGAGATTCATTTTTTTGTATCGATGCTATTTTTTCTGTAAAAACAATGAAATAAGCAAACTAAGTAAATTATAAAATGCAGTTTTACATTTTTTGAATTTCGGTTAAAAATGGAGAAATTTAAGTACATATTATTATGTTAATAATTAATTATTGTTCAAGTCGTTATCAACTAGAAAACAGGAAAAAACGATTGTACTGCACACTTCTACTTAGAACATACGTTGCTGAAGATGATAGTATCACTATCGAAATATGCGTATAAAGGTAGGTGCCTCAATAGACCTAAGAGGAAAATAATAGTATTATGTATATTCATTATCAAAATTATAATGAATAGTAAAACAATACTTAGCAATAGTTTAGTTGTATTCAATTATATTCAGTTCAGTTATATTCATGGTTTACAAAATAAATAAAGCCATTCACGAAAATAACTTCTTGATGACCTATAAATAATGGAATAGGTTAATCCGGTAATAGGTAGAGTATCGAAGTACTGAATATAAAAGGATATATCAAAATATTCAAAATCAAAAGATTCAAAAGCTATATATAATACAATCTGAAATATGGGACGTACATCAGATGCGTAATTACTTGGGAAAATGTTACTTGGGAATTTACTGAAGAGTTTTATATCCTTTCAATGACAAGTTTATTGGTGGACTGATATGAAGAAAACATACAAGTATTTATCATATAACTAATCACTTATGATTTCGTATCTTCTGCATCTTCATATGATCTTGTATCGACTATAAAACAAATATAAACTAGTAACTGAATGTTTAAAAAAGGAGCAAGTTAGAGATGTATTGAAACTAATTATTTATATGACTGAAGAAGTGAAAATTGTGGAAGCCTTGGTTTGATGACACCAGCAATCATTCTCATGGTGCTATTTAGCTGCGCATCTATTTTATGTAAATGTGGGCTGTTTAACCAAACTGGAGCGCAGTATTCAGCAGTTGAAAAGACAAGGCCTAGCGCAGAGGAGCCCGTGCTGCCCAAGTTGTGCCGCACAGTTTTTGAATTATGTTGTTTCTTGTTTTTAATTCTTCAGCAGTTCTCGATAGATGCCCTCTGAAAGATAGTGTTCTATCAAGGGTTATGCCTAGGTATTTAGGTGTTTTATTGTGGGTAAGTAGGATGTTTTCAATTGTATGAGTTCTCTTCTGGCGAGTTTATTATTTAGGTAAAAGCAGGTAACTTCTGTTTTGGTGGCATTAGGTTGGAGCCTCCACTTGAGAAAATATTTTTCCACTACTTCTAGATCTGTCGTTAGGGTCTCCTCTGATTGTTCAATAGAACTGCACCTTGTTGTAAGTACCCAGTCATCAGCGTAGCCAAACTTTCTTGATCTTGCTTCTGGCATGTCGACAATATACATGCTAAAGAGGAGTGGAACAAGAACTGATCCCTGTGGTAGACCGTTCATTAGTTTCCTTGGGGAGCTGATGTCGGATCCCATAGCTACTTGAAACACTCGGTGGTTTAGCATGCTGTCTATCAGTCGGGCTGTTAGTTTGCAGGGGATTACACGTAGGAGCTTGTATATCATGCCTTCTCTCCACACTGTGTCGTAGGCCGCCGATAAGTCGATAAATACAGCTGAGGTTTTGAGTTTTCTTTGAAATCTTGCCTCAATGTGGGTGGTGAGTGATGAGACTTGATCTGCACAGCTTAGTTTAGGCCAAAAGTCTGCTTGTTCGACCGGAATCGCTTCAAGTATTCTAATTACTAATTCTGTTATAAATAAGCCGTTCTAGTAGCTTATAGGTCGCAGGCAGCAGAGCTATTGGTCTGTAACTCTTGGGGCTATCGGCTGGTTTGCCTGGTTCTGGTATGGCGATTATCTTCGATCGTTTAAATTCTTTTGGGACATTGCCAGTTTGTATAATATCTGTGAAGAGGTGAGTCATCCAGACTTTTGCGTACTTGCTACAGTTTATTAAGAATTCAGGGTGGATATTGTCAAACTCTGGAGCTTTTCCTGGCTTGATATCTTTAAGAGCTTTCGAAACTTCTTCGCAAGTGTAAGAGCGAGAATATTCTGTTTCTATGGCTTGATCTTTTAAGGTTTTAAGTTCTCGTTTGACCTCAACTGTATGTTCTTTATCCTTGGGTGCTCTGGATGTCGCTACTATGTGTGAAGCATTGGCGTTTGGGCTGACAGTTGTATTTTGTGTTTGTGTGGGGGCTCCGCTTCCTAGTTTCCTTAATAGTGCCCACGCTTGTCTGCTCGATATCTGGAAGTTCAGGTTTTCTACAGTTTCTGTCCACTTTTCCCGTCTCGCCGCATCTAGGCTATGAAGTAGCTCGTCTGCTATTTCCTGATCACCAGTTTCAAGAAAATGTTGGTGCAACTCGTCACTGTTTTGGGATCATCCGGGAATGTATTCTTTGCAGTAGCCTCCTGGTACACACTTTTTGGCACTGCTTATTACGGCGCCAAGAAATCTGTTGCAGTTTCTACTGGTAGGGGGTATCCAACCTAGATATTTGTCTAGTTCCGTGGAGAATTTTGTCCAGTTGGCCTTTTTGAAATTCTATCTTGGGCCATGGATAGAAGTAATTAGGGGGATTTGTGTTCCTACCTCTACTATGACTGGACGATGCTGGCTGTGCGGGAAGTCGGGGAGAACGTTTCGTGAAACTTCTATGGGCTGGCTTCTATTGTCAGTCGAGACAAAGCATAGATCAGGATTGTATTCACGTTTCTACACTGCTGATTTAAATGTGAATCGGTCTTTAGCATCGAATACAAGGGTGAGGTGTTCATCTTCTGCCCATTTTACTATCGTATTACCATTTGGGTCTCAGTCTCTATACTTCCATTGCTCGTGATGACTATTGTAATCCCACACGTATATAGCAGGATGGGGATGTGTTTGGATGACTTGGGCTGGCCAGGATACGGCTGGCGGCTTATAGGTGTTGGAGACGGTGATGCTTCCTATTTTTATGACAACGTTATGGATTTCGTCGTCAGTGGACGTGGAGTCAAGAGAAGCGTTTTCTATGTCTTGTTTAACGTACGTTGCTACGCCATATGATGGATTGTACGTAGCTCCTAGCAGATCATAGCCTGGTATTTATCCCCTTTTTCGTAGTTGCTCTTCTGTTTCACAGTGAGTTTCCTGTTTAGTGACTAGGTCGATGTTGTAATTTTTTAGGAGTTTTGATAGATAATGGCTTTTTGAATAACTTATACTTTTATATTTAAGTGACAAATTCGGACAGAGGGTCCGAGTTTTCTAGTCAACAGGTCCTGAGGAGGACCGTTAGCTTTGTCTGGTAGCATGTCTGTTCTTGAAGGTAATGTAAAATGTAAAAAGTGTCTTATGATCAGGAGATCCTAAGATTATTTAACCACCAGTTTTGCTAGTTCATTTAACGTTACCCAGGGTGCACGTGTAGTGTTCTACTACGGACGCGAACTAGCTTTACACCCCACATATTAATAAAAATAATCCAAACTGCATCAAATTATTAGATCAATAAATGTAATTAAATAATCAGACACATCGTTATCAGTAAATTAATATTATTTATTTTTTTATTTTTAGTAAAAACTAAATCCTTTTTTCATAAGAAAATTCATTAAGAGTAATTAACAGTGGTCAAAGCGAACTAAAGCTATAATCATGTTCGTGATTTCCGACTAATCAGTTTATGTCCGAATTGTGTTATCTGTCGTAAGATGCAAGAGATAAGAGTGATGCCCAAGTATGAAGAATGTAATTGTCTAGATGTGTTAAATTTGAATCCACTGGATGATTTTATTGAATTGGTATGTACCTACTTGTATTTCATGACAATTATATTAATTATATTTGTCATTAACACTTATTTACTCCGTTTGATATGAATTTAATGCAAAATATTATATGGCATCTGAAATCGTATACATTCTCTAGGTTTAGATTAGCTTAAATATAAATTGATAAGTATTTTAATTGCTTTCCAGTTATTGAGGAAAGATTATAATTATTCTAATACACTAGGCACAAAAATTAAGGGATGTAAGAAAATCCTAAATCTTTAGGTGATTTTCAGAGGGCTGTAACTTGAAGAAAAATAGTCGCACAGCAATTTAAAAAACAAAGCTGAAGTCTGAGGTTTTTAGTTTTCAGATATTCAGTTCAAAATTGAGTTTTACCATCAGCAGTTTTAGAGCAATGGTAAGAAAACCATCGGAAGAAGAAATTCCCAAATTTTTGCTGGCATTTCAGAAGGCCCACGGATTTCAATAACTTAATTGCAGTGATTTTATCATAAAGAATTTTTAGATAATTTTATCCTGTTTAATTTAAGCGGTCTAAAATCCTTATACGATGATTTTTCGCGATACAACAGTCAGTTTTGATAACTAATTAATCGGGAAATAACGATCGTAGAGAAAATTCAAGTAGGGTTTTAAAAACTGCAAAATATTCTTTACAAGTTGAAGTCATTGATTTTTGATAAAAACAAATTTCTAAGAAAGAAGTAAAAAATTGCGTATATTTACTTAACTTGGCATAACATTGCAAATAATGGATATACTAAGGATGTTGACTGTTTTTCTTCAAATCCAAAGTATCCCAAAGAAACCCTGAAAATTTCAATGTGCTGCGATTTTTTTCATTGTTCGGAATGATTGAATTTGTCGTTTTTGCTAAAAATCAATTTAAGGATGATTTTTAAACTTTTTATGAATTTTTTGAGGTTGAAAATGTTTTTTTAGCAATGATGTATCTTTTTTATCAAAGAATGCGAATTATTGTAAAAAAAATCTGTACGATCATTAGTTCCCGGGTAATTAATTACCAAAGTCAAAACTTTGAACTTTGCTTTTGCTTTGAACGACGATAACTCAGCAAAAATCATCATACAAGTCTTTTAGATCGCTCAAATTAAAAAGGATAAAACTATCTAAAAAAGTTTTATGATCAAATCACTGAAAAACATTTAAGCCCGTGAACCTTTTGAAAGGCAAACAAAAATTTGGAAATTTTTTTCCGATGGTTTTCTTATGACTACTCAAAAACTGCTGATGGTAAACAATTCTTATCTGTACAAGATCTGAAAACTAGAAACGTGGAGCTTCAATTTTATTTTCTTTTAAATTGCTCTACTATATTTTTCTCCAAGTTACAGCCCCTTGAAAATCACCTAAGAATTTAGGATTTTTTTTTACATTCCTTAATTTTGCGCCTAGTGTAGAATCTAAATAAACAGTTTTAAAACCCCGTACGTAGAACATCTCTATCTCGAACTTGAGTGACTGTATAAACCTGAAGGGTAGATACAAAAAATGGTCGGCTGTAGGCCTTACGAAAAGATATAACTTGGAACGAAGGACCTTAGATTCTGTACAATTGGCAACGTACATGTATGGAGGAGTAAATTAGTAGGAATTTATTTACCAGTGGATGACGAGGCACGAAACTCCAAATGGCTGGTGGCTGTCGACTTCCAGTTCTTGATGTATTCTCAACGATGGGGGCCCCGTGAAGAATATTCGTGGCACTAACTCTGAGAATATATATCGGTCGTATAGTCACTTGTAAAGATTGTTTAGTTTTTGATTTCACTACGATGATATTTGATTGCAGATCACACGTGCGTTCTCGAAAGGAAAATCCATCAATTCTAGGAACTAGGAAAATTTTGGGGAATATTGCGGAATTGCCAACTGTGCATTGCCAACTGTCTGGCGCGACAGATTTAAATTCAAAATAATCCGATTTGATCTAAAGTGGCCTCAACAGTGACCGAGAAAGAATAAACCAACACATAAATGCAGAATATGTGTTTTATCCGACAGTTTTACTTTTTTAAATTTTCCTCAAATAGTCCATCATCGTGCTTTTTCATGACCCATGGACAGAATGGGGTGTGTCCTATCCACCTCAAAATCAATAGGTGTCGTCTGGTGGTAATCAATAGACGTCCCTAATCAGAATCAGTTGAAACCCAATCGATCCGATACGATTTAATTGAGTGATCGTGCTAACAAAAACAAATTTCTGAAATAGTCCACCATTGTGCTTTCTCATGACCCATGAACATGGTAGAGTGTATTCTATCCCTCTCAAAATCAATAGGTGTCGTTTGGGAGACGTCCCTGATTAGAATCAGTCGAAACCCGATCGATCCTACACGATTTAATTGAGTGATCGTGCTAACGAAAAAAATTCTTAAATAGTTCACCATTGTACTTTCTCATGACCCATATACATGGTAGAATGTATTCTATCCACTTCAAAATTAATAGGTGTCGTCTGGGAGACATCCCCAATCAGAATGAGTCAAAACCTGATCGATCGGACACGATTTAGTTGAGTTATCGTGCTAACAAGAATAAGTGCCGACGACAACGACACACACACACACACACACACACACACAGCAAACACTTTAAAAAACATTTTTTTTTAGGTTTTTAGGCCGAAAAACGAAAAATAAACCCAAAAAAATTTAGTTTTTTCAATTCTTCTTTACACGATTACATTACTTTTCCGCGTATACTGGAGTGCAGAAAAGTAGAAAATATATCCCACTACGTCTAGATGAGATACATCTTCCTAGAAAATTTTTCTATTTCTATCAATCAACTCAAGATGGGTGGAATGTTACTGCTAACTTTTAACATCCTATATATCTCATATAAATGAAATCAACTAAACCATATCAGTGATTGTATCCGAGTTTTTAAAGACGCATCCGAAATATAGATACCCCAGAGCAAGCGCACATACATTTATTTTATATTACTTGAATGACTTTCAATTTATGTTGCCAGCAAAAAACCTTTGGCACTTCGTATTCTATACTCGAGGGACAAGATTCATTCTTGTTCCTTATACCTTCATCTATAGAAAATTATTTTACTGTGTCGCGAAATGATCAATCTAATCGGAAACACATTCTTCATCGCCTATTCATACATTTTGTAGCAATTTTTAAACACAGCGAAGGGTTATCAAATAGAAACGTAGAAGGGTAAAAGTGATCAATATATTTTAATTGACGCCAATGGTTATGAATAGTCATGAGTTGCATATTTATTATGCAGTGATGGGTTAGACGCTCCCTGGAGGGTAACACATTATATAAACTCATTAGATTGGCGAAGGTCTGTAAAAATATGCGAAGTCATATATCAGGTGTCCTATAGCGCGACTGTTAATATATACGAGTATAGTATAATAAGTGATAAATATATGATTTCACGTTTACCGTCCCCATGAGTTTTTCTTTATATAAATAAACAAATAGAAAAAATAAAATGTTTTTAATGCATCTTTGATGTCTTGGCAGCAGTTTATCAAAAATGTAGATTATTAAAACAACTTTAAAATACACAGAAAGAGCAACAAGGGTTCGCTATACACTATTTTCTGTAAACGTAATTTCAATTCAAAGTAGTCAGAATAGAACTACAAAGAAATCTACCAAAAAATATTCAATATAAACGAAATTAGAGCGAAATGATGAGGTAAGACGGACTCCTTCAATAGGAACGCTCCGATTTTCAAAATCAGTGCTCCGTTCGAGAAACGTTCCGCGCATGACGGTGATTTTTATTCTCGTCACCGAGTCGACACTCGACACTCGACCGTCCCGCCGAGTCGACTTTTCGACAGTTGGTGGCTAAATTCAAGTCAACCGGTTTGATAAATAATCGACCAACACCCGTACATTACCAAAAACGCAAATTCTGCTGAAAACATCGCTGCTGTACGTAAGAGTGTACGGGAAAACCTGAGGCAGTCAATTTCTCGTCGTTTACAAGAACTTAGCGTTTCTGAGACTTCAATTTGGCGAATTTTGCGTCTGCACCTGTATAAAATCCAACCGACCCAGGAACTTAAGTTAAACGACCATAGACAACGCCGTGTGTTCGCTGATTGGATTCTGGAGCAGTTGGAGCAGAAAATCATATTTAGCGACGAGGCCCATGAATAAGCAAAATTGTCGGATATGGGACGATACCAATCCACACGAGATACACCGAGCACCAAATTCATCCCGAAAAAGTCACTGTTTGGTGCGGAATTTCGTTTGGCGGAATCATCGGTCCGTAATTCCTCCAAAACGAAACTGGCACCGTCAACGGCGAGCGTTACAGATCGATGAACTTCTGGTGGCCTAAACTGGATAATATGGATACCGACGACATCTGGTTCCAACAGGACGACGCTACATGCCACACAGCGTATGCTACGATGGACATTCCGTACGAGCAACTGGAGAGCATGGTTATCTCGTGTAACAGCGACGTGAATTGGCCACCGAGATCGTGCGATTGAACGTCTTTAGACTTCTTCCTTTGGGGCTATTTTAAATCGCATCTAAGCGTCCATACGAATAAACCGTAAACAATTGATGCCCTCAAAGTCAACATAACGAACGCCATCCAGCAAATTCAGTCAGATTTATGCGACAAAGTCATCGAAAATTGGATCTCCCGAGTACGTGCCATCAAGCAAAGCCGCGGCGGACATTTGAACGACGCTATATTCTATACTTAATGTCATAAAATATTCCTTTAAATAAGAAAAAATAAATTGAGTGGATGTCTCACACACAACTTGTTTTATTTACACTTAAGAATCGAGCGTCCAAAGACCTTTTTTTTGCACTTTTGATTAATAAAACCTATTCTAATGATGAATAGTTACGGAGGAATATGGACCTGATATTATTGTACCATATCTGAATATATGGTACAATAATATTCTTACAAAGAATTGAATATAGTTGTTTTAAGTTTGCGTATGGCGTAAGAAAATATGTAAATCATGAATCTCAATCTTGAAAATACTCGGAAATTACGTTTAGTATGTACAACATACAATATTTTAAAAGATAAAGCTCCTAAAATATAGGGTGTTCCAGTTGGAACTATAGGATTTGAATTGCTTGCTATCTGTGTTCTGTCAAAGATAGGGCGTCAATATTTAACGACTGTTATCTACAGAATATACGACATTAATATGCCGCCACTAACAGTTCAACAACGATTAGTTTGTGTACAAGTGTTATATGAAAGTGAGCGATCATTTACAGTTGTATTTAGAAAAAATCGCACAAAATTACAGCCAGCAACAATCAATTAAAGCAAACATTTAAGCCGTGTTATTTTGTGCCCGCGTTATGAACAATTTTGTTAAACGAATGGTATCATGCCAAATGATCCGAGGCGGCCATATATACGATATTCTTTTCCAATTGTAGCCGTACTGTCTCCATTTTATGTTAAATAATAAAAAACCTCAGTTTGTCAAATATTATTAGTTTTATTCACAAATCATATCCTATAGTTCCAAATAAGACACTCAGGCATGTTAATGTAGATAATAGTCGTATAGTGTAGATAATAGTCATTAAATATTGACGTCCTGTTTTTTACAAATGGCGCGCAATTCAAGTCGTATAGTTCCAACTGAGATACCCTATATAAAAGAGCAGATTATCAAAGCGACAATTTGATCACATTATGATTGACTACCACAAAGAAAGCAGTTCATCAATTGCTTGCATTCCATTGTTTTTGATAATCGACTGACAATCTAAGCAAAAACGGTACGATTTACAATGTCCTCAAGCGATCTCGGTTTTCAACAATCGAATGCCGAGACCGGTATTTCGGATATGAACGCAAGCAATTTCTGACCAATTCGACTGATTATTATATGCCGAAATACGTGGAAGTATCGAGCCGTATCACCATTAAAAAGCATTCTTGACCGTCGCCGAAAAACACCCAAGAGAGCCCTCGTTGTAATAATGTGTGTGGGCATGCACTCCAACGATGGCGTATCTGGTTGTGTGTTGGTGTTAGTGGCGGCATGAGCGAGGCCGTGAGAACGTGGAAGTGTGGCGAGTCCCAGGCGTGTGACTACATGCTACAACTACACAAAATCCACCTCCGCGACCACGCTCAAGGATGGAAACCGTCAACTCGCCCAACTTTTCTAATATACGAATTTTGGTGTATTTTTATTTTGCATCGACTGCTATTAGACACATTTAGAATAGAGCTATCCATTTTATACAAGGAGAGTTGTTCAAATATTTTGACTACTTAATGTATACATCTAGTAAAATATTATTAAAGCTGTTGGCGAGATGCATCATTGGCGCTTCATGTGGGGCATGAATATGTTTACTGCAACGAACGTTTGGTTTACCAAACCTACAAATATTAGCTATTCAAAAATAATAATATTCTTAAAATTTCATTAAAAAATTTGGTCATAAAATTGCTATTACATTGTAAACGATATATGTTAATTCACCGAGATAACTGTCTTTTAATTTCTAAACGGCTTTAACGTAACAGTGCGATGATAACGAAATGAGGTAAGCGATCGACGAATCGTAGTGGAAGGGGATGAGCAAAGCACTTTTCATGGCCGTAGAGCCGTAGTTGATCTTGATTTATCGATCGAGGTGTACGTACCGTCTCCACTGTGCTAGTTGAAACATCTTAATTCTAATAATCAAGTATGTCGCACATGCAAAAGTCCAAAAAAGGTTTATATGCTCACTAAGTGAAAAAATTTATTGGCGAATTTAATGATCTATTCTACGATGGAGCCAATGTAATGTGTAAAGTATGCGATAAACCCTTAATCTGCTGGTCCAAATCCGACTGTACACGTCACGTAAATTCTCTGCAACATCAACATAGAAAACAGGGCGTGCCCTGGCAAACTCAATTTTAGTTTGATTTGTTGTTGATGTTGATAGCCTGTAATATTTCGCTTCACATACTAGATAAAGAAGCATTTCGAAAGTTGTGGCACAAATACAATACACAGTTTCAGTTACCAAGTCGCAGAACATTATGGAGCTATATACCAACTGTACGAGACAACATTATAGAGAAGATTACACGTAAATTACAAAATAGACGACTGATGTTGGGTGGATGAGACGACCAATCGTAAAAAAGAAACTAATGGAACTATTATAGTACGCACTGGACCCTCGGCAATCGATATTTTCATTGCTATTAGCTAGTAAAAAACTCACTGAGTGTACTGTGTACTGATAATATAATTATGCACGTGGTGCTAGAGATATTAGACAAGTTTTAAGTGTTACAAGTTGAATACTGATGTTTGTGACCGATCGTGCTGTGACAATGCATTCAGTAGGCCGTTCTCTTTCACAATATGGTTGTAGATTGTTACATGTTACTTGTAAAGTGTATGCTTTAAATTTTGTGGCAGAAACTATTCGATAATGTTTTCCCAAGGTATATGCATTAATAGCGAGTACAAAAAAGTATTTCTCTAAAATCTTCTAAACATCTCCGCGAGCTTAACAGAAAGTATCCTGGAATTCCGGAACAACCGATTCTTACACGCTAAGGAAACACGCTTTTTATTATGCTGGAAATTTTCAGCGAAAACCTGGAATACTACAATTCTATCCTGCCAAGGCTGCAGATTTTAAGGAAAGGCAGACACAATTTCTAGATATTTCCATTGAAACTAATTTAAAAACAATTCATGCCAACTATAAAGGAGTGCATGACGCTATAGACAAATTGCAAAATAATATGTCGGTGTTAGCGGAACATCTGCGTGAACATAGTGAGCCAAGTCACTGCTACACGATATATGAGTGGATGATGGAAACAATGAGCGCATCAAACAAACGTTCAAAAGTGTGATAAAGAGAGACTCCAATTTTAACAGATTAAGATAAGTTTGTGATGATACATCAAATGCTGCTAGCGTATCTATAGATCCATTAAGTGAGTTCAAGGAGTATTTTACGTATGGCTGTATTACATCAATAGATGTCGAACGGTCGTTCTCCAAATATAAGAACATATTTTCACCACAGCGAACATTATTCTCTAAGGCAAATATGGAAACATACCCGATGCTGTAGAATATTTACGGATCGTCTCCAGTTCGTTATGATGATGATGATTCTAGTTATTCACGTTAGTTAAGAGGGTAAGTACATACAGAGTTACATTTACTTATTACAGTTTAGTGCGTTTGTTACTATAGTAGAATTATTTTATGAAAAACAAGTCGGCAATAAACCGTGCGACAAAAAGTAATGTATAGCTTACCTTCTTCCACGCGAATGCAGTAAAAGAATTTTCCACGCAAATGCAGTAAAAGAATTTGCGCGCGCAAATGATTTATAGACAGGTCTGTGTCTCTTATTCAGATTGGATTGGTATGGAAGAAAGTCAGACACGCATCTGTCTTTGTCGCACGATTTATTGCCGACGTGGTCTTCATAAAATTATTCTACTATAATTACTTTGTATTATTATTTTATTACCCTTGTTACGATGCGTACGTTTATGGCGCGCACCACATTTTTCATACCCTAAAAATTATAACATTATTAACTTTATTTTTGATATTTAGAAATATTTTCTCAACATTTTGAGAACCACCGATTTATTTGAATCCAGTATATCCATGATACAAATCAGATTAGACGTACTGCAGACAGCGTCTACTATTGCCAAATAACTTGAAATGAAAAACGCTGAAATGTGGACTGCATTTCTAATAGGTAATAGAACATATTGATATTTTATGTCGATATGTCAACCCGCTAGCGATTGCGTGAGGCAATGAAAAAAGACCTGAATTATGGAGATCGGGGAATTGACTTTTTCATCATAACAACGCACATGCTCACAGCGTTGAAAATCAACTAGTTATCGTGTTATCGACAGAAAATGGCATGATAATGGTTTCGCACTCCCGTTACTCGCCCGACCTAGCCCCTGTGACTTTTTCGTATTCCCAAGAATTAGGAAAATCCTAAAGGGAAATCCTTTTCAGGACATACATAGAAGAGGTTAAGAAAAAATTGCTGAAGGCACTTAACAGCATTAGGGCAGAAGAATATAAAAAATATTTCGAACAGTGGAGAGACCGTTGGGATAAATGTACATCATCTAATAGACAGCATTTTATAGTAGATTGATATTTTCAAGATGTCTTCTTGAATAAAAAACAAATAATTCTAGTTCTTTTTTTTTTGGGTACCCCTTAGTATGTGTTCAGTTTTGGCTATGACTCACTGTATAGTTTATTTCATCGCTATTTGCCAAATAAAAAATTTCAAAACATACCGTGGCTTGTTTTTATGGCTAGGCTCAGGTATACTGTTCCGTTTATCGGCAAGATAAGAGAGTTTTTTATTTGGCAAATATCGATGAAATGAATAGTACATATTTATGACTTAATTTTCTATATTTAAATGATTAAAGTTTTTTATCGACGCAATCCAAAGGAACCTTTATATTTTTACAAATGATTTCTATGCTCTATTTGATAACATAATCACTCCCTTCATTTCCCTGCATTATTATTAAATTTTATTATACAGGGTGTTTTTTTTCTGTAAAATTTTACCTACCACTATATTTTATAATATAGGGTGTCCAGAAAGGGTAGGGGGTATTTGTAGATTCAATAAAAAAAAACTAGAAATCAGAAAAAATAAATATTTTTGTTAATTTTTAGACAAGGTTTTGGAAAATTAAGTACTAATGATTATGTTCTCCAAATGTTGACCCTCACGCTGCTGGCACTCCTCTAACCGTAAACGGAAATTAGCCACCACGCGTCTACACATCTCTCTGGAAACGGCGGCCATTTCGGTGCGAATGTTGTGCTTTAATTGCACTAAAGTTCGTGGTTTGTTTACATACACTTTCTCTTTAAGATATCCCCATAAGAAATAATCAAGAGGTGTAAGATCAGAAAATGGATTCGAATGTTTGAGAATACCGGTTCGACTGTAAAAATTCGCAATCCAGGTCGCCCGTGCTCTGTTCGAACCCCACAAGCGATTGAAGAAGTGAGAGTTTGCGAATTGATTGAGAAGGATTTTCACGCACTGAAACTCTCACTTCTTCAATCAGTTGTGGGGTTCGAACAGAGCACGGGCGACCTGGATTGCGAATTTTTACAATCCAACGGGTATTATCAAACATTCGAATCCATTTTGTGATCTTACACCTCTTGATTATTTCTTATGGGGATACCTTAAAGAGAAAGTGTATGTAAACAAACCACGAACTTTAGTGCAATTAAAGCACAACATTCGCACCGAAATGGCCGCCGTTTCCAGAGAGATGTGTAGACGCGTGGTGGCTAATTTCCGTTTACGGTTAGAGGAGTCCCAAAAGCGTGAGGGTCAACATTTGGAGAACATAATCTTTAGTACTTAATTTTCCAAAACCTTGTCTAAAAATTAACAAAAATATTTATTTTTTCTGACTTCTAGTTTTTTTTTATTGAATCTACAAATACCCCTTACCCTTTCTGGTCACCCGTTACAATATTTTATTGGATTTAAAAACTATAGACATTTCAAATAACAGACCGATTTACTCACGTTCGTCTTCCTTCCACTCATTTTACCTCCACAGCACCTCTTATCTCCTTTGTGAACGTGGCCACCGCTTCGCTGTCGCGATCCGAGCAAGCCTTGGCTCGTGTCCTAACCGCCAACACACGCCTGTAGGCGGCCGATCTTCGCGCAGGTTCGGTGCTCGACGTGATTTGGTTTATTCTGTATTCCACCGCTGATCGTTATACATTTTATGGGTTGTCGATGGAGAGTTGCATTACGACTCATTGTTTTGTTGTGAAACGTGTATTTAATTCCGACTAAATAAAAATACGAGCAGGGTGGAATGAAAATGGCTTGTTTCGGATTATTATTCCTATTCGCGTAAGCAAAGTCTTAATCGTTCAATTGGTGGTCCAAGCGGCCCAAATCGTTCAGTCATAGTTTAAAAAGATGTACATAGTTATACAGCGAAACACTAGGTCCAAGCTCATAATATTTCGGCCATGCATAATTTTACAACTATGTAATATATGTATTTAACTAAAAATAATAACTCTCAAAACTATTTTATTAAATAAAAAATTGGTAACAGAACAAAGTACAGTGTAATCTCAATAATGTGAACATAAAAATCCCGCAGGCCGTTCATGATATCGAGAGTGTTCATAATAAAGAGGGCGTTGATAGTAAATTAAAAGTCTGTAGTATGCAGTATATGTACTTTATTTTAAAAAATGAAGGAATATATATGCTCGCTCATACATGTTTCATAAAATTTTAATGTAAATAAAGAAAATTTACTCATTTATTTTTCTGAAAAAAGTAGTTATTTTTGTTTGTTCTCTTTTTTGTGTTATTTTTGCTATCGCAGCTCCTTCGTGGTTCATTTGAAGGTGATTATATTACTAATAGGGAATGCATTTTGTTTGGACCTTTCTATAGCAGCATATCATGCCCTTATAGCTGTAGCATGCGTTATTGTGATGATTGGTGGTTCATGGTTTTCTTCATTCTCACTAACGTCTAATTCTATCATATGTCCTTCATTTACATCTTCATTCCACCCTTCCACATCACACATAAGCTTTGTACGCTGCCTATAATCAATTGATTATAGGCTGCGAACGAATAATAATTAAATTTAATTATTATTTTAACCATAATTTATTTTATAAATTATGGCTATAATAAAAATTAAACTTACGGGCGCTACTTCTTCTAGCAGCGAAATTGTATCCCTTATAACACTATCAATACTATCAGAAATTTCTTTTTCGGTTTCATTCCTCCGTCTGTCTCGCAAAATATTTAGAAGTACATCATCATCTGCATTGTCCATCCTCTCCTTATTAGCTATATCAGCTGTAGGCATTACATTATTCCAGCATTTGTTAATGGTTTCTGGTGTTAATTTTTCCCAAGCGGATGACAAATGAAGAATCGCATCTCTTAATGTAATTTTTTTGAGTGCAGTTCCTATTGATTCCTCACTTGCAGCGACGCAACTTAGAAAGCTATTCCTGTAGTATAATTTTGTGAGTATATCAAGATATTCTGATCCATTGGCTAGATTAAAGGAGTTACATTAGGTGGAAGAAATATTACGAGAATCTTGCCATCTGCAGTTTTGAGCTTTTCAGCAGATGAATGTTCTAAATAGATAAAGAGACTGACGCAAACTGATTACGTAGTACATACATATGTACATAATAGCGAAATAAGAATATGCACGAACTGCGTATATGCGTTCAGTTCACATTATCGAGGGTATATGTTGTTCATAGTATACGGCGTCCAATTATATTAAATTTCATGTTCACGTTATTGAGATGTTCATATTAACGCGTGTTCATATTATCGAGATTGCACTGTATAAACTTTTAACTTAATTACGGTGAAATATTACTACGTTATGATGTATCAATGACTTCGCGATTCAGAATAGTTGGTCAGTTGCTGAAATGCATAATAGGCTAAACGTTTGTAACGTTTTAGAACAATATAGTATCTCAATTGTTGTCAAAGTGAAACGAATCTGCTAAAATTTTATAAAAAAATGGCAGGTGGCGTGACATTAAGTGACGATATGCGAAAATCAATTGTCCATAAACAGGGAATTTAGGCTCGGAAAATATCTGCTACGTATTCGTTACCTAAATTTATAGTGCAAGGCATTATCAACTTGTATAAAAAAACTGGATGCACAGCCCAAAAGAAGAAAACTGATATAAGAGCAGTTTGGGATTTTTTATTTGGCAAATGGGATGACATAAACTATACCTGAATGAACATGAAAGCAACATGTGGGTCATCTACATGATACCCACAGTGTTTTTGATGCTATCGAGATAATATAGTCTTTACGAGTATATTGTTTACTAATTGTAAGTCTGTAATTGATTTTTGGCAAAATACATTATATTAGCTAGCTATAATTTAACATATACACATTGAACTGTATACATCGTATCGATTATCTTTTGGAAAAATGTTCTTATCAGAATCAGAAATATATTTGTTCATTGTAAATTTACAAACTTATTTGTTAAACTTGGCCAAATTTCTAAGGCAACTAAAGGTGCTCCCGCCATTGCTAATATCCTGATAAAGAGAAGTGACTCCATATCTGTGAACGTGGGGTAACTATGGGCATCTTCACTCAAACTGAAAAAAAATTAAGATTTTTCGTGAAAACTCAAATATATTACAAATATATCTGTAGATTTAATGTAAACAAAAATTTAATTCCATTGATTAGTAAAATCTTTTGGCGGTAAAAAATTCACAAGGTATTAAAGATTTATAAAATAATTTAAAACAATAGTTTAGTATCTCTCTTATAATATATCCCTTACAATATGCATCTCTCTGTACTTGAATGTAATAGTGAATCCAGATTATTAATACAACGTTTAATGTCACATTAATTACTCCATCTTGAAACTCCATCAGCGTTTCTTTGTATTATTATTATTTATGCTTTTAAACAATTATGTATGCTACATAAAAGTCACACGGGATTTGGAAGAATATTGAAAGGATTGAGATCTTTAGTTTTAAAAATTTTTCATAATTTATATGCAGCCTATGATATACCTATAGCTATAACTATTGTGTATAATGAAGAATATCAGTGTTGAATTGAATATCCGTATTTCGTGTTTAAATTGACTAAATGCGGATATTAAAATAATGTCTACCTGTCAGCTGTCTTGTGTGTGTTGTCTTATTCTATTGTTGGTGTTAAAAATTGATGAAGTACTAAGTAAGTAGAGCACATGTAAACATATCTCCTATTAATATTAATTATAATTCATAATAACAGATATCCTCATCATTACCCTCAAATTTGTATCACCCAGTATAATCAGTCCTCTTATGTAGTACAATAATAGTTGACAAAGTTTCGTATAATAAAACAGTCAGAAGTAATATCGCCATAAATTTATCACATCGATTTTACAGAGTTTAACAATTTTTTCGAACTGTGTACATTGAGTGCCCAATACAAGGTATTATTGTACTTTTATAGCAATATATAGGATAGTAAGGAGTCACAAATTTACAGGTTTCCTGATGGGAGTTAAGCTTAATAATAGAAACTATCATTTCATATATAAAAATGAGTGAACTGTCAATAATTAGGATTGATTCAAATACCGTATTCAAATTCTAATGCATCGTTACAAAAATCCTCACAGACGTCACGGAGTGATAATAGACTTTTTTGTAATATTGAGTAATGTAATAAATGGTCTATCTGTGTTTACAAGCAATGGTACGTGTAATTCGTATTTACTTACTTCTTAAAGGTTTCTGATTCCCTATTTGACAGAAACACTTTGCAACTCTAACCGTGAGGCTAGTTTGAACGTATATTTGGGCCAAATCGTCGTCGTATTGGCTCGATGACTGGCGCGGCATTTCAAGATCATCACTACTATTTATTGAGTGTGGTGGCATATGAGACATCAAAATGTTTCTAGTGTTCTAGGTATAGTGGAATGGGTAGAACAGGAAGCTGATTAATTGATTAAAAGAATAAATAATATCTCTTATGAGAACGAAAAGCATATGCCATACTTATTTGGGGAGGAAATAGGAAAGTATCTCGCTTACAGTTTGTCTTTACAGCCATGACAGTCGCTAATCTAGACAAGTTTGAGTTTTGCAAAAAATATATGTGGGACATATAAGGGAAAGGTATATTAGCAAAAAGAGTTTTTTAAATTAAAATAAATTTTAATTTAAAAGTTGTTTCTTTTTAGAAAAACTCTTCTTGGATACTTCAATTTTTATTTTCAAAACAAAATAAACAAAATCTAGAGTTTGGTTTTAACTCCTCAACATCAATTCACTAAACCCAAATAATCGCTACTTTAAAATTTTAAGTGTGAAGATACCCGTGTGATATTTCTTTAAATGCAAACGACAACTTTTTTTTTCTTCCTTATTACTAGAACTGCATAGATACCCATTGGAAAATATTTTCCTTGAATATTTCCATTATTTATTAACCCTTATTATTAATTGTATTTGTTTTTTGAACTATTTAAGACTAGGTATCACGTGGGGTAGATTTACATTTGAAATTCTAAAATTGGAGTTGTTAGGACTTAAGAGGTTGATGCAACCCTTACAGGCGATGATTTCAAAATAAATATCGAGATTTTGTTTGACTAAAAAACGTTCATATGAGTTTGATGAATTTTATTAGAAACTTTAGGATCATACTGTATAGCACAATCAACATATCGACCGTTCCAATATCAAAGAATATAGAGATTTCAAAAATCTTCAAACCATTCTTTTTCAGTGTTCCTCTTTTTTATACTATTCATATCTAGAGGAATACCCTGTATAATATAGCAAAAAAAAAGCACGTTATTCCGTAGTTTAGATAAATTTAATAACAAAAACGAATTTTAGGAAATGTTGTATATTGATGGAAGTTAAAAAATCAATTTTTATAAATAATAAATAGCGGTGTTGAAGTAATAAACTTAATTAACCTAGTGGTTTAATGGTTTTCGGGGATTTTGTCTTAGACTTCTAAAAGTGTGGTTAGTATATAACTTTGTAATTAGTTTTTTTTCGATTTAAAACAAAGAAATCAATTATTTTCACGAATTTGAAGAACAATTTTAATGCAATCTATATAGGGAGCAGTAGATTGACTACGCACTAGTTGCTGCAAGCTGTAGATAGAGCAAATTAATTGTGGGGGATTGGAGAAGATCAAGAAACAAGACGGAATGGAAGAAAAGATGTAACAAAGCCATACTTTTTCACCCGTTCGCTACCATAAGATCTTTTGCACCCTTTCCGCTGTTAATATATAGGGAGTATTACTGTCTGAACTTATTTCGGTATTTTGGTCTTACCTAAAATTCGCTGCTAATACGAGTTGCTTTTTCAGAACTGTTTCAAGGACTGAAGACACAGGTCAAGAACTCTTCTGAAGACGTTGGCAGCAAAAGAAGCGAAATCTTTGATAATCCAACGACGGCTACTTAATACGTTAAAACTACCTGTCATTTTAATACAGCGAATCTGACAATTTTATCTAATATGTATAAATTAATTAGGCTTTAGATTATATTTGCAAGCATATGTAACAAAGTAACAAGAAAAAGTTAACGATACATGTCACATGTCCCACATGAATGTACAGTTAGCAAGGGTATTAGGTAATTTCGTGGAAAATACGACTAGAAGAATTTTAGAATGGTATTAAAACACCTTCACGCATTTCTATTCTCCTGATAATAAAGAAGGGTATCGAAACTCGAGGACGGAAGATCTTATGAGATAGGGTAATGTGGGTGGGGGATGGAGGGAGGGGAGGTTAAAAGATATGAAACTCACGAGGAAAAAATATTAGAACAAGGAAGGACAACAAGGAACAAGGAGAAATATTCACCGGAGGAGAGAAAAGTAAATAGAATAATTTATTTATAACAACTAGTAATTGTGATAAAGTGATGATATATTAATTAATATATTTATATATAATAATAAAACACGACATTCATGAAAAGTTGTCAATTGACATAACTCTTAGCTTTTACCTATAAACGAAAGTACAGTCTCCTTCAAAAAAAGACAAAAATAGATTAGTATGTATTATTTATTGTATTGTATGTATTTATAGATTAGTATGATTGAATTTTACCGATTGGAAGAAGGGATAGTTGTAGAAAGTAGTGTATAGGGTGTTCGGCATTCATGCTTCCTTAAATGGTCAACCGCAACCTGCCTCTATAGTTTCCCTTAGCATTAAAGTAGTTCCAAAGTAGCAGTTACGTGTTAGGGACTTTACATGATTATTTGAAGTTTTCAAGTATATATGAGTAGTAGTGGCATAAACTGAAAATTTGCATTTGAACCTATAATTAATTCTTCAAGTGACTCGCTAACCGTTGTGTCCCAAAATAACTATAATTGATATGGAGCAAAGTTTAAAATTCCCGCCGGAAAGAGGACATTATATTAGTAGATCCAGTAGAATCAGAGATATTATATTAGGAGAATCAATACACTAGTAGAATCAGAATACATATCTTACGGTTTAATCTAAATAATTTTCAGCATGGCCACGTAAAATAACGAAGATTTACTATATTTTATTCTCATCTATCTACCTTTTAAAATCAACTTGCCTTTCGTACTTTATATGTAGCAGATGAATTTAATTATTATTGTTCAACATTTATCCAAAAAATTCTTGTATAAAAAAGGCTTGGTATAACCTATAAAAAATACATTTCAGGCTGAAGCCATTGTTATATTTATTATATATATTATATCTGATATCTGAATATTTCCTACGAATGTTATATATACACAGAATAAGTTACTAATAAATAATAAATACTCTTCATGTAGAAACTGAAGAAAATAACGAATATTAGTTACCATTATAACATCATACTTTAATAAGAAATAGCATAAACGATATTATATTAATATCGTCAAACTAGAGAAGTAATCAAAATTTTAAGAAATTATCTATCCACCTATATATATATATATATATATATATATATATATATATATATATATATATATATATATATACTCACTCGTATTGATTCCATGACCCCGTAATTGTATGTATGGTATCGTATAATATAAATAATTGAAAAATCAATCCATCACTCCATTCACTCCTAAAAACATACAAGGGATTGTATAGATTTTTAACAATTAATGGAGAAATAAAAATATCTTGTTATTTAGAAAATATACATATTACGAAAAAATAAAACATTGAAACAACATGCCTAAACGGTATTTAAATTTTTTTTCTGGTAAATAAAAAAATTACTTGTGAACAAACAGTATTATTTATAAATTCAAGTTCCATAGACCGTTAGTAAAATGTATCTTAGCCAACACATTCAATTTTTTCTTAAAGTTCTGTTTTCGCGAAGACATTTTTTTACAAATTGAATTTTCAAAGAGTGAAATGAATTATTACTAATACGAGTAGGCAAATCGCAATAATATTACGCCGCCCCCTTGCTCACATCGAAGGCACCTCCGGAGCATGCCTCTAGAGGCTTCGGATCAAAAAAAAGTTACTGCGTTGTTCGCAAGGGTCGATTTACTATATTGATTTTGTCAAAATGCTGAAATTCGAACGAAAAACATTTCGTATATCGATCTAAAAATTTCGTGACACACACGAAAACAGCCGTTTAATAAATAGAGATAAATATAGTAAGTAGTGCATTAGGATCATTTAAAGTAACTTTTCTTTAATAATAGGTCATCTCATTCAAAGATGTACACGTATAAAGGTGACTTATTTTTTAATAATGTATTAATTTTTTATCGATGTTGATGTGGTAGTAGTATGAGTCTTCCGCGGAGGAATCGACAAACGAAAATTATCTGAAGTTGCGAAATTGATATACTCGATAACAATGGATTCGATGTTTACAAAGAGTTAGCGAAAATGTCACACGGGTCATTCCGTAGGAACAAAGAAGTATTAAGTGAAAACATTCCTTAAGGATAAGACTGACACTAGTCAAAGTCGAAGTGATTCGGGCCGACAGAATGTGGTAGCGAAAAATAACGAGAGCATTGTTGCAAGGGAAGCAGGAGTTGTGATTCCTCATTACCGGAATTGGGTGTGTGTTATCCCCTACCCCCTCTTCAGACCAGGCTCCCAATTTGGTTGGGAGATCTCATTGAGGATGATTAGGTTTATAATCATTATACATTATAATAATCATAATGTTTATATCCTGAATATAATCATTATCATTATGTTCAGGAGGTGCACGCATTAGCAGAGACGCGAGGATACTAAACAAGCTGTTCTTCATAAATAGATGCAATACTTGTAGTTATCTGTTTCGTCATCAGTGTTATGTGGTTGATCCTCTTAACAACCTGTTAGAATTTTTTTATATGTATATCGCTACGTCCAATATTAATTATATATATTATTGAATTAATTTGAATTATGGACGGTAGTTTTGTATTTTTTGTTGATTTTGTTAAATATTAGGATCAGGAGTTATGATTCACTAGATTGTCTATTAGTTTACTTATGTTGTTTATCAGCTGTTAGTAACTTTCTAAATATGTTGTCTGTCATCTAGCTTCTTCATGGTCGATTAATGAATCAAACGATTACTGAAAACGTGACGTCTAAGTTATGACATCACCATTGACGTACTTGTTATCACTATCTGGCCAATTAGTTGCATACATAAATGTTCTGCTTTATACATCTATGATAAAGAGAGAAATACTATGGAGGATCGATTTTCAAATTTCCTTTGTGGTCATAAGTGTATTAAACTTTGGGCTCCACAGCAATATTTACTGACTTTAACGAAGCCATTTCATTACTGGTGACATCATTACTGATTGGATCCATGAATCCATCTTCGGAGATTGTGCTGCTCATCATCTTGCCACTTCTATGGCTTCATGTAGCCATATGGCTATGGTTTACCATAAGCTATCGCTTTCCAATATCAGAAGTAATAATAGGACATTTAATGGAGTTTCAATTCATCACTCGTCGATGTTGACAATACCAGATGTAATGATATCTATACCACTGACTCTATAACACAAGACGGGTAGATTACATTAGAATGGGAACTGCGTCGACTTTAAGGCGGCGAGTGACATGTGTTGTTTTCTCTGATGAGCCAGATATTGCCTATGTGAAAATGATTGACCAATTTGTTGTTGATGTAGATATGGAAGACGGAACCATGAGCGGCATATAGAGGACAAGATATATTGCATAAACTGCTTGAATTGAAAAAGTCTTCCATGCTATTAGTTATGGCAAAGCATCCTCCATTGAGCATTCGTTTCAATATTAGTAACCACACAACAATTACCAATATTGGATGGACATAGATGGAGTAGATATAATTCAGTATCAGCCAGTGCCCTATATTTGTCCACGCTTTGAATATTTAACTAATAAGTTACACTTGGTTAGCGTTGCAAATTATTTTTTTATTTCGCTTTATTTCAATGAACAGTAGTGTATTTTTTTGTGTGTACTACCACTATTACCGTCTGTTGGAATAGGTGGAACCAGATCACCATAACTACTACTTACTAACTGGTGTTGTTACTTAAAAAATTCATTATTAACTTACATTGTGAACTTTATGCAACTGGTAGTTAGGGGTCTGAATTGGTTTTAAGTTAATAGGAGTCCATAAAGAAAGAGACGTGATCGAATAATATATTTCTATAGTATTTTGTATAAACACAAATTCGTAAAGGGCGCAATCAAAAAAGCAATATGGATATTGCTTATTTTTTATCTATTTTTTTTAATTAGATGTTTCTCTTGCCTTATGTAAATGTACTTTTACTTTTAAGTTAGTTACATTTAAAGAATATTGACAAATATTTTCCTGTCGACTTTAATGTATATTATTACATTTTATGCACGTTCGTAAACAAGCGGATTAAAAGGGGCTTTTGATTAGTGGTGTAAAACCCTCGTTTACAGCTGTGATATGGTTTTTAATTGACAGGACAATATAAAACGTCAGGAGGTACCTGTTACTAACTAACGTAGTAAGAAGAAGCGTGTAAGTAGTCTTGTCTATAGATTTAATTTGTGAGGGACTCAATCCAATCAATAATATATTTGAATATCCATTATTCATTGTGTTGCTACAAAAATAATTAAAATAAACACGTTTTTTTATAAAGCATAAATGTCAAATCCTACATAAAAGTAAAACAATTCTAAATTTTGATTTGAAACGTAATATTGACGTAAAAAAGGATAATGCAAAATTCACATATTCCTCTTTTCTTTTATTTATGGTGTGGTTTTGCTTTATTTGAGAACGTTGCACGAAATTTATTATATATTCAAACAAATTACCGGCTATGCATAGAAGGTGGGAATGTACTACTTACAAGATATTCGTAATTTTATAGACAGGCTATGCTCACATTCATTCTCTATCGTGACTTTCCCACATATCAAGGGTACCCCTATCTTCGAACTTCGATATGATTCTCTAATGTCAGGGGAGCAGAAGTTTACAAAAGTATTTAGCTAAGATTAATCTGCTAGTACGTGAATTTAAACATTCTAGACGAGAATAATTAATCCAATTATAGAAGATGTAAAGTTGAGACAAATTCGATAAAATCGTGGGAACAAATTGCCTCGGATTTGTACCCTATCTACATATCTATCCAGATAGGGATCCTAGATATCTAGGCGCATATGATTTGGTATATTGTATAGTTTTTTTTTAAATGGCAAAATCTTTATCTGATGATGCCAATATAAGAGAGCACTTTGTTACATAATATGATGAACATTAATTATGTGGTAAGATATATAGGGTGTCCAGAAAGGGTAGGGGGTATTTGTAGATTCAATAAAAAAAACTAGAAGTCAGAAAAAATAAATTTTTTTGTTAATTTTTAGACAAGGTTTTGGAAAATTAAGTACTAAAGATTATGTTCTCCAAATGTTGACCCTCACGTTGCTGGCACTTCTCTAACCGTAAACGGAAATTAGCCACCACGCGTCTACACATCTCTCTGGAAACGGCGTCCATTTCGGTGCGAATGTTGTGCTTTAATTGCACTAAAGTTCGTGGTTTGTTTACATACACTTTCTCTTTAAGGTATGAAGAAGTGAGAGTTTCAGTGCGTGAAAATCCTTCTCAATCAATTCGCAAACTCTCACTTCTTCAATCGCTTGTGGGGTTCAAACAGAGCACGGGCGACCTGGATTGCGAATTTTTACAGTCGAACCGGTATTCTCAAACATTCGAATCCATTTTCTGATCTTACACCTCTTGATTATTTCTTATGGGGATACCTTAAAGAGAAAGTGTATGTAAACAAACCACGAACTTTAGTGCAATTAAAGCACAACATTCGCACCGAAATGGCCGCCGTTTCCAGAGAGATGTGTAGACGCGTGGTGGCTAATTTCCGTTTACGGTTAGAGGAGTGCCAGCAGCGCGAGGGTCAACATTTGGAGAATATAATCTTTAGTACTTAATTTTCCAAAACCTTGTCTAAAAATTAACAAAAAATTTATTTCTTCTGACTTCTAGCTTTTTTTTATGGAATCTACAAATACCTCCTACCCTTTCTGGACACCCAATATAATAATTGTCTTGAAAAACAATTAAAAATATTTTAGCAAATCAATCAGAACCGTATTATGAAAAATACTAATTAATACAAGCAAAAACCATTGATATAAGCATTCAAATGTTCTGATATTTATCTCTTGATAATGTGCAAGTTGAAATTGAACTGGTGATAGAAGGATACGACCAAGTTTTGGAGGTCAACGTGTAAGGAAGAAGATCCAAGATATGTGTCAAGAGGTCGCATATTACTTTACTCCTTTATCGGATAGATTGGGCGCAATTGCTGGAATACCAAGTACAATAATCCAACTATATATTTATTACGTGAAAAATATATCACATCCAGGCAGGAATTGTTGGTACCACAATTGTAGGATCATTTATAGCGCCTCTACATTAACTGCTGAAAAGTGTTTGGAGTTAATACACAGCTCATAGTTCCTTGAATTGTGGCACTATATCCAATTAATGAAAATCTTCAAATATCAAAACAGTTAATATGGTGACATGATGACGCGCCATCACATTATTTACGAATTGTACATGATTAGACCTAAACAGCGCCTCTTAAGTAGGTGAAGAGGAGCTAGCTATTGGTGGCTATAGTTCATACAGAACAAGTTAATACAAAGCAATGCACGTCATCCATTACTACTACACTTAGAATCGTGTTTAATCAACAGAAATTTAAATTTGGCGCCAGTTTTGAGATTGGCAGCAATTGCCATATGTCGTGCGTGGTGCAGAAGTCATCGGATGGTTAGACTTTATTCGATTTTTAAAGTGTTTTAGTCACAAGTTAATAAGAAAACTGTTATTTTAAGAGCAAAAGTACCTGGTATTAGCCAGTGCAAGCATCATAAATATTCGGACGGTTGCATACGTTGGGCTGATGTTTACACAATGCCGAAAAACGTTATAACATAACCTTAGACTTATGACATTTCCTTGAGTTCTATAGCATTTTTGGCAGTGTGGCAACAGTGGTAGTCTCTGACGTGTCAGGTACATTATGACGTGCACTGCTCTTTGTTTCATATGAACTGTAGTTAGATCTTTTCACATAATACTACTGGACTATTTATATTGGGGTTACGTTAAATGTAATTGTAAGAGAAGGAAACTCCAATCTGGATGACGTCAAAAAATACATGTAGGTATACCAAAAAATGTGCATCTAAAAAAATCTCCGGTCAGATTTTATTGTATTTATCCAATCTTCATGTAGCCACTTTATGTAATATTTAGTTCTATAAAAGAAAATCAACCTAATTGTTTGTATTTTTCACCAACCAACATGAGAATTTAGGAACTTGTTTTGGTTTTTTTTTCTTTGAATGAACAAGAAGTTTAATTTCAATATAAATGCACATTATTACTTTGCATACGAGTCAGCTCCTATACAACTAGCGCGTAATTAATTTGTTATATGAAATAAATATTCTTCTAAATCTTCCTTTATAGGTACCAACAAGAATAGGATTCGAATAGGATTTGAACGATGGCATTATTAATTTTTGATGATATTACAGAAGCGATTATAATGCCATTTTTGTATATAATTTTTATACTGTTATTATAAAAAATTGCGACTGATCATTGATCAATCGCTCAGTCATGTCATCACAAATTAATTTTTAAAGATCGTGAGACAATATTTTTTCTCAATATTACGTGAAGTTTCTGTCACTTGACTTCAAATACTAATCTTAGTTTATCGTCGTCTTTATTATAAATTCCTGGGTTCATATATGGATCTCGTGGTGACCAGTCCATAGTTGGAATATTCACAAATGGAATATTCACAATGGAAAAATAAGGCAGTCCAATATCTCTCTAGCAATGTATGGCCGACCGTTAGAAGTATGTATGGCGTTATCCTGCATAAAAATTAAATTTCCCCTGACAAACGAGGCAAATCGCATTGCATGTTCTTCTACAGTGTTTTCTACATAGAAATGTGCATTCATAGATGTCCCCCATATAGGAACCAAATCCGTGCGACCATCCAAACAAATTCCTCCCCGAAATTATTATTCACCCACCATTATTTTGTTTATAACACACAACATTTTAAAATATAACGATCCTAAATATTTATATAAAAAACTAAATA
Organism: Rosalia funebris; assembly: GCA_037954035.1. Classification (NCBI taxonomy): domain Eukaryota; kingdom Metazoa; phylum Arthropoda; class Insecta; order Coleoptera; family Cerambycidae; genus Rosalia; species Rosalia funebris. Next base: position 75,635 of record JAZFAV010000021.1, read on the forward strand.
AGTTACATAAAGATACATCCAAATTTAAATCACGCTATTCATATATGTTGGAAATTTTATACCACGCCACTGTCTTGTTTGCTAGAAGTTTAGAAATTAGGAGTTTAAGAAATATACAATCCTGAATTTTAAGAAAAAGTTAAAACAACAACAATTTGATTAATATAGTATTATCATCTCTTATACTTTAATAATATCGTATATATTAGGAGATTGTCCAGTTGTACAGCTGGTGTAGTTTTTTTCTTGTTCTTAATTCATTCATTATCAGCTGATATGGTTTTTGTTAACTACATATGTACGATATATTTGATTTTGATTAAGGTTATTTTTGTTTCAAGGTAGGTACAGTTCTATTTCTTGTTTCATGTATATACTTTTCTTACAGGGTTAGGTTAAAAAGCAGATCATTCTGACACTTCGCCCATAAGATAAATTGTTATTATTATTTAATTTTGGAATATATACACAACGCGTCTCTATTATATCATTTTGATATATTTTATAAAATACCACATAAAAATTTAGGGTCTTTACCCAGTGCGGAGCTTAACAAACCTTAACTAAGATCGATTTAGTTTTCGTAAAAACCAACCCTGACTTGATTAATTTTATAACCGTCAAACTGCAACACGGCCAATGCGAAAGAGCAACGCTCTTTTTGGGTCTTGTTAAAATGCCATAAAAATTACAGTCTTCTGCAAAGTTTAATTATTGTAAACTTGTTTCTCGGATGGCTTTGAGAGGTGCTAAGAGGCATAATAGTCATAACACCGGTATGTGCGGTCAGTATAATTACTTTTAAATGAAAGTATGAAAACGATTAATTATCGCGAAAAGTGACATAATTAAAGGGCGGTATTAATATGAAATTCGGATGATTTAGTAGCTACCGGTTTCAACTAAATTTAGTTTATTTCATACTTCTATATATACGAAATAATATTTTTTGAGGAGAACGTTGTTAAGTTCAATTTCTACTCAACAAAGACTACAATAACAGATGTTGTCATATTCCTGGGTAGTCTTCTGTTTTTAGCCTTTAAAAAAATGTATTACTCAAATTTATCGTTCAATGGAGTCTAGTATTATTGAGAAATTTAAACTAATTCACAGTGGATTCGCACTTTCTTCAGTGGTTACATAGATATCTACATGTTATCTACAAAAAAAAGCTACGAAAAGTAACGTAACAGTAACGTAATATATAATTTCAGATAATTATACATAGTTGCACATTGTTATTGTGCCGTAAAAGGACAGCAAAAGCTTGCCACTTCTTCCTCAATTTGAAAATCATCTACAACATTTCCTGGTATATTCCCTTTTTCAATTTATCCCAACTTCTAATATTGATTTAAGAACTGATTAATTTGGTTTTAAATCGTGGAATAATTTCTGGAGAATTAGAAGGTTATCTCCAAGCCAAATATGGATCTGCAACAAAACTCAAGTAAAGTGAGCACTCTATTGGGCTTAGCATTATTATAGAAAAGCAGGATGCTGTTGAGGTTATTCATGGCTATTGTTCTTTCTCTCTTTCTCTCTCTCTCTCAGATCTCCATCAGATAGGTTTCTATCATCCTCAGTAGGTAATTCAGTATGCCCTGAGCTTCCAGAGCTCTCATAGTTGTGTTTTATCTTGTCGAGTTGAATATACTCTGAATATCTAGTACTACCAGTGCGAAAAAGCCTTTAGTTTTCTAAGTCTCTTCCATTATTGTATTAACTTTGACAACTACCGTTCTATATCTACTTCTACCCTACCCATCTATCAACCCACCCACCACCCTACTCAAAGGTACCCAAAAGTACTCACCGATACAACAGCTTTTCTATATTGAAATTTTCCGTTTAAATGAATGTACGGTTGTAGTTTCAGTTATAGAGAATTTTCAGCAGTAGTCCAATATCTTCGTTCTTCTATGTTAGTAAGTTTTTGAGAACAGAAACGCATTAGATGTGTTCCCTGGTCACATTTTGTGAATAACATTTGTTCTTGCTAGTGTCTGTCCTATCATAAAAAAATCTGCTAATCTAATTCAGCACTATTATTAAAGAATACGGTACTTATCTAATGTTTTAATTAACTGTATGAATTTCCAAAAAATAAAACCCGCCACAGGTAGAATTCGACATTTGTCCCGGATCGGAACCAAACGACATACAGCTGTTTCGAACTTATTAGTTCTCATCAGTGCCGCATACGGTACGCCGATTCAGGACAAATGCCGAATGAACTTTATGGCCTATACATCTTTATCGATACGATCTCTGTCAGTAACTTATAAGTCGGAAATCGAGAAAGGAACCACCAAGCCGCCAAGCGGTTAACAAAGTAGTTCCCGAATAGCAAGGCTATTACATAATCGCTCTAGGAAACAACTACTCCTCGGGCTAAAGCCCCGCCAGGCATTGAATTATACCCAGAAGCGATCCTCGACCCCTTTCTCGTGTTTCTGCACGATCAGATAAGGTTTCAAAAAATAAAACCCGCCACAGGTAGAATACGACATTTGTCCCGGATGGGAACCGAACGACATACAGCTGTTTCGAACTTGTTAGTTCTCATCAGTGCCGCATACGGTACGCCGATGCAGGACAAATGCCGAATGAACTTTATGGCCTATACATCTTTATCGATACGATCTCTGTCAGTAACTTATAAGTCGGAAATCGAGAAAGGAACCTTTCTCGATTTCTCGGTTCCTATCTCGATTTCCGACTTATAAGTTACTGACAGAGATCGTATCGATAAAGAAGTATAGGCCATAAAGTTCATTCGGCATTTGTCCTGCATCGGCGTACCGTATGCGGCACTGATGAGAACTAACAAGTTCGAAACAGCTGTATGTCGTTCGGTTCCGATCCGGGACAAATGTCGAATTCTACCTGTGGCGGGTTTTATTTTTTGAAACCTTATCTGATCGTGCAGAAACACGAGAAAGGGGTCGAGGATCGCTTCTGGGTATAATTCAATGCCTGGCGGGGCTTTAGCCCGAGGAGTAGTTGTTTCCTAGAGCGATTATGTAATAGCCTTGCTATTCGGGAACTACTTTGTTAACCGCTTGGTGGCTTGGTGGTTCCTTTCTCGATTTCCGACTTATAAGTTACTAACTGTATGAATATCAGAGTCACTTTATCGAGAAGCTGAACTGAAATACTATCTGTATTTTGTGACTCTAGTAGATGATGTATAATAATATAGAGTATATTAAAATGCGGAAGACTTACGCTACTACTCACACCCACCTTTCTGTGTAAGGTATGTAGATCCAATCATCAATAATGTGATGAAAGCATACAACTCCGTTAAGTAGTTAATAGAGTTGATGTAATCAAAATACCTCGATAGCACTAGAAAGCAACTAGAACTTGATCTTATCAAGAATATCTACTATACTCGATAATTTCTTCTTTCAAAAAGTAGAAAATGTTGTTTCGAAAACATTTTCGATAACATTTTCAATAGTGTAATGTTATGATTTAAGACCAATTAAATAACAACTTAGGGACATATCTTCCAACAAACTGAAGAGGCGTTTCGACTGAAGCTAATCTGCCTTGCGAATTGTGAGGTCTTACTTCATCAAAACTAAGTTTGACTGATTCTTTCGCATATCATGACCAACAATAGTATTGTATATGAGTAGAGAACTTTGTAGAGGCCATAGAAATAGTTACTGAAGTGAAAACTAATTTTATACCTTGAGTATGAAGAGAGTTAAGGCCAATAAAACTTTCTGACACCATTAGTATCCGAACTTCTCATTTAATGTACTAAGTTCTAGATTTGACCAGACTAACAACAGAAGCGTTTACAGAAAAGCTCAAACTAGTGTATTTAATAGATTGAAAAGTAGTTCTTTTTGTCCAGTTCTTATTTGATAACTCACAAATAGCAGCATAGTAACATTTACCGTTTATCGCTGCCTTCCTGTCCAGTACGATTCTGAATAAAACCACATTTTGTCATTTTTTATTTAATAATCAGTAGAACAATCTTAATAGTTATAACGCCGTAAGTCTATAAAGGAAATAACCTACTAACTTATTGTATATTTTCGAAATCTGGTAAAAATTGTTGTTGAGCAACTGAAGAGAACTCCATGTCAATCGGTTTGGTATCGTCGTATAGCGCAGGTGCTTCACAAAGGATCGAAATCGTTCCTGCAATTGACGTGATGATAAAAATCCAGAGGAACAGGCGATCTAGTACCATCGCTACGAAGCCCCAATCTTGGTCTTCCTAAAATGAAAGAGGCGGAATTACTTTACCTTGGTCAAACTGATATGAAAGTTAAGTAGTTTAGAAAAAAATAATACAACAAAAACTGCAAGCAAATTTAAATACGTATATGAATTACTAAACATAATAGTATCCTTATCAGAGACATTATTTCCATTTATTCTTGTAGGATGAAATATTTTCTTTGATGTAGTAAAATATATTTCATATTATTATTCTATAATTTTAATGTGAGTTATTTCAAGTCATACAGAATTGATAATTATATAATTGTCATGAAGTGTACATTATTTTGAAATAATTATATGTCATTATGACAGTTCTACTTTCAACCAAACTGTAGATAATTGAACTTAACCTCATCAAACGTTACATATGGTAATTAGTGTCATTTTCCTATATGAGATTATGTGTGTATGGCATTAATTACCATATCAAATGGGTCAGGAATGTGTCGTTTAGACCAAGACTCATCATTTATGTTAAGTGAATTACAGTTTTATATATGTACGTTCTTCTGGAGTAATTTCCAAGTAGAACTGCTCTTTATAAGTGGATAGAAGAAGTTTGACTAGATATAAAATAATTTGGACTTGACTAGATATAATAATTTGGCTCAGACAGCTAGATATAATAAGATAATTTGGAAAATATAATTAGAATTGATTGATAAATAGATTTATTGTGTATTACAAGGTCTATTAATGGATATTCTATATTTTCTTATACTTATTCTATCTACCAGATATGTCCTACCTGTTCTAATAAACATGTTAGATAGTACAAGTATCAGCATTCACCTATTCTATTAGTAGAATAGATGGACTAGTAGTAGTATAGTAGTACATATAACTCGTTTGCAGTATACCACTCCATGTTAGTCTAATTTGTAAACGGTCTTTCAATAAGGACGCTCGATTTTTAAACGTAAATAAAACAAGTGCGTGAGATATCCACTCAATTTCTTTTATTTGAAAGAATATTTTAGGGCACTAAGTATGCGATATGAAGTCGTTCAAATATCCGCTGCGGCTTTGCTTGGTGGCATGTATTCAGGCGGTCCAATTTTCGATGACTTTGTCGCATAAATCTGGCTTAATTTGCTGGATGGCGTTCATTATGTTGACTTTGAAGGCATCAATTGTTTGCGGTTTATTCGCATAGACCTAAAATAGTCCCAAAGAAAGTCTGAAGGTGTTAAAGCGCACGATCTCGGAAGCCAGTTTAAGTCACCGTTGCACGGAATATGCCCTCAAATTTCTTGTACTGAATGTCCATCGTGGCATGCGTTGTGTGGCACGTAGCTTTGTCCTGTTCGAACCACATGTTGTCGGTATACATATCATCTACTTTAGGCCACAAGAGGTTGCTTATCATCGATCTGTAGCGCTCACCGTTGACATTTATGGCAATGCCAGTTTTGTTTTGGAAGAAATGCGGACCGATGATTCCGCCAGACCAAAATCCGCACCAAACAGTGACTTTCTCGAGATGCATTTATGCTGGTGTATCTCGCTTAGATTGGTATCACCCAAAATTCGACAATTTTGCTTGTTCATATATTCATTCATCCAAAAATGAGCCTCGTCGCTAAATAACACACGGCGTTGTCTATGGTCGGTTACCTTAAGTTTCTAGGTCAGTTGAATTTTGTACGAGTGTAGACCCAAGTTCCGACGCAAAATTCGCCAAGTTGAAATCGAAGAAAGGCCAAGTTCTTGTGAACGACGATAAATTAATTGCATCGGGTTTTCCCGTACATTCTCATGCACAGCAGCGATGTTTTCAGCAGATCTTACGTTTCAGTGACGTACGGGTATTGGCTGATTACACAGGTCTGCAAAAAAAACTTTTTTAAAAATTGTTTTGATTTAGTTAACTGATCTTTATGTAGTTTTTTTGCGCTGATTTCACGTAAGGCTTCCCTACAAAATAAAGTTAAAGTTTTTGGAAAAAGTACAAAAAACGGAAAATTTTGGATTTGTTTTTATTTTTATTTTAACATGAAGTAAAAGCAAAAAAGAAACAACGATACCTAGCTAAAATGAGCATAATAGTGATGCACATGTGTTGCAAAGTTATTATAAGTCTTTGTAAAAACGTTTTCTTTTTCCATCAAAACTTCTTTTGATACTTTTTCGGCTGTGTTCTTGTGAATTCTCCCTTTTTAACATCCAACAGTAGGCTGCCATCGTGTTGACATTGCATCGACTTTGGTATCTGCGCTCCATTTCTTTTATATTTTGATGGAAATGTTCTCCTTGTTCCTCACTTAGAGCCCCAAGATTTTCTGTAAAGTAGTCCAGATGTGAGTGAAGGAAATGGACTTTGATACTCATGTTGCAGCCAAACATTTTGTAGTTTTGTAACAATTCACCAACCAAAGTTTTGTAGTTTGGGTCTTTTTTGTTTCCAAGAAAGCCTGTTACAACAAGTTTAAATGAATTTCAGGCATTTTTTTCTTCCATTTCCATTTTAGTGACAAAGCTTTCATCTTTTAAAAGTTTTCTGATGTCAGGCCCAACAAAGACTCCCTCTTTCAGCTTAGCATCGGATAGACCAGGAAACTGTTCACAAAGATACTTGAAACACTCTCCTTCTTTGGGTAATGCTTCCACAAACTGTTTCATTAGCCCCAATTTGATATGAAGTGGTGGAAGTAAGATCTTTTTAGGATCCACTAAACTTTGTCTTTCAACATTTTTAACTCCAGGAATAAGAGCCTTTCCGATTGGCCACGTCTGCTTGACATGGTGTTGTTTCCTGTCACGACTATTCCCTTCACAGAGGAAACATAGAAACTTTGTGTAACCACTTTGTTGACCTAGTAACATGGAAATAACTTTCAAATCCCCACAAATGGTCCATTTATGGTCAGAGTAGCCGAGCTTATTAAGAACAAACTCAAGATTTTCATAGCATTCTTCCAAATGGACTGAGTGTCCAACAGGCACAGAAGCATATTGGTTACCATTGTGAAGAAGTGCAGCTTTCAAACTCCTTTTTGATGAATCGATAAAAAGTCTCCATTCCTCTAGTTCATACGTGATTTTGAACATTTTCATGATTCCAGGTACATTTGTTGCAGAAAACTAGATCACCCTCTTGTGGAAGAAAAGGGACAAATTCCTTTTCTCTAAATCGGTACCATGAAAATGAAACACCGGAGGCTAACATATGTCTTTCTTTAAGTCTAGACCCTAAAACTTCCGCTGAATCCTTTGGGAGGCCCATATCTCGTACTAAATCGTTCAAGTCTGATTGAGAGAAAACGTTAGGGTCATTGGTACCTGGATCGTAGCTGTCCTCACTATCGCTGCTACTATGTGACATTTGGTCTAAATCGTCTAAAATATTGTCCAGGGTATCCGGATGTGAAAGAATAGGCAACCATGAGGAACAGGGCGAATAGCCGAACGTATGTTGGTTGGGTATGAAATGTCCTTCCTGTTTTTTAAATTGAAACCTTGCATCGAAGAAGAACAAAAATAACAGTCATCGCTGTGATTTTTAGGCTCTCTCCAAATCATGGGTACTCCAAAGCGAAATGATTTCTTCTTACCTTGAAACCATTGTCTCAGTTCTTCAACACACACAGAATACACTATATGAGGAGTCAAGATTTATCTTGGTCCCCTAATTTAACACCAAAGTATGCAAAATACACCTTCTGAACAAAATTAGAAATGTGCCTTTGTTGATTCATGACGGTATAAGACCCACAAGTATAACAGAAACAGTTAGGAAAGTTGACACATCCTCTAGTAGCCATTTCTTCTACATAGCACAAAACTGTTTGATGTGTACACCACAGTGGCTAGCTCACTGACTGCAATCAAGGTCACGGCTCACTACATTCCTCACGACGTCTAGCAGACAGTAGGATTGGGGAGGGAGCAGACAGACAGAGACATGTCTTGTTCCAGTAGGAACTGGATTTTCCCAGTTTAGATTCATTGTCTTATTCAAATAAATAGAATAAAAACATTGTTTTTTGCAAATAACATACTCACATTGTTTAGTAACCTGTTCACCATGAAGGCTCCGTAATTCAGACTAAATTTACCACTTATATAGGCTATAATATTGAAAAATCGTACGCATACTGAACCTGAAAACCCCTGAAAATAAGAAAATTTCAGGTGAAATTTGTCACTTATCTAGGAGTGATGGAATTTTTTCACTATTTTTTCCGTAATCAGCACAAGAAATACTGTTAAACCCACTAGTTAAATATGCTACAATTTTTTCATCGCAGACCTGTGTTATTTGTTAAACCGATGGACTCGAATTTGGCTACCAAACGTCGAATAATCGACTCGGCGGACGGTTGTGGCGAGGATAAAAATCACGTAATGCGCTGAACGTTTCTCGAACGGAGCACTGATTTTGAAAATAAAATTTGATGATTTTCACATGTTGTTGAACGCTATAACCTTCCATTGTGATTTGCCATACACTGCTGAATAATTCACAATAAATTTGACAAATTTTGCTTCAACAAAATGGCGGCTATAACCTAAGAAATTTGGAGTGTCCCTACTGAAAGACCCAATAGTATTATAGTTTATATCCCTTTTTGCGTATGTTTAATGTGCTTAATATTTATATCCTATATTTAACTTATTTTTGTCCAATACAATGCCCTTGTAAGCTTTTAGTATGAACTTAATAAAACTATCTGTTTATCTATCATGATTTAACTTCATATACTATTTAGATTGAATGTTGTTTAAAACATTATGAAACAAGGGTTAAACAATTACATTAAATACTTAATGAGGTTAAAATGTCCATTATAAATCTGCTTCTGTTACTAATTTCTGGGCTTTAAGTTAAATATTTGATTCCAAGAATTATGTATTATTGTTCGAATCAAACGAAAACGACGACAACTAGGAGGAATAAACATTAACTGACTTAATGTTTATCTATATCGATCTTAAACAAATTGTATGTTACCGCATTAAACTGGTCTTGTCTTTGAATGTGATGTTGTATGAACATGACATTATGTATTGCTTTTTCCAGTTCAAAAGGATATTTTTTTCTGGTTCCTGAATCACTTTCATCCAATCCTGAAAATACGGAAGGCAATCCGTTGTAGCCTAAGCGTCCGCTCAAAGCTCCTGCAAATCCACGCAATCTGAAATGAAATACAGTATTTTATTTACACAATATTTAATTAGATATCATATGTAAAGATTAATTTATATTTAAAAAGAAGTTCCCGAATGAGGCAGAAAATTTAAATCTGAATAAAACACTGAAAATAAAAATAAGAAAAATCCTAGAAACTATCTATTTATGACGCATTGCTCCATAATCTTGTACTATACTGCATTATGCAAGTATTTATGCCCTTTATTAAACGTTTGGCTGACCTACTTTGTTCATTATAATGCCTTGCAAATTGGTCTCAAAATCCAAAGAGGTTTGTTAAAGAACTTTTTTTACTTATTAAAGTTTTCAATAAAAAAAAATTAAGAAGTACATATACTGAAATTATACCTATTACAGCTCATCAAGAATAGGAACAAGTCTTAAAACTGCAATATCGGACCGCCCACGAGGTCCACAGTGAATAGCCTGGTTTTTACTCAGTCCAATTGAGACCTTCAGAATGAATATTGATGAATATATATTGAATGTGAATGTGCACACACAGAATTCGATCTGGCCGCGCACTCTGCAACCTCTTCCCTCCGAATGCTGCCTCACTTTTTCATCTACGCATACCTAGATAATATCACACTTTTTCCTATTCTTGATGAGCAGTACGTTGTCTGTTTTTCACTATCACCATGTGCACTTCTTCAATAGATTCACATAGTGAATGAGGGAGTGAGGTCGGAGTTTGACCACAAATGAATAGCTCTAATGGAGGTAGCATAACGTGCCTGACATGGTGGCCTGGATGCATGTGGGCTCTGTCTACCCTCACCCTTATATCATGCGAAGCAGACGCTCGTTATGATACAAATCCTGTAAAGGTTTTTGACAACGAAATTTAATAACACTACTTCAAAATGTTTAAAAAGTAAATAAATAATAATAAATTCAATGGAAATAAGTTAGTTAATTAATTTAATAACATAATTAGTTTTCTATAATTAAATGTTGGATGTGGATTTCCTAGGGTAATTTGGCGAATATATCACTAATACTAAATGTCAAGCAACGGTGGTAGCGCTCTTCATTTGGATGGGCGGTAGTAGACCGACTAGTCTATAGTTTCTTGTGATTTGTATGTCAGTGAACTCACCTAAGCTATAGAAACATAGGCGCACTTAGTCTATTTAGTTCATGTAATTAAAAGTCGGTAATACAATTAAACGTATTCTTTCAGGCTATTCAAACATGTGGCTATCGTAGGTTATGAGCTTTAATAAAACAATCGAATAATTTTATTACAAATGCGCCCTCCCAGTCTCAAATAGGCCACAATAACAACCAATATCTTAAACGTGTTTTACCTGTTGGTCGTTGTTGTAGAATGCAACCCATTACACCCGCTCGTCCTATTCATTGAGGAGCTAGAAGTGCTAGAAGACGAAGACCTACTGGAAGGCATCGCATCGATGTCCCTCTTCTTCATCAACACTCTGTTCGTCGGTATCTTGTTCGTGGCTAGTTCCGTCAAAAGATCTTTGGGCACCCTCATCAATAGCAATTTGGGAACGTTTTTTATAAAAAAACTTCTGACCCACGGCGCCATCTTATGGGTACTCGGTTTTCGATAGTGCACATTTAGAATTATAATGGTGATGACTACTGAGAATCCCACCATGACCATGGTGAATAGGATATATTTTCCTAAAAGTGGTAACGCTAAAGACGTAGACGGTATGATTTCTGATATCAATAAGAAGAACATAGTTTGTGATAGAAGAATATTTATACATAAGGCTATCTTCTCTCCCGAGTCGGCTGGGAGATAGAAGACTAAAATTGAAAGGTAGGAGATGCCTACGCACGGGACTATCAAGTTTACAGTATAGAACAGTGTCTTTCGGCGTAACGTTATATTGAAGAATATATCTGAAATAAAAAAAATACTGTAAATATCACGATTTTATATTTGTTTTATGTTTAAGGCAATTCTTAATGCAGAATTAAAATCTCGATTATCAGTCAACAAAAAAAAGTTGCTTTCTGAAATATTATGTTTGAGATTTTATCTTGAATGTTGCAATTCAAACTGTACATCTTAAAAAAGTAACTTTAAGAGTATTATGCGTAGAAATATATGTATGTCGTGCCATATCTCAAAACACATTTGTCCGTTACTATTATAGTTGTTATATACCTTAAAAGTTCAATACAAAGGGTGGAATGTAAATGTGTGCTATTTATTAAATTTTCTACAGTATATGTCATTTTGAGTAATTTTCTTACAAAAGAAAGGGAAAGTCTCTGCTCTAAAACTAGAGCTCTAACTTAGCATTGACTCTAAATTTTTTGCCCTTAAAGTAGATTCTAAAATTATCGACCTTTAAAGTTTTTCTTCATTTAACCAAGCTTTCGTAAACAGTAAGATCACCTTCTTCACTCTAAATAATTGCAGAACTAATTTCGGTTTTATTCTGCAATGTAAAGATTTATTGAATGTGTTAGAGCAAACAAATAATGTTATTTAATGTTGGATGAAAGGACACGTTGAAGATCCTGGAGATGAGGAGGCAGATACATTGGCAATGAATCACAAATCACAAATGGATCATAGAAGTGTCCAGGGGTAACACAAAGGAAAGATCTAACATGCGTTTTTATGTCCATGGTTTGATGTCCAAGTCCTTTTTTGATTGTATCTGATCATACCCACTAAAAATTATTTTTAAATTAGGCTCCCATAAATATTTATGCAGACCTATTACCCAACATCTCAATTAAATACTATTTTTCATTTTAACATAATAATAAATTCTCCACATCTATTAATGACCTGAATTCTATAATTTGCAGAATATCAAGAACCAAGTGATTATATCACTGATACTTCAGAATCTACTATAGCTATCTATTAAATATTCTTTTATGATAACATGCGATAAATTTTGACAGATCAGTGCAGTTAGAATCAAGCTTCATAGAGGGGGTTCTGCTGAGAATAGTTTTCCTGGTAATAATTGTTCATTAACTAATTCACACCAGTGTTTAGACCATAGAAGGATATAAAGTATTTAGTCGCTCTATTATGTGTAGCTCACTTCTCTAATTCTATCAGAAACTACTTTAATACGTCACACCCGATAGCTGAGGAAGCTTTGCACTCCTGTGGCGAAACTTTAAATTTAAAATATCTGTTACTTTTAATGTAAATCAAAACTCATTGAAGAATTTCATTCTCTCAAATCAGTTACATATAAAAATTTTTAATGAAAAGTCTAATATCCTTACATTAGTTTACAAACCTGTTTTAAAACACCAAATGCTTTAGAAAGTCTGAACAAGAAAGCATGTTATGATTAGAAAAAGGTATTTTAGTTAGACACCTTAATTTAGTTAGACACCTACCTGGATATGGTTCAGCACAACAAGGATAATATTTTTCGTGTCTTTCGGCTGGTACTCCTAAAATATCCCATTCCACACTGGGATAGTATTCTCGAAGATCAATTCCTACCTCCACTTTATCTTCCCCTGGTTTCTGGTTGATGTGTTTTAAATCGATCTAATGGAAATTAATTATTAAGATTTTTCAAATATTAATAAAATAGATTCAGTCTTATGTTCAAATTATTAATTATATAAATAAAAATAAATAATTCACATTCATATTCGTATAAACATCATATTAGTTTTAGGATTAGTTGAATAGTTAATAATCAACTATTGACAGTTGAGGAGTGATCAACAACCCAATATATCCATTTTTAGAAATATATGGAAAAACGAAAAAAAAACTTTTAGTGGAAAGGCCTTCGAGACTAAAAAAAGCCATTTGGACATAATGTGCAGAATGGATAAAACATAATAACACAATATATTTTGTAGCGTTTGTATGATATGAGGAGTAATTATTACGAAAATAAAAAAGGATTTTAAGGATAATGGATGGAAAAATGGAAAATTGGATAATAAGTTTTATTTGAATAAAAAAAGGTGTTACTAAAAAACTAATGCTTAACCTATTTGGCAAATAATAGCAATAAACAAAAAACAAAAAAATTAAATGTGAGCACCATGGTCAGGTTCTAAACAGTAACACTGCTCATGTTCTTCTGCCTCTTCTCGTTCAAGGATTTGCACTTCAGCACTTAAAAGGCTTTTATACCAAGAAAACTGTTGCTCATCCATCCATTCTGGACCGATCTGGTCGTCAATGTGATGTTTTAGAGATTTTTTTTTCTTCTCTGGAATGGCGTTATTAAGTGTCACCTTTTCCAGTCTTAGGTTTCGGTCGGATTTATTACGTTTTTATTGAATCGCTAACATTTAAGGCTCGATTTCAGTGGGAATTATTACGTTTTGAATAAATCTGAGGTCGCCAACGGATTTATTTCATACCTAAAACAGGTGCACTATACCTAACTCTAAATGACTGAAAAGTGGATATATTGCGTTTTGTTTGATCACTTCTCAGTTAGTAGTTGAATGTTAAATAGTTATTGAATATTTATGTCGTTTAGAAAATAATTCTGTACCCATACATTTTCTATAACATCTAAATTTCAATTATTTATTGGGATCTAGATGTTATAGAAAATGTATGGGAACTTGGCCTGTTTATTGTATGTTATATATCCTGTGTACTGTGTAAATCTACTGTGGATATCTATGGGAGTTTTTGAGAGAAATATTCGTTTGTGATTGTCAGTTATATGAATTCTTAGAAATGGTATAGAGACATTAGAAAAAAACATAGGTTACTCTTGGTGTTCAATTGAGAAGTGATGCTGTACAGAACTATATATCTGGAGCTATATATAAAGTCTCATTTTATCAAAGAAAACTGAAGTTGATTTTACATGCCTGGTTTCCATCGTAGGACCACGATCCAAATTTCATGAAACATGTCTGTTGATCGAACGGAAAATATCTGACATCTATTTCGCAGGACGATTTAAAGATTGCTGGTGGTGTCCAAAGAACTTTACCTGTATGACTTAGAACAGCTTTGGTCATAGTCGTTACAACATATTCACCATCAGCACTGGAAACAATGTCAAAAGTTTATTGACATAGTGTCAAAAGAACAAGTAACAAGTGTGATATTATTAGATGTTACGCTTCATCAATCAATAATACCTTGGTCATTGAAGATTTATCTTAAGGTTTATCACTAAAGTGTTATAAATAGTGATTTATTGTAACAGTAACTACATATTCTACAAAATAAAACTTGTGGTTAATTAAATAAAAATGAAATTTAATAATTACAAATTAATATTGCTGTGAATAAAAGAAGCAAACTTGTGGTAAGTTACTGAAATTAAATCGGAGTTGTATTTTGTGCCCGAATTATTTTCTTATAAATTCAGTTAATTTCATGCTAATCTACATATTGCAATATCTGTATTTAATAAATAATATATAGGGTGTCTCATTTGGAAGCATAGGATATGATTTGCGAATAAAACTAATAATTTTTGACAAAGTGAGGTTTGAAACAACACGTTGTCTGGCTGAAACCACATGTTATTCAAATCCAAATCATCAATTTGGTGAAAACAGAAATTGCTTGTCACGATAGCTTTCCCTATTTAGTGTGCCCAGCATTACCAGCTTCATTTTCAAAGAACTATGGTTCAATTATTCCACCACTCCAATATTCACACCAAACCCTGCATTTCTGTGGATGTATTTATTTTTCCTCACAGCATGTAGATTTTCAGTACTTTCAAATTCGACAATTTTGTTTACTGACATATCTGTCAAGATTAACAGTGTGTTCCATCACTGAACAACATTTTGTTGCAAAAATCAGTAAGTATCACATTCCTTCTTTTCTAATACCCAATTAACAAACGTACGACGTTGTAAATGGCTTGTAAATTTATTTGTTGTGGCAACTGAATTTTGTATGTTAACAGATGCAGATCTTTGTTTAAAATACGAACTGTGGTGGCTCTTGACAGATTCAGTTGTTGTGCACGACGTCGAATTGATGTGTTTGGATAGTCCCGTATACTTTCTCTCACTACAGTAATGTTTCCATCTGACTGGCCATGATGAGGACTAATTAGTGTTGCCTTACCAATAACAGAACCCCTCTACTTAAATTTCTTGATTAAGTTACGAACTGATCGTAACTTTATCGAATACTCAGAGATTAAGAAATGGGCCCAAGAATTCATTAAATTGAACAGGCACAACGCCAGAACTCTGGTGGAAAGCATTACGGGCCACCATAGTAGCCTGAATGCTTATAGAGACAAGTTGAGGCTGACTCACAGCCCGGCCTGCAGATACTGTAAAGAAGACGAGGAAACCTCTATTCATCTTCTTTATACCTGCCCCGCACTGGAGGAGAAGAGGTACCTTATATTAGGAACCCCTGTTATCCAAGAGGAGGTGAGGCTTAGGGCAGGGGACGTGCCTAAATTGTTTCTTTTATGGGATAGCATTTTTGGATAATTATCCGTATAAGAGGGGATCACCAAAGGATTACCCATACGATCAGTGGCTGATGAGGCCTAAACTTATAGAATATAATAATTAAATACGAACTGTTAACTCTTTAGGCGCTTCATTTTGTCCTAATTTTGTGAACATTTTTTTTAAGCAACTATAATTGATCGCCCACTTCATAAAACAGTTGTATACAAACTATTCGTTGCTGAATCACGGCCTGTTGACGTCGTACGGCCTATAGATGACAGTCGTTAAATATCGACGCTCTATATTTTACAGAACACAAGTGGCGCGTAATTCAAATCCCATAGTTACAACTGAGACACCCTTATAGAATGACATGTACTGAAGCAAATTAATCAATTCACTTACTTATTATAGAGAACTATGTCTGGCAACCAGATATGCTCTGATGGTACATATAATTCTGTGACACCTCCATATTCTAGAGGGTCCCACATAAACTTATGATCTTCCCATTCCTAAAAGATAGTAAATAATCATGAACAAATCTTACTTCCATGTTTTTATTCTTACGTGTTCTAGCCAAACATTAGTAGTTAATATTTGATCTTTTAGATTCTGGAAAAGAAAAATATATCAGAAAATATAAATAATTGCTATTCTAACTGTATGTAATCCGTTAAGAAATTGACATATCAAAATAATATTTATTTTTTCTTCTATGTTAGAAAAGGTCGAGGCCAGTATTAAAAATTGATATTTTTTAATAAAATCGCCCGAATTAATTGACAGATAAAACTATATAAAAACAAACTATTTTTTAACATATTTGATACGTTATGATGACATAGCTGCTCTACCATTAATTTGATTTATTTATTGAACTTTATTTAAAATCGTTTCAAATTAAAATTCATTTTACATACTTTGAATTTGAAAAATTGAGTATAGTTTATTTCATCGCTTTTTGCCAAATACAAAATCTCAAAACATACCGTGGTTTGTTTTTATGGCTAGGCTCAGGTAGACTGTTCCGTTTATCGACAATATAAGAGAGTTTTTATTTGGTAAATTGCGATGAAATGAATAGTATCCTATTAAGCGTTAATAACTATATTTAATTTTTGTAGATTCTGGCGGTAATACCGACAGTATATAATCTACTACTACAGTATCTTTGGTTAATTATATTTATGTTTTACGTATAATGTATACAACTATTATAAGGCTGTTAATAATAATGTTAATAACTATTATTTTAGACCGCTGAAATTAAAGAAAAAAATTATCAAAAAAAACTTTGTGATAAAATTACTGAAAGAAATTGATTTAAGTCCGTGGACCTTTTCGAAAGTCAAGCAAAAATTTGAAACTTGTTTTCCGATGGTCTTCTTGTGTTTATTCAAAAATTGCCGATGGTGAAAAATTTTTAACACGATCTGAAGCTTCAATTTGCTTTATTTATAATTGCTCCACGAATTATTTTTCTCCAAGTTACAGCCCTTTGAAAATTGGCTGAGGATTTATGATTTTTTTGTACATCCCTTAATTTTTGTGTCTAGTGTATATACTTGCACGAAATTTTATGATTATTGTATATTCCGGGTAAGTGGGTGTGTTTATAATGTTTTTTGCTGATGGTGATGGTGTATTCTAAACAAAGATGCAAGATATTTGATAGCCTCTATTGAATAAAATTATATTGGCTTAAATAAAAATAGCTCGTTTTATATATTTACAATTTATTAGCAAGTAATATTAAATGAAAATATAATTGATTAACATTTTTATATTCGTAATGTCTTTACCAACGACTTACCAGTTCTATGAGTTGCGATAACCTTAATCCTAATTTGACCAAAACTGTGTCATTGTTACTACTAACGGGCCTAATGAGCCTGTTATAATTGCTAAGTAGATCGTCGTAGAGTCTCTTCGCGTCGGGATTCGAAAGGCAAAACTCCACGAAACAGTCGAGTACAATTAAATAACATAAAGGAGACACCCATTTATATCTCATTATGATTGCAATAATATCACACTTTCATTATCACCTTATTTACATGATTTTGTTATCTTAGGTGGTTTTCTGACGAGGCGGAGGCAGTAACATTGTGGGGAAATGGACGGGCCGCGCGCTACAGATGAGAGGTCGAGGATCTCACGCAGGCTGCAGGTCCTGTGAGGATGGGATCGGACTGAATTTTAGTGCCGGAGGATCAATAATACTGCGCAAGTGGCAGGCAGGATTCACCGTTAAAAATACGTGTATGTTGGTTTTTGCTAAATTGTATGGCTTAATGTCACATTGTGTCTAAAACAATTGCTGGTGGTGGTGGGCTATTGTTGATTATTTGAACAATAAGGACAATAATTGCTACTTATATTCTCAGTTAATTAGCAAAGGACTTCCCAGGATATTAATTCATGCAGTAGCTATACTAAACACAACAAAATATCATTATTTTCAATACTTTCTTGGTGTGACAGTTTTCTCAGGATTATATTTCTATAATTTTTTTGATTGGTAATAAAGATTGGTATTCCCCATTTTGGTTTAAAATTCCTTGCTTCAAATCGAAGGGGGTCAAATCAGACAAAGGTGGTGGTCCTTGTCGCTTTATTCATCTTCCTGGGAAAGTATAGTGAAGAAGTAACCGGACCCCAACACCAATATGAGGAGCTCTGTCTTACTGAAACAAAATTATTTAACAGGGAATATCTTAATCTTCACTTTTTGAACATATATATATATATATATATATATATATATATATATATATATATATATATATATATATATATATATATATATATATATTTTTTTTTTTTTTAAACGGTTTTTTTCATTTCTCAAAATTCAGTGTTTGTTCTGTATCCTTTTTGCATTAACCCTACTTTAATTCATTTAACGTATCGTATCTGTATATACAAAACCGACTTCAAAAGCTGTTCTGCTTAATAATGGAAATACATATCCTTCGGTCCCCCTCGCACATGCAACAAATATGAAAGAAAACTATGGAAATACGAAGTTATTACTGAATAAAGTTAAATATTCACAGTATTTGTGGAACTAAAAGTTGTAGCAATGTGAACCGGGCTGCAAGGAGGATACACCAAATTTTGTTGTTTTTTATGCGAATTGGACAGTCGCGCAGGAGATAAGCACTACTTAGTAGTGGTTTGTAGTTTGACCCCTGGAGTCAAAAATGTAAATGGAGAAATTTGTGAAAAGTGAAAAATTTTTTCTACCACCACTGCATATATAGCTGGGTCAGATGAAAAGCAATGAAGAAGGATGGTGAAGACTTTCAATACTCGTATCAAAATAAAATAAAAGAATCACCGTAAATGCAAAATTGAAAGAAGGAATCTTTGCAGGCCCGCAAATACGAAAGCTAATGAAAGACAAGTTTTAAAATAAAGCTAAATAAAGCAGAAAAAAAGCACGGATAACTCTTGTAGAAGTGTGTCGTAATTTTCTTGACAATAAAAAGCAGAGAACTACCAGGAAATCATTTGAGAATTGAAGATTATTTAGCAATAAGTTGCGATACTGTACTTTCTGCGTCTCTCTCGATACTTCACGAGGCAAATCTTCCCCACTCGAAAAATCCATTTCGTTTTCCATTTCATTCTTACTTTATTTTATATTTAAATATTTTAACAGTAATTTCTTAATACTGCCAACATTCTCTACACGACAACAGGTATCATAATTACAAATAAATCTACTAACAGGTATCGCAATTATGATGATCAGATGCAAATGACTACTGATACTTTGTTTATCTAGTTTTTCTGATTACTTACCCGTAGCATACTCGTATTAGGATCTGTTCGATCGTTGATTATAACGTCAAATTAAATTATCGTAAATATTAAAATTTTTACACTTTGTCTTATAAGTCTCCAATCTTGAATGCAAAATTAACCATTTGCAACTTAGAATCAAAAATAACTATTTGTATTCTTACAATTCTTACACGCTGAATATATAAATAGTTCTTTGAGGTGAAGCTTTAACAGTAACAGTTCGGAGAACCTCAAGAACATTTCTCTATTATTTATGTAACCTAAGATATTTCTGAGACATTCAACAAAAAACTAATTATAAATAATTACACACTTTAGGCGTATGTGCTCGTCTATATACTATAACTATTTCTTTAACATATATCTATTCAAGTTAAAATAATAAAATAACTTTAGGAATAGATTTTAATTAGAGGCAAACAGCGGCAGCTAGCTTTGAACAAAACTAGGGATACGTGCATTTTACGATGACGATAAATTTAGTTTTTAAAACGGAAAGAACCTTGTGGATTATTAAATTTTCGACGTTTAGAGCTCCTGCTATTCTGTTTAGTATATGATTTATTTTATTTTTACAGTTTTCTAAAATAGAATACGCCATCACTTCTGATGGCCATATGGGTGGCTGTAAGAAAAATATGTGTTGTTTCCGTCACAAAAACATAGTAAAATTCGATCGTTAAACTTTGGAGTGATAGGATGCTAATTTTACTCATGAATTTCACAATGCCTTTGTCATTATCATAGTTTACTGCTCATACTAGTGTTCTTCTCGAAGGTAATCAGTTGGTGGTTGATTGTATTATTAAATATGTTTTGAATAGTTTAACTCAAAGCATATGAATAATTATTGATATATCTATGGATATAATATTTAAATATAATACAAACTCATGTTTTTTATTTTTTTTTCTTATAAATAACTGACATTTACGAGTCTTATTTCAATTGTTAAAGAATAAGCGAGACAAGAAAGTAAACATTGCCGAATAGTATATCTATTTAAAATACTATTGTTCTAAAATATGATTCTTTTTTTGTATATACACTAGGCAGAAAAATTAAGGGACGTAAAAGATTCAAAATTTTTAGGTGATTATAAAAGGGCTGTAATTACCAAAGCTGGGAGAAAAATAGACGCAGAGCAATAAAAAAAGCTAATTGAAACTCCACGTTTCTAGTTTTTAGATCTTGAGTTCAAATTTTTTTTGGGTAACCATAAGAAAACCATCGAAAAAAATTTCCAAATTTTTGCTTGCTTTCAAAATGTCCACAGATTTTTTTTTCAGTGATTTCATCTTCATAAAGCTTTTTTAGATAATTTTATCTTCTTTAATTTGAGCGGTCTAAAAGCTTTTGGTAATTAATTATTTGGAAAATAATGATCGTATAGAAAATTCAATTAGTGTTTTAAAAATTTATACACTATTCTTCCGATCGTTTTCTTAGGGTTACTCAGAAACTTTGTAGGTACTCTGTATTTTTCTCTATATGCCTCATAATATAAATGGCATATATCTGAGTTTTCTATTGGAGATACTGTATTTCTTAAATTAAAATATTCATTTTTTAAAATTATTGTATAAACATCACTGTAGGATTACAACACACTATGAATGGAAAAGAATAAATGTTCAGTACATTCCTCGTAGATATAATGATGTATGTTGTGCAATTCTTATTTTATTTTAAATAAAATGGAAATATCGTAAAACAGATTAGGAAAGCAAACAAATTAAATTTTTTAGGTTTATATAATCTATTTTATGTTATGTTTAAGAAAATATTTCATCTAAATTATTACAGTTAAATTATTATTTACATTAAATCGTTCACATTTATTGAATCATAGAAATTATGTTTAAATCATTCTTCAATGCTTACATAGAAACATTTTCTTGTAAAATCGCATTCATCCCTCTTGTTGATTTTTATGTATTACGATTGGATTAAACAAGAAGTATCAAAATTATAATGACAGCTGACTTTTTGTATAGTTCAGTTACGAAAGGCTCGTCTCACTCACCAGACTAAGTAGATAATTTATGCACGTTGTTTGTTGTAAGCGATGCCATTCTGATGCACTTTCTATAAAGACTCTTGTAAAGGAGCAGTTTTTTCTATAGCTCGAGATATATTAAATACAAGCTACAAATTATATATCAGCAAGAAGAAAGCATATCAGTTCCTATAATATTAAACATGCATTCTCTCATGCCTGGATGGTATTTTTTCGAATTAACATATAATTGCAGTTCCTACCATTATCAGCTTAAAAAAGAGGCGAACAGTCAGTTAAGTTTCCCATGATGGCTACAGTTCGTGTATGAAAAGGCCATCCACTCGAGGAACGCATCACAAAAAACTAATTTATGACCTATGAGGAATTGTTGGACATCGTAATACAGGACCGTGTCGGCAAAATTCCAAGTAGGTGACCATTCGTCGATGGTCAATCAATTATCATGGTATAACAATTATATGTTGTGATGAACACATCAGGTGTAATAATTGAAAGAACATGCGAATAAAAGCATATACGCAATTTATGAAATTATCATTTACAACAGTTTGTCTAGTATCACAAACAGTTTAAACAAAGGAAGAAGTACACCTCGTAACGCCTGGAAAATTATTCCAAAATAATTCTAATTGTAGATCATGTTAATTAAGTTATAAATTAACAAAAGTGTTACAAAAGTTCATGAATTAGATAGTCGACACAACGTTGGCAACGTTGCTGAATTAACATCACAGTCAACACATGATGACAAAAATCAAATAAATGTTTTGAAATATGATTTTACCCATTATTTATTAGGTTAGTTTATCACGTATCCTTATACTCTTAAATTACTGTTTATAATAATGTTTCTCTACCGAAATTATTGTATTTAATTTATCTGATAATAAAATACGTCTTCAATGACGGTTGAGCTAATTAGGGCGTGTAGGTCATGGTAGCTCAATTGATCATAGCGCTTTATATGGCTGACATGATTATCATGACTTGAGCTAGAATCCTAACATCAGTATCGGCAATGGCGGGCGTTGTGTTTAGGTGATCACGATCATGATGTATTTAAAAAGCAAAATAATTTTACTCGGTTTAGAACCTAAACATATAAAGGCCACTATAATTATCCGAGTACTAGCGTGGGCTAACTTGATATCAGGTATAGGGTCGTTAATATTATATGACAGATTAAGAAATGATTCCGATAATTTGGCCTTTGCAATCTGCTTAATGCGTGATAGTAATGTGGTGATCTGGGTTAAATATAGGCTTTATTATCTGAACTTGTTCAAGTTTCATAATATACTCTCTCGGAATATACATCATACTTCTGAAATTGATATCGACCTGTAAACGAGCGGAGTTGGGGCTAACCGATGCCACTCCTCTTCAATTTTTTCATTGTCTTAGACCTATGTATACCATTTCGTTCGTAGTGAGTTAGTTATCTTCTCTCCTCTTACCTGCGCTATGCGTTGTGAAAGATAATAATATAAAGCTAGCCCCAGAAACGTTGGGGGTATAACTAACTACTTTCCAGGTGGACTTCATTTAGTTTAGACTTTAAGAACCTCTTCGACTGTCTTCAGATGCATTTTCAGGCGTTCTTGTCTTCTAAGTTTCCTTTTTCTCCTTATGCTTTCCGACAAATTCTTCAGATTTGGTGTATGTAACTCATCTCCTGCGTCGACGTTGGCTTTGGTAATGAAAATAGGCCGCCATTAAATCTATTTGCTACGAAAAATGGAATAAAACACAGTCTCTTTATATCTTCTCGGCTCAGTTAAATAAAACTATTGCAATCACAATGACTACAGTTTATATACAAATATAAACATATATTTGTGATATGTTCTAATTAGAAAATTTTACTTTGTTATACTATTTCATATCCATTTCTAATACAGTTGCCGTTTACATATGCATATTTAACATAGCTGCACATGACAGCAGTACATTTTGAAATTAAGAAAGGAACACTTTTCGCCTATTAAAATATCGACCGATACAAAAGGCCCCAGTTTCTATACTCTACATAAGTACTAAATAGAATATATAATGTACAGAAGTGCTTTTATTTGTAGATCATTATAGAACAGATTATGAAATGTCTGCTGTCGATCTGGTACTTTAGAAAATAAAATTTTCGGAACAGAACACTTTTCACCCATTAAAATAATGACCCATAGAAATTCCGTACTCTGCACAAGTACAAAATAGAATATATAACGTATAAAACTTCCTTGATTTGTAGATCACTGTAGAATAGATTACAAACTGCCTCTTTCAAACCACTGATCTGTACAATGCGCTCTAGTTCTATACTCTACACAAGTATAAAATAGATTATATAGCGTACAAAAGTGATTGATAAAATCTATTTGTAGATAACTGTAGAATATTTTACTAAATGGTTGTTTTCGATATGGTACTTTAGAAAATACATTTTTAGCTGAAAATATACTTTGTCAACTTTAACATGTAGCTTTTAGACTTCTTTTGCTATCAGGGGCGTAGCGTACATGGATGGCAAATTAGTGTTATTTAAAATTTCAATGGATTTATTCATTTATTACAATTTTTAATTATTTTAAACCGATCGCAAACATACATTATTTACTTTAAACGCTACTATGAATTTTTACATAAATCGGCCGTGAAGGCGTTCGAAATTATTGGACTCCCGCGTTACCTGCTGTAGTGCTGAAACGCGATGGTTTGGACGTTACATCCAAGCTACGCGTTAGATGGGCGAAAAAGTCAGTGCGCAGTCAACAGTGGAACCTCGAGTGGGTGTTGTCGTTATTTCCGGACACAGTTATGCGATTATGTGAACGCATCTTGGCGACTGTCGACATAATATAAGAAGACTTGGAAGCGCTGCTTCAGGTAACCGTGGAAAATAAAAATGAGGAATGGGATCGAGAAACCGTTATTTGTGCTAGAGGCCTTTTAACTTTATTGCGCGACTTTGATTTAAATTTTTTCTTAGTAGCGTTTTCTGCAATATTCCTACATTCCGAGAGTCCGTTTGAAATTCTACAGACAAAAATATTAGATATTAGTTACTGTAATAAAAATATCGCCGATATCAAACCACATATTCAAAAAATAGAAAACGACTTTAGTGACATTTGGGACCGTATGTACAGATTTGTGTTATAAAATCAACTACTAAATAAAAGAATGCGTTTGGATTTCTTTTCTGAAGAATATAAGAAAAACACCTACGCACGACTGTTTTATGAAATTTTAGACGTTATTACTTTGAACACTAGTCAACAGTTTAGTGAAATTTCTTAAACTGAAATTCATAAATCTTCTAGATTCCACACAATTTACTTCATTCGTAAAACGTTTTCCTGATGAACTTTTTTCTTTAGTAGATACATATAGAACATTATTTGACGCAAATTGTTTAAAAAGTGAACTTTCAGTGATTTATAGTGATCCCGGTATGAAAAAGAGCACTGTGTTTGAGCTTCACTAATATATTATGTTCCTTCAATTATCTTCTGTTTTTCCGGAGTCGTCAAAATTGTTATCGGAAAGATCATTTTCATGTTTAAAGAAAATAAAGACTTACCTGCGAACTTCTGAAAAACAAGGAAGACTGTCAGCTTTAGCATTAATAAATACTGAATGTGTCTTGTTAGAAGATATGAGATTGTCACCAACATTTGAAGAAACAGTGATAGACGTTTTCGCTGGACAAACAAAAACCGAAGAATTGATCTTCATTTTAAAAATTAGGATATATACCTCGGCATAATCATTTTAGGTTAGTGTCTTTTTTTATTTTATACCATTTTCACATGGTCTACCATACATCCGACTATATCTCTTCCCCTTATAGAATTTTTATCACATCCATAGATTATTTTCTCACGCTACGTCCCTGTTTGCTATACTTTTGCGATAAATACAGTACACTAGCGCCATCTACTTTTGCGAAATCCAGCATCTAAAGACATACTTATTTATTCTTTAAATACAATATTTATTTTTTTTTATTTCTAAAGTGGAATTTTTAAAATATTACATTGTACACTATGTCTATTATTTTTTAAGTACTATTGTATCTGAAAATTCTCTAATTACTAATAGTATCATCCGATAAAAGATAATAGTTTTATATTATAAACCTTACCGTTTTCACACTCGTCTACTTTTTTGACTGTAGATGATAATAATTGCTGTCGAAAATCCTCAGCTGATATCACAAATATGTCACTATTTTAGTATAATTACTAAACTACAACATAAATGACTTTAATTCGTTGTGGAATTAGTTACAAAAGAGGCCGATAGATTTCGTCTGTGTAACTCCATTAGTCTATTCCGAGCCACTTGATTTAAGTGACACGCATCAGATAGAGACTACGCATTAATTACTTAGAGATTACGAGAGACGACTGACTACATGCTCAAAAATTCAGGTAGTGGCTGATGTGAAGAAATAATCAAGGAAGCTCGTCCTTCAAGTACTAGACATGAGTCAAAAACCATTCTTTGATTTCGACAAAGCTTCAAACCAATACATCATATGTTCAAGTTAGGTATAATCCAAGCTTATTGTCTAAGAATAACAAAAGAAAATCCTGCCGTAATTTACTACAAGAAAAGCTTCAGTGACTTAGTATATTTTGAGATGCATCGAGTACTGCGAAAAAACTTAAATCTGCAGTCTTTTAGGTTTGCTTCTCTCTTTACATTTCGCAAGAAAATACCTCTTAGTGCCAACATGGAAAAGGACATCACGGACATGCTAGATTTCATAGATGAAAAGAATAGGACATTTTCGAAGACGTTCTGAATACTTAAGAGTAAAAAAAAACATGTGGAGATAGATTATATCTACCACAACAATCTAGTACTTCGATAATTTCCAAACATTTTTCACATTTTAGACGACACAACACTTTTTTCCTCAACTTTTTTCTTCATTGTGAACATTTCTAATTTGATGCTTTTTCTAGAATGAATTTTAATGAAAATTATATATTCTGTGCAGTTTTTCTTCATTTCCCGAAAATTTGGTTTTTTTTTGGTTTTGGTACTTAGCTCTGCCACTCTACATCTGTAAGAAGAGGTGTGATTATTTTTATTAATTTCTTTTATTTTGCCTGATTCCCGAGCTATCTTAACTTTCATGGTATTGATCGCACATTTTATTTGCTAGTCCACCAGGTAACATATTTTCAAAGTGGAGGCACGCATCACACTTGCTCTTATTTTCATTAGCGAAAACGCGGGAATCGGCGACGGTACTTAATCGCAGTTTTTTCTCTTTGATTAGCTACCGCGCCACATTTAAGAATTCATTATGGCCCGCTCAACGCTGCCCTGATAAATTATCCCCGGGCGAATCTCGTTTGGATATAAAGTTAACAATAAAGGAAGATGACGGCACATTTTTACACATCATAAAGAAGTTGGGCTCGTTAGTTTGATTGGAGGTAATGGTCCTGATTCCCTATACCTTCCCCAGGCATGTTCTGCATTTCGATGTATCATTATAGAATGAAACCTTTTAATAAACTTACACTTAGGTTAGTTATCCTTAGGGAACGTGAATGTCGGCTGCTGTATAGATGTTATGTGTAACACAATATAGCCTGTTTTATTACGGTTTCAAATTTGAGAATGATTCTGCAAGAATGTTTTAAAGGGTACTAATTCTTTATAAAAAATAAATAACGTGAAGGAAATTAACGTATATTCTTAACTACCTTTTTGCCGATATATAAATTCCATTGTAGATAAATCGTTAATTTGGTTTCAGTTAGCAGTGATAATTAAAAAATAAATTAATAAAGAGAAGCTGCCCACTTTGTATGTTATTTTGAATTTAAGTTCAGTAAGCTTTTCATTTCCTTGAACGTGAAACACTTTTCTTACTTAAAGATCTTATTCTAGAGTCAATACATGAAAGAAAAATTGGCATACATACCTTAAAATGCAAAAATAATGGTTTAGTTGATAAATAGTGATAGGCATAATCATCAGAGATGGCGTTGCGGTGCCATGTTGAAAATTATTTTTAAATGGCAACAGTTTGCGAATAATACCTCATTTGAAATATGTTTCACATGTTATTTAAACGTGGTTTTTAATGTGACATCCGTTTTATGGTTTTTGAAAAAATCGATTGAATTCAATATTAGCATACCATTAAACTTTTTGGACAGAGCACCTGCATGTAAAAACTAAGTGTAATTTTTTTTTAATGGAAATCATGAGAAAAGCCACTTAGATGCTTTTATATATTTGAATCTTATTTCGTGTTTTTTGGCAATTTTTTTCATCATTTGACAAAATTGTAATCTGCGATCGGGATTAGCTGATGTGAGTCGGTGAATCATTCTAAATCTCTATCTCTATTGGCTACACGCAATAAAATTATAATTTTATTAGAGGTAGTTTTGAACCATCGCATGTTACATGCGATGTAACATAGTTACATCGCATGTAACTCGATATTAATGACAGCTGAGTTTTTGTTTCAATACAGCGTGTTGCAATAGTTTGAGTAACAATACTTTCTTCTGGACGATTAATCGTTTTGAAGAATATGAAATTAAGTATGATATATACAATGACCTTGTTCCTAAAACTTGACTCCAATACAAAACAAATAATAAAAACTAATCATCAGAAAAAAAATAACTTTAAAAAGAGAGATAATATAACTAATAACTAATTTAAAGATAATATAACTCTTTATAATTAAATAAAGAGAGGCCAGAGAAACTACAGTTGAGCCGCTGCAACCTTACCACTACGTCACAAACGATATTCGTATGAACTAAGATGAAAAATCAGAGTCAAATTAGTGACTGTTTACATAATATAAATCATTTAAATTTACCGCCTTTACAGTTAACTGTATTACCGGCACCAAAACAAACTAGAAAATGCCTTTCAAATAAGTTATCACGGCGACAAACTTTATAATCCATGGGCTCAAACGTAAAAAATACTTACAAAAATTATGTGGAAAAACACAATATACATAAATTGGTATGTTATTGTCAAGATAACTGCATCTTTCGCCGATTTGAGTTTTGGCTCTATTGTGGAACTGGCGGAGTTACTAAACTGTAAGTATTACAAACTACTAGTACATATTCGCCTAATTCATCACTATTATTTATTTGGGAATATTTTAGTTTGTTACAGTACACTGTATACATTTAGGTTTGTTTATACTACCAAAGAAACTATTCATTGAATTTTCTACATCCTCTCTTGTTTATTTATTTAGTCAGAACAATCACTGCTATCTTCACTAATATCGATTTTTTCAGGTCAGTTTATAGAAAATAGAAAAATTCAAGGATGATTTGTCAATATGTAAATATTTCAGTGCATCTGTATTCTGTATCGACACCGAATAGAAACTATGACGTTCCTGTTCGGTGGTATCGAGATTCTTAATCTTATCTTTTAATGCAGTTTTTCTTAAACTAGATACATGATTAGTTGCGGAAAAATAATAGTTCTATTAAGCCAGTTTGCATGCTTATTTTCTAAAGTTTTGTGGGTTCTGTAGCAGTTTTTCCCACATCCAGTTAGTATGTAAGCAAAAATATTTGCGTTCTTCAAGCAGTATCTGCTCAAAATCTTCAGAATAGTTATATAACTATAACTTGTTACGCATTTGTACCATACCATTGAACATTTCTTGATCAATACTACTACTAATCCATTGATTGTACAAAATATTGCATTAAATTTGAGGAATTTCATCTGAAAAAAGATGGTTATCTCGCGCAGCAGTGACGTGAACTGGCCACCGATATCGTGCGATTTAACGCCTTTAGACTTATTCCTTTGAGGCTATTTTAAATCGCAGGTCTATGCGAATAAACCGCAAACAATTGATGTCCTCAAAGTCAACATAATGAACGCCATCCACCAAATTCAGCCAGATTTAAACGACAAAGTCATCGAAAATTTGACCTCCCGAATACGTGATATCAAGTAAAGCCGCGGTGGACATTTGAACGACGTTACATTCCAAACTTAATGCCATAAAATATTCTTTCAAATAAAAAAACTGAGTTGATATCTCATACACAACTTGCTTTATTTACATTTAAAATCGAGTGTCCTTATTGAAAGACCCTTTACATGAGATTTTCAAAAGCAGATATTATGCCAGATTACCAAGTAGAACTATCTTAAGACATATGTACATACCATACAATAACGGTATTTATTATTAATATTAGCATGCCTTCGCGTGTTTCATTCGATTATCAAACTATTTTATAATGAGTAGTGGTATCATTCCCTGCCATAATATTCATAGTATCACAATGAAATATCTCTCAAGGGATGCGGAGATAAATCACATTTATCATTATTGCCTTAATTAACGACGAGATTCGTCGAGTCATAAATCCTAAATTATCTGCATGTGTTCGAGTCTAAACATTTAACTTTCACGAGTGTGTGTACTTCTCGGCACACTTTGATTTAGCCTGTAACCGATAATGTTTACAGTCATGGTCATGACAAGTTTAATTAACACAGAGCCTAGCTAGAAGTAACTGGATCTGGATACAAAAAATCACACATCTCATAATGACTTTTCAAAGTGTAATAAAATAAGAATAAATATAATATACAGTGCGCGTCTGAAATCCCTACTCCCGCTTTAAATTGAGAACCATAAAAGAACATCACTGTTTGGAACTCAGAAACATCGACGAAAACATTAAAATGTGAAAATAATGTTTTTAAATAAATACATTTAATATTAGCATTTAATACCATCAAGATTTTTAGGCAGTGCCTCTCTAAGTAAATGAGGTTTTTTTTTTATAGAAATCAGTCAAAAGGACACTTACACATTTTTGAATATCCGAATTTTATTTTATATTTACATGAATTATATCTTCTCACAGTACAAAATCTTGTTATAAAACACTTAATTTTTCCGTTCAAGTGTTTCTGCGCAAATTAACATACATTCTTCAGTAATTCTCTCATTTGAAACCTTAATATCAGCAGGTTACGTAGCATATGCCTTAGAATTTAAGTAGCCCCATAAAAATAAAGCCAAAGGCGCTATATCAGGAAACCAAGTAGGCCACTCTATTATACTCAGGTATCCAAGTCACCTATTGGGATACTGTTTAATGAGATAAACTCTTATTGCGCCATAATAGTCTGGAATAGTACCATACTGTTGAAAAGTTATTACTAGATCTCGAAATTCATCAGAATTTTCCTTCAGAATCTTCAAAATTAAGGGCTCAATAGCATTCTGCAATAGGCCTAAATACTTTTTTTTATATTAAAATATTGTTACGGTCTAGTCTAAGACTAATGAGTAACTTATTTCTTATCCTATTATATTAATTTACATAAATTTTCAGTCACCCATTGATGTCATTTTAGCCATTACTGTCAAGTAGGGCAGTTTTTCTTTCGCACTACAAAAATTACTCTGCTTTTAATTTCACTCAAACTACTACACTAACTCGTGGGGTTTAATCCTCTTGAGTCTTCTTGTTTGAAAGGAGTAATCAAGGATCTGGATGGCCCTGATATTCTCGTGTTATGTAACTCTTCCTTCGTGGCCTCTTGCAAAATTTTGAATTTATATATTACAACGTTTTCTATTATTTTCTAACTCTGGGAGATCATACGTCTATAGAATGTAGAACACAGAGCCTAGAACACTGCCTTGTGAGATTCCTGCTTTGATTTCTTTAAGGACATAGTAGGCATTTTCCTATTTAATTCGAAAGTGTCTGATAAATAGGATTTTAAAATATCTAGATATTTTTTACGAAGAATAATTTTTAATATATAATGTAGTCTCTGCAAAACCTTGTCAAACGCTTGCGCTACGTAGAGGAATACGGCAGAACAAATTATTTTTTCTTCTAACGCATTTTCCATTATATTAGTGATTCTATGGACTTGATCTATTGTCGAGTGTTTATGTCTGAACCCGAATTTGTGGTCTGGGGTTAATATTTTTCTGTCGATAATTGGTTGTATTTTTTTGAGCAGCAGTTTCTCAAAGAATTTGGACATGATAGGTAATAAAGATATAGATCTGTATGAAGAGACTACGTGTGGCGATTTCTTGGGTTTGGTACTATCACGAATTTTGCGACTTTCATAGTTTAGGTACGTATTTAAGTCTGAACGCGGCATTGATTAGATTAGTCAACTTGAAAAGTGCTTTCCTTGGCAGCTGCTTTAATATTTATCCTGTTATTACATACGTCTAAATCCTTAAATAAATATTTTTTATTTTATTGTGAAAAACAACCATTGACATGATGTTTTGGAAATGATATCATTTAAACGACCTCCCCCGTCTTATTGAACTGAATAGATTTTGTGGCCCAATTTCTGATTTGTACGTAAATCTAATTACTTATAGTATATTGTATAATTCTTATTTGATTTGAATATAGCATCAAATCTCTGCATAATGATTCACGTTGCGGGTGAAAAACGTTCAGCGACCATTCAAGCGTATCGTGGCGGCATTCGTATGCAAATTTAGTACAAATTCGTGCAGTCATTATATGCAGGATATTCACTTGATGAAGCAGACCTTGATGCGTACAATACAAGACCTATTTTGTGGGCAGCATCAGGTGCATCGGGTGTGCGCATGTATGATAAGATTAGGGTATTTACAACAGTTTTTTACTTATCAAATTCAATATTATCTGATATTTTTGGTATACAGAAATTTTAATTAATAAATTACAAATTAGGAATTTATGAGCTAATTTTGAATAAAAATACCTGCTTTATTTTTGGGTATTTTTATAATTGGTTACAATGGAATTTGATTTTATCTTACAAAATACAAAATACTGAATGCTTCTCACAAAATACTGAATTAATTTTTAATGATTTTTTTCATATGAGATACGTCATCTGAGATAAAAGGTTATAATTAATATACTCCTGAACAAAATTAAAGCATCAGCAAAACTTTTCATACTTTGTAATAACCCTCTATCACTACTGACAAACAGTTCCAATTGATTGACATATGTAAAGTAAAATTTTATAATTGTTTGTCAATAATAGATACATATAACGATGTTTGAAGTGATATGTAAAAGGTCTACTGATCTGTAAAAGGTACACTTAGTTACGCTAGTGATTTTTTTTTAAATTGGATGATATCAGTGAATAAAACACTTTGTCCTGTACACTTAGAGTACAATAAATGAATAATCTACGCAATTTAAGAGAAGATGGATCAGTGAAAGCAATAGCTCCGGTCAACGAGGAACTTAGCCAGCGATATGTGGCTAACTGGTTAGGAGTTAGACAGTCAACAATTAGTCGAACAATTAAATGGTTCAATGAGCTTGGAAGTTACTGTAGAACCCCAGGACAAGGTCGTAAGAAGTCTACAGATGAAAGAGATGGGGCGAAGATATTTTATGCAACAACTCGCTTTAAGAAACAGGCATTCCACCAGTTTAGAGCTAAGCAAAGCCTTAGCAGCAGCTCGAAATGTAGCAACTCTCTGAGAAACGGTCACGAGAAGGCTTAATGAAGGAGAATTGGATAGGAAAAGACTGGCTATTGCACCACTGTTCATCAGAGAACACAGAGTTGTACATAAATTGGACCATTGAAGATTGGAAGCGAGTTTTGTCTTCAGACAAAACAAGAGTCTTAATTCACCAAATGGATATCAAAGAGTTTACCGGAGGGCAGGAGAGAAGTTTGCTGCCTGCAACATCTGTCCGAGGATCACATTTTTTTGGTGGACCAATAATGTTCTGGGGAGGAATGTCTTTCGATGGTCGCATGGATTTGGCTCCTATACGGGGAAGATCCATAAATTCACATTTCTACGTCGAAAACATTGTGGAAGAACATGTGATGCCATTTGCTCCCTCTGTCGATGATAATTTCATTTTTATGCGAGAGCTGCTAGAGAAGTACTGGGGTACCTTCGATTTGTGAATATTCTAACTATGGACTGGCCACTAAGAAGCCCAGACTTGAATTCCATAGAGCATCTATTGGATGCACTAAGAAATCAGTTAGGCCCCACACACCAGGCCCTATGACCCTTAGGGAAGTCGAATAAATCTTTCTTGTCGAATGGGAGAATATTCCGCAGGAAACTACTCACCACTTGACCAGTAGCATGCTCAAATGAATGAAAGCAGTGATAATAGCTAGAGGAGGATCTACACGCTATTGAATTCAAATTCTTACAATTTAATTTCACCTTCAATTTTTTTCTAAAGTTTTTCATTAACATCGTTTTCATTGCATTTCTTCATTGTTCCTTTCTGTTATTCATTCATGTTTTTCCCGATAATACAATTCTAATTTGTTAAACATTAGTTGAAATCATTTAATTATAATATCACTTAGGTAATATAACTTAAATCTTGGAAAAAATTAAAGTAATAATGTGAAGCACTCATGCGATATTTTGTCCAGTAGTTTCTTTAAAGAAATATATTAGATTATCAAAATAAATCAAATAATATTAGAGTGACTTAAGAATATTATGAGTAAATTAAATTATATCAAATATTCATCATGAAGCTTTATTATAATGTATCAATATATCAGTAATTGTTCATCGTTATTTAAACAAAAATTAATAATAGTGCGTTTTATTTCGATTGAGTGTTTTGTATTGAGGTAAATCAATTCCGCGTATATCGGCATATATCTATATTACAGATTAGTAATTAAATCAATAACAAATTACGTGTAATACGCATACTAATATTATAGCTAAACACAATATATTAGTAGAAAGGATAGTTACTATCTAAATATTGATACTTATTTTGTTTTTAAAAGTGTCGCTACAATGATAAGTTCAGAAATAATATTTCTATATAGATAAAAAAGACAATATTTAATTTTCATATTAAATTAAAAAGTGAATAAAACATTAACACATTAGAATACATCATATTATATAAGAACATACCAATTCATGAAGTAAATCCTAAATTTTGTCAATTTAGCAGTCACTCAAAATAAATTATTACGCAAGTCATTTACAAATTAAAATTAAAAGTGAATAGCTTAATTGATAGTTTAAGTTGTAGTTTTAAAATAGTAGTATTTTGAGTTTCAAATTAGCGGTGTACTTAATACGACTAGTACTCCGAATACTATCAATTGAGTAGTATGTTTAATGTTAAAACAGTTACATTTAACTACCTTTTTTATTCTAAGTTTAGTACTAGAACACATTAATTTTGAGTTGAGATTACTTTCCAGAATTCGTTAATTTTCTATAAATAGTATATAAAAATCAATTTTTAATATTTTTTTAGTCATTGCGTTGACAATAAAATATGTATTTTTTATGACAAGTGATAAGTTTGGAATATAATAATATCATTTAGAGATCATCGTGATATCTTGAATATATTATTTGGAATAAAAAAGATAAATAATTTTGGCATCAAGATTCTATTATAATATAATTAAGTACACAGAAAATAGCCTAAATTAAAAGTATTACCCTTGCTTTCAAATCTATCGCTATTTTCTGTTAATTATTTATTTGTCCATTTTTTCCTTAACTTTATTTTTAAGCCCTTGATGATGATGTCTGTGATTGTAGTAAATATTTTGAAAATAGATTTTGAAAATATGGGTGGGTTATACGGTTGGGTAATCATTTCAAGATACCTGATTTCTGCCTAAATTATTCCATGGGTTAAAAAATACCTTATGAATGGGGACAATCAGAAGAAACATAATCGGACCGTTCTGTCTTAAAGAACATGAAGCTCGAATCGTTATTTACTGCAAACTGGAAGCTTCCAGGAAATCGTTCAACAGAATCGTTCAAATCATTTCCAAACTAGATAAATCTCAAAACTATTACATTGAATCTGATATCATCATGATAGAGCTTCATTCCATTATGTAGTTGACATGCAATTTTTGAAGAAAAAATGTCTTTTTCTTCAAAGATGCACACATCAATACGTCCTTCTGTATAATATAGATAATAATTTCTATTGTTAATTATGTTCTTGACCTTAAACTGGTGATGATCTCTATTGACCAAGAGCATAATTAACTAAATAAATATACATTATAGTCTATATTTCAGGGAAATGTATTGAAAACGTGTCATTACATTCTTTTGTAATAATATTTGGTTTATATCAATAAAGATTATATTTATAAGATAACAGCCCATAATAAATAACTAGTGTAATTCCATCCAAACCGTTTCAACAAAGAATTGTGATGAAATTTATCATACAGAGCCCTCTGTAATCATTTAGTCAACTGACTTTCTAATTTAGGTAGGTTTCCGAATGCTAGCGAATGTTTCATATGTACTTTCCCGACAGAGGTCACAAGTGTTATACTAAAGCGTTAGTTATACTAAATTATAAAATAATTCCGCACGTGATGGATGTGTTTATGTATATAAACTACATACCTTTTATTAAGAATTCATTAACCCCATATAAAATATATTGCTTCATATTTCATGTTATTATATTTTGATAATCGGTAAAATATCTAAATAAAGAATATGGTAAGTTTGTTTAATAGTTGCGTAAATATTGTACAGGGTGAATTTTAATACTCCATTTTATCTTCATAAATAAAGGGGTGCGTATATTAAATTACGAAATAAACTTTATACACAAAATAAATTATTACAGTAGTCAGTTATACAGCGAATAAACTTTGAAAATTATTTTTAAATGGCAACACCTCATTTCGAAACTACTTGAAATATATATTCAAAAGTTGTTTTTATTGTGATATCTGCTTTTTGATTAAAAGACAAATTAACTCAATATTGGTATACTAGCACAATTTTAAGGTAATCTTCCCCTGTAAAAGTTAAGCGTGACGTTTTTTTCTGACATAAATCACACAAAAAGTTATTTAGACATTTTTACATATCCGAATTTTATTCTGTGTTTGAAACGTTACAGTTTCTGGAAGCATGAAACCTGTCATGTGTAAGTACTAACTACACATACATGACTTACTGTAGCGAATTTAAAAAAAGGGGATAGGAGTGATAGGAGTTATTTATAATTTTGCTAAAGTTTTTTAAAATCTATTCCACCAGGTTTTGGGATGCTCCTGTATTAGGTATGATATGTCAAGTAGCACGATCTCATACAACATCGATCAACTGTCACAAAGTTGCTTTGTATTTACAATTTATATTCGAAAATTTGGACCACAGAAGTCAGACGAATGTCATTGATATAGACTCTTCTAAAACTTTTAGAACAGGGCAAGTTAGGTCATTTCGTTCTAATAAAGAAATTAAATTCTTTATGCCTTTCAACAATCTTACTGATATTTTATTCTTATGTACAAAATGTAGTTGAGTATGTCCAGTATTGGGCATACTTCCCCAAGGTCTTATGTTGGGGCCGCCCTTATTCGTATTATTTATTAACGATATAAATGCATGATAATTAACATGCTCAGTTTTCAATATATGAAGATAATATAAACAATTTAAAAAGTAGTTAAGTTGAAAGACACACTTTATACCCCAGAAGATACTAGAATATATTAATGAGGGTGTAGATGGTGGTACTGGCACTAGAAGACATGTGTGTAGTGAATAACTTGCCTCTACAAATAATGCAATGTCATGAGGAGGACCTATAGCAGGAGAAACGAAATCCTTATCTATAATTATAAATTGAAAAATACAATTCTAAATATTGTAATACCTGTTAATTCTAAAATTCTGATTTGAAACAAATGACAAAGTCATAAAGATATGTAGGTTACCTTCCTGACTTTAGCATTTATTTCTTGAATAACTAAGAAAAAAAGTTGTGAAAATAATTTACTCCTGATATGAGGCAAATAGCATTTATGTATAAATAAAAAATATGTTTCAAGGTAGGCTTGAAAAAAATCAGGTTTTCTTGGTTATTATTTAAGTATATAATAATTACTTATTTTTGAATTGAGAAATGCAAGTTGAAATATGCAGAAATGTAACATGTTGCATTAAAAAAGAAGTTACCTTAGGCAGCTTTTTGCATAATAAAAATCTAGTACAATTCATAAAATTCAGTAATTCTTAAATCTTACATATGAAAAATTCACAGACAAGTATGCATCTGATAACATCTTGAGTTAAAACACCTCATCATTGACGAATATAAAGATTGGCGGTCTAAATAAAACAAACACTCTATACAAACGCCCCAGTTTCTAAAGACATAATTATACTGACATTCAATTATGTTTACTTGCATTGAATCCTTAGTTTAATATTCAATAACTATTCATAAATGTTTATATTTAACATGTTTTTTGACTTCACATTGGTGTACGTATTTGTTAATGTAAAATATACGTTGACCATTTGTTAAATTGAAATATATGATAACTTTATCATGTAATTAATATTCCAAGTAATAATCATTGGTAATGTTTTTTTGAAGAGTGCAGTAAACCAATAGAAATCCACGATCCATTATGACATTGACGTTTATTGTTTTTGGAATATTCCATATAACGTACACAGTGCGTCAACTATGTCTATTTTTCCATGTGTAGTAAAGATGACAATTTATACTAAAATATCCAATGGAGATAGTTAAACTGTCACATCTGAAAGTAGTATCGATAAAACAAAGTAGCAGTAATTGGCAAAGGGCGAGATATTAGATATGTAGTATGGGGAAATAATCTCGGGCATCTTATTTGACCAGCCACTGATTATTTCTACACACTAGTAAAAGTACATAGTGATTAGTTAAGTTCCTAAAGCCATTTCGTATAAGAATTTCTTCCCTATGGAAGCAATCTTTTTTTTATATTTCCTGCAACCATTTTATCTAATAAATATTTTTGTAAATAAGGTAAGTCATTTGCCAATGTCTGCAATTCAAAAAAATGAAGGTATGAGGCAGGCTAGTATCATAAATTTAGTGAGCAATATCAATCATAGTTTGAAAATAGTCCTAGACTATAATAGGTTTAAGAATTTATACAACGATGCTCATCCCAGATATAATTGAGTTGTTTCCTTTTTTAGAAAGTGTGAATGTTCACAACTATGAGGAAATATCTCTTTGACAAATCTGAAGCCAAATAAAAACCTTTGATGCAATAAATATAAACGTTTATGACAACATTTTGGAAAATATGATTTATCTATACATAGGTAACCTCAACAACATCACAATTCCGGAAGCAAAATTAATGTGTGGTTTTTTTTTGCAGTTACTAAAATGCTCTTTTTGTATTAAATGAATAAAAACAGGATTGTTATTTTTTATTTTATTTTTTTCTTTACATATATTCAACATGCATTTTTCTTACATGTATATGTTACGGCAAAAGTGCGAATTCGGTGATTGCATACATTGTCCGGTTAAAGTGAACATCATCCAAATTGAGTGGTAAATGTAAGAAAAACACTAGTAATTAACGAATATTGCCACTTTTACCGAAAAATGTACACATTTACCTATGGATGGTGATAAACGTGAGTATTATAGGCAATTGTATCTACAGAATTTCAGATTCCAGATTTGAAAATAAAAATGGAGTAAAAATACATTTTTTATTAAACGAAATGTACAAAACTTATAAAAATACTAAAGAAAAGCATTCTTAAACTGTTAACTAGATCACATCGATTTAGGCCTAACCTAACTTGACTCTCACACAGAGTCAAACCTTTACCCGTGTAGTAGGTATGCCTACTTTTACCGGGTGTGCTTGGGAAGTGTGCACATGGATCGTTTTACACCAGCCAAAGTGAGTTCATCGACTGATGATCAAAGTTTTACTCACTCTTACCAACAAATCAGGCAAAAGTATACATTTTCCAGCGAATGTGTACATTTACCGTTATACGTACTCTTACCGTAACATATACATTATGATATACGTATACATAATTTGTATACATATATACAAAATTTGTTCTAAACAATGTACAAATAGTTTAAGAATATTGTGTGTATATGGACCTAACCCCTTCATGTAAGCTCATTTTAATAGAGTTCTAAATTGACTTAACGATACATACATATACTTTAAAAATCATAGCTAAGACCATCATATAGCTAAGAATAAATTTTAGAAAATTTCAACCAATAAAAGATCCATACTTGTTACAGCAATAATGAAATGTCGTATATTTTTGGTGAACATATTATAAATGATATCTTCTATTCTACCATTAAAGCCATTAATATGGCTTAATTAGTTAAGGATACTGTTTGGGTTATTACAAAAAAAGGAGTTTCTAAAATAAACAAAATTATTCGTAAATAATATTTATATTTTCGTTCAAAAACCATTTGAATGGTTTTGACAAAGGAACTAGGTACCTTCTGTGTCTAAGAACCTTCTTAATACGTTTCTTTGGAATATAGTCAATAATAAACCTTTAAATTAATTACACCTTTTATTTCAAAATATTATCGAAGAAATAATTTACCTATTTTGTATTTTCTGGGATCTCGAAAATAGTTCTTATTCTAATGTTTTGGTTTTAGTCACCATCCCCCGAGAAACTACAATCTATATAAATAATAAACAGTTTTAAAACCTTAACACGGACTTTTCCGCACGTAGAACATCTCCATCTCGAACTTGAGTGGTCAAAAAAAAAAACCAACACATACATACATGCAGAATATGTGGTTTATGCGACAGTTTTACTTTTTTCATTGGCGATTGCTTCAGTGCCGTATCAATACGTTTGTGATCGAATGAAATTATTTTTTTTCTCATTATTTCATATATGGTAGAGGCCGAATATATGTCTTTTTCGTTCAATGCAAAATTAGCAACGCGTTAAATGTTTATGTTTAAAATCTCAGAATGAACATAAACATTTACATCGTGGTTTCTCATGACCCATGGACAGGGTGGGGTGTGTCCTATCCTCCTCACAATCAATGTCATCTGGTAGAGGTCCCTAATCAGAATCAGTCGAAACCCGATCGATCCGACACGATTTAATTGAGTAATCGTGTTAACAAAAGAAATCTCTCAAATAGCCCACCATTGTGCTTTCTCATGACCCATGAACATGGTAGAGTGTGTTCTATACACCTCAAAATCAATAGGTGTCGTTTGGGAGACGTCCCCGATCAGAATCAGTCAAATTCCGATCTATCCGACAGGATTTAGTTGAGTTATCATGCTAACAAGAAATTTTAATGCCGACGATAATGACGACAATGACAACGATAACGACAACGACAACGACAACGACAACGACAACGACAACGACACAGGCAAAAACAATTTTTGTAAAAACCATTTTTTTTTTGGTTTCTAGGCCGAAAAACGAAAAGTAAACGCTAGAACATTTTTTGTTTCCATTTTTCCTTACACGATTACATTCCGCTCCGGTATAGTTGAGTGCGGAAAAGTAAAAATGTAAATGCTCGTTTGTTCAAAATCTTAAATCTCCGAAAGTTCTCCACCGATTGCTTTGA
Organism: Rosalia funebris; assembly: GCA_037954035.1. Taxonomy (NCBI): domain Eukaryota; kingdom Metazoa; phylum Arthropoda; class Insecta; order Coleoptera; family Cerambycidae; genus Rosalia; species Rosalia funebris. The sequence continues at coordinate 116,724 of JAZFAV010000021.1, forward strand.
AATTATGACATAAAAGCCACAGCAAAGCGTGGCTGGGTACAGCTAGTTATTAATAAACTTTAAACCAAGGCCTATAGGTAATTAATAATTGTAGTATTTCTATACTACATATATTATACTACATATATTCTATCTTATGTACACATACATATATTGATGGTGATAACCTGGGATAATTAATTCTGAGGAAAATCCATCACCCCGGACCACAGTACTAATAATATTGTCGCAACCATCTTTATAAGCCAATACGACAGATCACCCATCCTTGTAGTGGACGCGGAGTAAAGTGATTCACTTTTATTACTTCCGCGTCGAGCAATTAACCTCAATCGTATTGTCGTTAGAATAAAACTGAGCGAATTTTTTATTTCAGTTTCACTAACTGAAATCTTGAAGAATATAAGACAAAAGGCAATTAAAACATAAGTCACACCTACTGTCACGAAACAAAAACCACCTATATATTATCACATTATACAAAAGTGATGTAATCGTGTAAAGAAAAAGTGAAGAAACAAAATTTTTTTTGGGATTATTTTTCGTTTTTCGGCCTAAAAACCAAACAAAAATGGCTTTTAAAAAATGTTTGCTGTGTGTGTGTCGTCGTTGTCGTCGGCATTAAAATTTGTTGTTAGCAAGATAACTCAACTAAATCGTGTCGGATCGATCTGGTGTTGACTGATTCTGATCGGGAACGTCTCCCAGATGACACCTATTGATTTTGAGGTGGATAGCACACACCACCCCCTCCCGTTTGAGAATTCTTGTTTGTTAGCACGATAACTCAACTGAATCGTGTCGGATCGATCGGATTTTGACTAAGTCTGATCAGGGACGTCTCCCAGACGACACCTACTGATTTGAAGGTGGATAGGACACACCCCACCCTGTCCATGAGTCATGAGAGCACGGTGGTGGACTATTTGAGAAATTTGATTTGTTAATACGACAACTCAACTAAATCGTGTCGGATCGATCGGGTTTTGACTGATTCTGATCGGGAACGTCTCTCAGACGACACCTATTGATTTGAGGTGGATAAGACACACCCTACCCTGTCCATGGGTCATGAGAAAGCACAACCGCGACGGTGGACTATTTGAGAATTTTTTTTTGTTAACACGATAACTCAACTAAATCATGTCGGATCGATCGGATTTTGACTGATTCTGATCGGGGACGTCTCCCAGACGACACTTATTGATTTTGAGGTGGATGGAATACACTCTACCATGTTCATGTGTCATGAGAAAGTACAATGGTAGACTATTTGAGAATTATTTTGTTAGCACGATCATTCAATTAAATCGTGTTGGATCGATCGGGTTTCAACTGATTCTGATTAGGGACGTCTACCAGACGACATCTATTGATTTTGACGTGGATAGGACACACCCCACCCTGTTCAGTGGTCATGAGAAAGCACGAGGGTGGACTATTTGAAAAAAGTAAAACTGTCGCATAAAACAGATATTCTACATTTATGTGTTGGTTTATTTTTTCTCGGTCACTCAATTTCGAGATAGAGATGTTCTACGTGCGGAAAAGTCCGCTTTAAGGTCTTAAAAATGTTTATTTTTATTCATGAATATGCATCTTGCTTTACTATAAATATATGTCTAAATTTTGGAATGGTAGCTTTTTCTATTTTCAAGTGCAAAAATATAAAATAATGAACATTCCTAGAAAATTATATGCATAAAAAATAGTGATTTAAAAGTAACTATTTCTTGAACTCTATTGTATTATTGACAAGAATATTCTTAAAACCCAATTTTTAAACTTCATAATGACTCAATTTTTATTTCTATACGAAAAATAAAACACAATGCTTTCTTTTAACATGGGTGGTCCAACCATAATGCACGATGTTAATTATTGTGAGTCACACCTTAACGTCAAGTCTTTTGCCCAACTTAATTTGACATTTCTTTGTTTCAGTGTTTGACAAATTCAACCATGGAGAGGTACACAATTGAGCAGCGCGTTAAGATTGTTGAAGTCTTTTACGAAAATGGGCATTCAAATCAAAATGCATTTCGTGCACTTCGTGACTTTTTTGGTCAGCATAATCGACCAAATGTGTCCACAATCGGGAGAATTGTGCGCAAATTTCAGCAAACCGAGTCTGTAGGAAATGTGAAAACACCTGTGCATGCTCGCCCAGTTCGTTCTGCGGAAAACATTGCTGTTGTTCGCGATAGTGTACCAGAAGAGCCGTCAACCTCGACTCGTCGTCGTGCCCAACAATTGAACATCTCACGAACATCACTGACGCGAATTTTGAATAAAGATTTGAATTTACACGCTTACAAGGTTCAATTGACTCAAAAGCTGAAGCCTACTGACCATTTCAAGCGTCGTCAATACGCCGAATGGTTGGTTGAACAGACAGAAGTGAATGGTGACTTTACAAAGAAAATCATCTTTAGCGACGAGGCACACTTTCACCTCAGTGGATTCGTTAACAAGCAGAATTGCCGCATTTGGGCAAATGAGAATCCACGAGTGATTGTTGAAAAGCCGATGCATCCAAAAAGAGTGACTGTTTGGTGCGGTTTATGGGCTGGCGGCGTCATCGAGACGTACTTCTTCGAAAATGAGGTCGGCCAAGCAGTTACCGTGAATGGTGTTCGCTATCGCGAGATGATAACGGACTTCTTGTGACCAGAAATTGAGGATATGGACCTGGACGATATGTGGTTCCAACAGGATGGTGCCACTTGTCACACAGCCAACGAAACAATGGCACTCTTGCGCGAGAAATTCAATGGCCGTGTTATCTCACGTCGTGGCGATATTAATTGGCCGCCACGATCATGTGATTTGACATCGTTGGACTTCTTTCTTTGGGGATATTTAAAAGAAAAAGTGTACGTCAATAAGCCAAGAACAATTGAAGAGCTAAAGGATGAGATAATTCGGCACATTAACGACATTGAATCTCAATTATGTCTCAGAGTCATTGAAAATATGGACCAGAGGTATGCCATCGATGCCGTGGCGAGCATTTGGCCGATATTTTATTTCACACATATTTGTCATAGATCCTTCTATCATAATAAAAAATATTAAGATAATTCTCTGAAAACTTTTTGTTTTATTTACAATTAACGTCGTGCGTTTTGGTTGGATCACCTTTTATAAGCCGGTAGTTGTGATCACTATATTAAATCAGACGTCTTAACGGGTTTTTCTAACATTTCTACAAACTGCACCAAAATATATTTCGCAACCATGTACCTGTTGTGACAACCGGAAATGCATAATGTACATATATATTCATTTAAAACTATACAAATGAATGCAGTCTATGATTTTTCATCGTATGTAAACACGATTAATTTCTTTATTGTCTATATATACATAATTCATATATAACATACAACATGTATAATATTCGGTAAATAAATATTCATCGTATAAGCAATCGGTGTAAGTGTGTGTGTGACCCAAAATACCTACTGTGCTTTTTTTCATCACAAAAAGTTTATTAAAAATGGCTTTAATTTTAAAGAGATTATATTTAGGATATCATTATATTGACAGTGAATTATCAGGTGAGATATTAGTTCCGAAATTTTATACCAGGTAAAACCAGGTGGTAGTAAATATACCAGGTTAAAAACATCTAAAGAAAATATTTTCCTTACCAACATTCTAAACTGATCAAAATTCTAATATAAAAATATTTTTGATAGTTTAAAATTTAAACAAAAAAATTAAACCAAGATTTCAAGTTTTATATGTATTTAAATAAATAAAAAACAATTTTAAATTTAACAGCAATGGCTATATATATATATATATATATATATATATATATATATATATATATATATATATATATATATATAGGATGTCCCAAAAACATATTCACTCTCGGAGATCTCTAGATCAAGTTCAAATAACGCCAAGTTTATATATTGATTTTTCTTAAGATGCGTCTTTACTGAGATGTTAATGTTAATGTTATGTAAAAATAGGTTTTCTACAATTACCATATAACGATAGTTTTTTTTTATATTAACATTAATATTAGTACTGAAATATATGGTTTTATTGCACTAGTGGGTACTAGAAAAAAAGTAACTTGAACAAATAAATAAATTGCAAAATAATGCTTGAGCTACAAAAATGCCATTTAACATAAAAACAGTAATATAGAATTTTCTGTGTTAGAAACTTTAACTCATAAGTCAAACATACTATTGTTTTCAGAAATGCAATAATTGCTTTTTCTTTTGCAATTTTTAAATTGTGATCCAGAGTTTTCTATGCATCTCTAAGTACTCGTAACAACGAGTTTCTTAACTACGAGCACTTTTGTATCTTATTCTGGAAGGGGTGAGAAGGTTATACATTTAAGGATTACAACATTTGTATATCATCACTGAAGGAAGTCTCACATAAGTCATCAGTCACTTTATTTTTCCAAAATAGGCGGTAACCTTTCTTAGAGGAAGTTCGGTTGTCTGTCATATTTATTAGCTGTCACAGTAGCCAAGTTGGTTGTTAGTTGGTATTTTTAGTTTTCATATATTTTATTAATAAAAAATTCTATATTTACTGTTTTCCCCGTTATAAATTTAATGTAAATTTATTGAAATAAAATTTAAATACAAAGTATGCAACTTTATTTTTTTGTCACACATGTCCGGCCTACTGTCAAATTTAAATATAGAATTAGTATAAATTTGACCCACGTTGTTAGATTTAAAAATTAAATTATATAATATTGACCCACACGGAAAAAAGATTCGACATCACTGCATAGAAAAATCCTGAAGATTTTGCTTATCATTTATTTTTACTAAGAACTGAGATTTGCAAAATATTGTCATGTTATCTTTGTTTTATGATATATAAAGGTATCTTTCGATGTTAAACATACAACTTTTGCTTAAAAAATAAATGAATCAACTAACAAATCCAGTTTGAGCATGGCATAAAAATTCTAGGATAAATTCTTGGTGCCATTTTCACTCCTGATTCCTGGTTTATTTACTCCTCAGAGCTTGCGCAGGTTTTTTGGGACACCCTGCATATTTATACACACCATTTTTCATTTTGTTAAACTTATAATAGGAATGTTGACATATTTGTATTTAACTTTAATGTTTACTTTGGTTTTGTAATAATTTTTAGTTTCGGTTATTTAATGTATTTCAAAAAGTATGGAAACTATGGCAGCATTAAGTAAACAATAAAAATAATGATCAGAGTTAATTGTTCCTGTAATGGCTGACAAACAATTTTCATACTTAGTATGTTTTTCAGATAAGAGAGTAAATGACTATTATTTCACGTCACCAGTACATGTAATACTTATTATAATTGGTTATTTATATTTTGTTAATAAATTGGGCCCCAGTATAATGCGGAACAGAAAGCCTTTACACTTGAGACCAGTTTTAATTGTATATAATGTATTACAAATCTTGTGTAACGCACTACTTTTATATCATGTAAGTATTTATCCATTTTCTATTATTAGATGAATTAACTGTTAATATTAAATTTGAAAAATAAAAATATTAATAATTGTATTTACAAAAAATTTTAAAATTATCATACCACTATCGATCAATTTCGCAAACGTATTGTCTCAGTGAAATACGAAGAAGTATAATGAGCAACTGATTGGTCCGGATAATAGAATGTTGAAACCTATTACTAGATATTTAAATGGGTTCTCGAAAAAATAGATCAACAACTGACCAACTTCTTATTCTCAAAGATCCCACTCAAAACATTTTCACGAAATGGGTACACCTATCAACTATATTGTTTGCTTTAGAAACAGTCTACGATATAATATGGAGGTATAAGATATTCAGGAAGATATATTGTTCGTGTTTAAAAGGAAACATCCTTTATATTAAAAGCTTTTAAAGAATTAAGATTAAAGTACGCACGGACAATATATTATCAAATATTTTTAACAGGAGAAAGTAGTGCCGCAGGGTTCCACTTTAAGTATAGTCTTGTTTTATAAAGCTCTAGATTAACTACTCTCTGGACTAAGGGACACAATAGAAAAGAACCTTTATATAACACGTAAAAGCACACGAACATCGATAGAATTGTTTCTAAAGCTGAAAATTTAGGTTTTAAAATATCTAGAAGAAAAATGTTGCTACTTCCACTGCTACCATTTAAGACGTTTTCATAATGAACCAGAACTATACATAGATGGAAACTTAATTATAGTAAAACTCGCAGTGAAAGTTCTTGGAGTAATTCTTGATTCAAAGTTGACAGGGATGCCGCATATTTAAGACTTAGTAAAAATAGAAAAGCAGATTGAATATCATCAAATGTTTATATTACGTCAATTGGGGAGCAGATAGGGAAGGCCCCTTATAATTCTATCAATCATTAGTGATGTCCAAGATAGACTATAGATGCTATCAGTAAGCCGTAATAACCGCCTGAGAATTTTGGACTTTATACACTACGTTGGCTATGAATAGCCAGTGGACCATTTCATATCAACCTGACCGATTCGGTGTTTTGTGAAGCTGGAATTCAACCTCTCAGATTTAAAACAGACCGACCTTTTAAATTATGTACGAAAGCTGTGGGCTTTACCAAATCATCCTGAACACTATACTACTTTATGATGAGAGATATGAAACATATGACATCAGATCATCAAGCACCCACCCGGTAGGCATCCGAGCTATAGAACTAGTGGAAAATCTAGAAACAACCAAATATTTTGCCAATACATTTTTGAGAAACACTACCGTTGACAATATCCCCAGCAAGATGCTGGACAGAACTGTGTAATCATAAGAGGGGCCACACAAATAGAATTTCGTGCAGAAACACGAGAAAGGGGTCGAGGATCGCGTTTAGTTGTAGTAGTTATTTCCTATAGCGATTATGTAATAGCCTTGCTATTCGGGAACTACTTGATAATCGATTGGCAGTTTGGTAGTTCCTTTCTCGATTCCCGACTTATATGTTACTGACATAGATCGTATCGATGTAGACGTATACTCCACGGATTTCATTCGGCATTTGTCCTGGATCAACGTATCGTGTACGGCACTGACGAGAACTAATAAATTCGAAACAGCTGTTTGTCGTTCGGTTCCCATCCGGGACAGATGTTGAATTCTACCCGTGGCGGGTTTTATTTTTTGAAGCATGTTCTTAAAAATTAAATTTTATATTTTTAAGTTAAATTTTATATTTAGTCATTAAAAATTACTCATGGGTCTAAAACTGATCAAGAAGTAGTGACGTCGCTTATTGCCAACGATAAACTACACTCCTGGAATATTTCACGTGAGACTAGTGTTTATACGAAGGAGCTCTACGAAATTTGGTAGGCACTAAGATACATCAAATCACTAATCTAACACTGGTTAAAGAAAATGCAGAAATACTTCGGGTAATATTCAAGACGTGAAAAATAAGAAGAAAAATATCATGTTATTAGATAGAAGTATACGACTGAGAATATGTGACATTCGCCTAACGTTATATCATCTTCTCATGGTGATTCATCTAAGCGATGAATCATCACAAAGATGTCCCTTATGGAATTGTACATTAACAGCGAAACACGTAATTTCATAATGCACTGTATAAGAACTACAAATATAAGAAAAAGTTTGAACATATCAAACACTTTAAATCACAGCTTGGAAAACGGATAGAGACGCATGAAAAATACTCTAAAATTGATAAGAAGCGGACTCTAAAGTTGAAAAGAAATACTGAGAATGCGATAATGATTATCATAATCCATATCGTAAAACAGGAGAAAAACTGTATAATTCATTATAGATATTTTATTAACATGAACATTAATATTTCAAAATCTTTGTATGATGAATTTTCCATGTAGGTATTGGAATTAATAGTATGGTTTACGTTCAAATGCAATATTGAAGCGAACATTTTTTCAAATGATTAACTTGAAATTTACGTCTATTGTATCTTGAAGACGAAATGAAGATTGTACATTCTTGACTAAGCTATTAGCTAACGTTTAAATATTTTTAGGTAATAGGGGCTATATCAAAAATGAATTGGGAATGTGCCACAATAGATTATTCCCAGAAGCACGAAGCTAAACGAAGCTTGCAAATGGTTTACTGTTATTATTTGCTGAAAATATTTGACACCTTAGATACGGTGAGTTATTCTAATTATTTATATAGGGTGTCTCATTTCGGAACTATAGGATGTGATCTGTGAATAAAACTAATAATATTCGACAAACTGGGGTTTTTTATTCTTCAATATAAAATGGAGACGATACGGCTACAAATGGAAAAGAATATCCCCATTTATTGTGATAGCATTGCCAGCTTCATTTTCAAAGAAGTATGTGCATCTGTGTGAGTGTATTTTCTTTTCGCGAATAGCATGTGATTTTATTTGTTGACGTATCCGTCAATATGAAAATATGCTTTATCGCTGAAGAACACTTTGTGGTAAAAATCAAGCATCACCTTCCTTCTTTCCTAACACCTAATTAACAAATGTACGACGTTGTAAATGGTCTGTAACTTTTAACTTTTTGTGTCAACTGAATTCAGTATGCTGACAGATGCAGATCTTTCTTTAAAATCCGACGCGTGGTAACTCATGACACTCTTTAATTATTGTGCACGACGTCGAATCGATATGTTTGGATACTCCCGTACACTTTCTCTCACTGAAGTAATATTTAAACCTGACCGACCATGACGAGGACGTATTAGTGTTCTCTTATCAATAACAGAACCTGTCTCTTTAAATTCCTTGATTATGTTACCAACTGATAACTATGTAGCCGCTTCATTTGGTCCTAATTTTGTACAAATTGTTCTTAATGCAACTGTAAATGATCTGTCAATTTCATAAAACAGCTGTACACAAACTATTCGCTGTTGAACTGTCCTATAGTTCCACCTGAGACACCCTATATATGTATATTATTATTTTAAATTTGTTTGTTTTGAATAGTCACGATTGTTTTAGGTATTTTTTGTTCTTCGAAAAAGTAATAGACAAATTTCATTCCTTCATGTTTACCATCATGCGGGTATGCTGTTAGCTGCGTTTTTGGCGGTAAAATTCTTTGGAGGAGGTGAACTGCTCTGGACTGGAACGTTTAATGTTGCAATGCATAGTATCATGTTTACTTATTATCTTCTCACCGTCATAGATAAGGAATGGAAGAAGAGCATAACATTTAAAAAATTTCTCACGCAGCTCCAGATTGTAAGTTTCATAGTAATTAGTATTTGGATAAAAAAAATCATGAACTTTAATGAGATTCCTTAGAGATTAGATCTTATTGGTATTTGGGAGAAATTTATATTTTATTTTATTTTTAGATACAATTCGTGGCGAATATACTACTATATGGACGATTGTTCTTTAAACAAAATTGTTCTTTCCCCAAATTTGTGTCTTATTTATATGTACCACAGAACTTCTTCATGCTATTTTTATTTTCTGATTTTTATATAAAAGAATATCTGCAAAAATACAAGAAAAACGTTTAAATACTTTGTATTTTTTGTGAATTTAATAAAGAAATGTAAATTTTGTGTTTCTTATATTAATCTCATTATTTATATTAATATGTCATCTCCTATTCGACAAGATATGTCGAAGAGACGTTGAGGTGGATCAAGAGGTGGACCATGATATTTTCTGTTCAGAAGGTACACGCTTTTCCTGTATATGGTATTGTGGTACTTTTCGGTGGTATTGCGGTACTGTCTTTCAATGTTACTCGTTTTAGTCTAACTGTCCAAAAATATTCTAAAAACCACTATCCTAAATAAAGTTGAAAAGTCATTGAATTCTGGATTCAAGGATCTCCTTTCAGAAAATAAAAATAATACCCGTCCTGTCTATACTAATCGCAAGAGTTGCAAATTTTCTTGTTTACCGGTACATTCTCTATGAGTTCGAATCTATATGTACGTGTATATCGTCATACTATTTTGATTTTCCACAATCAGAATAAATTCCCCTACTCATATCTATTAAAAGTAATAGGAAAATAATGGAAACTGGACAATCAGATTAGAGAATCTAACACAATTTTATTAAACATTTTATTTGACATACAGTTCTCAACAATGTGCCATGTGACTTAAACACAACGATATACTAATCTCTTTAAACATTTATTAACGTATATGTACTTAATAATAACACAAAAGTACTTAAGATAATAAATGTAACAACATTTGTTTAACATAAGCCATTTTCTTTACATAAATTGACTAATATAATTTATGTTACAACTAACAGCTTTTAATTTGGTCATGTGCATAATATTAAATTTGAAATTGTATCGTACATATTTTCAGAAAATAAAATACGTTTATTGAGGGTAATTGATATAATGAATAAATTAACATTAACAGAAAAGATTCAAGGGACATGTCTGAAGAAGGCAATTGGTAATAGTCCAATATTGTTCAGATAGAATTTTATGGGAGGTAGTAATGAATGGAATATATAATACGCGTTATGGAAAATTATCTCTTTTAATATTCCTCCTAGTTTTTTCCTTTTCTCTGCTTTTGTCCCAATATAATGAATATATGGGAGAGTGAAAAGGATACGCGATTGGTACGTAAGAATATGTCAACTGAATTTTGACACATATCCACAATGCCATTTGTTTAATCTCTGACAAATTTACACTGACTAGCATATAATTTCGTCATCTGAGAAATACCTACTGCTGGCATATAGAATAAATTGTATTTCACAATTATTTAATGGTATAATTGTTATAGATATAAAATATTATATGAAAACATAAACATAACATCATTGATTTTAAAAAAGTCATAATTGCTGATGTAGAAATACTGAAATATTTCTACATCATTGCAATAATACCCTTTATTGCAATGATATTGCAAAAGGTATTTTTTTCTGTTAAAGAAACATTATTTTTGATTTTTTTCAAGTAGCTTCTGCGATGCTACCGCCAATGCTATAGAATATTTTTTATATCTGTTTAAATTTGGGTCTTTAGAATGATTGATTCGGAACCTTCGAGGTCAAAATCATCAAAGAAAGTTTTATTTTCCCTAAAATATCACCTAATGAGAGCCAGATTTATTAAGAGATAAAAATCATGGTAAGATGGACAACCTGAATGAAATTTTTGATGCTATGAAGAAAATTAGAGCATTCTGAATGAAACCTGGTAAGTATATTTAACCATGAAAAAACTGACTAGCTCTTTCAAGACCTAGAAATATACTGAAGAACATGAATTTTGCACGAAGTAACTGATGTAAAGAACAGATGTTTCATAAAGAAAAAAATTCTCACAATCCATATAATAACGATGAAGAAAATAGTTGATTGAAATATCTTCATATAACAAATAAAATCTGGGGATTATTTAAAGAATCTACTTGCAAAGTGATCCTCCAATGAAGAAAGACAAAGTTAAATTGCTATCTCAGATAAATATTCGCTCAGTATGAACTTATTTGAAAAATGAAAGTCATCTGAAATATAATATTGCATATTGATGGTGTCAAACTGAGTTACTAACTAAATTGGATGTATGTTCAATTTCAGGAAGTTGTGAAATAATTCTGTCCTAACGAAAACAGCTAAATAGTTCAGAATATAGAAAACATGAAAAACAAATGGAATTCAAAATAGCGGTTTGAATGACAAACAAACCTGTAGCAATAATATAACCATACGATAATAATTCTCCAATAGTAAAATTAAATCAAGTTTTTATGAAATCAATAATGTATTGTCTAAAATAATGTTTAATAACGGAAGAATAGTTAGTATTTTATTTGGAAGATCAAATTTGGAAAGACTTTCAATAAGTTACTTCCACTTCCTGGTGGTTTTGAGGTGATATTTTTATTTTTCCTATCTCTCGTTGAACAACGGATTTTGTAATCATTTGTATAGCAGTAAACTAACCAATAAATGGTAAAAATTTAACGTGACGTAAACAAATTCTTATTGTAAAAAGTGATATGAAGTACAAATATTTGGAAGATATTATCTTGGAGTGGCAGATTATACCTGTATAGCTTACTTTTCATTTTTACGACTAATAGAAATATATTATTTTACGAAAAAAGAAATGTATAAACAAGTGGAATCTTTTGGGGTAACATTAATAGGGGAAGGCAGTATTAATTAGGAATAATTGAGGTAAGGGTGATACAACCAGATATATATATTGTCATATAATTTGTCTAAAGTGGGCTTAATGTTTTTGTTTGTGTACAATACAATGACAAAACAGTCTTTTGGGAATGAATATGTGTTATTTATTATTATTGCACAACTGATATATTTAGTATCATCTAATTGTCTAATTATAACTTGTTTATATATAATATATACGTGTATATTAAGTATGTGAACAAATCTGATAAATCTAAAGACACAAATAGGAATTACATTTTGAGGCTGGTAAAAATTTGTGGTTTTATTTATTTAATAATTCGAAAGTTTGCATTTTTTATGATTTAGAAACATTCTCCATCATGTTGTTGATTTCTTATGAATTATAATTCTGATATCATATACAATAAAATAAATGCATTATCATACATGATGTTGTACAAAACATACAACGATTGTCTTGTAATTTTTTGTTTTTAGATTTATAGATTTTGCTTATTAGAATTATCAATTCCATAACAAATAAATGTTTACCTTTTTCACGTTAAGATCTACATCAAGATCTAAATTTCTAGAGGATGCTGATGTATTTTACAATATTGCAAAAATAAATTACTTTAAAAGTTTTATGGTGACAATATAAAAATGTATGTGGTAGGATTTTGGAATGTACAAATATTTTATATATCTACATATGTAACGTATTTATATAAGATTTATAGTGGTAATTTTACAATTTTAGTATTATGAATCTACAATGCATGGAGGATGTCAATAAAATAATACCACTTATTGTTAGTTTAATTTCAGAGCGAATGAGAGAGGTCTAAAATATTTGGCAAATGGCGTTGTTGTAAAACTTTGATTTAACAAAAGTTTTACTCTGTTAAATGGTCAGAAAGGAATCCGATATTTCTAAATTTAGAAAAGTTTTCAAATAGCCAACGGACTATAAACATATATTTAATGCAATGGGGCAATTAATTGTTATGAGTTGTTATTAAACTAAAGCAAGTACTCGCATTTGTTATTCATCTTAATTTAAATCTTTAATCTCAATCACTACTACCCTCCCAACAAAAATATTCAAATCTTTTTGTTGAGAGCGTATTAATGATATCATGGGTATAAATTTTAACAATTTGAACAAATTTAATTGCTCTTATGGGGTAACTCATTAGCTGTAAAGATACCAAAATATGAATCATGCTTTCTTCATTTTTATTTTGAGAAAAACTTTATTATGAAAATAAAGTTTCCCCATGAATTCTATTAGATTTTACTCAAATTTCACGAATTTTACGAATACAAATCGAGTCAGCAACCTGGATATTTATGAATTCAGAAAAAAATTATTTGCACAGTCGAAAAGCACTTTATAGGTAGAAGAAATTAATCTATTCTTCATAAACTAAATGTATATTGAGTTAAGAGACAAAACTGAAAGCTTAACACTTTAATAAAAACATATTAACTTATTAAATATATTCTACTTAAAAAAAGGAAGCATGTGCACACTATTAGGTTTTTAGTATTCTTAACGAGTTACACTAAAATAAAAAGCAAAATAGACTCAAACTTTTGAGACTGGTTAGATGAATGCTTCTAGGACGTGTTTGGATAATTCCTAAGTTAAAAGGGAAGAGTACCTAGAAATTATCCAAAAAATTGCTTTGAGATAGGTATCCTGCAAAGTATGATGAATCATTGACATAATATTCCATGTTAATGGATGGTTTAAATTTGATATTTCAATTATATAATAAGGGTATTTAGATCATATCAATTGGTGTAAAATAGTTCACATCAATATAATTTTAAGAGTTTTAATAAGCCTAAATATTCTAGACTTCTTTCGTCCATTCTCGAAATAAATAGCCGATGGTGTTTGCAGAGATATCCCGAAGTGTTTCCATTTATACTATACTGAGAACATTTAGTGCTTTAGTAATTTAAAAATGCCATGGAAATTACCGAAGTATTAAATATTATAATATAATAATAATACGATAAATAATATTTCATGTTTGTCTCTTCATTTCACTTATTGATGAAATTTCAATACCTATTTCAGTACCCTATTTTTTTTGTATTTCCTAAAACTCCTTCATTCTAGACTATAAGTACTGTAGCTGCATAAAACGTACTTAAAACATGTGTTTAAGATAAAACAATTTTTTTACTTTGGAAGAGTTTGTCCTTGTATAATTGTTATAATTTATATATACATAAATATATAGGGTGATTCAGTTAACCCGTTCATTAAAAGTTTATGAACTTCCCATTGGAATTCATTTTTTTAAATTTGGAATCAGGGGTTAGCGAGGATGATCTATTCAACTAAAGTATTTTTGCTTTTCTGAAACTTCCGGTTATACCGGAAGTAGCTATCAACTTCCTTATTTTAAATAGAACACCCAGTATATTATTACATTTTTATATTACACTGCTGATTTTAAGTGAACTTTCTTAACAATTCCCTATACCTATCTTCAGCAGTTTTTGAGATATTTTAATTTTTTTGAAAAAATTAGATTTTGTAGTATCCCATTGGAATGCTTATCATTTATTCAAAACAAATGTTATAGTAGCAAATCTTGGGCCGTAATTAGGCGGACTATTAAGCTTTAAGGTGATACGTAGTCTGATTTTTTATTATTTACAGGGTGTCCAAAAAATTGAGTTCATTCTGACAAACTTCAACTGCTCAAAACTTAATTTTCTTAAATGGAACACCTTGTATTCTATTGCTTACTGTGATGGAGAATTAAGTGATATTTCAATCTGTATTAGGATTCCCTATACCTATCTGCTACCGTTTTCTTGCTATCGAGGTATTTTTTATTCGATACCATAGTTTTCCATTTTATTAATTTACTTCTGACCAGCGGGCCATGAAAATAATACGCATTGTCTTAATTGTCAATGTAAACATCAGAGTAGATGTCAAAGTGAGAAATCTTACATAGTATTATAAATTATAACGTGTATTATGGAAATCCAACAGGAATATTCAAATGAAGACATATTAAATTTATTCTTCATTCATGGAGAATGTAAAAAAATTATTGAAAGGACTTGTCGTTTGTTTAACGAGATATATCCACATTTACGGCCTTTAAACAAAACTGCCTTCAAGAGAATAGAAGCAAATTTTAAACGATTTGGAACTGAAGTTACTAGAACACGCCCCAAAGATGTTACTGGTGATGAAGGCAACCAAATAAATGTCTTAGCATATTTCAATGCAAATCCACACACGTCGATTAGAGCTGCGTCACAAGATTTGGGACTATCTTACTTGTGAATACAGAGAATTCTGGAAAACATAAAATGCATGCTTTTTCCATTTTAAAACTTCAAGCTCTCCACCAAGGTGACGAGGTACGACGTGTGGCATTCTGCGAAAGCATTTTATTAAAAACGCAAGAAGACCCACATTTTTTGAACAAAATTATTTACACCGATGAGTCAAAATTTAACAGAGAAGTGATAATAAATAGGAGGAACTGGCATATTTGGGCAGAACAAAATCCACGAATGGTGCATGAAGGTAACTTTCAAAATACATTTAGTTTTAATGTTTTTTGTTTGATGATGGATAATCGGGTGTGTTTTGAAGTGTATGATGAAAATTTAAATTCTCGTAAATACCTAGAAATTCTTAGAACGGTGGTTTCAAATTTTTTGGAAAACTTGATACTAAATATTCTAAATACGTGTTGGTACCAAATGGATGGCGCTCCAGCCCACTCAACCCATGAAGTTTACGATGAGTTAACAAATATGTTTGAAGATCGCTGGTTTGGGCGTAATGGCCCGGCTCTATGGCCTCCCAGATCACCCAATCTAACACCCCTTGATTTTTTTATGGGGCCATATCAAGAGTAAAGTCTACTCAACGCCCGTCAATACCAGAGATGACTTATTACATCGAGTTAGAACTGCCTTCACCGAACTAGATGAAGGAATGGTATTGAAATCTACGACCGTTGAGATTAATAAACGAGTTTTATTGTGCTTAGAACACAACGGACGGCACATAGAACAGTTGTTACACCAATAACACCCAATTGTTAACATTTAGTTATTATTGTTATTATGTTTTATTGTTTAGGCTAATGTAAGTTCCAAATCGTTTAAAATATGCTTTTTATTCATGATGATTTCTTTTTGTTCAATAATTTTGCACCATTGTTTATGATAACAAATTAATATAAATGTTACGTTGTTTTAATTTTCATGATCCGCTGGTCAGAAGTAAATTAATAAAATGGAAAACTGTGGTATCGAATAAAAAATACCTCGATAGCAAGAAAACGGTAGCAGATAGGTATAGGGAATCCTAATACAGATTGAAAATTAACTTAATTCTCCATCACAGAAAGCAATAAAATATAGGGTGTTTCATTTAAGAAAATTGACTTTTGAGCAGTTGAAGTTTGTCAGAATGAACTCAATTGTTTGGACACCCTGTAAATAATAAATCAATAAAAATAAATATCAAACTACATATCACCAGAAAGCTTAATATTCCGCCTAATTACAGCCCAAAATTTGCTACTATAACTTTTGTTTTGAATAAGTGACGAGCATTCCAATGGGATACTACAAAACCTAATTTTTTCAAAAAAATTAAAATATCTCAAAACCTGCTGAAGATAGGTATAGGGAATTGTTAAGAGAGTTCACTTAAAATCAGCAGGGTAATTCAAAAATGCAATAATATACTGGGTGTTCTATTTAAAATAAGGAAGTTGATAGCTACTTCCGGTATAACCGGAAGTGTCAGAAAATCAGAAATACTTTAGTTAAATAGATCATCCTCGCTAACCTCTGATTCCAAATTTTAAAAAATGAATTCCAATGGGAAGTTCATAAACTTTTAATGAACGGGTTAGCTGAATCACCCTGTATATACATATGTATTATGTTACACACATATGTATACATAGGTATTATGTACATATACATATGTATATGTAATTATATATACATATGTAATTATGTATAAGGGACTAATTCGATACAAATATGACTCAATTGGAAAAATATTGAAAATCATAGGCAAGCATTAATACAATCGTTTCAAAGGACATAATTTAATTTACTTTAGACATTCTCGTGATAATATTTAGATTTTTACCAAAACTATTACAATATAATTTCCCGTTTCAGATAATTTATAGTACACATTTTTCATTTAGGACAAATACTGTGCATGTTTTAAGGTAATTCTGTCAACCATTAAGAAATTAAACTGTTGACTAGATAGAAAATATTAAAATAAAAAAAAAAACAAAGAAAACTTAACAGTATCTCCCTAACCTATACATTATATTGAAGAGAATCATTCGGTTATTTTAACTGAAATTTATTCCAATGAAATTATTAATTTACTAGTTAATGCTGGTAATCTAAAATAATGTACCTAAGATAAGTAACAGTTTCTAAATATATTCGTCAAATACTTACCAACACCACAAAATATGTATCAAAATGTTTAATTAAGTTTTCCTTAAGATGTAACTCATATTAACAATTATATAAGTAAGTGGATAAAGTATGAATAAAATTTGGTCTAATAATTTTTTTAAAGTTTAAAATAGTAACACTGACTTAGTTCTCCATAAAACACCAAAACACTATATACTATACACAACGCGCGCTTCGCCAACAAAGTTGATATCATCTGGAGATAATTAAAACTGGAGATGATAAAAACAGTTTTAATTATCTCCAGATGATGCCACCTTTGTTGGCGAAACCCGCGTCGAATGTAGGGTTTTGGTGTTTTGTGGAAAACTAAGTCAGTGTTATCTTCACACCAAAGGTTCTAACCTACTCCAGTATTTTAAAATAGTAGTAAAATTTAGTTTAATAGAAATATTTTTAGAGGCTAGGTTGTTTGACACATATAGTAAATTAAATGCGTGACTTCATCTCCTTGGTTGGAGTGGCCAACTTTCTGCAAATTATTACAGGATACAGGAATCGAGTGGTGTCTCATATTGATAGAGTTTAAATTCTGTTTGTAGAGATACTTAACCGTGGGATATAGATTAACTAATTTTCGAGTTATAAGCAATTGAAAATCGAAGTTTTCACATTGATTTAATAGAACCTATCCTGGATATTTCGAAAAATCAAGCTAGAGTAAAATTTTCCAAAATCAGTCAATTGTAGTAACTCACCCCCTAGTCCTCCACAGACAACCCCCTGAAATATTAGAGAAAATAAAAATGTAATAGATCAGGGTCAAAAGTAATAGGTAAATTGTGGGGGTCTTTCTATGATTATAAATTTTCTATTATTGGAATAACCTAACAGATTCCTGAAATAAATTCAGTGAAATAAAAATCTGAAGAAATACAAATTATACAATAATCGTCTTCATAAATAAAAAAAGAGTTTTAATTTTTAGTAAAATATTTCATACTTTAGCCACTCATTGATGGGACAAAAGGGTACATGCAATCGAATGGGACAAAAGGAACAGAAGATTTTCCATCTTTTTATGTTTTTGTTTCTTTTCCTTTTCACTAATCAAGTGATCGGGCGTCAACTGCAAAATGCTGTAATTTTTATTCAGATAATGATTTTTTTTAAAAACACAATAGGTTTGGTATCAAGATGAAGGCAATATATACACTTCATAAGCATCTGGTATAATACTATTATTTAAAGATGAAAGGTGCTCATAAATTGGACGTGCTGGTATTGTTATGAATCACATATATCGGTCTGTCACTAACACTTATAAAAATATGTTAAGCTATGCCATCTAAAATTATGTGATCATTTCCCTAAAAAAATTATTTTAAATTTTTTATTTTCTCACAAAAAGAGGCCTACTATTCGATGAGATATATAAATTTTTCCGGTACAAACTAAACTTCTCTACATCTTCACTGATTGTGTATATTGAGGATATTCTAAGCCCATTCTTGTTGGGTATAACATGGTAATTTGGTCTGAATTCCTGATTATTGAAGCTGCTTGATGCATTTAATAATAGAGGTCGCTTCTGTGAATCTGATTTAAAGGATTTGCTAAAAAAATTTACAACATGCTTCGGGGTAGACAGCCTTATAGATAAGGGGCGTTTGGTGGATGAAAACGGTGCCTTCCCATGAAGGAAGGCTAACTCATTCCTTCTTCTATTAAGGACATTATTGTAAACATTTGTATCTTTGTTACATTTACCGAAATTATTGTAATAATACTGCAATATGCTACCCGAGTTCATGGTTTTCTTGTTATTCTGCTTATTTGTAACATTATTCTGGATCATAAATCTAGGGGTGGGGCTGGGGTAATATATTTTTTTCAAAATATCTGGAGGTGCATTTTGTTGCTTTGATGAACAGCTACAGGGATAAGTGACTTGGCAGGCGACCTCGCTGCGATGTCACACTTCTTGCAGAAACTTCACTGGACAAACACCTTGGCGATTATCTCCCGATCGGATCATCACCATCCCGTCTAATTCCTCTCCTATTTGGATAACTATTTGGTCCCTTAACAACATCAGTCCATTGTCGCCGTCTGATACTTGAAGATTATGCGTTACCTGAAAAGAAAAAAAACTACTATTGTAATAGAGTTCAAGAGATCTTTGACATAGTATATATGTAGTTGTATCAGTAAGATAAAATTCAATTGGACGTTACCTGCAGTGGTTTCTCTCCAGAAGATAACTTCGAAACGTACTTAGAAGGGAAGAAACCCACCTTTCCTAAACATTTGCCCTTCCACCAATCTGGATCCGAAGTGTCTATCACGGTTACCTTGTAACCTGCTTTAAGGTCGAGTTCATCTTGATGGCGAGACTTGAAGTTATAAAGTACCACGTAGAGGTTTGTTGGAAGTAGTCTATGGGATTTCTGTGGAAATTAATGTAGAATCAATACTTTCATTAATCAACAATTAATGAATTTTGACTTAGGTTGGAAAATTTAGGTTCATACGTTATATGTATGAATTCATAGTATTGAAATACGAAAAATTTTTAGTTTAACATAGAACGTATCGAATTTACTTAAACGGTATACAATATTTCTTACATTGAAAAACGCTCATCTTATATTTGAATGAATGAAATAACTTATTTTAACTACATTTAAGGAAATTTACAAGAGGTTTATAGAACTGTGCGAAAATGTCTTCTAAATATTTCAGTGAAATGAAATTTAGACTGTTTTAAGACAATTTTCCATAACATAGTCGGTTTGAGTTCAAGTGTTCAAATTGTATTTAAAATTGTATGTAAGGTGTATATCTATAGATGTATCTATCTATTAATGAATCGATGAGAGTAATAATTTCTGAAAACAATGTTCAAGGCTAGCGTGGTCTCCAGACAACTCCAGATTTTTGCCTTTAGATATTTGGAAAACGTTATTTATAGAGAAAGTGTAAATAATGTCCAGGAGTTATAAACTAGGACATTAGCTGTATTTCACATGATTTCACGTTTATCCTGGTGAGAAACAAGAAATGATATAAGAGGATGTTGTTCATTTTTATATTTTGTAGTAGAATTTATTTTCTATATTAAATGCAAAAACGTCGCATTCTGAGACGAGAGAGAGATATGCCAGCGAACCGGCGAAGAACGAAGTTGATGGTCCACTCTCACGCTTAACAACATTTGTTTGTCGTTGTATTACAGTATTTATAAATTAATAAAGGTTTAAAGCAAAAAGTAATCCACGTGTGGTGTCATTTCAATCAAAGGAAAGAAAACCCCCAACAGATGTTAAAAATGCATAGACCTACCAAGTTCATTTTGAACATTTAGTCAATAATGATGCCCTGCTTTTGTTTTTAATTATATTATACATTAAATTATTATTACTATTATTTTTTTGAATTTCATGTTTTGATATAGTATTTTCTCTACATAACTTATTAATTTCCATGGCCTCTCCAATAAATATGTACTATTGGTAGTATTAGTAATATTTATCCTATTCTTCAAAGAAATATATAATGCATTATAAATCACTTTAAAGTATGCTTAAATTGTATCAAATGGTATAATAAGATAGAGGGTGTTCCCTAGAAGAAATTAGTTGTAATATATATCTCAAAAATTTATGCACGTCTGAATTCTTAGTAACATTATCAAATCTGTGTAAAAAGTGAATTAGGACTGATTTTGTCATTTTTTGACTCAACATTTAAATATGAAGTTACAGGTATCAGTATATAGCGCAATTGTAAACGCTTTGTATCTCGAAACAAAGAGAGACAGATGATTGTGGTTTACATGAAAATCTGTCCCAAAAACAGTACATCGATTTTTCAATACCCTTTACAGTTTTTAATAAAACTTCTAATCCCACCGAATTTGGATCACTCTGTACATAAGAACATAGTTTCCCCGTTTTCATCATCATTAAATCGTTCTTACAAATCCCGCTTCCGTGGTACTACATAAAACATTAGCTGAAGTTTTGAGACAGACGATTAAGTAGAGGACTTCATTTTCCGCAAGCAGTCTCGGGTATTCTGGACACATCTCATTTGAATTGTTAACAAAATACGACCCCGCTTAACTAACATAAAGTTCACAAGGTAGTTTTACTTACTTTGGCTCCCACGGGGCTCGGACACGGCGATGTACTTGCAGATGAGGGGCTTTTCTCATTATCGTCTGGAAGTTCCACAGAAGACATTCGGATGTTTTTCGCCGATAGCAGTCGGCGGTTGTGCACGGGGCTCGAAGGGGCTGTAGTTTTCAAGCAATTAGATTTAGCGCAGGTTTCATTACAGTAAGTGGAAGACTAATGTTATCTAAAAGTGTACTGTAGAGCTGGAGGTAGATTAAGAGAAATACCCGTATTAGCTTCTTACCTGTTTCATATTGATATAGTGACTCACTCGAATTATGACATTAGAAATATATTTTGTCAACTAAAATCTTCCCGTTCTGGAAAATCTGGCTGTTACGAAAATTAATTACCTTCATTCCGATTAATTAAATTTGTTCTCTAATGTTAATGATTTTATATTAAAAAACGGATATTCATAAGAACTGTAGGGTAAAATAATATTTTGTAACGCATTATCAGTAAAGCCGTTTATTTTGAATAGTTGTTTACTCTAAGGTCATATTCTAGGCGTTCTTATCTTATATTTAAATATAAATTACTTATTATTTGAGCAACAAGAAAATAATTTGGGAACTGTTCAGTAGGAAATGCATTTGACTAAGTTGACGTGGCATCAATATTAAATATCAAGTAATGGGCCTAGTTACCATCAATTGGATGGGTGCCTGACCAACTCGCCTATGTTGCTTGATGTCAGTGGATTCATAGAAGCTATACAAATTTAGGCGCGGTTTTGTATATAAGACATATTGTTCCTTAGATAACTCGCCTCTAATGATAAGTCCTGGTAGTGGAAATAGGCGATGTAAGATAGCAGCATAAAATAATCAGGATGTCCATTTTTATTAGAAAATTATTTCAGTGTTTTGTTGCCCCGTTGCAAAGCGAGTATTGTGGAAATAGAAGGAAGACCCAAATTTAATTTTGCTTTCTTGAACAAAGCTGTTGTAGTATTTTTAGACTATTTTTTTTTAAATAGTTACCACATTTATCCAGATATAACGCCATATGCCACCATCTTTATAGTTGCAAATTTACATTTTATTTCAAATAGATATATATTCATTTCTTCAAAGGTTTGAAATAAGGGAGATATATTTAGTTAAATGATAAAATAAAAATTAATATCAAAATATTTAATTCCTATATGTTGGAAAAAGAAACTAAAATATTTATTATAGAATTTAATATTTTAATAATTTTATCAATTTAGAAATTTATAAGTGTCAGCAAGCTGTAACCATCAATGATGGTTCTGTATAATTTGCGGAGGCATTCTTCCAAACTAACAATTGAAGGTTGATTGTGTTAACAACTGATTTTCTGAAAGAATTCTGAACGAATTTACAATGATCGCAGTGGCAGTTGATATCCTTTTTACCTATTAATTTCTATGAAAACTCTTCATTTAAGTATTGTTGCATATCAACTCTATAATCTCTGTTTCTCTATAAATTCTTCTGATATTAATATAAGACTTCATTTGGAAATAATTGTGGATTTTCTTAGTTTGGAATAAGACTGGGACACCTTGCTCATACATAATTTGTGGATATAAGATTTAGCCTCAAAGAGAATGCTCCAATAGTTGTTTGTCTCTCTAATTCCTCCTTATAGACTAAATTTTTGAAGATTCCGAATGCTACTTTCCTCCATCCAATGAAAATGTTGATTAACAAATTTGTTGGTAATACGTACATAATTCTATTAGGAACATTGTTATATAAATTAGTATTGAATATACATAGATGAAAGTATTATAATATGTGGATAATATGCACTGTATAAATATTTCGGAAATATTGTTGTGGAAAGCTGATTTGACACTTTTCTGTTTCTTTTAGAATATTAAAAAGGTCAAATTCAATATTCTTATTTGTTGCCGAATTATTTTGATCACTTTCGATGACTTCTCTTCATCGTGCCGTGAAAATTTTGTACGATTTTTAAAAATTATTCTGAAATAGAACAATATAGCTCGGGAAATTTTACATGAAAAGTATTGTATGCATCATATCGGCACCTCTGATATCAAAATGGATCATTTAATAGACTACTTCATTGAGGTTTAGTTAGAGCAACCTAATTAAAAACCGATGTTAACTCTCGAGAATACGATGGATTTTCGAGTTAGTTGCCCAACGTGGGGCTACTAAAGGCGAAGTACTTTCCTCTGCGTCCGTAGCACAGACTTATCATATTCTCTTACAGATGTGTCTACAATTTTCTGTGCCAGGGTGGCGAATTGAGGCCCAGCATTGAGGGTGATTGTATTCTTGGGTTCAAGTCCCTTTGGAAGAGTGCTACACCTTTCCTTAAGCATGGGTGTGTTTGTCATCTCTATGTATAAATTTCTCTTCCATAGTCTGAGGCTTTAGAAGAAGGAAGTAGATTTCTGAGTGTCCAAACCTTTGCTTGAAAGGGGAAGTATTGATATTGGATCTCCATTACTTTCATATTTGTTATGATTTAGTACATTGGTATATATTATTTCATTACTTTCAGATATAATTAATTATCTGTTTTAAAGTTGGTTACCGTTTTAATTTACTGTAGACTATTCTCAATACTTTAGGCTAGAACTCTTTCTATAATTATTATTAAAAGTATAGTCAGCAACTCAATGTTTTCGTCTTTCAATATATATTAATCTATAGTCAATTTATTTTACTTGTTACTGAGCTTCATATTATTACAAATTAAAAAAAAAAAAAGAAATATTTCGCTTTCAAGTAATCTGTTACTATTTAATTATATTATTTTATATAAGCTATCAAATTTAAGAAAAAGTTAAGTATGTGATCTCTATTTAAGAAGGTATAGCCTCTAAAGTACACTTTTATATTAAAATTAACATTGCTTGCATGTATCCTAAATTAATGTTGTTCTCATAAAGACTATTAACTAATGGAACCATTGATAGTAACACAGAAGTAGTCATAAATTATTTCTGTTTTATGTACATATATTATTAGGAAATTAACATGCAAAGATACAAGGTAGAATGTAAGAAGTATATGAAAAAATATATTCTTAGACTACTATATTAAATGCACGTATACATACCATAATCATTTTTGTTTAGAATTCATAATTTTTCAAATATATAATAAACCAAGTTTCAACTCTAACAATATATTTTTCATCGACAAATACTATTATTAGCAAACTAAGGTATAATAAATAAATGTTCACAAATTATAATATACGAGTTACCCCATACATTTCTGTTTTGTAGCGGTGAAACAAAAACAAATCTGTAAGCTTTATAACTAAGGTCTCATTTGAACTTTGGTTGTATCAAGGGTTAATTTGAAAAAAACAGAACGTATTGTTATAATCGAATTTTACTAATATTTAAATTTTATAATAAGAAAACAATTATTCCTTCAGAAATAATTTAAGTTATATCCAACGAAATGAGGTTCCAAGTTTTATTGGTTTGGATTTCCATTGTATTCGAAATATTCAATTTAAATTAAAAAAAAGCTTTCTTATAATATTTTCCCCAAATAAATTGATTGTCTTATTTCTTTCCGCTCCTGTTTGGTTGAGGTATCCTGTATTAATATGTTGGTGGTGCATATCGAGAGAAAAGAAAACGAAAAAAATACAAAAAAAATATTTAATATTTATATATTATTATATGAAAAAATATCATAGCTTTTATATCATATACACACTATTAATTAACTCATTTGGAAAATATTCATTTGGTTATTTGTAAAAAATAATAATATGCTTTCGTACGTCTATTTCAAATTATTTCCTTTAATTAGGACTGAATCTACTCTTTTAGCTAATCAGTAATTAAAAAAATAACATAGTTCTCCAGGTAACTATGTTAGGTAAAATGGATAAAAATAACTAAGTTAATATCATTATAACCTTCTAAATACACGTCATAAAGAATGCACTTAGCATTAGACAATGTCGCTCATAGGATTACGCTAATTTTTTTTATTTCGATTAAAAAATTATCTTTCATGAGTTAAAATAACCTGTATTTTTGTTTTGCCAAAAATCTTATAGATATGGAGTTAACTTCTTACAAATATTTCTTTGAGTGTAGATTTTTAATATTACCGATTCTACATATGTATCTTTCACTGGCACTTACTTATTTAAATGTCCTCAACTATTCATTCATGGTATTTCTTTCAAGATTTTGTGTGACTATGATCACATCTACGATTGTCAGTGATTATAATTTGTGAACATAAAAAAATAAATTGCAAAACGCATACTTGATTTTGCTTTGAGGTCACTTCGTGTAACGTGATTCTGAACAGGCCTGGGAGTAAGATGGAAAACTGTGGAACATGCAAGAGTTAGTAAATAGAAAAGTCGGTCATTTGATTAATTACATAAATAAAGTGCAGTGCAGAAGGGCATGTGGTGCATTGTCTAGAAGAAAAGAAAACGGAAATATTCTCGAAACGTTGACAACACATTGCAAGTTGTAGTGTGATGTTATTTCACTTAAAATGGGGTACTGGATGAATGACAAACATTAGGAACCGCGTCATTTTTTTATAAGGACGAGAAATCCAACAATATCTAACAACATCGTATTGTTACTTTAAAATTATTTAAATAAATATGGATATATTTGTTGAATTTAATTTATTTACAAAAAATATATGATAATTGTTTTAAGTAAATAAATATTTCGTATTCACTTATTTCGAAAATTGATATTTCTACTACAAAACATTTCCTTGTATTCTTTTTTATCTGAGTTGAATTTTTATCAATTTTTAGATAAAACTAATCAAGTTGCTGTAGGCTACCCCGCTTTTAGAGGTACTTTAAAGGTGAACCGATTACAGATCGGCTAATAAGCAAAAATAAACCACCACTGTCATCAGGTTAGAAACACATTCAAGTGATGTATCACTCGATCACTGTTCCTATTTAAATTTTTGTAAGGGGTAAGGGGTTTTGTACTAACGGCTCTTATGTCGAAATATATTTCTCTTAAATAAATTAATCTATCACTGCATCTTCCTGTAAAAAATATATATGAACAATTATTCCCAGTTGTTTCATTTTAAATAGGACACTCTGCATGTCATTGTTCTAACTGATATTAAAGACATATTTTTAGCCTTAAAGGAATTTTAGTTTTTAACAGAATTTTAAGTTATATGTCATCTCAAGTATACAGTCAATTAATTAATCTTTAATTAAACTAATAAAATTAAGAAGAAATTATTGAAGTTATAATACAGGAATCGACTCGATTTTTTTTTAGTTGTTTGTTTCCATCGTAATATTTGTTTCGTATTGTTTTAGTAAATCAATTTTAATTTTGTTTGTAATTTTGTACGGGCATAATTGCAAACTAACAGCGAACACTTTAACAACGAATTTAAAATAATTAAGGAAGAGTTTTAGTTGAGAAAATTTGAGCTCGAGTTGAACTTCGATGTTCGTAATGAAATATACCAAACAACTTGGTTCCCAATGTTTTCTATGAAAAATTTTAGCCATTTTACTTGTGAACGTACACTCTACTGTACAGACAATATTACAACAAGGTGCACAACATCTAGTACATTCTCCATACACTGAATTCTCGATGAGGAGCTCTGATTCGAATGGGGATCACTAGCTGTGCTAACTCCATGGTGTTTTCCTCTTCTGACGTGTTCCGTACTTTCGGGCGAGTCTAGCGATAAGCTTTTCATACGCAGGTTGAGCTTTTGCCGGCGTGGAGAATGGGGAGCTATGGAAATATCAAACACACGTGAATAGGTTATTAAAATAAATGAATCGTAAATCTAAGGAGACAGGACACACCATGCATGTTTGTGTTTATTGCGGTTGAAGTTCTAATCATGTGCTGTTTTCTACTGACTCGGGGATCTATCGTCTTGTTTATGCGAACACTTCGAAATTCAGTCTTAAAAACAGGGTTAACGAAAAGACGACGTGAAAATAAATTAGTTAGGATTTTATTTTCAAAATAAATTAAAAGTTGTATAATAATGGCACTTTCATTAAGTGATTTCGTAAATAAAGGGCATCAATTAAAAGGCAATGAAATTGTAATGCATCGAGTTCTTTTGACGAATTTCAAAGAAAATCTCCCATTTCCCTTAAAGGTGTTTACTTGTCTAAAAGAGACTAATTTTCGTGGTAAAAGTTGAGGTATGCCATACTAAACTTCCTAAAATGATTTTAAAATGAAAACTTCAATATCTCTATCAATTAAGAGATAATACTAAAATAAATAAAATGAGCCTTTAAAACTAAAGCCTATATGACCCTTTAAAACTATTTCTAAAATAGCTTGATGATGAACAAATGAGATGGAAGGGATCTAAATGCTTGACTTTGGTGATTCCTGTAGCATTCCTTGAGAAACAAGAAAGATATGTAGAAATAAAATATTTCTATATAAATGTACCAGAGTTTGGTTTTCTCTTAAAATATAAAGGTGGCTAATCTAACGGTTTATTTTCAGAGCAACATGATATTTACTATTTCGTCGTGAATGGAGGTGACACTTTTTGTACGGCAACATTTACAACTTTGCATGCCAGACTATAATCTAAATAGAGTACGTTTGGTATAGCAATTAATATGTGAGTATAATATTGGTTTTTGAAATTAAATTTGAGAACAAATGCAAAATAGATGTAATGAAGATATGAATTATATTCAAAAACATTTTTTAAACAAAGAAATATTTTCCTTAATGGGCATACTGAAAAGACCAATCATCAGCAAGAAGGTATTCAAATTCGGTGATGTATTATTCAACGGTGAGTGTGTTATATATTATACAAGAGTAAGAACAATGTATACTATATACACAATGAACATAGGAAGAACATAAGCAATTATATTCTTTGTATTTCCTTTGTTTGTGTAACATTAGAATGAAGAATCGGAGTATTAGCTACACTCTGATTAGGCAAAGAACGAGTAAAAAAAAAACTGGGATGACATGGGAAGAGAAAAGACGAGAAATACTGCGTCTAGATATCTTAACTGAAATAAATTCTGTAACTTGAGCCTGAACAATTTCAATAAAAATAGGTCAATATTTAATTTTGATTGTCCATACCTAGGGGGTAATTATCCATACTTATCTTCATCCTGGAGGGTGTACCCAGTAGTCCGAACATGGTTTTAATAAGATGAAACTTCACTCTACCGTGCCATAATCGGCCGTCAATATTTGGAAGAGGTACTTCTAAGTAGGTGGATTGGATTGGACGAAGTTCAATTGAATGACCGCCAAGAACTTCGGACTTTACTGCACTTGATATTTTCTTGTGGGGTACTTGAGAACAAGGATTTTAAATAAAACTTGACAACATTAATGTTCTGCAGGAAATAGTAAGACATGAAATTAGACAAATCACTTCCGAGATGTTATAAAACGTAAGAGATGGGTTTTATTACCACCAGATTTTTGTCAAGAAAGAAACAGTACCGACTTTGAACATATTATACCATGAAATGATCATTAATATAAAATGTAGGTTTTTATTGTTTTTGCAGATAATTTGAAAAATTTAGAATTACAAAACGAAGTGTGTGTTGAATTCTTATAAATGCGACCATTTAGACAATACGTCGCTCGACATACCCCTCCATTGGAAAGATAAGTTGAGGTGGCTACATCCCTCAAGATAAAAATAACCAAGGGTCAACACATCCTAGATGTGGGTGACCAAAATAAAAAATCAACCTACTTCAGGAATTTCTACTGAATTCCTCCATATTTGATTTACAGAAGCTATTCCACCTTGAATATTGTATTAAAAGGGGCGAATAATAGAACAGCTAAATATTTAAACGAGTCACAGAACATAATACGTCAGTTTAACTCCGTTATTTGAACAAGAAACTGTGATTTCTGCTGATGAGGACAACAAAGCTGCCCAGATGTAGTATGTACATATACAAACATATTAAAACATTGTTTATGGCAAAGGAATATAATACATAACTGTATTATAATGGAACGTAGAGTAGACATAGGCTCTTTAGTCTACAATATGAAGATTTAACCTAACATAATTATCTAATATGCCTCTAATTACTGAGATAGAACGTACTATAATAACTTTAGCTTTATCAACAGGACGAAACAGCTCAATGAGCTGGAAAGAGGGAGGCCGTAGAGAGACCTTTATTGAATAACTTCTCCCGTTAGGTTATTACTACTTATTACATTAACCTGGGGAGTAAGATGTATAATAGACCGAAATTAGAAGAATTAAAGTATACACATAGTCACAATTACAGGATAGTAATTAGAACATCTAGTTTAGTATTGTAAATAATAATTAAATTTTATCATTGCCTTTATTTCCAAAAAATGTATATTTGGGCTTATCTCAATTTTTACCTTATAAATTACAAAATGCAGACCGCAGTTCAAAGCATAGTATTCCATCAATGTCTTTCAAATTTTCCTACATATAGTATGAACTTTGAAATGAAGTTGAAATAAAACAAATATATAAATATTTTTTTATGGCTTTCGCTATTTTATTTACGGAGAATTGACTCATCGATATTACCAGTTTTCGCATAAACAACCATCTATTTCGTCTACGGAGAAAATTTTAAATCAAACCCCAAACGAAACTAAATTTTGGACTTTTCTCTAATAGCAATCTAATACAGACCGATATTTTTGGTCCCCAACGTCGGATAAATGTTCACAGCACTCGTAGATGACTTCATGCCTGTTCCTGACAAATAACATTGAAAATTCTGTACTCGCTACATATAAATCACAACGAACTAGCAAATTCTCTCTAGAAGCTTTGTCGAACTATGCTACATGGTTTGTTAGTAGGGGGTGATGCAAACTGTACATGACAAGCTTTAGTGGAAGAACTGCTGGGAAGAGTGGGCATACTCTGGGGGTGAATCGCTTCCAATTAGGTAAAAGCAAGATGTATTTATGAAATATTAATGGTTGGCTCCTATTAACATGAGTTTGAGACTGTAACTTTCTTTGCGTATTCCGTAATCGATTACTTTGTGCATAAAGGAGCTTTATCTATTTCTTCGTTTAACTCATTATTATACGCTTCCGTTCTGCAGTTGTAGCTCGTAATAATGCATAAAGTAATTAAGTAAACAGTGATAATGAATATGTAAGCCCTTGTACTATCCATGCCTTACTAAAATGTTACATAATAAGTCATTATTGTAAATTTAGGAAAATTTAATAGCAGCGTATGATAATAAGTAAAAGTGCTTAGTAGTTAATGTTATATATTTGAAATTGTAGAAAATTAAGCCAAGGAAAACTTATATTATTTTGTATAGACATATAAAATATAAATAAAATCACTGTCGTCTTTCATCTAAATACTGATTTTGTTATTAATGTAAAACCACACTGTTATTTGAAACACAAACTAAACTTACTTATGATTAGCCTCAGAAAAGAATATCGATAAAGTAAAATGAGACTCTTTCGATTAAACTTTATTTATCACAGATGGAACAATAATTGACAAAACGAAAACGAAAAATAAAATCAAAAAATAAATTGAGCAAAATATTGCTATCGAGTATAATAAAACTAGGTAAAGGTAATAAAAATATCAGTTTAATTTTTTGGATTTTGTGCCCCTTTTAACGACAGGTGAGTGTTTCCCTTTGGAAGGTGTGGGTGAAGGTGACTGTGGGGTTTGGGGTATATCAAGGCCGTTTCCATTGTTTATTTGGGGACCTATACACAAGGGTTGTCCGAAAGGACGAGTGCCTGAAGCGTCTTGTGAATTTCGTTCTGAAAATTTAATCAAAAAATAACATTAAATACGTTCAACTCAACACATTTGCGGGTTTAATACCTTGTCTGACTGAAATTTGTTTTAGAGTGCTAGCAAATAGCTTTAACATCGATGATAACGCGTGTATGTAAAAATTCAGTGAGACATGATATAAACTGTCGGTTAAACAAGTTGTATCAGGTGGCACTGAAAAATCCACCCAAAGACCTCTCATCCGTTATATATTGTTTTACTCTATCTCTCCATCTCCCTTTCTTTAAATCTACCTGTTAAAAATCTAACTACAAGAAAAACTCATTAATAATATAATATTATTCATGTAAGTAAAACAGGATGTATTTACACAACTAATAATTTATATAAATGTAAAAATAATTATTGTCAAAAAAGCGAATAAGAAAAAATTAAAGTACAACATTTTATAATTAAAATATTAAACGTAAAATATTTCGTAAAATAAAGTTATAATATAATTTCGATTAACATCTCTCTGGAATCGGTGGTATTTAGCCCCAAACTATGATCAATTTACGACTGTAGTTTACTTAACTGTTGATAAATTATATAAAAACTATTTTAACATTTTTATCTGTTAATTAACTGCGAAGTCGTGTATATATAAAATGTATATATCAGATTTTCCAAAAGGAAGGTTAAATAAATATGCAATGCGTTGTAAAAGCCTGGAATAAATTCAATATTTTTAATATTGATTGTAAGAAAGAAATAAAATCAGTGTTACAAGATTTTATTTTTTTCCTGCGTACATATTTGATGCGGCACTATTTAAGTTGTTAGTATGAGGTCATCGATGATTTGTTTAAGTAGCAATAATATATTTTTCCCGATAGAATAAATAGTAAGACCTAAAATAAACATTTAATGATGAAACTGTTGTTATGTTTAAACACCTTAATGCAATAGAAAATGGGCAAGAATTAAACACAAATAAACGAAATAATGAAAAGTTAATAAGAAAAACATGGGTTGTAACTCATGAGAAACAACACACGAAGGTAACTGTAAATAATACTCTTGTGTCAAACGCGGGTAATTTGAGAAAGTAAAGATCTTAACCGAAAAAAAGTATATATATATATATATATATATATATATATATATATATATATATATATATATAAATACTGATTATGATAAAATGTGGTGACGAAACCAAAATATGTATATTCAGACAAAAGCATACAGTCAGTAAGGTTAAATAATACCCAAGTTTAGATAGAATGACACTGTTAAAGAAAGATCTTTCGGAAACTAGACATCCGAGACTAAGTTTGTGAACGCTGAAAAAAAAAAACTTAAACGTTTTGTCGTCCATCCATGACAATCTAAAAAAATTTTCAGAGTAGCGAGTATCATCCGTATAAAGTTGAATTGATACATGAAGTAAGCGAAGGTGATCTAGATCCACCAAATTAGATAGAATGTGAATTGAATGAATTGTGATAGAATTATATATTAGATGGAAGATTATATATTAGATGGAGGATATCTGAAAGTGTTTATGATCATGAGAGTACTTTATTAAAAATATTATTTATATTAGCAAAATTATAAACCATAATTATGTTTCTTAGTCTATGAATGTTTAATTTTAGTGCATTTTAGATAGTGTAAAAGTATTACATTTTTAAAATTATATTATGAGTTGGGAGTTTGCCGATATTAAAATAGATCCGTCCAAATTTATAAAATTAAAATCAATTTTAAGGAGATATATAGCAATTACTATTTAGACAGTGAGTCCGAAAATTAATGTATAAAGTTAATAAAATGTGCACTAATGTGTTACTTTTTGAATGCACTATATAAAATAATAATGGATGTTGGGATTTTTTTCATCATTGTATGATAAAAATTATAAACATCGTCGCGTTCAATTTGATATTTTCTAATGAACAATCCACAACTAAATTTATTATTTATTCAGATTACATTATATACGTGTAAAGACATAAAAATGCCGTTAATTAGTAAAATTTCGATTTTTCTAAAACAATATTATAATGTAATTTTCTTCTATTAATTTAGCATCATAACATTTCATGACTATACATATATATATATATATATATATATATATATATATATATATATATATATATATATATATATATATATATATATATATATATATATATATATATACTTTTTTTTAATGTCTTCTCCAACAAATACAAAAAAAGATAGCATATTTGTATTAACAACATCAAGAAAAATATACCTAATATATGTAAATGGTTTAATTTAATAATTAAAGAGATAAGAAACATTACAAGTTGTGTAAATACAATAATAAATAAAAAAAAAACTAAATTACAACAATAGGGCAAAAACGAGCGATTGAGTAAAACAAAATAAGATCTACTTCAAGCCAAACTGCACTTATATGTCAGTATGAAAATTTAAACTGGGCTCTGACAGGCTGAAGAAAAATTGTTACTTTTTTTAGTTGAAGCTCCATCAGAATAAAACCTTGTTTCATGTTTGTTCAATTTACGATAGTAAATTAACCTAAAATGAATCCAAATAAGTTATAAATTCTTGGTCCGTCAGAAAATTATTTAATAAAAAAAATCAAAGAGATCATTTAATATCAATATTATGAATATGGTATGAGTCTTTGTGATCACGCTATATATTCACTTCGATAAAATTCAGAAGCAAACGTAAAATAGGGGTAGTATAACCTCTGGGGTCTCTTATATTTATATTAGCTATGGACATTCTATACAGGGTTTTCTGACACCCTGTAGTATAACGGTACATAAAACGATTGAACAAGTAGTGGCATTCTTCAATTTTAGTTAATAGATTAACTAAACTTTAAATAGGTTTTAAAAATTAATAGATTAACTTTTCATTTTATCCATTGTGTACAAATTCCTCGTTATTTGTTGATTGTTACTGAGTTAAAACTAGATAATCAAGTGACGAATAATGTCTTTAGGAAATTAGAAAAATATGCAGTTATCGTTTTATTTACCAAATGATGCTATGAGTATAAAGAAAGAAATATTGATTTCGCTTAAAACAAGTTTTAAGCAAAAAAAATGTTTAATTTAAAAAAAATTGTATCACTAATATATTGTCAATGGATTTCCCTTTTTTTTTAGTAATATATGTATATCTAGGACAGTTGGACAGTCGTGTTTTTCTTCAATAAATAACTATAGAAATAGCGATTATATATTATAGATTATATATTGAGAATATATTGAATTTTATAAAAAAAAAAAATATGTAAAACGAGCCATAATCAAAATTCTAGTGTTTTATTATAAATTGTCCAGTAGTTTTTGCTAATCCGTTATCAAATTTATTTAACCTAGCTCTAAGGGCTAGTTACCTTTCCAGATTGTTGGAAGTTGACCCGAAAATGCCCTATATATATATATATATATATATATATATATATATATATATATATATATATATATATATATATATAAACGGCGATGTAAATAATATTTAAAACTATAGAGACTTTGTAATGTTATCAAATGTCACTAAGATTTTTATCATATCGTATAAGATATAAACGCTATTTATCCTTCTATAAATTAATTTATTACTGTCAATCAACAAATTTTATAGAAAAACGTTCAACCAATTCAATTTAACATATTTCATGTAGTGTACAGGGTTATCCACATAACATTATACCCCCCCCCCCCCCCTTAACTGTTTTATTTTTTGGAATAGAAAAAAATTGGTAAATACGAAAGTTGTAGGAAATCTTACAGCAATCTGACATGTATTTAAAAAACAATTGATTATCGCATTTCGGAGATCTAGACTAAACTTATGTTTTTTTTAAATGGAACACCCTATTTATTTTTCGATTTTTGAAATCTACGTGCTTTTTCGATTACACCAACATATATATATATATATATATATATATATATATATATATATATATATATATATATATATATATATATATATGCTATATCTTTGATCTAGTAGTTTGTACAGTATCGCCCTTTGAAATATCGAATATCAAACAAAATCAATATCCCCATGGGAAATTTGAAACAATAATTACGAGAATTATCATAAACAGAGATTGATTTTGACAGCTTGTCTGAGGTGTTGGTTGTTTTATTACCCCGTTATTTTTTAAAAATGGTATATTATTATTATACTATTAGTGACAAACATGACATTGTTGAATGTTATTTTCGAAGGTTTAAACGGACAAAAATCTTTGGATCTTTTAAGAGAGAGATTTCTGATATAATAATCCAATTAAATGAGCCGACTATTGTTTGGCAACAGGACGGTGCTCCAGCACATAAATCAAATGTTGTCAAGCGACATTTAGATAATACTTTTATAGAGTGGATAGGTTCAAATGGAACTATTTTATGACCGGCCAGAAGTCCTGACCTCACCCCACCAGATGTCTCTCTGTGGGGCACTTTGAAAGATCGAGTATATACGGAAAGGTCACATAAAGTAGAAGAACAGAAAAAAAATATGCCGGGAGATCACACACATGAACGAGACTGGTATCTTGGCTTAGAAATCAAATTTGATAAGAAGGTATGCTCTCTGTATTGCACAAAATGGAGGTAGTAACACCTATTATAATTTATAATTATAGTTTTTAATAAAATGTTACGTTCCAACCAGAAACATGCTTTTTAATATAACTATGATAACATCAAAAATAAAATCTGATTTAAACTGTTAAACTCTATTTATAACAATTCTCGTAATTATTGTTTCAAATTTTCTATGGCGATCTAGATTTTGTTTGATATTCGATATTTCAAAGAGCGATACTGTGCACTACTAGCGATACTGTAACTACTAGAGCAAATATATAACATGTATATATTGTTGTAATCGAAAAAGCACGTAGATTTCAAAAATCGAAAAATAAACAGGGTGTACCATTTAAAAAAACTTAAATCTGGTCTAGATCTCCGAAACGCGAGATTCGGTTGTTCTTTTAAATACATGTCTGAGATCCCAGTAAGATTTCCTACAGCTTTTGTATTTACCATTTTTTTATATTTCAAAAAATAAAATATTTAAGGGGGTAGAATGTTATGTGGATAACCCTGTATACTGAGATTTCAAAAACTTTTGATCCTATACATCACGTAACTTCGCTCGATCAAATTAAACAAATATGAATTTAATAGCGTATTAACAGATTTCTTCACATCATACTTGATTAAATTATGTTTTCTATAGTGGCTTCAAATCGATTATGTACGTTTCTACTTCTGGAGTACCACAAGGATATAACCTGGGTTTGCTAATGTTTAAAATTTTCATCAATGACATGTGATTCTCTGGAATCTTAGGATTTTGTTAAAATGTTCTTTTCTACTGTTCTCCTGCACGAACCAATGTTCTCTTAAAGTCATCTCTATATTGCTTAATCAAGTTTTGTAACCCTATTACTGACTAATATGACATCTTTCCTCTCACTCTATGACAGCGTGAGAAAAATATAAGATTAATATTTAATAATTCTGTTAATACCTAATCATAAAAACCCCTACTATTTTCTATTATGAAACACTTGTTAATTATTTGAATCAATATTTTATTAAATTGAAATGTATGTCTGTTAAATTATATGTATATAATAATATATGTTCATAATATCTAAAATTACTTTATTGTAATGAATTAATGTAAAATTGTCTTGTAATTGGATTATTCTGGGCAATAAAATTGTATTACAACTATAAATTTATTATATGCAATCAGTATCATAAAGCACTGGTTTACTTAAAGTCTTATTGTTTACGGTATTAATATTCAATGAGAATTTCATAACTTATTTCAGATAGTTCACATAAACAGTTATTTAATTTGAATTACATAATACGATAGACAACTTATTTGGAGACATTTAAAATTAAATAGTTTGTTTTTCTTACATAAGACTACTCAATATATGTACTTATATCGGAATATAAAATAATACCTATATATATATATATATATATATATATATATATATATATATATTATCTGTAAGTCTTGTGTAAATCAAATCCATTGAAGCAGCTTTTCAATAGAAAATGCGGCTGCAAATAGGAATTTACTGCCAATGATTTTTCCTCAATAGCAATACTTTATGTTGTAACAATTTATTCTTCAGCAGACTATGTGTCAGAGTTAAAATGATAAGGATGTCAAAATATAAAATATGAAGAGAATCAATCCGGAACCGTATAAAACGGTTCAGATGGAAGGAAGCAGGTATTTACTTCAATTTCATAATGGCGGAGAAATGTCAAAGCAAAGCACATCGAACAATGCAGCAGACAATTCGAGTTCAGCCGCGTCCAATATTGTTCTAAAACGTGACGTTATTGTAATAGCTTTTTATTGATTTAGTAATAGACACCGGCACCGCTATGGCAATTCAATAAATCATTTTATTACTAATTGAGGGAGTTATAAGGTCCGTATTTCATAGAGAAACTGCTTTACCAATTTGAAATAGTATGAATAAATTAGTGTTTGATTGATTAATTATTTGATAGATCACTGAGTATCTAAATATATCTTATTTTGAACAATCACAATTGATTATATTTTAAGATACTAATTTGTGATTTATTATGTCTCTCGTATTCTGGTATATATGGTAAAATATGCAGTTTTAAATAGCAACTTTTATATTTTAATTTGTCGTCTTCTTTTATGTTGATCCAATCTTTAAACATATTTAACGATGCATTTGAATCTAAACTGGATAATATATGTATAAGGATATAGTTTTTCTTTTATATTTATGTTATTATGATATTCTTTCCGTGTATAAATAAAAATTTGAAGTATTTATGTGATTTTAGCTTATGTAGAATTTATGACATTTTATCTGCAAGAAAAAGGAATTGTCTTTGGTATAGCCTAGGTTGGTAATCTGCAAAGCGTTTCAAGAAATAATCTGACATTCGGATTGCACGTCTATCATGATATAAATTCAGTATATATGTTTATTATATCCAACTAAATGGACAAATATGAAACATTTATTATGTCTCAATAATATGATAGATATTTTTTTTTTGTTAAATAATATAATTCATTTCTATTTTCTATCATTTCTGTTTTTAATCAGACAGGTTACGAGATACGTACTAGAATATATAAATAATATTTTTTATTGAAACCACGAAATATTTTATTTATACTGTTGTTTCATATATTTTTTTGTTTGTAAAAATTAGAACAATATTGAACTTAGCCTGTACAAGAGATGCATATTTCTACATTTATTATTTGTTCAAATTACTCTTACATTCACTACTACGTACATAATGGGAATTTGTGACAAAGAGAACAATTTTGTAGTAAAAAGGTTAGCTATTTGACATTCTCTACTATATCAGTTTTATGTCTTCAACATGACAATAAATGAAAAGTCAGTGTAATTGTTTTGTGATTGCAAAAGGCATAAGGCATAGCAAGTATAACAATTATTTTAGATAAAGTTTTGTACTAGGCTTTAAAGATATTTAAATACTTTATCATCATTTTGAATTATTAACCCATCAGTTTGAAACAAAACACTAATTCATAAAATGAAAATGATCACTCTAAAATATTTTGAAAAGCATTGGAATATAATGACACTGTGTTTATCTTCTAAAAACGCATCTGTGTGTAAACATTTTCATTTATACACTTCCCTTTAACATTTTTTTATTGATGTCAATTTTGTATATTCATTGATTAATTTTGTATGCCAGGTATAAACTGTTTCTACATACAATACATAAATATTTCATAACAAAGTATATATTTGAAAATCTATCTATATAAATAAAAATGTAAATGTTCGTTTGTTCAAAATCTCCGAAAGTTCTTCACCGATTGCTTTGAGATTTTAACACAACGTTGCATAGGAATAAGAGCGTGTTTGTATGTATAGATGTCACACCTATGACAGGAAAAACATGTTTTTTTAAACAGCGTCATCTGTTAGACGTAAAAGCAACACAAGCTACGAAAATTAGAAACTTTCTAATTTTCTCTTTTCTTTCTTTTCCATTTAACCAGACCGAACCACAGCAACGCGTGTACAGCTAGTTCTAAATATATCTATATTACAAGTTTGCATAACTTTTTGGGCTATATATGAAGGCTATTTGTTCTATTAGGGTAAATATATGAAGGCTATTTGTTCTCCATGTCACGGAATTCCCAAAATTGATAGGGTAAAGTGTAATGGTGACATATTAAGACATCCAGAGCTTATGTACAACATATCGTCGTCGCAGATGACTAATGACTGCACATTATAGGTTGGTTTCACGCAAATTGTCCATTTGGTATCATTTGCAGAATACGAACAACAACTTTTAATTTTACTGAAGTTTTTCTAACAATAAGTTACTAGAGTAGTGGAAAGAGAATGTAATCCCTAGATTTACTACGCTGACTTCATACAGTGTGTAGCAAATACTTGTACTTATCACTTTTATGCCAATCATGTTCAATATTTTAAGTTGAAATTTTAGAAAACCATAAGCACCATCGTTAGCGTTCAGTATTACTCATTTTAAGTACTTATGTTTCACATTATACAGGGTATCTGCTATTAGAAAGTAGTTACTTTAATGGATTGCAGACAAGACCGAAATAATAATAAAAAAAGAATAAATAAAAAAAACATTTCAATCGTACGATTGAAAATTAGCGATTCATTAAAAAAATAATTTAATGAAATATAGCAACACTGTATGGGATCCCCTCGGGATCTGCATGGGAGCTTCTTTAAAAACTCGGAGTCGATTTCACATAACATTCAATGAAATTATAGCTTTCGGAGTACTATTTACTACGCGTAATAAAAAAATTCATAAGACATACTACTATGCGAGCCAAATACAATATATGGTTCTCTTTAGAATTAACTATGTATAATAAAAGGGTTTTTGATCAGATTTGTTCTGGATGTTTCCTAAAATACCTGCATGTAGTCGTAAATTTGTATGTCTTTTTTTATTTCAGGTATATCTATCGACTGTAAAAATGCTACATTCTAATAACTGATACCCTGTATGTAGTATTATTCTTAAAGATATGAATGTTAATTACAAATTTATTCTTACGATTTATTTATAATTTATTAACAATAAACTGTAAAAATAGTCTTCATTAACTTTAAACACTTTAATTCTAAGCATGTGCAGTGTTTTTATTCTAACTACATCTGTTAAGTTGTAATCTTATTCATGCATAATTAGTCTCATACTTTGGGGTATTAATGAGAGTTTCCGCAATATTGTAGCACATTAGGGTGCTTCTAATGGTATGGAAATTTTGTCGTCATTATTTTATGTTTTTTCATATTAGCATAGTGCCGAGAAAAATACCGAAATATATTAAGCATTCCTGAGGCATAGGTTTTCTATAAATGATGGGATGTGTATATATTTTTATAAATACGATTTATCAATCGGTTTAAATCAGTAAGCGATCTTTATTCTGGTCCCACTGACCTTTTTTCAAATTCCTTTCCCAATTTATTTTATCATTTTTACAAAAAACACATCCTAAATCGCTGTATCCAGGATTTTTTCATAAACATATCATGTAATTTAATTTTAATTACAGTATTAATTTTACGTGTGTTGTGGTTATTTATTTTTAGTTTAAAAGCATCTAATACCATAAAATGTTCTTATAACAATAATCCATATATTCGCAGTTCCTTTATTGCAGTAATTAAAATGAAATAGTTACTATTAATGTAACGGACACTATTTTGTATGCTTTGTAGTTATCGTAAGTTCTGCACTATGTTTATTGGATTGTTTTCGTTGGAATCAAGCCTAAATATAATACGTTTTAGTTCTTCAAAATGCTTATCATAATAACGCTATAGCTTCTAAGTACCTCATCTTTTGTTTCTGCCTAATATCTTAGAGGCCATTAAATGGCTGCCACTAACACTGTTAGGTTTTGATTCAGTAATTAAGAAATGTGCCATTGAACATCCGCATACATCAGTTGCTTCGTCCACAATGAAGTACACAAAATTTTCCCCAATTTGGTTGCGAATGTTTTTCAATATGTATATATGTGTATATCTAGTCTTGTATATCTGATCAAGATATATGTTTCCAGTGTAGCTCGATTATGAAGTTTTCAGTCCATATATCTTTGAGAAACTATCAAAGCGTGGGGTTATTCAGTTCATGTAATGATATATCACTTGCCAAACAAGCTACCGTGAAGTCATAGAAAAATATAGTGTCATCCTTATCGTGACCGCTAGATGAAGCACATCTTTTCATATGTCTCGTTACACTTCTCTTTTTAGATAACTCGTTCATGCACATTACATAATAGACCATTTCCTCTAATACACATGTCTGCAAACATCTTTGACTCACTATCACTATAAATTTGCAGTAATTTCGGTCTGAATTTTTTGTCTGATGATATGCTGACAAGCATGCGTGAAGAATGAAAACACCAATAAGCTGAAAACAAACACGTAAAAGGCCTCTGTGTAACATACGGTGGCAATGTCGTTGCCATAGGACAACAGGAATGCAATAGAACATCAGATAAATTTCGATACCACTTCCATGTATGGATATTTTAAAAACAGGCATCATAAAATTCAATATTTGAAGATTAAAATAATTTTTAACACACCAAAATACTAAAGGGACTACAACTCGTGTAGAGCAAGACGAAAGTATCGTAACATCTTCTCTTTAGATTTGGAATACGCAATTAAGGAATGACAATTGACAACAAATAAAAAAATAATAGTTAGTTCCAGTACATATCTGAAGATCAATTTCCGCAAAATATTCTCTAACGTTTCCTCAACATTACGATCGTTGACTGGAGTAGTCTTCCGCAATGAGCTGCGATAAGAGGTGACTAGAAACACACGTAAACTCGAGCTCCATTAAGTTTAATATTCTGTCTGAAATATGCTTCAATTAAATTGTATAATGCGTTCGGTTAGTGAAGTAGTAAAGCGTATCTAGTGAGCCCTGATTAATTAAATTTATTATCAACCCTCCAACGCTGCCTACGGCAAGACTTCATTCGTGTAAATGATTTAACAACAGCAAAGTGGGTAGCGTTGCAAATCATCTTACCACGTGGAAGTTAGTAGTGAACATATTCGCCAGTTGGTATCAAATTAATTTTGGGCTGACAATTAGGATATGGAAAGTTTTTTACCCAAGCTATCCATTCTTAGTTAAAATCGGTCTGTTTAAAAAATTATCTGTACGTATGAAACATAGTGTAAAATGCTAAACTAGATCTTATTACATTTCCTGGATCTAAAAGTTTTATAAACTTTGAAGGTTTATTTTATATCATAGTATAAAATAAAGCAACGCATAATTTTTCGGTGTTTATAGAAAACTGGTTTTTTGTTTTCTTATGACTTTTATGATTATTGTTTAACATCACAGACTACATTATTAAAAAAGTAGTTGAAACTACTTTTTATAGAGGTGTTGACTTTTTTTATAGTGGCTTAGAGTCATTGGCCACTATTTTTTTGTGGAATATTTTGTTTGTATTCTATACAGTAGGTTGGTATATCTAAAGGACTGTATTATTTTTAATATACTCCTATTTTATCTGTTATGCATCACTTTAATGTATTTGGTAACTTGTTTGATTTGTTTTCAAATTCCCTACATTGTAGTAATATATGATTTACTATCAACCTAGTTTGAAATCTCAGACATCTTGGTCGCTCTATTCCTTGCAGTAGATAAGAATATGTGAGCTTTGTGACTCTTAATCTAAGATGCGTAACTGTCACTTTCTCCTTTCGGGATACCTTGCATGGAAAATGGTCCATCTCTCTCCTGTTAGTTCAATGGTTTTTAATTCTACTCCATTCACATTCCATGTAATAAATTGGTTTCTAATAGATGCCTTTATATCACTTTGAACGATATTTATACTGTCGTTCAACTCATCTTTGTTGCATTTTTCGCAGCCTGGTCTACTATATCGTTGCTGATTATTCCTATATGGCTGGATATCTAAGACAAAATACACTTTTTACCCAATTCTTGTAGACTCCCGGTTATATTCAGAATAACTTCAACTGGTAAAAATACTTATCCAGTGGTATAGGTTCCATGTTTGTGTTTCATTGTCGGCTAGACTTGTGAATGCACTAACTACTAGCGTTTTGACTCATTAGTTGAACTACGGAGTTAGAATTTTGATTCTCAACTTCAAGTCGAGTTTTGAGCTATTTAACAATGGGTTTGTGTTGCATTGTTGAAGTTCGGCATTATCTAATCTAAACGACGGAGAGTTGAGTCTCCGTGGTGGGATATCGTCGTATTTTATACTGTACATGGGAAGAAGGGTAATGCCTTGTTTATCTAGATGTTCTCTTATTATACTATTAAAATTATTTATTACTTAGAAATAGTTAGCAAAACGGATATAGAAAAAATATTCCGAGATAATTACAGGCTTAATATATATGTATATTAAAATAACAGAAATATGCAATATAAGTATGTAGTTATAATAATAGACACATGAAGGTAAAACATATTTTCACCTCTTCAAAAATATGTTATCTATTTGTGCTAACGTTTTAAACAATACGTTAAATTATTTTTAAATATATTCTGTCTTGGATAAAGGAGTAGTAGTTATATTCTGAAAAAATTAGAATCCTTATTCTATTGTGTTTAAGTTAATTTAACATTACTAACAGTTCCGAATCTTGTAAGATATGTTGTTACACATATCTTATAAGATATGTTATATTTAATGACATACTATCAAGATTAGTATCATTCACTACACAATGCATAATATGGAAATTAATTAACTAAGACGGAACTTGGAAGTTCGGAAACTACTATCTCTAATATCATTCTATATACATTATTGTCATCATTTATTAAAAATTATTATAATATAATCGAAAATGATGCCGAAGATGATGATGACATTCGATGAAATAATACATACAAGGCTACAATTAAAAGTAAGTTAAAATAAGTTCCTATAGTTGATTTTTAATTGTATTGTCAGTTTATACCAAGGAAAT
Source organism: Rosalia funebris (assembly GCA_037954035.1). Classification (NCBI taxonomy): domain Eukaryota; kingdom Metazoa; phylum Arthropoda; class Insecta; order Coleoptera; family Cerambycidae; genus Rosalia; species Rosalia funebris. Next base: position 161,345 of record JAZFAV010000021.1, read on the forward strand.
TTAATGAAGAAATGCTATAATAAATTATAATTTAATAATATTTCTTCTTCCTCATCTTTATTATTAAGACTTTCTTAATGTATTTTTTCCTCATATATTCTATAATAATTGATTAATAATTTTAATTATATACAACAGAAATTGTTATCCTTGTTGAATTATGCATAAAAGTGATAGAGATGGGGCATTTATTTATTGACACTATATACAAAACAATCCAACAATTAGAAAATGGTCAACTATCAGAAAGTAGCAAAAATCCTCTTATGTTTTAAGAATATTCCATTTGTACTCTTACCCAAAATACCCTTGTAAATATTTTATTCAAAATTCTATATTTAAAAATGTACACTCTATAATGTGCAGTTATAATTAATAGTAAGCGATGAAGCTGCTTGATTATTTATTGCTAGTTTCGTATTTAGTTATGCGTTAAGACAACAGATACACGTAACAACAGTTGTAACTAATGGGGAATTTGCACTTTTTACAAGACAAATATTGAATCGAAAATTTAACCTGCCGAAAATGAATCAATTTAATACAAGAATAAATACAACAGTATTAACAATTCCTTATTTTCGGTTATGAAAACACAACTGACACCAACTTAAAATATCACTAAAAGATGTGTTAGTGATATGTTAAGTAAAATTCGGTGTAAAATTTAAACATTATCTATTATTACCATGGACAGGGATGTGACACGATAAAAAATTATAAATTCAACTATTATATTTTATATAAATTTTTTTTTATAAATTAATTGAAGAAAATTGTGTGTTTTCTTTTTTGTATTCTGTATAGCGATGTCATTGAATGCCTGAGGAGTTAAGTTTTTATATTTAGTAAACTTCTATTATTTTAGAATATGCTGCTAATTAATACAAGGATGGAAACTAGTTATTGAATAAAATTAGTTTATAGAGTTTTTATAGAGATTTATGAGAAATGCTGTTGTGTGTTCGTTGAAATTAATTTCTGTAAGCAAAATTTTAAAGATAATTTAATATCCTGCATATTTCAATGCTGTGCTTTTTGATGAGTTTATTTCAACAATCTGTTGTTCTTATGGATTACGACAATAAAGAAGGCATTACATTTATTTAAAAATGGAAAATTAGTAGAGTGAATATTTTTAAAACCATTGTTATTTTCTCTGTAGTGTTAGTCGTGCTATTTAAGTACACACCATATATATATATATATATATATATATATATATATATATATATATACAACTATAAACATTAAAAGAAAATCAGTAAACTTATAGTCTACAGTACCTATAGTGATGGAGAAATCAATTATACAATATTTAAACAGAAATTTGAAGTTTTAATCAGAAAAACCTTGCCAATTTGCCCTATATCCAATACAAAAGAGCGTGCCTAAAATTCATGAACAATTTAGAGGATTTAAAAATGTTAAACAATATCATTTCTTAATAGACGATGTGAAGATAAGTCAATATCAAGTCATAAGTCAATATCAGGAGAACTGTAGGCATTGTTGGTGACAAATCCTTATTGGATACGTGAAACACATTCACTATGTTTTTAAAAAATTAATATTTGGGTAATATTATTGGAAATCATATCATTTGTCAAATTTTGATTGAAATTGAAAGAGAATTTGATAGCTGATAAATATTTAAATTTCGTCGAAAATTGGGTTACTCTGGAAAACTTGAAAAACTTGAAGAAATACCCAAATTTGCTAAATTTAAATTACCGAGTGAAATTATGTAGTTTTAATAAGATGGGCCATTGCGTCATTATGATGTAATCGTAAGATAGTGATTGAACGAAACCTTTCCAGAGGGATTGGAAGAGTGCTATTTTATAGTCACCCAGATCACCAGACCCAACGCCATTAATTTTTTTCTGTGGGACTGTCTCAGGAATAAAGCATATGGAATGGAACTGATGATTTCGAATAGAGAATACAAACTGACGTAACGAATATTTCACCTAAAGCTTCAGAGAAAATTAGACACGAGTTTCACTATAGACCAGGTCATTCCCATCAAGTAAATCCAGAACATTTTGAATATTTATTTAATTTTAATATATTTAAATAAACAACAAAATTCAAATAAAGTCTTACAACAATTTCAATTGACTATTTCTTTTTTGTCAATTTTGTATAAATATGAATAATTCTCTATAATTCATTTTTAAAGGATTTAGGAAATTATTTTTTTCAAAGTAAATAAAACAAAAATAGAAACAGAAGAGATAAAAGAATCAATTCATGTGATACCCCTGTACATATATGTAAACACTCAAGTATCATTTGAATTTTTGTTTTCATATCAATAAATTCGAAAGAGACTAATATTTTAAGACACTAATTTGCAAATACCCCATTACTGGAAAATTATTCCAACTTTATTTGAGCATTCAGCACTATTAAATAAATAAAATGCTATACTAACACAGAATTTCAGGTTGATAAGCAACGTCTGTAAGACTATGAATATAATGAAATTATAATTACAATTGTTATGAAATAATTATAGTGAAACATGTTATAAACGTTATAAATAACCTATCTATGATAATTGTTCTTAAGTTTGGTTTTAATATATGCATATTTATATAAAAAAATATATACTTTGCTGATAAATAGATGATAATTTAATTAAATCTAACAAATCTCTATTACTATATATTTCGAGGTATATTTTTGGGTGAATAGAAATTGTAATGTATCTATATGTCTGATATTATTCTGTGATTATCAAAATTCACGCATGAGTTACTCTAAAACATAAATTTAGAGGTTCTCACTCAACAACATCCAGATATTTCAGTTTGAACTGTTCCCTTTTCAATAAGATTCGTTCGAGTCAAGAGCACTTTATATTTGTCGCTGTTACTAGAGTATGTCTATACGTTCGTCTCATTAAATCCATTTTCTTCATCGGCTTAGTTGACAGAAGAGAATATCAGACTTTACGCTATATAATGATGTACAGCTTCGAAAGTAAATTATTGTGTTTGACTTTATACGTAAGTCTATTTAATTGTTTGTGTACCTGAGAGGTATTTACATTAAGAACAGTTTATCCCGTAAATTGAGATACGCTTGAAAAGCATGTTTTTGTTTTCAGGATTTTTCAGATATTTTTCTGGTTGCTATGACAACCAACGCCTTTTATCTAACGTCACTAGATCGTGATGTTGCCTTTTAAATTCAATTAATTTACTTATAAAGAAAAAAAAACTAAAGATTTTATAAGAAGAATGTTGATATATTTTATCATCTCCCACTGTATACGTAGATCAAATCATATCTCGAGTGCATTACAGCGTTTCGGGGTGTTTTTACGGAAAATCTATCTACATGTTCTACCCAGGAGTGTATGCGAGAATAGATATACTATTCATTTCATGCTATTTGCAAAAACTCTCTCTTATCTTGCCGACACACAGAACAGCCTACCTGAGCCTAGCTATAAAAACAAGCCACGGTATGAGATAAGAGCCGTTTGGGATTTTTTATTGAGTAAATAGAGATGAAATAAACTATACATATATAATCACCACAATGGTTATCTACTCGTTGATACAAAAGTAATACGTCGAACCATTTCAGAGTGATACTAGCACCTCCGCCAATTCTTTAAAAATGTTTGCTGGCTGTTATCGAGGGTGTACATTAAGATTATGTAGGTAGGTTAACTTTAGGACTTCAGACTCACCCCGAATTTACATTTCAAAAGTAAGATACAGATCTGGACATTGTTTGGAAATATTGGATCTAAATAATTAATAATTATAAAAAAATTTCAATATTTTCACTCGTTCATCCCAATGGATTCCATAGTTGATCATTTCTTTAAGGTTTATATTTTCTATATTGGTATTAGTTTAATGTACCACAGAGAAAGAATGTAATGAAATACTCTCGATACATTTCTCTGAAATAGAGTCAATAAGGAATAATTTTAAAGTTAATTTATATTCTTGGTCACTAGAAGACGCGACTATTTTGAGAGCAAGAACATAATTAACACTTAAATTTATTATTGTTCATATTTTACGATGATGTATCGAAAGTTTTTATGTATTATAATCTTTCTAAATGATAAATAGACTAAAAATTTAGTATATGTTACTATCGTCTCTGAAATTGCATCTTCGTATATAAAGGTACATAATAGGACCTCAATGCTCAATGCTCAAACTGTGGAACATATACACACATAGCCAGACACACTAACGTATATACAAAGACTCTAAAATATCGTACTTTCCGGCAGGGAGATGGAGCGATGTCCTGGAGAACCATGCCTGGAGCGCGATCCAAAGCCGGTGAGGCTTTTCATTCCAGCGAAAAGCCGCCGTCTCATGGAGGAAGTTTCAGTGCTGTTGGAGGGTCCTTGTCTATGGTCTGCGTTAATTATACAGGGAGGTCAAATTTCAGTGAGTTACGCAACTATTCAAAAGGACTTGCTTAATGAGGGCGAGGAGAGCAGAGTTAAATCAGCAAAGTTTTCGAAAGTGTGTTTTATATTTGCTTCAGTGAGTTTAGTTATGCATTTGATTAAATACTTATCCCTGGAAAATTTACCAAAGTAGGATGTTATGCACCCAATAGAAAGTTCCATTATATTAACAAGATGAATATTTCAAATAGCTCCATAATTATTTTTCAATGCAATGAAACTAACCTCTAGAGAATTATGCCCCTTAAAGAAGTTATAGAACATCAAAGGTTTATTAAAATAAAACGTTGAATCATTGTAAATTACCATGAGTATCTTTTCTAATGATTTCATCTAACACTATGATAGAAAACTAGTAATTTCTGTCACTCAGAGTTAACAGAAATATCAATTATCCCACTTAATGGACAATCACCATATTCATAATTCTATTGGCCATAGGAGAAGATACATTTCCTTGTAATATGGCTGGTTGATTGATTTAATAGATTCACCCATATTAAATTTATATTTTTCAGAAAAGAATAGCATATGGGGTATTGGCAAACATGGAGTATTGGCAAATAACTTGGAAATTAATTAAGCGAGAGAACTAAATCATATCTTTAATCCTTAAATGGCTGAAAAACGTTTTGCATTTTAATAAAGCTTTTCCATAATAAGCAGGATTCTATTGAATTAGTCCGTACCTACCTACTTATCTTTTGTAACATAGTTGTATATTTTATATCGGCCATTTACCATTCATTGTCTACTTATCAATAATAACGTACTAATGTTGTCAAAAATGTAGTATAATTATTAAATTTTGTGTATGATTTAAGTACATAACAATTCCACAAAGTTTGCATCAAATAGTGAAGAAGTTTATATCAGATATCGTGTGGATTTGACTATTTTTGAAATTTTAGTAGTGTAGTTATGTATCATTAAGACCAGTGGTTAATATACCATGCTTATATAGTTTAATATAGATCGCAAATAAAGTATCAGCTTTATCTAAATAGGTAGGTTCTATTATCAACCTAACAGAATAGACATTAGCCTATTCTTCAACAATATTTGCAAAATAATCATAACTAAATGGTTTGATGAATTTGAAGGTATCATGGTATACATTCCAAATAGAATAACAGATAGTCAGCAGATAATTATTAAGAATTTATATAATGGTGTTCTCGTCTTTCAGGAATTTTGCTTAGATGCCGATTTTCGAGGGATTTAGAAAATAGCTCCTAGCTGATGTATTTTTGATATTTTTATTTTTTATAGATATAAACTTATGACGGTTGGTTACAACTGGAGTAAAAATTTATGGTTGTATTCATTCATAATACTAGTTATTCATAATACCCCTTTTTGAGTGGGTGTTGTTGCATTTAGGTAAGGGGTTGTAAGGTTACACTAAATTATATTACTTTATTGCAGGAATGTCTTATTTAATTTATGACATATTCGTATTACCAAAGTATGATTATGTTGATGAAGAATATTTAAGGAAAATTATATATTCGTATTACCAAAGTATGATTATGTTGATGAAGAATATTTAAGTAAAATTATATTAATATATCAATATCTATCAACTGTCCGGAAATTCTAAATGAAATCAGTTCATCATCGCTTCATCAATTTTATTGGCTTGTCAATATGGAACAACTTTTTAATTCGTCTTGAAATTCTTAGTGAATGTTAGAGCATTCACTATATTCAAATAAATATGGGGGGATGAATATCATATAATATTTAGATAAATATAATATTTAGAAAAATTGCATATTTATTTTGAACTTGCATTCATTTTCTGACCATTTAGATTTCATTACTGTAATTTACATTTTTCATGATACTTATTCCCCAAGGTGTCTAATAGAAACAACTTATTTGTCATCCTGTTTTTAATAGACAAGAAAAAAGGAAAACTGAATAAAATCTATAATTATTTTAGCCACCACCTCCACATTTCGGTTTGGTTCAATTTATAGTGATTTCATGGTCCTAAATTCGCAAAACAATTTACAGTCTTGGCAGCTACTTTATTCAGCTAAATATCGCATATTAATACGAAGAGAAAAATGAAGAAATATATTTTGTGGATACATAACATAAGTTCAATTATGTTGTCTACTTCTATTTCATAACGAAACCACAACTTTGCCAATTTAACTCCACCCAAACTTCATATAAATACGCTGTGCATTTGATCTTCCTGAAATGATAACTCAGAACAGAAATACAACACAACTAGCTAATGGTATTACTCTGTATATTATTTAGAGTTGGGAAGGATGTAGCTCTTGGTTCATGAAATATTTTATTCAGTTCCACAAGGGTAAATTTTTGCTTCCTTATTGATCATAGCGGGATTCATACATACTTTATTGTATGCGGTTCATACACTATCCTACTCTCTGTGGTTAAATAAATAAATAACTGTAACCATAAACTAGATGAAGTATACTTAATCTTTAAATAGGATATAACAACGAAATATAGCTTATATTTGTTGAAAGAAGAAGTATCTGATGTCGATATTCTAATTTCAATAAAGTAAATTTTAGTTATAGTTTAATTCAAATCTCTTCGAATTTTGTTTACTTAACTCAAATTTATCAACTTAACACTCAAATATCTCGACGTTATGGAGACATGCCAGTAATAATTAAAAACCAATAAAAAAGAATAACACACAAAAATGATATAAAATTGACTTTTTACTTCTTTCGCTATTATATTTAAAACTGCTTCAAAACCCCAATTATTTTTACACTAATTTATATATTCATATATACCATATTTTCAATAATTCTACTGTTGAAAAGGTCTTTGAAGTGAACAAGCAAAAATTATCCCTTTTATATTATAACATTACAATTTATTTTTCAATTTCTTTTGTACTAGTATATTTATTGCATGTATTGATCTTGTAGGTCCAGTTTAAATAAATTAGTGCATTCCAACTCACAGGTAATTATTTCTTAAAATATTGTATCATACAAATATGCAGTATCGCAGAACTAGCTTATATACAACCAGAAAAGAGTTTAGTTATTCAGATAATATTGAGAAATCTATCTGTAATACTTACATAATATACACGACGTCATAGGTTTAAATTAATATTTATTTAAATTGACATTAGTCTGTGACTAGAATAATCCTTAAAATAATTACTGCCTTTTTATATCTTTTTCACTTATAAAATATGGAAAGCCACATTATATAAAAAGGCAATTATTTCCAGAGGCAATAATAGAAAGAGAAAGATTTGAAATATACAAAGTTGGATAGCAAATGAGTTAGTAAAAATTTATGTTGACTGTGTTAAAGAATTTTCAGTATTAAAACAAAAGATAAAATCTTTGTAACAAATTAAATTTTGATGTAACTATAATGTTACATTTACTAGTGAAATTCATTCACATATTAATGAAATTTAATTTAATTGTTATATAATATCACAATTATGATTCAGTACACGTTGTAGTACTAATAGAGTATTTATGGTTATAATATTGTTTCAAATATCATAGTAGCTAATAGCTTTTTCTATTATTTCTTCTTCCTTTTATATATTACTCATGAAAAAGACAACATAGCAAGTAGGTATACTAACAATCTATTGTAGTAAAGATGCATAAAAAATTGCATTAATTCTATAGAAATATAGTATAATATAGAAATTATTTCTTTATTCAAGGATGTATATTGGAAATGGTTAATTTTTCGGAATGGAGAAATTTTAGAATGAACAAATGAAGAGTAGTATACATTATTGCGATTTAAAACTCTCAAACTATAGTCATAACTGAACTAACCTTACGATCAATATGTATATCTTCATCTAATATATTTATGAAAACAAACTCGAAATTTCGACGATTAGGATTCAACCACATTGTGAATATTACATTAGGTACGTTATGGTTTCCGATATATATGTACAATGGGTCGTGTAACAAATATACAAGTATATAAATTGTGACGTTATAATATAGAGTTTCTATAACAGCGCAATTATTTCTAAGTAATTGTTAAGAATTTTAATTTTTAACGATCTGGCACACGCAGCACAGTAATAAGCTATTAGTGTATGTTAATTTTATTATTAAAACAGTTTGTTAAGTAGAGTTAATTATTTGCTCCATTAAAATGTTAGTGGTTTATAACGAAGTGAAAACTCTAAAATTATGTGAGAACGAAATGAACGCAATTTAGCTTTTAAGTTAGACTTTACTTACCTCATTGAAATTACGACTATTATAAATTATGGTAAACTTTATGTGCATTTTGATCCCATAATAATTTTATACTGTAATAACTTTATTTATACTTAAAACAAATCAGGAACTATTAAATTTAAAACACATTCTTAACAGTTCTTGATAAAATAATATTTTAATACTATTTCTTCTACAGTGTGTCAATACATTATATGTATATATTTGTTATTATCATATGATAATTATAATTGATTTCTTTGAATATTTCCGGCAGTTATATTAATTAACTAAAATTTGTAGTCAACTGCCAAAACCATTCAAATTTATTCCGGCTTTTTAATTTTTTAACCAAAAATACTCGCGTGACTGAAAATTAATACATTATTTATCAAAACTTGACAAAACTAATTTTTGAGAAAGAAATTTTGAAAAAAATAAATTAACTGTAAAAAACATTTGTGCAATATTTATTTTTATATTTTAGTACTTATTTATAATTTACTGTTCTAATCTAAAAGTAAAAACATGAATTAATTTTTTTTAGCTCCCTGGAGATAGTTAAGTACATTTTTTATTTATTTTTTAATTGTGATCAATTTTGAAATATGATCAAGTATCTGCTTTGTTGATAAATTAATAATTTTAAAACCTACACAGAATGTGTTTTTGGTTAGAAAAATTCTCAGTAATTTCGCTGGAAAACAAATGACATAATAATAGAAGAACATAATACAAGTTTTGGTAATAATTAAACAGTAATGATGTCCAATATATTTAATACATTCTTTTTGGGTTTTAAGAATGTGTAAATTATTGACGTACAAAGAGATAAACAACGAAATGTTTACATTTAATGGGGCACGGTTTTGTAGTCACTGTATTAAAAAAAAGTTGAAAAAGGACGAAGAAAGGTAGAAAGTTATCTGAAAGATACCGGTGGGAGACAATACCTACCTACTGTATTTTCATAAGATTTGGTAAAGATTCGATTTTCTCTATCTAAGAAGAATTCTAGTTTTTAGTGGTTGTTTTGCTATGAAATTAATTCAAATCAAGGATATCTCTACATGACTAGCTGAAATCAGCAGTAAAACTTTAACGTAAAATAATATAATGTCTATGTACGCATGTAATGTATAATATAATCATAATTATAAACTTCCATAATATAATATAATTATCCTATCTTGTGCTAATCGATAGGAGAAGATGGAGGTTAGCGTCCAACCAGTCTTAGGACTGATGACCTAATGATGATGATAATATAATTATAAACATACAATACGAATTTAAGCTATGTGACTAAACATTTTCTTCAAAATATATTGAATTAACACCTGTTGTAAAATTTCAAAGGCATACATAATGGTGTTGCGATTGAATTTCTATTACAAATCTGCGCAAACAAGAAAAGTTTAAAAGGTAAAATAAAAGTTTTAAACATTTTAAACTTAAACTATGCCATTTGAACAATCTCTTAAAGAACACGAACGATAATGATATACTATTGGGTACCTGTCACTATTTATACATAGTTTATATATATACAGGGTAAGCCATAAATAATGAAGTAAAGTCTCGATACAAAGTTTTTTAATTGTTTTAGAGTAATCATTAAATTGTTTGATGTATCACATTCAACTCTACGTTTCATGCACTGCTTTTATGAAATAACACTCACAATTTCATTTTCCAGGGCACTATAGACTATATATATATATATATATATATATATATATATATATATATATATATATATATATATATATATATATATATATATATACAGGGTGATTTAGCTAACCCGTTCATTAAAAGATTATGAACTTCCCATTGGAATTCATTTTTTAAAATTTGGAATCAGGGGTTAGCAAGAACGATCTATTCAACTAAAGTATTTTTGCTTTTCTGACACTTCCTATTATACCGGAAGTAGCTATTAATTTCCTTATTTTAAATAGAATATCCAGTATATTATTACATTTTTGAATTACCCTGCTGATTTTAAGTGAACTTTATTAACAATTCCCTATACCTATCTTCAGCAGTTTTTGAGATATTTTAATTTTTTTGAAAAAATTAGGTTTTGTAGTATCCCATTGGAATGCTCTTCACTTATTCAAAACAAAAGTTATAGTAGCAAATTTTGGGCTGTAATTAGGCGGACTATTAAGATTTCAGGTGATATGTAGTTTGATACTTTATTATTCACAGGGTGTCCAAAAAATTTAGTTCATTCTGACAAACTTCAACTGCTCAAAAGTCAATTTTCTTAAACGAAACACCCTGTATTTTATTGCTCTCTGTGATGGAGAATTAAGTTATATTTCAATCTGTATTAGGATTCCCTATACCTATCTGCTACCGTTTTCTTGCTATCGAGGTATTTTTTATTCGATACCATAGTTTTCCATTTTATTAATTTACTTCTGACCAGCGGGCCAGATCACCCGATCTAACACCCCTTGATTTTTTTATGAGGCCATATCAAGAGTAAAGTCTACTCAACGCCCGTCAATACCAGAGATGACTTATTACATCGAGTTAGAACTGCCTTCACCGAACTAGATGAAGGAATGGTATTGAAATCTACGACCGTTGAGATTAATAAACGAGTTTTATTGTGCTTAGAACACAACGGACGGCACATAGCACAGTTGTTACACCAATAAGACCCAATTGTTAACATTTAGTTATTATTGTTATTATGTTTTATTGTTTAGGCTAATGTAAGTTCCAAATCGTTTAAAATATGCTTTTTATTCGTGATTTTTTTTTGTTCAATAATTTTGCACCATTGTTTATGATAAAAAGTTAGTATAAATGTTACGTTGTTTTAATTTTCATGGCCCGCTCGTCAGAAGTACATTAATAAAATGGAAAACTATGGTATCGAATAAAAAATACCTCGATAGCAAGAAAACGGCAGCAGATAGGTATAGGGAATCCTAATACAGACTGAAATATAACTTAATTCTCCATCACAGAAAGCAATAAAATATAGGGTGTTTGATTTAAGAAAATTGACTTTTGAGCAGTTGAAGTTTGTCAGAATGAACTAAATTTTTTGGACACCCTGTAAATAATAAAATATCAAACTACATATCACCTGAAAGCTTAATAGTCCGCCTAATTACAGCCCAAAATTTGCTATTATAACTTTCGTTTTGAATAAGTGACGAGCATTCCAATGGGATACTACAAAACCTAATTTTTTCAAAAAAATTAAAATATCTCACAAACTGCTGAAGATAGGTATAGGGAATTGTTAAGAAAGTTCACTTAAAATCAGCAGGGTAATTCAAAAATGTAATAATATACTGGGCGTTCTATTTAAAATAAGGAAGTTGATAGCTACTTCCGGTATAATCGGAAGTGTCAGAAAAGCAAACATACTTTAGTTGAATAGATCGTCCTCGCTAACCCCTGATTTTAAATTTCAAAAAATGAATTCCAATGGGAAGTTCATAAACTTTTAATGAACGGGTTAGCTGAATCACCGGGTTAGCTGTTTATAATCGAATAATTGTTAATTGTATAGATATGTATATTCCAGATATAATTTAATTTTTGTAAATAACTTAGAAATATAGAATATCCTCAATATTTTCTATTTTTGAATGCTTCACTTTTTTATTTTCCATTGATATAAAGTTATATTTTTACTTTGTGCATATATCTGCACAATCTGTAAGTGATAAACAAATATTTTTCTTAAACATATTCTGCATTAATTTTTATTTTGAAATAATAAAGTCATGATAGGGAATATCGTTGCTTGATGATCCTGGCATTATTGTTAATGGACTGAAATATAAGCCGCATAATTGCTAACCTAATTTAATGAATCATAACTTAAACATAAATAATAGGACTCATATTTATTAAATTATGGAAAACAGGTAGATTGTTTGATATATAAGATATATATTTCTTTAAGATCTTTAATTATATTATTTCAATAATCAAGTAAATTTTTCAGTGTTATATCATCTTCTTATCAGTGTTATTATCAGTCATCGTCCCATACAATAAACTCTGAAGAAAATGTTGTCGCCTTTTCAGTTTTTTTTGTCAAATCAATTAAAAATCTAATAAATGGGTTTCAATACATTTTAATTCAATTATTCACATTTTGCATCACTTATCATTGACGCAAAACAAAGACGCTTTGTCGCGTAATATATTAATGAAAGCATAACTATTTTTGGACACTGTATTTACGTCCCGATTTCATTATTACCAAGACACTGCCGAGGTTAATGGATCCAGGCATATTTAATGTTCTTATTCTTTTAAGAAGCGAGGTCTTATATCCATTTACGTCCGCATTAAAGAGCCCCTCTTTTATATATATTTGAACTGCTCCAATTCCGCTGCTAATTCCCTACTTAATATGGATTTATTTGGAGAGGCTTAAAAAAATATAGAGTAACTTTCATCGGAACGAACAATTAATTTCAGTATCGACCTCGGAAAAAATTAGAAATTCACCCCCCAGATTTTAGCGGGGATATCGTAAAGAAAGAGGGTTGAGTAATTGGAACGGGGTAATGAAAAAGAAATTAAATTACGGCATGCATAATGACTAATAGAGTCGTTAGCTTATGTTATAGTTTTGGCTATTTCGTTGATGAAAATTGCTCGGAAAGAAAGACACTGTCTGTCTGTATATTCGCAGCTATTATTCTCTCTTATAAAACTTACTTTGCACTTGTAATTTTATATCTGTCAAAGTAGTTATAAACGTCAATATTTGATGTCCAGTAATGTTAATTATAGTCGGTATCCGAATAGTAAACTCTATTCAGGTAAGATTGCTGGAGTTTCTTCACGTTCTATGACTTGTTCTATGACAAATTAATAGAAATAGAAGTTATATACGGAAGCCATGAGTTTTCATATGATCATCTTTCTAACAAAATTACATGACTGGAGATATAACTTATATACTAGTTATAGACTATAGTTTATGATGTTGTAGGTATTCGATTAGTGATAGAACGAACAGTAATAAAAATTGCCCAATTATCACTATAGATACATTGCCTTCGAAAACATTTCCTACCCCACGAACATGACATGAAGAATTACTTTGTTATTTGAACAACAAACAATTACTATGAATTACTACTATGATAACTTGATGGCATTACAGTTGATAATAAATATATTGCTTAAAGATTGTTCAATATGATTAATTCGTATTCGTTTAAATTTTCGCAAGTACCAAAATCAAGCAATGACTAGTTCGTTATTACTTTTCCGCACTCCACTATACTAGCGGAAATGTAATGTAATCGTGTAAGGAAAAAGTGAAAAAACTTTTTTGGGTTTATTTTTTGTTTTTGGCCTGAAAACAAAAAAAAATGGTTTTTAAAATTGTTTTTGCCGTGTGTGTCTCGTCGTTGTCGTCGGTATTTATTCTTGTTAGCACGATAACTCAACTAAATCGTGTCGAATAGATCGGGTTTTGACTGATTCTGATCGGGGACGTCTCCCAGAAAACACCTATTAATTTTGAGATGGATAGCACACACCACCCCTCCCTTGGGTCTATTTGAGAATTTTTTTTTGTTAGTGCGATAACTCAACTAAATCGTATCGGATCGATTGAGTCTTGACTAATTATGATCGGGGACGTCCCCCAGACGACACCTGTTGATTTTGAGGTGGATAGAACACACCTGTCCATGGGTCATGAGAAAGCACGATGGTGGACTATTTGAGAAATTTGTTTTGTTAATACGATAACTCAACTAAGTCGTGTCGGATCGATCGGGTTTTGACTGATTCTGATCGGAAACGTCTCCCAGATGACACCTATTGATTTTGAGATGGATAGGACACACCACAACCTGTCATGAGAAAGCACGACGGTGGACTATTTGAGAAATATTTGTTGTTAACACGATAACTCAACTAAGTCTTGTCGGATTGATCGGGTCTTGACTGATTCAGATTTGGGACATCTCCCAGATGACACCTATTGATTTTGAGGTGGATGGGACATACCACACCCTATCCATGGGTCATGAAAAAGCACGACGGTGGACTATTTGAGAAATTTTTGTTGTTAACACGATAACTCAACTGAGTCATGTCGGATCGATCGGGTTTTGACTGATTCAGATCGGGGACGTCTTCCAGACGACACCTATTGATTTTGAGGTGGATAGAATACTGTTCATGGGTCACGAGAAAGCACAATGGTGGACTATTTAAGAAATTTGTTTGTTCACAGCATGATCACTCAAATCGTGTCGAATCGATCGCGTTTCAACTGATTTTGATTAGGGACGTCTACCAGACGACACCTACTGATTTTGAGGTGGATAGGACACATCCCACCTTGTTCATGGGTCATAAGAAAGCACGAGGGTGAACTATTTGAAAGAAGTAAAACTGTCGCATAAAACACATATTCTACATTTATGTGTTGGTTTATTTTTTTTCGGCTATGTGCGCAAAAGTCTGTTTTAAGGTTTTAAGACTGTTTATTTTAAATTATGTATTGCTAATAAAGGAGATAACATAGCAAAATAAATAACAGTGCGTTAAGAATTACAATTATAAGGCTCTGTGTCGCATTTGATCAAACTTATTACCTTTAGTCTACTTTCCATAATAGTTTAAGTTTTATAATGTATGCACAACAGTATACGTAATATTTTAACAAAACGAGGAGTAGTGTAAATTGAATACCATTTTCGAACGACAGGGCTGCGAAGCATAAAGATTCTTCTTACATCTATTATCAAAAAACCATACATCTAGAAATACGTAATTATATAAAATTTATGCATTACCTTGCGCAAAATAAACTTTACTAAATGATATTACTACCAGGGATGGTGTTATTTGTTTCGGCGGGCAATCAAAAAACAATCACTTGCGCTGCACTTAGGTTAGGCGGTTGCCGTATCGTTGGAAACTTCGGTTCATATTTGGAACAAGTTCACTAACATGCCTTTTAAAATTCCCTTTCTATAACAGCAACTCAGTGAAACGTATTATTTATCAAATATCCCCAATCAGTAATTGGAAATTTGTTCATTTGTTAAAAGCACCCTTCAAAGCAAGAAAAACTAGGGGGCTGACGAATACCTTGTAAAAGGATTTTATCGAACGAAAAGTAAACCGTTTAAAATCTCACAACAGAATTTTATACATAGAATGTTCTAGGGACATACATTGGTTGCCGTTTAATTTGGCAGAGTTACACTAAGAAAACAGTTTTTGTTCCTGATTCATTATGATACAATATCTGTAGCAGTAAATATTTTTTTATAGGGCAGATATAAACTAGGTACTGTTAATAATGCCTTTGATTAATGGGAACGTTCATAATGAATCTCACATTTCATTTATAATTATACGTATATAGTTTGGAAGTCTAATTGTCACAGTTTTTCTTAGAATAATTGTATATGATGAATGGTAAATTTACTGACAAAATAAGTGTCTATGTAAATGAAATATTTATAATGTCACTTTTTTAAGAAAATAATCAGTTTTACGTACTTTGCAATTGTCATGCATTTCTCCATACTATAAAATGTTTTCCTTTTGTTAGTATAATATCAATTTCTTTTATAGCTGGTTTTTAATGTTCCTATAATTTTACAAAAGATTTTAGAGAAAATTGAAGAGAATAAAGTATCGTTATTAAAGCAACTAATACGTTCATTAATGTATTTAATTTCGAAGCAATTTTCATCAGCGAATATCCCCAATGATAAAAAGTATGCATCATTGTATAGCCACTATTGTGTGCCGACATACAAATCGACAGCTCTATCGACAAACCTGAGCTAGTAGAGCAAGGAGCTGGGTTTATAACCGCCAGCGTGGAGCCGGCGGCTCTCGAAGGTTGAGGAGGAACTCCTCTGCGATTAAGGCTCTGTCCAGAGCTGCCGGAACTGCCCGGGTTCGAACTCGAAGTGGTCTTATCGCATGGTGGAATGATTTCGACGTTAACGCGTGGTTTGCTGTTGGAAATTTCCGTCGCTTGTTTGAGGACTTGATAGATTTGGTCCACCTCCGGGCATTCTGCATATATTTTTCCAGAGTAAAGTATATTTATTTATCCAATATAGATTGCAAATCAATAGGTATGATTACGAAAATGTTGCAGAAAGATCAACTGTCTTTTTTACTGTCAAAATTATAATATTGTTTCAAAATGTGACATAAATATGATCAAAAATAAAGAATTTACTGATAATAATTTTATCTTTTTGGGAGCAAAAAATATCCCTATATTAAATGGATTATCAAATACAATTTGAGAGCAGAATAAAAAAAAAGTATATCCACAAGGGCGCCGTTACCTATGGGCAAGGGGGGCGTTTGCCCGCCCCCTGGATTTTTGGAACACAAAAATAATCTACTTTTATTGTCCGCTACTTTAAACTCGCCATATATGTATGATACATGAATATATTGATGCATTGTAGAGTATTGTTGTTTCTGTTTCTTTTTTCATTGTATATTTCTGTTTTTTATTTATTCGCGCAAATACCTAACTAACCGACTACAAAAAATGTTTGCCCCCCCTGAAAGATTTCCTAACGGCGTCCATGCATATCGAGAAACATTCATGGTTTGAAAGTACATTCGGAAACATTAATGCTTTTAATATTTAACACAAAATAAATTTTAGACGAATATATGACCTACGATAGCCAGTTCTTTATTATTACTTGCAAAATAAACATTCTAATAACTGTTTGAACTTACAATTAAAGGAATTGGAGGCTTGATCAAGCATTGGTATGGTAACTGGTAATGTTGTTGTATTAAATAAATTTCGAACGGATTGGTACTGTTCAAAATTTGTTTAATAGATAATACTAAACGTTGGTAATCTCTATTTATAATAATAAATATTATAGTAATACCACAAGTAGCTCATCAACATTATAATAACAACATGAAGAAATTTGTTAATAAAATATTTGTATTTAGAACTGAATAACTAAATGAATAGCAGCCTATACTATTATGCTGATTGCTTTATTATGTATTTTTAGTTGAAGGAACTCTATACATTTCTTAAATACATTGAGGATTCATATATTCCTATAAAGATATGCTCTAATAACTGCTTAACAAGGTGAAACTGTATAGCTCAGAGAAACAATCAAATGATAAACGATTATGCTTATTATTCCACAAGATTTCATATTTTATTACATAGTGGATGATCAAACATCGTCAAAATATGTCATATGGAGCACATTTTGTTCGTTATAAGTTGAATATTCAAATAAAATTTTGTTACTCTAATGTATACTTATCTTGTGTTCAAAGTTTCTTTTATAATATTTTTTTCTTCAATAGAAACAAGTTTTTTCTTGCTCTGAATCAAAATATGACATGTTTCGTAAGAAAAAAAAACATATGGGTAACCGTCTGATGAACCAAAGCTGCTAAATATTTGAACTATACGGATTGACTTCTTTATTTTTGACGTCCCATGTCAAATTAAAAAAATAATGACGAAAACAACAAAGGGTGTTATCATCGATCAGAGGATGAGTTATACAGGATTATAATTTATTGCCATATAACATTATATAGTAACTCTTCTTTCTATCATAAAATTGCATCATAGAATTCTATCATAGAATTTCATCCGTGAAGAGCGGTGATGCATCTTTGATGCATCAAAGAGTAGTCTTTGATGCAGCAACAAAAACAGGAGATCAATTTTCCACAAACACCAGAACAGTATACCTTGTTTGATGCGAGATTATATTATTAGGAGATGATTAAAACTAACTTTAAACAATCTCTACTCTTTATTCATACGTAAATCCTTACGAATACTAAATTGTTCCGATTATTCCATAACGAGTATTCAAAGATTTGGGAATGATATTAGTGCCCTCCTTTGGCAATAAATTGCAATAACTCAGGTGTCAAGACTGTAGTCAAAAGTATTTTGGGCAGACCAAAACACAATTATGACAAGATTTAAGGGACACCCGTCTCACTTAAAGTATGGTGGATTATAAAAAAATTCCACCATAATCCCCAAATTGAATTTAGTAAAGTCTATTGAGTGTGTCTCCTATGACAAACCATGAGAATGTTAAACTTGGCGGGTATGGTATGAAAGAGGCAACCCAAGACACTTCAATAGACCTACTTAATGAAGAAAGTGTGTTTGTTTTACGCGTGATGAAGAAGTTATGAAGTCAGACATATTTGTCAGATTGGAGAAGTTATCATTAGACTTAATTAACCCGAAATTATGGCAGAATTCAGTTTTCTTTTATTTCAATTCCGATAGTGACAATGAGTGTGATAACTCCTTACCTGCAAGTGAATGGAGTTCGGAAAGTGTTCCGGGAGCTGAGAATATATCTGCAGGTTTGAATAGTGAAAACATTGAGGTTTATGGTGAAACCAGAAATGTAATTGGCAAAGGAAATAGTACTGAGGTCATGAGTACTTTGGGAACATCCCAAAGAATTCTTGCTGATTGCTGATTTTGACGATACTAGAGATCTACATACTAGAGAGGTGAGATACATCAGATATTATGTCTTGGAAATCTTCGAAGTTAAAGATGGCTAAATGTGATAATAGTATGAACAAAGATAAAAGCCTTGATGATAACATCAATGGATCAAGAAACTGAAAGTTCCTCTTCTCTTGGTTTACTAACCATGAAAAAAAAAACAGTTATGAAATTGAGTATTAGAAGCAGTGGGAGTACTAAACCGAGACACATTATCTCTTCACTGTCTACTAGCCGTGAAGAAAATAGTGAATGGTATATAAAAATAGAAAAAATATTTGTTTACTGAATTATTCGGTATACTGTAGCTAAACAAAATATAGTCATAAATAGACAGTAGAGGTAGATCAAAAGTTTTAATGAACTCCTCATTATACCAACTTAGTTGCCGAAATGCGCATCAAGTAACACATTTTTCAATGGTTGTGAAAGACTGGTTTCCTGTTTTTTTATAGAATTCCATCACAAAAGTAGTTATACCAATGAAATGAGAAAATAGATATATCAATGATTGACGTAAACATTTTCAGCAACAGATTTTCTCAATTGAGTTACTTTATACTAACTATTTTTATCTGTTTCCTTGTTCTGATCCGTCACCTATTTCTTTTAGATTTTACCATTTACGTAAATTAATATAAATTAAAAATAAGTGTACTTTCTTTTTTTTTTTATTTCATTTTATCATACAAACAGATCGACCATAATTCTTAAAGATGGTAGAAGTTCTTGTTCAAAAATTACTACCAGTTAACAGTTTGCCAAATTAATGTTTAGGTATCATTAATGTTAAAGAAATATAAGGAGTAATAAATGTACTTTTAATCTATTACCCTTCGCCCATGGATCTAATCAAGACAGTCGTATTAAATCTTTATTTCTTTATACATTGTGCTATTCACATTTAATCTATAATAGCATATATTAATATAGAAATAAATTAATTAATAATTATTTTTTTTAACATTAAAAGGCTCCCTAAAATTTAATTGTCTTGTTTATAAATTTGAAAATAAAAGTACTTTTTTGTTTTAAGAAATTTATATTTAAAATGCCTTTATTCGAGAAAAATAAGAAGTTTATCTTTTGGAACTTTATCTAATAGACGGCTTATATAAGATTTTATGAATTTGTGGAAAATATTTTCAACTTATGCTATAAAAGAAATGAGAAACAGTCTGGAGACTTATATAAAATACGAGAGATGCAAATAGCTTTACTTTGTTACAATCTACTCCATCAAAGAAACACTTTCTAAGATTACTTGTGTATATTCTAATACTCTACTCATAAACAAAGCTTACTAAAGAATACAATGACAGTAGATTTCGACGAGTACTGAATTACATTTGAGTATTCAAGGGGTTGTAGAGACAGTTATTATAATATGAAGGTTTTAAGAAATTATTTTTTACGTTTATGCAGAATATATTTATATAGTCGTAAATATAATAAATAGTACGCTTAAAGCAAGATGATTTGTTTGTTATAATGGAGAAAGAAGCCGATTTATTGTGCACATAGTTCTTCTATATAAAAGTATACTGAAAATTCGGAAATTAGACTATAGCTTTCATGATTTAACTGGAAGGCTGTTTAAGTATAAAGTGAACACTTTGTGTATACAGTATGCTTCAAATTGACGTTTTATATATTATAGCGATTTTTACAAAATTTAGTGAGGCAGATATATTTAAGTGAATATTGTCTGCATCTGAACTATCAAATTTAAATATTTTTTATTTATAGAGAATTGTTACCTTAAACTTTGAAGATAATAGCAATAATGGGTAGAATTCAAATACTTTTCCTATTTGGTTATGACTTGTATTTATATTTTTGTGATGTTTTTACCAAAAATTATATCCATACGCATAACTAAAATATTATATCCTTAAATCAGTCAAATAATTATATAGTAATGTTAATAAACATTTTAATACTTAATTTGCTTTTTTACATCTTGTGAAATTAAAAAGAAAACCACACATTTACCCTACGTACTGCTGTGTTAACGTTCTTTATTTATTTTTAAATAAATGTTTTATTTAGTTGGAAGATATTAAGTAGTAACACATTTTTGTGCGTTCAAATATAGCAACGGAAGGTAGACAATATCATTAAAATGTTTCGATTTGTATTGGCAAATCGACTCAAAAATACATCGAAATGTATTTTTGGGTGTAAAAAATATAGAAACATAAATACGAGATGGTTTGCATTGTATTCGGTTACAATTCTTACAATGTATCAACGATCCAAGCAGATGTGTTAATGTCAAGAGGACCCCAAAAACAGATATAATAGCGTAATACAATATTCAGCAGGAAATATATAAGATGTTTCAAATACATTCATAAATTGAGAGTTCAGTGAAAATAGACATGCAAATATTTATCCTTTATTTATTTTTTATTTTCTTATTATTCTTTCTGTATTAATCGCTATGTAGCTCAATTTGAGCCATAATATATGTACACTGTAACTGAAAACACTTAAATTTTACCTTTAATAACCTTTGCGAATATACTAAATAAAAGCAATTATTTCCGAATTATATGTTCTACATCGAATACTGAAATCACTCTTACAAATCTGGTCAAACGCAAAATAAACCAGCTTCTTTTATGACTAAATTGTTACTATGTTCTTTAAGAAAACAATGATATCCACGCCAATTAGGCTCAATAACACGCCAATAGTACCTATAACGGCGTTAGGAGGTGGGTACAGCCGATTGTTGTTCCTTATCGACAATCGCCTGTTTATGGTCGGCATTGAATATACTTCAGCTATCCCTATGCATACCATTCGATCAGTAAAAATGGGGAAAACGATTGAATTAGCTGAGAGCGTTGTTAAAAGTAGGTAATATCTCTTGATATTGCATTTCCACAAATGATGTAGAATTACAATAGAAGTTACATTAAATAATATAATGAGTCTGTTCATATATTGATTATAAAATGATTAATAAGAATAAGGGTCATCGAAGTAGGCTGACTACTTTTGGCAACGCTCCAAAACTTTAAGCTGTAACAAACTCAAAGTTTTAGGAATTAAATCTCGCAGATTTGTCAGAGGGATTACTACGTGGCACAAGTTATTAATTAGGTGGAAGAATAATAAACTTACTTTCATCTTCGACGTTTGCGTCGGGAATTCTAGTCTCAATTTCGGAAGTGGATTTCTGTCTTCTCAGCAGCCTGGCTTTTGTCTGGCATTTCGACGCTTTGTCTTGACAATCCAGGTGGACGTTCATCTTGCATATCCTACATTTCAGTCCTTGCCTCGTGTGCCCTATAAAGAACAGATGAGTTGGTCATTTTTGATAATAGTAGCGACAATAGTAATGGACATATATCAACCGATCATACATCTAAAGAACACCGGCTTCTCCAAATAGATTGCTAAAGCTTTGTATCTAGCAATGTTCTACCAAACAATTAGTGAATATTCTTTTGTGAAGGTAACATACATTGATGAATCAAACAGTCATACACATGTATTTATACAGCAGAAATTTATGCCATATGGCAAGTTCTGTGAAAGTGAGTTAGCGGATCAAGCAGCATATAATGGAATGCTAGAATATATACCTATTTGTTTAGAAGACATACAAAAACATACTTAATGCTGAGTCAAAAACTTGTGGCGATCTGAATGGGATAGGAAAGATAATAAATTAAAAGAAACGAAACCCGTAATAAATTCGTGGTAACTCCTAAAATATAGGGTGTCTCAGAGAAAACTATAGGATTTGAATTACGCGCCGTTAGTGTTCTGTCAAAGATAGGGCGTCAATATTTAATGGCTGTCATCTACAAACCATGCGACGTTAATATGCCTGTTCTATGTATGTTGTAAATTGTTCAACGAATACTTGTAAAATTGTTTTATGAAAGTGAGCGATTATTTTCAGTTAAATTAAGAAGCATTCGCACAAAATTAGGACAATATGAAGGCCCTACATGATTAACAGTGCGTAACTTAATCAAGAAATTTGAAGAGATGGGTTCAGTTATTGATAACGCAACACCAATACATCCGCCTCGTGGTTGGTCAAATGAAGATAATGCGGCAGTGAGAGAATGTATATGGGACTATCTAAACACTTCAATTCCATGTAGTGCACAACAATTGAACTTGTCAAGAGCCTCCGTGCATCGTATATTAAAGAAAATATACAAAACTCAGTTGAGACAACAATTAAAAATTACAGAACATTTACAATATTTGTTAATTGGGCGTTAGAAAAGAAAGAAAGTGAGGCTAATTTTTGCTACTAAAATTTTGTTCAGCGAAGAAGTACATTTTCATCTTGACGGATACGTCAGCAGCAGTCACAGATATGCATGGTTTGGTGCGCATTTTGGAGTGGTTGAGTAATTGGACCATTATTTATTTGATAGTGAAGTTCCAAAGGAGATACGCAGGCAAGTTGACTTCATATGGTTCGTAGATGATAGTCGTTAAGTATTGATGGCCTATCTTTAACAAAACACGAATAGCGCGCAACTCAAATCCTATAGTTTCAACTGAGATACACTATACATAAAAGGGGTAAAGAGAAAGAATACATTAAGTAATCTGTGAATTGAGCACTTTAACTTGATTTTTCGTTTTATACTCTTGGGAACTAAACAACCTAGAAGCCGTACATGTTGTCAGGTTTACAGTAAAACATATATTTCTAAAATGTGTAAATTATGAAAATACGTCGGCATTTTAACATAGCGAACACCATGGGCGAAATCCTAACAAACTGAGTGTTAGTTAGGATTTTGCCCATTCTTAAGAACCACTGTTCTTAAAACCATTAACTAATCCTTCGATGCAATAACTAATCCTTTTCCAATTTGATATAAAAAGTTGCATTGATAACTAATTTTAATAGGAAAAACACGTGATTCATATTACCATTGCCATACACATTATGCTTAGCTATATGGAGTGATTAATTACTAATACAGTCGTTGTTGGGGGAAAAAACATAGAGGTGACAAGACGTTACGGATACGCACAAATAAGAATTAATAAGCACTGATTTATTTGAAACTCCATTTTGTATAAAAATAAAGATTAATACTGTGAATGGTCAAAAAAACGACAATTAAAGACTCATAAAGACAGAAAAAAGCTTAAGTATGTTTCAAAGAATACGAGTGCCTTAATGGCAGCGTCAACGTAATTCTTAATAGAGTTAGTTATTTAGCTGGATCGAAAGTTACTTAACACAAATTTCCTAGAAAACTAATAGGCCCACGTAATTACTAAAGCTGTTCACTGTGAGTTTTGCATTAGTGTTGTTACACTTCGGTAACCAAATGGCAGCCGAGATGCCGTCATGTAGGCTTGAGATATTTGAGTCAGTGTAGCAATTAAGTTTAGTTACGCCATTGGTTACATAGGGAACATTTAGTTACGACATTGGTTACATAGAGCAGGTAATAGGATTTGTGAAGGGTCATGAAAATTTAATAATAGTAGGAGATTTTAACGCAGTCGTAGGTGAGGGGAAAGAAGGAGAATTTGTAGGTCCTTATGGATTAGGAAACAGAAACGAGAGAGGTAGCAGACTGATAGAATTCTGTGAGAAGCACAAGATGGTAGTCGCGAACACATTGTTCAAGAATCACGTTAGGAGGCGGTACACATGGAAAATGCCAGGAGGGATAGACAGGTATCAGATAGACTACATTCTGGTTAGGAAGAGATTTAGAAATCAAGTAAAAGACTGTAAGAGTTATCCAGGAGCAGATGTAGACAGCGACCACAACTTGGTAGTCATGAAAGCTAGATTAAAGTTCAAAAATCTGAAAATCCGGAAGGATAAGAAACGTATAAATGTAGACATATTGAGGGATCAGAATATGAAAGATAAGTTCCAGGATAAAACAGATCAATTAATAAATAAAACGAGTAAGGACGAAATCAAGAACGCAGAAACTGAGTGGGAGGGTATCAAGAATAGTCTAGCTTCCGCGGCTACGGACGTTTTAGGACACGATAAAAGGGAAGCTAGGAAGCTCTGGATAACGGACGAAATCTTAAACTTAATGCAAAAGAGACGAGGCTACAAAAACAGACGAGACGAAGAAGGACTGAAAACTTATAAGTCAATAAAGTGGGAAATCATTAGAAAATGTAGAAAAGCGAAAGAACAATGGATAGAGGATAAATGCAAAGAAGTAGAAGATAAGTTGCAAGTAGGTAAGACCGATGAGGCTTACAAAATAATTAAGAGGAACTTCAGGGATATAGGAACAATAAGTAGAAACGTTAGGAGTCAATCGGGGGACATACTGATCGGAAGAGAGGAGAAAGCGGATAGATGGAAGCAGTACTTAGGAAATTTATACAAGGATCAGGAATTAGGAGAGATATTAGAGGAAGAATCTAGCATCGATAGGGAAGATGTAGGAAAACCTATATTGAGAGAGGAATTTGAAATAGCACTAAGGGGGCTAAAGAATAATAGAGCGCCGGGTGTAGATAAAATACAGGCGGAAATTTTGAAATGTGCGGGACAGAAAGTAGTAAATAGGATGTTTGAACTGGTAAAATACATATATGAAACGGGCGAGATGCCGGAGGATTATAAGAGGAACATTATCGTTACTATACCGAAAAAGAGAGGAGCCGACAAATGCGAGAACTTTAGAACGATTAGCCTAACTTCCCACGCGTCAAAAATCTTAACTAGAATAGTGCAGAAGAGGATGGAAAATAGAGCAGAGGAAATACTAGGAGAAGACCAATTCGGCTTTAGGCGAAATAGGGGAACTCGCGAAGCTATTCTGGCGCTAAGAGTAATGTTAGAGAAAACAATAGAAAAAGGAAAGAACGCTTATATAGGATTTGTAGATTTAGAAAAAGCTTTTGATAACGTAAGATGGGAAAGAATGTTCGAGATACTAAAGAGCGCGGGAATGAAGTATAGAGATAGGAGAGTAGTACACAATCTATACAAAGAGCAAACTGCTGTTATAGAAGTAGAAGGGGAAAAAAGGGAAGTAGGTATTAGGAAAGGAGTAAGACAAGGATGTACGCTATCACCACTAATTTTTAATCTGTACATCGAAGAGGCGATTAATGTGGTAAAAGATAGAGTGGATTTCGGGATTAAAGTACAGGGACAGAAACTAAAAATGCTGAGATTCGCGGATGATATAGCAGTATTAGCATCTAGTAAGGAGGAATTAGAATCAGCATTGAACGAAATGGAGGCAGTGTTGACAGAGGAATACGGAATGAGGGTGAATAAAAACAAAACTAAAGTGTTAGTGTGCAGAGGGCGCGAGAGCAGAGCAAAAACGAAAGTACAAATTAATAACGAAAGGTTGGAGGAAGTTAAAGACTTCACTTATTTAGGAAGTAAAATAAATTGGGATGGAAGAAGCGATAAAGACATAAAACAAAGAATAGCGCAGGGTCGAGTAGCTTTTAGCGAAAAGAAAGCACTTTTATGCTCGGGGGTAATAAACTTAGAAACAAGGAAGAGATTTTTGAAAACATATGTATGGAGCACGGCACTATACGGCTGCGAAACCTGGACGGTAGGGGAAGCAAGTAGGAAGAAATTAGAAGCTTTTGAGATGTGGTGTTACCGAAGAATGATGAAAATACCATGGACTGATAGGGTTAGAAACGAAGAAGTATTGGAGAAAGTCGGTGAGAAAAGAAGTATGTGGAAAAACTTAAAGAAGAGAAGAGATAGAATGGTAGGCCACTTGCTGAGACATGGGGGAATAGTCCGCGATATTTTGGAGGCAGAAATAGGAGTGAAGAAAGGCAGAGGTAGGCCGAGATTAGACTACTGCTCGCAAATAGTAAGGGATGTAGGTTGTAGCACAATTAGCGAAATGCGTAGGTTAGCACAAGATAGGAGAAGCTGGAGGTTAGCGTCCAACCAGTCTTAGGACTGATGACCTAATGATGATGACGCCATTGGTTTGGTGAAGGTGACTTTTTACCGATTTTTTTTAAATTCAATTTTCATGCTGTGTTTGTATAGTATGCCGTTATTTATATTGATTAAAACCTATTTCGTCAGTTTTGGAATAAATATAATTCTACATGGTTAGAGGCAGCATTTTATTATATGAAAAACCTAAAAATCTTTTAAATCTTTTTAAAGTTTTACAATTCTATGCTATGAGTTGGACTCAATTCAATATAACAACAAGAAACAGGAGACTAGATTTTCAAAAATATCAAAAGATTTGATGTTGCTAGATATCCGTTTCGTCAACCAAGTTGGCATCGTCTGGGTAGAATTAAAACTAAATCAAGATTCAATTTTAAACTGAAACGAGATTCAACTTTAATTATCTTTTGATAAATAAAGATTAATTCGATTGGCGAAAAGTATATCGAGCGCTGCATAATCTGTCGGTCTATGGCAAACTCGTCATCTGTTCTTTAATACTAAATATTATTAAATTGGAATGATGTGGGTTGGGGAAAAAGTAATTTCGGTTTTTCCCGATAGACGACTTTAAAGTCGCATATCTCTAGGAAGATTTATTGAATGCAGCCATACTATAACGCGTATGAAATGTAATAGTCCACTAGTAAACAGAACAGTCTGCATATAAAGGTAGCGTTAGTCGTTTATGCAGTCAATAGTTATTGCGCGTTGAAAATGGAGATTCCAGAAGGTCATGTGGCATATTTTGCTTTTTTACTTCTGAAAAGGGAAAAATGCAGCTCATCGAAAACTATGTGGTGTTTATGGTGATGAGTGATTAAGTGAACACCAGTGTCAGAAATGGTTTGCTCGTTTTCGTTCCGGAAATTTCGATGTTAAAGATGAACCTCGCCCTGGCCGGCCAATCGTTCAAATAGTCGATGAAATTTTGGAAAAAATCGAGGTAAACCGACATATTTCATCTGACGACATCGTTACGGAACTAAACATCGACCACAAAACAGTTTTGAACTATTTACATAAGGCTGGATTTCCATTTCCATTTGTGAGTCGCTGTTAAAACGAAACAAAATCAAGCCATTTTTGAAGCGAATGTTTACAGGCGATGAAAAGTGGATCACGTACGATAATAATGTGTGAAAAAGATCGTGGTCGAAGCCCGGAGAAGCTTCACAAATGGTTGCAAAGCCCGCACTGACGCCAAGGAAGGTAATGCTGAGTGTTTGGTGGGATTGGAAGGGAATTGTTCATCATGAGCTGTTCAAACTTGGCCAAACCATTAATTCGACCCCTTGCTGTCAACAACTAATGCGATTGAAGCAGGCGATTAAAAAAAAAACGGCTAGAATTGATTAATAGGAAAGGCGCTGTCTTCCATCACGAAAACGCTAGACCACACATACATTTAGTGACTGGGAAAAATTTGAGAGACCTTGGTTGGGAAGTTTTGATGCATCCACCGTATAGCCCGGACCTTGCCCCGTCCGACTACCATTTATTTCGGTCTCTGCAGAACTCTCTTAATTGTGTCAAGCTGGCTTCAAAAGAGGCTTGTTAAAATCACTTGGTTCAGTTTTTCGCCCAGAAATCTCAGAAATTCTACAGTGACGGAATTATGGTTTTACAAGAAAAGTGGCAGAAGGTCATCGATCAAAACAGCACACATATCAGTGATTAGTGTGTGAAATTTATATGAATAAGTTCCCTTTGAAAAACACGAAAAGAAAAACCGAAATTACTTTTTTCCCAACATTTTTAATTGATTTTAACATTCACCAAAGTAAAATGTCCGTCTTACTTGCAACGCAGAGTACGTTACATTCACCAGATTCAATGTGATAAATTTAACAGAATAACCTGGAGAAATGAAATAAAATATATGGAATGGAGCACTGTATGTCTCATATGATCTATGTATATCTATTAAGAGCCACATAACACCAATGAACATAACTACGATAACTCTAGTTTGATACATAAAGAGCTTAAGATTTAAGCTTAATGATGTCAAGCCTACAGTTGCTTGGCGAAATTAATTTTTAAACCACAAACGGAACCAGAAAATTAATAACAGTAACTGAGCAATCAAATTCTTTTAATCAACCGCCCGTTTGCAATTCCATTTCTTTATCGAATCGTGCTTCGTTTTCCTTTTAAAAATATTAAAATCATTCAGCACGAGCGGTCCTGGCAAAATTCCCGTATGATTAAAACTGGAACATGATTAACCCCTACCTCTCGTATCCGGCAAATACGAACGAAAATGGAACGTCTTATAATTAGACATAAACCACTCGGATACAAGAACAAAATTACATTAACTCGATTCTCTTACCTCTTAAAACTTGGGAACAGACATCACAGGGAGTAATTTTCTTATACGTATACTCTTGGAAATTGTGAGCGTCGGGGTCACCCTTGAGCAATTCTTTCGTCGCTGCTGAACCGTTTTTCCTATGCATAAAATAAGAAAGTTGAGGCTCCCGATAAACATTTATTAAACAAAAAATACAATGTGTATGCTCGTACTTTACTCAAATCTGAACTTTAGATTAGTACATTTATCTGATGGTTGGCCTGCTTTGAAAATATGTTTGTGGGGGTATTAAATGAATAGATATATAAGAAACACGATAGCAACATTAAAAATACGTTTAAATTCATTATTAAATAACAATCCGCACATTACTGAATCACCAGACTACCTACATGTTTGTCATTATGTGATCAATTTGATATCAAAGTTTGCATGAAATAATAACCAATTATTGAAATCATTATTACTTTGTCTATGGAAGTTCACACAGTTTTTGAACGCCACCATTTCCAAATAGCAGAAGCATAATTCTTCATGGAAGACAACCAAATATTACTAAATTCTGTAATAGTACCTAACTCTTTACAGTAATAGTATATCAACCAATTTATAGTTATATTTTTTGGGATTCGAAGGGGAGTGTTTGATGCTTGCTTTTCTTTGGTGAAAGCTCTATCTCATGACAAGCAACTTGTTAACTTGTATAAATGTTGATTGATATCTGGATAAAGTTTTTTAAGGGGCTACATCTACCTAGAGACATAGTCTAGAAAAATAGTCAATATTCGGGATGACTTTTCTTGGGAACTATTAATGGTAAAAAACATTTTTTTTAATTAATTGTAAATAAATTTATTGTAAATATGGTGAAGTGAACATATGCCCGCCGGAAGTGGAGCGTCCATTTCGCGGCCCGGTTTGCGGTAACCCTCCTATTGCTAAAACTGATCATCTGAAATCAAAGATAGTAAGCTATCATGAAGTTAATTGCATAGCAAACATTGACGATCGCCGTTCCCGAAAATTGTTCTTAAAAAAAAAGCGGCACATGGAACTGAAGTGCGAAAATTCGGTAAAAAACTTACTTATTATCTTAATTTGTTTAAACAATATTGGCTATTTTAGAAAAATGCTATGACAGGAATGATAATGTCATTCTATTAACAATGGCTTAAAACGTAACTGTGCCAAATGTCAAATAAATCTGTCACTCGGTTCTCGAGATATGACGGTCACCGTTTTGGGTTAAAAGACGTTACTTTTTTTTCAGAATGATGAATTCTCGTGCTTGTTTCATATTTTTTAGCGCGAGAAATTTTGTGCGTATACATTATTACCATATAGTAAGAAAAAAATACATGAAACAATGATTCCTCAAGTTTGTTGCTAACTAGTTAAGTTGATCACTGTTTCGCACCCGACGAGGGCATTCATTTAAGGGCGCAGGTAGCAGCATTAGCCGCCCTCTACCCCGTGACTGAAAGCTTTATATCTCTGTAAATTTTAAAGATATCAACTTAAAACTTTCAAAATATATTCTTAAGTCTTCATACTATAATAATACCTAAGAAAATAAAATTTTGAAGATTTTAGGTGGATGTAGCACCTTAATTTTCTTCTTAAGAGTTCTTTAAAGCGAATAAAATAAAAAATTGGAACACGCTGTGTGAAAAAGTCCAGCTGAGGGACAAATTCAATCAATACAGTGTATATCAGACAGTGGAATGGTGGTGTCAGTTGAATGGAAGTGCCCATACATATATTGTTATGCAACATTTTCCGAGAACTCCCTAGATGTTTAGTTTAAGTAGTTACTCAGAATTACATAAATTAAAAACTGAAAAAATCTAAATGTATACAAGTCACAGAATAAACAATACTATGTTATATTTGCTATAATCATTTACATGATATTAATAAAGTACAATATCATTTATCAATGGTTTAAATTATTTACTTTCATTAAATTTGTGTTGACTAAGTACAGCAATAGAATACTGTAGACATTCAGGTTAGTTGCTCGCAACGCTAATAAAAATGCAGCACTTTGCTTCACACCCACAGTAGGAATGAGAGACATATAGAGAGACAATATAATTCATACTATGGTCCGGGGTTGTGAACTGGGCACATCATTGGGGGTGTCATTTTGTGCCTGGGTTCCAGTCTAAATGGGAATAGCTTGTCACTTATTCCTGAGGATGGATGTATTTGTCCTCAACTCTATGTGTAACTTTCCCCTTTGCAGTCTTAGGTTCTATTAACAGAAGTGTTTAAATTAGCAATTGACCATAACGTGCATTTGATGATGTTTTTTGTTGACTGCTTATAATGGACAATATATTTCTGAAATAATAAACGAATTTTATAAATATATCAATCAATCTACTTCTGTCGACTTCTATAATAATAAAAATAATAATAACAATGTAGTCATTTCTCAATTTTAAACTAAGTAACAGCAAACAAAACAAAAGTCCTTAGATAATTTTAAAAAATTTCTTTTATTCTTTCCGAAGAAAAAATCCCTAAAATTAGAGAAAAAATACTTAGTCCAGCATCACCGTTGTGAGATTCCCTCCTTGAGTGGGTTATTTTGCAAAGTAGTATTAATCACATGGCGACGTGCCCAGATATTGAATATAAGTATTGTAGCAAATTTTGACACATTCATAATTATTGATATTAAATTGAGATTTACTGTTAATGAAGAGAACCTGGTGTTGATGTTACACTACCCAGAATGCTCAGTTATATTTATGAAACACATTTCAGTTTCAGTTTCAAATATTCATAGAACCTAGTGATGGGTTGCTAATTAGCAGTCTGCAATATTTAAACTGCTAAATTATAAATAGCAGTAGCAACTGCTACAGGTCCTTAAAAATAGCTGCTATTTTTTTTTTAGCATATTGTATGTTTCACGATCTGATCTGGCTGTCTGCTACAGTGCCAGGCTGCCAAGAGGACTGGTTAGTCGCTCGGCTCCAGTCGAGCCGGCCGGCGAGGATTCAGGTCGGGGAGCTCTAGCTGCGAGGTGTGCGCTCGCCTGCTATTAGCATTTAAAAAATAGTAGACTGCGAATCAGCAACCCAACCCAGCAAAGATTTAGCAGTGCCAAATAGCTGCTATTAAATTAGCAGCTATTTTAACCGCTAAATGAAAATAGCAGTAGCAATATTAGCAGCTATATAAAAATAACTGGTTCGACCCATCACTTTCGCATTTATATCTCCGTTTGTAAGGACCCAATTTTCTCCCAATAATTTACGGGACACATTAATATTTAAATTTAATTATCAATTCAAATTCATTAATAGTTAGTTACAAATAAATATAAAATTATATAATTTTTACAATATTCCTTCTGGGCTATACCTATTAGTTATGCTTTGTCGAGGATTAAGGAGCTTCTTCTGTTCGCGTTTTATTTTATTTTTTGTTGCAATTATCATGAGTGGGCAAGATTGTATTGAACTTTCAGAATACATTTATCTTAGTATCTCGGGCAGTACAATTTGGCAGTGTAATTGATTATTCACAGTTTCTCACTTTTCAGACACGTCCACTTACTTAAAACATCTGACGAGTTGGTCAGGTGAGTAATGATGGCTTGTAGATATAGGCTAAATCTAAATGAGTTGTTTTATTTACTTTTATAGTAAAAAATAACTCTAAATGCGTTTCGTGACTTGTACGATAAGCTTCAGTTAAGATGTAATATAATATTTAGTTAATGAAAATATCTATGTAAATGAAAAAAGTACGAGCATACTTGGTTACGAGGGTAGTTCTTATGCTCTATCATATCTATGTTAAGACTATTTTCATTGTAAAGTAGTGTAGTAAAGTTGATTGGATTGCTTCGTATTTTTTTCTGTAAACAAGAAGTATTAAGATTTAACCAGAAAATAAGGTAATGATGTATTTAAGTTATCCAGAATAGTAATGACGGTATTACGATGGCAATATCGATATTAATGAAATAACAAAATGTAGATTTGTTCAAGAAAGTAAATAAATAGTTGTTGTTCGCTTGTATTGTTAAACAACTAAAAGTAGATCATCTGCGTATACAGAATATACAAAAATTATGTGTAATATTAACAATGGACTTTACAGAGAAAATATCTCACACTTGATTTTAGTACACATACACTTACCTGCCCAACACAGCGAACTACCCTCGTATATCATTTATTTGATATAAATATTCTATTGAGACAATATATAGGTACAGATATTGGGAAACAAGCTACATTTATTACATATAAGAAAGCATACGTACTGGTAGAGTGGTGGTATACAGGGTGTTCAGCTAACACAGGTGCAAATGAGGAACGAATAATGTGCATTAAAAAATAATAAAAGAATTGTTTATTGATATGTGTATTTCAAAGTGCTGGATTTATTTTATGTATGGCATTGAGAGAATTATTTATTTTCACATTGTTAAGTATTTCTTTACCTACCATTGTATCTTATTTGATAAATATAGATACTTGAAATGATATATAACTTATCTGTGACTGTTATGGATTAGCAAGGAAGATATAATATAAAAAAATATTGAAATAAACTGGAGTACAACAAAATATTCATATACATTGAAAAGACGGAGGCATCTTTGTTAATTATTTAAAAAGTATTTGCCTGATAAAATATACTACTATAATACGCTATTTAACTACTCTTACTGATATTTTATTGTATATATGTAATAACACAAATATATTTGAATAAACGCAAGCAGAATAAATTACATTACAATGACATTGGCGCATTCGCCATTTATTTAAAATGAGCTAGGATAGTTATTAAGTAATATGATATTAAGGATAGTAAGATTATTCCACATTATAGTCACACAAAGATAATTGCCCTTTTAATTTTAATTAATCGATAATTTACTATTTACCACTGGCATGAATATTTTTAATCGAAACAACTATAAAATATATAACATTTTCAATCTATCACTTTTTCTATATCTATATGAAGAGTAATTTGTATTTTCTTGTATCTAAACAGTGCTTCAATTTTGGAAAGATCAACAGTATGATGGAAAAAGAAAGTATCGTTTTTAGGATTACGTTCCAAGGTAAACTATTTTAAGAACGCTTTTTCGAAGAATTCCTTAAAGGTTGTATTGATTTTCAATTTCATCGCTTTTGTATACACCGTGTTTATAAATCATGGTATCAAGAAAATACGAATATCTAGATAAGTAATGAAAAAAATTGTAAAAAAGTGACATTCTGAAATATATATTTTAGTATTATCTAACGTTGTTTCTAGAGATATAGAAAAACTGAAGTTCTTGTCACCTGTTATGCTTTGTTAAATTAAAAAATTTTCCCTAGACGTTTCGCGCTTAATCGTCAGGTTTATTATTTTAAATACAGACATGTGGAATTTATTCCATTTTTGTTTTAACTAGTCTTTCCTATGGAATTTATAGAGTTTTTTTGAGATGTTTCTTCAGTTATCACTTTATATTTCTATATAAAAGTACAACATGAGTACTCGTTATGTATTAATTGGAGGAAACTTATGCGCTGCAGCAAAATTATATCTACAATTGTATCTTGAAAGTCCACATCACACAAAATACTTTTTTGATGAATAGAGTGTAATTTGAAAATATATACATCATTTAATACCTAAGTCGTGCTAGTAGAGTATTGCCTCCGAATGAAGAAAATATCATTTTGATAGACGTATGAGAATATTCTAAAGTCTTTGCTAGATATATATATGTATATATATATATATATATATATATATATATATATATATATATATATATATATATATATATATATATATATATATATATATATATATATATATATATATATATATATATATATATATATATATATATATATATATATCAAAATCTACAGTTCACTGCACATTAAGAGAACAAAAAGGATGTTAAGAATTGATAATTATTCTTGTGCAATTAATTCAATTAAAAATATATTAAATGTAATAGTAACCTATTCCATATTTTCTATTGAAACGAGACTTTTCTTACTGATCCTGGCATTTCTAGTTATCACAGTGCTCATTGGTGGGGCCAGGAATATCCTCGTGTGAACCATAATTAAGATACCAAATATATTCTGGTTCCAGTGTTTGCTGCAGTATTTTATAGAGACTAACGAGAACAATTAGACTAATGATATCCAATTGCAACTTAAGTATTGTTTTCCAAAATTTCGATTTCATTTATATTTTGAAAATTATTCGTGAAATAACCATGATTTCTTGGTATCATATTATTGGGCATACAATTCTCCAGCTTTAACCTAATTGAATCCCTTTTATATCTTTCATCTTTTCCAAAATTCCCATGGTCTTGTATGGGATACGGTATGAACTTTTATATTGTAATAAGCAATAGTTATTTTGGGTTTAAACATAGATCGTTTGAAGTTGAAAAGAATTTCAGGATATTATTTATCCTTTTAGCAGTTGCGTAGCTTATAATTTACAAGATAAAGACCAATTTGTAACAGTTTATATGTTGTAACAATGCGAACAGGTGAACTTAAAGCGTACTTGAATTTTTCATACTTATATTCTTCGCAAATCTGTTCCATTGGCTATCGGATAAGGGCTTTACGAAACAATTTATTTTCGCTTTGGTGTAACATGAGAATAAAATACCACTACTCTTAATCGAATTTAACTGCAAGGAGTGAGCAACTGGAATTACATTTAATTTTGTTTTATTTGTCTTATCCATCGCACCATAGTTTTTTTTTTTACAAAAATTATAGTGAATTTGTATAAAATATATATACGAAGCTTACACCTTGATCTGTGATTGATTTGAGTACACAACGCCCTTTAATTTAGATTTTTTTTATCGAAAAAGGGGCAAAACAAAGAATTTAAGACGCCAAGGATATATTTCTATTTCTAGTTTTTTTTTTATTAATTCTCTCATGCATCAATTGTGTTTACTTTTATAAGAAGTTATAAAAAGTATTATGACGTACGAATCAATGGAAATTTTAGGTTAGGTAAGCATGCGTGTCGTGTACATTTTGTGTCGACTTTCAGTGTACGAATGTGCGTATGAAACTCACATAAAATTATTTATTGTATTCCCTCCTTTGCTAATCACATAAATAATTTTATATTCCATTTGTATAAGGATAAGAAGCGAGGGTGAGAAATAGTGTACAACAAAAAGGTGTCCTACAAGTAGATGGGTAATGGCGACACGTCTTTACCTCATGGCAATAATTGTCGATACTGCATGGTACATTTGGTTTTTTCTGTATTTAAAAATATAAACAAACATCAATAACATGTCAACAACACTACAGCGCAAACTTAAAAGCAGATATGGGACTGTCTAATAACATTTATCTGTATTAGATAGTTGCAACGTATACTACGCTTATAATGAATTCAATATGTACTCATCGTCATAGAAATGTTTAATGGATCAGAAGAGATTAGCGTTTCCCTCGGCTTTGCCGCTAACATTAATGCATACTAATAAATGTGCAATACCGGGTATATTGCATAGCATGGAGATTAAACTGCAATTTCGCTGAGTAATTCACGTTTTTGAATTCCCCATTTCTCTCTCTTAATCATTTTTGGTTAATTATCGTGCTGCACAAATGGACCATCCACCAAGTTACTAATTATGCAAACTGATATTTACTAATTATCAGAATATTTTCAACGTTGTTGGAATATTTCTAAAAGATGTATTTTTTTCTAAAAATTTATATCGTTCGGGATGAAATTATTGGGTTACATATAAGTCGAAAACCGAGAAAGGAATCACCAAGCCGTCAAGCGGTTATCAAAGTAGTTCCCGAATAGAAAGGCTATTACATAATCGCTATAGGAAACAACTACTCATCGGGATAAAGCCCCGCCAGGCATTGAATTATACCTAAAAGTGATCCTCGACCCCTTTCTCGTGTTTCTGCACAACCAGACAAGGTTTTAAAAAATAAAACCAACCACGGGTAGGATTCGACATCTGTCCCGGATGGGAATCGAACCTTTTGAAACCTTGTCTGATCGTGCAGAAACAGGAGAAAGGGGTAGAGGATTGCCTTTAGGTATAATTGAATGCATGGCGAGGCTTTAGCCTGGGGAGTAGTTGTTTCCTATAGCAATTATATAATAGCCTTGCTATTCGGGAACTACTTGATAATCGCTTGGCGGTTTGGTAGTTCCTTTCTCGATTCTTGACTTATATGTTTCTGACATCTATCGTATCGATAGAGATGTATACCCCACGGATTTCATTCGGCATTTGTCCTGGATTGGCGTATCGTGTACGGTACTGATGAGAACTAATAAGTTCGAAACAGCTGTCTGTCGTTCGGTTACCATCCGGAACACATGTCGAAACCTACCCGTGGCGGGTTTTATTTTTTGAAAAGAAAAATTATTGGGTTATTTAAATTTGAAATCAAGTTTCTATTTTGCTTTAAGAAATTTGCAGGTAGATTAACTTCAAAATGTATGTACTGCTGAATAGTTTTAAATACATACATAATATACAAATTAATCCCATTTCATTTATTTCAAAAGAGGCACTTTTAAATCGTCATTTTTGAGTATTCTACGTAACTCGTGTAGATAAATCTTGATAGCTATTTATTTTGTGCTAATTAATCATACATCATCATATAACCATCGATAAGACATGCCGAGAATAGACCGAAGAAAAAGGATTCTTGTAAAAGCCAAAAAAGTCATTGTAACTATAATAAAAGAATGGAAATAATGCTTTGAAATTAGACATCAATTATAATTGATAATAATTAATTAATAATAATTAATTAATTAATAATACTTAACTAATTAATGAGAATTAATAAATAATAATTAATTTATTATTAATTAATTAATAATTACCAATTAATTATTAGATAATTAGTTAATATCCTAGACATTATATATTTATTAGATACGTTTTCTCTCTTTAATTAGACCGATGAATTAATTTGTTTACTTATATATTAGCTATTAAAAAATGTTCATAGGATATCATATTACAAATAGGAGTATTAGATTAATTGCTTCTAGTCAGAAATCATCTTTGAATGATTAATTACTTGTAGACTAATAAGAGGAATATGTTTTTTATTAGTGGTTATTAAAATATTTTAGCAAAAAAATAAATCCCAATAAACTACGCATGCTGTTCCCTGTTTAATTAAAATTTAACCGTTATCAGAGATTTATTAACGACCAATTAGTAACATAAAATGTATACATTTTGAAATCTGATATTAGTACTTTGATAATAATGAAATACGTATAACATTTTTTGTATTTTCTATTGATTACATATTGATGTCATATATGGCAATAATGGAATGCGACGAACTATTTCCTGAATATGCCTTTTTCAATAGTCAGTAGAAAATAAATTTCACGTTATCAAGAACTATACCTGCCTTTCGTCAAAATTGTTTTGCAATTTTCCTACTAGTTGTTTCAGTTATTAGCGTTTTTTTAAATACACTTATACTGGTTCTGATTAGAACACTTTTAAAAATTATTATATGTATATTCATCAGAATTATGGCATTTATGATAACCAATGGGTCAAGTAACGACTAAATCGGAATATTTTAAGATAAGTAAAGATATTATATTTGTGTAAATATGATAAATAATACGTACATATAATTTATGCAATTTTCATAAATAAATAAATACATATCTGCTTTCAAATTCACGGGGATAAGTAAATAACAAAAAGTAATACTCAAGACTTTAATGTTAATCACTTCACACTGTATGTTTATGGAGATGGTTAGATACAAGAAAGTTTCCTTTATTCAAAAACAAATTGGGCAAACAAGTTTGTATACTTACTTTTCCGTCTCAGGTGGCGGCGTTTTTAAGCTTTTAAAGGCT
Source organism: Rosalia funebris (assembly GCA_037954035.1). Taxonomy (NCBI): domain Eukaryota; kingdom Metazoa; phylum Arthropoda; class Insecta; order Coleoptera; family Cerambycidae; genus Rosalia; species Rosalia funebris. The sequence goes on from JAZFAV010000021.1 coordinate 200,723, forward strand.
TTCAACCACTTATTTTTCATGCTACCCGTTGACGCGGATGACATTTTCCTTTCCCGGCCCGCCGTTTCACCTTCTAGTTTGCTCGAGAACAGTTCTTTCTGCAACAAAAATATACCTGTTGACTTGGCAGCATCTCATATATCTACTAGCTGTAACGTATATTACTTGGTAAAAGTTCTATATAAAATGAAATATAAATAAATGATGACACATTTTGTTGTTTCTTGGAATATGAGCAAGTTAAGAATATGACGCGAAAAGTCACACATATACACAGTGTCCCAAATAAAAGTATCGGATTTCGTTTTTTGTAATATGTAAGACCAATAAAACACATATATCTACAGCATGCCTGAAACTGATGGTGAATATATTGTAATTTCGTAAACTATAGAAGATAGGGAAACAGTTAGGGAAAATTTTGGACAATTATATTAATAATTCAATGGCGCGGAATGGTTCCAGATGTTTCGGTTTCTGATATTTGGTGTAAAAATGGGTGGTGGAAATTTTGCCTTCTATAAAATCATCCATTACTTTTTTATTTTTAAATATATTTGAAATATAGAAGCATATTTCAGAGCAACGTTTTACGTAGAATCGAAATATTTAATTTAATTCAGATTTTCATGTTTCTGGTTTTTGAAAGCATCAAATAACTTTAAGGCCGCCATATTGGCTTTCTTATCAGTTAAAAATTACACAAATTCTTTTAGTGACGTATTACTTTATTATTTTTCAAGATACTTTATTTTTGTGGCGTTGCAAGTTGATTAATTTTCCTGAAAATTATTTTTTGATATTGTTTTTCAAAACAAACGCTTGCTCCAAATAATATTATGAGTATATAATAAAAAAATAATACATATTGCATAATACCGTATGCAATAAATTAAACAATCTACTGTAGGCAATCAAGAACAAATAGACATCCATAAAATACCTGAAGTATACCTAAAATATCTGAAAACATTTCAAAAATATTTCAAAAATCCTTTCTTAATAAAGAACATCATATTTGTGGTTTTTAACTAACTAAATTTAGGATAGGAAAATATCTCCAATAAACAGTAAATAGCAAAGATACCACCGCCACAGTTACTTCACTGTGTATAGATATATTTTGTACTCGATTATTTAAATATATATGTTTATAATATAAATATATGTTATGTTATATAATATAAATATATGTTTATATTCTTTCTTCATTTCTCATACATAACCATCACAAATAATAGTTATAGATCTCCGCGACGACTAGTGGCTAGGAAGCATAAGGGCAGTCAAGAAATACGTAAAAACTTGGCAATCACATTGGCGACTCCGCCATTTATTTAACAATATCTTCTGTTATTTTTTTGTACTTATCATTATTGTTACATTTATTACATATTATAATTGTAATACAATGACAATGTAATATTACATTACATTGTCATTCATATATTAGTTATCAGTTAAATAGACTAATAAAATCTACAAATAAAATTTAACTGCTAAAATAATTTTTAGCAGTTAAATTATTTATGAGCATTTCAATATAAGAAGTTATTGTCGAGGGATAAATTTTACTTTAGAGCATTAGGGACTGAAGTTTATAATTAGTCTAGACTTTCTATTCTAAGTGAAATCGCCTGATATTGAAGTAACTCTGAAATAATATATTTACAGAAATAAGTGACGAAGAATAAATTAAGAGTATCCGAAAGTGAGTATTGTATATTGTAAATTTATTATACTGTCTCGATGTATTGGCCGTACCTTAGTAGTATTTTTGTTCCAGAGGGGGTTAATAATAACATGCTTCCCTTATTTCTTCATATTTTAAGTAGAAACTTTTTTAAGAAACTATTATGTTTTTGTGCTTCACTCATCTTCTTCACGCAAAAAAAATTATTAGACTTGTTATATATTATAGTTATATATTAAAATTATCAGTTAAATTTACTGAATTTTTTTTCAAAATTATATTGATAAAATTATTATTAGGCGCGCATACACACACAGATACACTGTTTATCAACATTTCAGTAAAATTAAGTTACTGGCGAGCATACTATTGCGGAAATATTGAGATATGTTTGTAGGGAAAAAGAAAATAACATTTTGCTGTACCATGATAGCATGCCATGCCATATATATATATATATATATATATATATATAACACAAATTTACTGCATTTACGAATGTCGATATGAAATACTTCATCGTTTAAAGAACTGTTACTATTCTACTGCATATTCTTAATTGAGGTTTTCTGTTTCATTTAAGTTACCACTTGTACCCCTTATTCTATGAGATTAATTAATACAGTTGTAGGTTGTATTAATGCCCTAAAAACCTACCTAGACAAGTCCTCAGTACCGATACGATATTACAAATAAACGAGATTTTTAATTACTCTAACATAAATGTCAGGTTAATCAAGATGCCAAACTCCCAAGTATATAAAGTATTTCACAGCCAACTTGAAACATAAATATTATGCTCTCTAAGTTGTAAGATTTTACTTAAATAAGCTCAAGAAGTTTAAACTAAACAAGCGTGCTTAATCAGTTTACACAAAACTTTATATAAACGTGTATTAAATTACGAGTATATTTCGACTGAAGCATACCAAAGTAGTATATTAAGCAGAAAGCGCATATTTCCCTTTATTTCTGTGAAAATATAATGCACATAAGTGAGATATCTCAGATGTAATAAAAATTTAAACTGTGTATAAGTAGACCACAATGAGATGCAATATGATTGTTCTTATCTTCGGGAAAGCGATCTAAAAGGGTAAAGGAAACCTGATAAATTTATAGTTTACTTCATCGCTATTTGCCAAATAAAAAATATCAAGACATACCGTGGCTTGTTATTATGGCTAGGCTCATGTAGACTGTTTCGTTTATCGGCAAGATAAGAGAGTTCTTTATTTGGCAAATAGCGATAAAATGAATTAAATCATTTTCGATTTGAAGAATTTGCCCATAATTGGTAATATGCAAGATGAATATATACTTGGATGCATATATAATTCATCCACAACTAGGTGCTGGTCAAGCGAAAATAAGCATTTTCTTGGCATTATGGACTCAGTACCCTCAAGAAGGGGTGGCCTGGTATTCTACAGGACAACATTATTGGCCCTATTTTCATTGACAGCAACCTCACGGTAGAACAATATTGAAATTTGTTATGTAATCATACAGTTCTGGTTATTCAAACTTTAGACAATTAAATGGTTTTATGGGGATCTACGGAAACGAAAATTTATAGGCATACAATTTGAGACTTGTTCCTATTCTTGACAATCTGTAAATAACATTTTCATCCTTATCATGAGGTAGGCGTTCTTCTACTATTTCTTTCCTGTAAGTATTCTCCTTACATAAGAAACTCTGAAAATAGTAGACGAGAAAAATATGGTTAAATGTACGAAAATTCCTGAAGATAGCTGTGCATTTCAAACTACTGACTAATTTATGAGATAAATCGAGAAAATAAACGGATTAAATTTTGGATATTACACTGACCTGTCGCAATATCTTGCAGTATATAACTGGTTTTATTACTGGAAGCTGAATATTTGATTACACCTTAGACTTGGATGGGACCTTGATAAAACGGTCGAATATGGAAGGGAGACAGACATTAAATATTCTGTTCTTCATAGGTAACTCTGTATAACCTATTATTGCTCACCTATTTTAAGTATGAAAACCAAAATTAAACAATTATTACTTATGTAAATATTGTGACGGAAATGTCAGTATTACTGCGCTATTCTGATCTGTTCATTAGAACTTAATTCGTAGTTCACATGGTAGAAGAAAATCGTCATAGTTTATGAGTGTAAGTCATTTATATAACGTTTTTTCCTCTAGAAGATATCCCCTGGAAGAACAATCACAAATAATGAAATGCTTTTATATTCTAAAACTTCTTATTCCTCAGTAAAGTTAAATCCAAATTGGAATGACTAAAAATAACTTTTTAAAGTAAGAACAACGTCCTTTTAATCCCAGAAGGAGAGAAGTTATTAAACAAGAAAATACATTAGAAAGTTTCATATAAATATGCAGACGATACGTGACAGCATCCACATAACGTAGCATGTTTACATTATTTAGATAAATTGTGAGTTTATTCTTGTTACCTAACTGGAATATATAGTTTACACTGCATCACCAAAACTCAGGACACTACATCACTAAAAATTGCATAATTAATCTGTCTTTAGTTTGTTCTCGACTATAAAGAAGCATTGAACCTCAAATTACTACATTACTTTCAATAACTGACTGTAGAATACAAAATTATAGAAAGAAGAACTTCATAACCTTTAAAAAATTACTGAAAACATTTGCAACAACTAACTACGAGTATAAAACATTATAAAAGGAAACACTTTATAGTCCAGCAATTATATGAAGAAATGTTGTACCTATTTTTGAAATCGAAAAACGATGAAGAGTTTACAGACTGTAATACTAATCCTATATCATGTTGAGCCAAGCTGATAGCAAATAGGGAAATTTGGAAGGAGTTATGAAATACGCCAATAATTCTTATTTGTGTTTTTAAAGCTTATAAATATTCGTTGAGAATAAGGAAGGGTAACGAATTTGGTAGCGCGGGAAAAACTCGTCTATTTTGATTTCTGTGATACTTATAATAAATTGAATACGCCCGTTGGATTAAATTTATTAACTTACTACAGTGAGTTTAGAATCAAATGTTGACAAAAGTATTATTCAGCACATTATAGTAGGCCTCATATTTACAAACCACGTAACATTTTCGTTTCTTTTAGATAGTTACATAACTAGATTAGATGTAAAGTTCTATCCTTATAATGGGCTAGTTCAGTACTATGCTTTGATTGGTTATACCAATTAGATGTTTTGTTGATGGAATTTAGATATAATTGACATGACTGTTATTACTCATTGACGTCTTCTGCGTTGTAAATTTCACGAGTCTTTTTCGCTGGTTATTTACTTCAATACTTTATTGGTCAACTGCGTAATTATTGAGTTATTTTTAGAACTATATAATTTGTTATTGCTATATTAAGTTGAAATAAATATAATATTTTTAGGTAAAATAATAAAATTATATCAGGTAATGGCCAAGGTTTTTATATTTAATCAAGAAGCTTTTATTTTAATGGCCAATAAAATAAAATTTAATATGCAGATAGAATATGGACGTATTACCTACAGTAATGTATAGAATAAGTTATAATAGAATCCCTCGAGAAAAATATTAAATATATAGTATATATCAGTTTCATCCAGATATTTCTCATAGTTTATTAAAACGTGAGATCTTTGGTATGGTCCTCAATATGGTTACATGCTCAATAAGTCATTAACAGTAGAATTTATTCTTCATTATAATTTATTTGATATCTCGAATCTATATTCAAATGTTTCTTATCTTGTCGTTACATAATACTAAGCTTGATTTAAACCATCATCACTTTGATACTTGGATTAGTCTTTTGTATGACCGAAGGGCTTCTTGGTTTGATACAGAATGTATCATAATAACTAGATATTTGTAAGGAATAATAAAAAAATAATAATTATCATCATGTCATCAACAATAAACGACCCAACAGCCACAGATGAAAAACCAAGCAGTTCGACTATAAGCACAGGGAATATAATCCTCGGAAAGTGCTATATCATGGAATTCGGCTATTAAATTGGAATATTCTGCCTATAGTCCTCTAATACGACAGACCACTATTTGTTCCTTAAACTAATAAACACTTACAGGGTCTACGCATTTATTCTAGAGAGGAGCAACAAAATGTAATATAGGAGTATTTTGCGGTCTTGTCAATAGATTCCTTTTAGAATAGCTTTATTGGAGGAATGCTAGAAAAAGTGTTAATATTTGATTAACCATTTTGGTTAAGCTATAGAGTTAAGTGAACGATGTCTACTTGGTATACAAGGTATTGAAACTTAAGGAAACGTACACGATTTTAAAGTTAAATTGTTTGTTGTTTCATATTATAAAATATTTTCCCTTTGTGTGTGTATATCTGTCGTATACGTGTATCACCCTTCTTCTTTGAAGTTCTACAAATTTGGTGCTATGGAGCGTTAACATTCCTCGTTATAAGAAAATATATGTATATTACATGACCCTTTGTCCTTTACCTAAAATAAACATTTGCCCTTGCGTGTTCACACGCAAGACAGAAGTTCCCAATTATAACAGAACACTTCAAATGATTCTGCAAATGATATTATAAAAATTTTTATCGCTCAATTAAATAATCATCAACTACAACACAACGATATTTGTTGTTAATAATATGGTGAAAAAGATTATGTAACAGAAAAGTACTTGGATATAACCTTAACATACAACTATAACTGGAAAAATAAAACCAATATTATTCTCTAAATTCCATTAACCTCCTTTTACCAAGTTCCGTTTACGGTAAGACAAAAAGTTAATGAAAGATCACGATCCACTCCCGTATCTCATTTCTGCGATAAGACGTATAGGTTTCTTATAGATTGCCATGATAATGTTCCAGTCCCTCCCGAGACTGGAGTAGCCTAGAAAACCAGAAAGGCGGTATATCGAATCAGTAATAAAATAAAAACAGATAGGGTTGCTCGAATTTCAATTCAATAGCTGCTCCTCGACGTATTAGATTATCCATTCTTCCACGTCCTTCAGGAATCCCTTTTATTAACTGGCGTCGTTTCTAGGATAAAGGCAGTCGCGTGAGAAATATAACTCGTGAGGATTATGCATATAAATGAGCTTTTGAAATTGAGAGAAGGAATTTAACAGAATAGTTCTGAGAATTTTTTTGCCGTATCTGCTGAAATAATAATACTCATAATTACATATTGTTATAATTTTTATTTTTGGAAAGAGCCAATTCTCTTCATTGGCTTGCAGTTGTGAATATAAAATATTACCGTGGGGCATTAAACGATGGAACACTGTTAACCAAAAAACAAACTTTCAGTTATTCAATAATCTGAAAAGCGCACCTGCCTTTATGATGGCATCAAATTGTTTGGCTGTGGTTTGAATTTTTCTATACACGCTATAAGGGCTTCTGTATTTTCATACACAGCATTAACAGTTCTACTTTTGAAGTTCCACCTTTTAGTAGATGCTATGGGAATCCTATTTTCCACAACTTCATCTAACATAGCAAGTCGTGGAGAATTTGAAAAGAAATTAGTAATCTCGCTCAAATCAGAAAAAAACATTCGCATATTGGGATTAATGCTTGTAGCCTGTGACATTATTAAATTTAATTGTAGGGCATAACAGTGAATATAATACGTACATGGGAATTTATCTTTAATAAGTTTTTGCACACCACCGTGAATGCCACTCATGATGCTTGCGCCGTCGTAACTTTGGGAAATTAATAGATCAGCGTTTTTTAAAACATGATTAAAAAGGTTTTCTATACAACCTGCTAATGTAACAGAATTGTGATCAGAAGGTTGATTAAAACTCCAAAATCATTCAACAGGAGAACCATTTTTTAAACTAACGCAAAACTATAACCATTTGGAAAATATTTAAAATCTCGGTTGTTTTGTCACTCGTAACAGACACAAATTTTGTATCGGCAATTTTTTTCTTGATATGTGCTTGACAAACAGAAGCATAAATTCCAATAAATCATTTTGAATATCTTTCAATATACCTTTAAACACTATAGCTTGCTGCAAATGTTCCCTTAGTGCTAAATTCAATTGAACAGAAAAATTTATGAGGCTTTTAAATATGTCAGGATTTAATGAACCTTCTCCTTCACTATGTCCACGCAGTGAGAGTTCGAAGGCTCCACAAAATTTGATGCAGTCTATAATTTTAAATAACACATACCTATCTTATTTTCACTTGCTCAATATGTTTGTCAATGCTTAGTCTAAATGTAGTCTTTAATTGTTTTGCCGAATATTTTGTTTACCTAATAAATTAAAAGCTAATTTAGCAGACAGATGTGCATGTGAACCTTGATGCCTTTTAATATTTCTGCTAAATGAACTAAATATTTAACACCTGATTTTGTCCATTCTGTTTGATCACCGCCAAACAATAAACAAAGAAAGCAATAAAGACATCAGTCATAAGTTTCTGTCTTGAAAGTTCCTTTATAGTCACGAATTTTACACTTTGTTACATTCTACACTAAATTTGGCTGTGGATTACCCGCACTTTTAATTTTTATATTTTCTTCCAAAAATAGCAACGAAAAACGAATTGTTTTTAAATATTGTACGGTAATGTCGCTAACACGGGGCGAATCCTGCATCATATTCACAGAATGAATAAATAATATATCAACGGTCGACGCCGCGACGCAAGAATATTGCAGAGTGCACCTGTAGACTGTGCAAATGTAGTACAGTAAGTGTGTGGACTATTACGGGAAACAAAGGGAGGAGAGGGTAACAGCTCATCACATCAGAGCTGCGGTCGCTTGAGCAGTGCACAAGAAAGCAGGCGTGCGAATTGCGATGGAACATTTAGTGCACGGTGGCGTACGCTATTTTATAGATATTTCGACTATTTGAAGCTTCAAGCGTTGAAATCAGGACCGGAGCAGGTGACAAAAAAAGCTAATTTCATATAATTAATAAATTTTAAAGGGTTGATATATGTTTAGAACTGACATTAGTTGGAGTTTGAAGAGATGTTTTTTGGGGAGGCATGTGCACATGTGCATTTATGGAGGAGCCGCCACTGCCCAAATCATAATGTTGATTAGGATATATGCTTACTCTCGATTTGTCTCGATTATGGTAGTACAAGTAAACAATTTCTAATGTAGATATTAACAATTAGAAGCTTACCAATATCAGGGTTTTTGGGGCAGTGCTTAGATGCAATATATAGGATAATTTTAGATAAATTCTATTTAAAAGACTAGTGTATGTTACAAACATCAATTGAATCTAATAAACAAAGAAATATCACTTGTAATAAAGTGAAAGTTTACTCGACTTTGCTTTTATACATCATCATATAATAATAATAGTAACAAGTGCATATTTTAATACACTCTTACGTATATTAATATTACCACCATCAGTACATAAGACGAAATGCATTGTTGTAATAAATAACGCTTACCATTTATACATTACTAAGTTACTCTAGGATAACTGTAGAACTTACTGTTCGAAGGAAGAATTTGATACTGCAGAAGTGAAATAAAACATACTAGTTGTAGATGGAAGCAAAAGGTAAAAATGTCAGGTATAATTTATGAAGAACCTACAGGTAAACCCATTATGCTTGGAAGTTTAATTAAAAGAGATCGATGCATGGATTGTCCATTTTTGGGTTGATTCTCCACCAACTATCTATCTGTATGGGGAAATGCGATAACGTGGCCCAATTTTGGATGCTATATCTGGTACCTAATCTAATTTAGTTAGTCTTTTTTGTGTTGTGTTATAAATAGAGCTGTATAATCGGTGCCGCGTACATGCCGCTTGCGTATGGGAAGGTGTAGAGGGGCCTCGAGCACGTGACGCGGAGTTCAATTCACGCTTAAAAATATTTTTATTCTTAGTTGAATCATCGTTTTGAAAATGACATAAAATTGTCGAAACTGCAGTAACGTTTCTGTGTAAATATAGTGATATAAAACATAGCAGTTGTTTTACTCAATTCCGTTGTGAGTAATATTTATGTTAACAGAAAATCTAAATTAATAAAAACAGTTGAAAATATCTCTCGTATTATTCAATGCATAAGTTTACGTATCTTCTCATGCCATCCAAAACATTTGTAAATTTGATGGTTGTACATTAATCAACGATTCTTGATTCGATTTCTTATAAATTAGCTAAGCTAAGAGAGCTGGGAGTTATAAACATTTTCTTTTTTATGTAAACTGAAAATATTCTATAATAGTTAATCAAGAAGACCTCGGAGGAAACTTGCTAATGAATCTTAATTCTTTAAGAAACTTAATTCATTAATTCTTTAAGAGAGTTTGGATGAACTGGAGAAATAAATATGGTATCACAGGGCAATGGATAAAAATATTTTAAATAATGTGTAAATAGAAACCTCCAATCCTTTACAAGGATCTTTAAGAAAGAACGGTTGTAAATTCCAGTACTTCATTTCTTCTTGTATATGGTTCCTTGGTTCCAATTATTACTACATTGGCGTTTCCTTGAATTGTTTATTGTTTACTTGTTTTTTGTACAAATGGACGATATATTGTACATTTTCAATTACAGTAAAGTATTTATGAATATTCCTCGTATTTTAATAACATTTGTAATGTAGCAGCATTTTTAGTATTCTCCGTATACTGATTTTTTTCCATGTATTTTCTCTAGACTTTATTTTCTAAATAAATTTAATGTGTTATATATCTATGTGTTATTTAGAATGAACTCGTCTACAAGATTCTACCGGAAAAAAATATATTGCTACAATTTAAAAGAATCATGGATGACGTCATATTCGGACTTTGAATAACGCCATCTATATTGTGTGTGTATCAAAATATATACGCGAAAAAATTGACATATCCGAGGATATTGCTCCACAATTCACATTATTAAAAATATTGAATTTATTCCACACTTTCTAATGAACCCTATATGTACGCCACTGCAGTGCGTACATATGGAAAATATTATCGAACCCGTCGCGTCAATAACCCTGTAGAACTAAACAATATTATGATTTCTAGCTATTCTTTTATCCAATAACAGAACAGATTGACCTAAAAAATTGTCAATTTATAAAAAATGAGGTCATATTAAATATTTGCCAAGGTATTGTATTTTTCTTTAATTGTGATAATATTATTAGTACTCTTTTACCGCTAACTTACCAAGTGTGCCTTTAACGTCACCCAGCCCATTTTGTAGAGATTTTATAGGCAATTAAAACTCTGAGCAAATTACCGCTTTACCCGCGCTTTTATAGATTTACCGATATGTCGACGTCAGTCGTTTTTTTTCGGCGCAATTTTACGAAAGTATCACAAAACAGATGGTTATCACAGCACTAGTCTCACCGTTCGATATACAGCTTAGAGGTAATGTTTAAAAAAAATCTTTCAACAACGTAGCGGTCTGCGGAGGTTAACCGGAGCTAGGACAACAATTTATTGATAATCCTAGGTGCGCGCTATATTCCTGCGCAATTTCGGAGTGAACTTCGCACGGAACGTGACGGAAATCGTCGAGAGAAGGACGCTCAGACAACACGCGTTTATCTTTTATGTAAAATCGTCCTCGATATCACGTTCTCCATTTATTTTTTTTGCCATCCGCAGCAAGCGCAAGACGTATGAATCATTCTATTGACAACTCTTTAGTATTATTGATAGCATATCGACGGTGATCTGACAATACCTGACATACCTACAGTTACTCCCAAAAGTATTCGGACACATGGGATTGGTGTTACTTAGTAACAATTATAATTAAGCAAAGCAAAATAATACACAATATTTCAGTGACACGCCATATTTTCAGATAGATATGTAATAAAGTGGAAATCGTTTAATAATATTAAACAAAAGAAATGTTTCATGTATAAAATACACACACAAAAGTATTTGCACAGATGCAGTTTGGATGGAATAAATACAAAAAATGTAGGAATTCAATATTTTGTGGGATATCTCTCGTCATCCAATATAGTTTGCAATCGCAGCGGCATAGAGTTAACCAACTTTTACTTTTTCGCATTCCACTATACGCGGAAAAGTAATGTAATCGTGTAAAGAAAAATTGAAAAAACGATTTTTTTTGTGTCTATTTTTCGTTTTCAGACTAAAAACAAAAAAAAAATGCGGTTCAAAAAATTATTGCTGTGTGTGTCGTTGTCGTCGGCATTTATTCTTGGTAGCACGACAACTCAACTAAATCGTGTCGGATCGATTGGGTTTTGACTGATTCTGATCGGAGACGTCTCCCAGATGGCACCTATTGATTTTGAGGTGGATACAACACACTCTACTATGTACATGGGTTATGAGGAAGTACAATGGTGGACTATTTGAGAATTTTTTTTTGTTAGCACGATCATCCAACTAAATCGTGTTGGATCGATCGGGTTTTGACTGATTCTGATTAGGGACGTCTACCAGACCACATTTATTGATTTGATTCATAGACACGCTACACCCTGTCTATGAATCATGAGAAAGCACGATGGTGGATTATTTGAAAAAAATAATACTGTCGCATAAACACATATTCTGCAATTATGTGTTGGTTTATTTTTTTCGGTCACTCAATTTCGAGATAGAGATGTTCTACGTGCGGAAAAGCCCGTTTTAAGGTTTTAAAACTGTTTATTTTGTCACGCTTGGTTCTATTTTGCTCCATTCTTCTCGCACGCAGTTTAGCAGCTGTTGACGATTTGAAACGCTATGTTTGCCTAATCTTGTTGGTAAAAGTTATTCGACAGTAGGATGTCTGCACAAGATAGGAGAACCTGGAGGTTAGCGTCCAACCAGTCTTAGGACTGATGACCTCATGATGATGAGTAGGATGTCTAATAAAAATAAATGTAGGATTTTTCCACACGTACAACATCTCTATCTCGAAATTGAGTGGCTGAGAAAAAATAAACCAACACATAAATGCGGAATATGTGTCTTATGCGACAGTTTTATTTTTTTTCAATTTTTCTCAAATAGTCCACCGTACTTTCTCATGATCCATGGACAGGGTGGGGTGTATCCTATCCACCTAAAAATCAATAGATGTCGTCTGGTGGATGTTCCTAATCAGAATCAGTCGAAACCCGATCAAATCGGACACAATTTAATTGAGTGATCGTGTTAACAAAAATAATTTCTCAAATAGCCCACCATTATGCTTTCTCATGACCCATTAACATGGTAGAGTGTGTTCTATCCACATCAAAATCAATAGGTGTCGTCTGGAAGACGTCTCCGATCAGAATCAGTCAAAACCCGATCGATCCGATTCGATTCAGTTAATTTTTTTACTCGATTACATTACTGTTCCGCGTATAGCGGAGTGAGAAAAAGCAAAATACAAACGTGACAATATTATCGAAAATAAACCTCGATCACGTAGGCCACGGTTATTTTCCAAGAGAGACGAAAATATCATTATGAGAATAATTTTAAAAACCCATGTACAATAACACCATAAATTGTTTCTGAGTTACAAATCACGTTGACCAATTCAATAAGTTGTGAAACAATGCGGCGCCGACAAGTGTTTCGCAACAGAAATTTACATGGCCGAATTGCACGTAAAAAGTCGAGTGATGTTCCTCGTATATTATATGTTTTGCTTATGTATTATTATTCAATTCATAACATAAATGTTATAAACTATATTTATCGAGCTGAGATAAAAATAAGAAGAACCAGTATTGAGTCAGCTTATTAAAATCGTATATATTCTATTGGAATATGCAGTTATAACAATAAAGTTACCGAGCTAAATTTATGCTACTTACAAAACCGATTCGTGTATTATTTTACCGTAATTAATTTCATGAACAAAACTGCCGTATATCATCCAGCTCAGCCGAAATGAGTGGAAAAAAAGAAGAACAGAATATATTTTCCAGGCAACATATAAACGTTGATGTGTCAAATTCGAATCGTACAAAACACATTGTTCAAAGAGTTATCTCAGGTGACTGTAACTTACTTTTACGTAAATCTTTCGAAACATTGTAAAACGGATAAACAAAATTCATAAAGGGCGACGAGACAGGGCTTCGCTAGGACAATTGAAAATACAACGTTTTACAAAAGGAATTACATTTACCGGAATGGAATATCAATGAGGCCATGAAAATGAAAACCCCGTCGAGTTTTTCATGTAAATTTGTCTCTCCTCAAATGAAGGCTTTTCACGAGAATGTTTGTTTACGAGTGCCCTTTGTTTATAATTTCTAACGCAGTCAGTGCGGGATGTTCTCTCTCTTGGACCCTACCGAAGAGAATGAATATGAAAATGTAATCAAGTCGACCGTTTACACAGGGTAGGTAATTATTAATTCTGCCACGATATGTACGTACATGTGCACTGCCATAAGCAACGTATTTATATGGAGAATTTTTTGCATGTAGTTTATTAAACTGGCCTTTGACATTTCAAAGTGGGTATACATATAATATTTCTTGAAACAAAGGAAATATTACATTCATGAAACAAAATAACTTAATTAAATTGATATATGAGAGGTTTTGAGTATAAATATAATCACGACACACTTTTACTGCTCTGTTTCTGGATGAATTCCCTAAATTGGTCGTTATACCCACATTGTTTTTTAAGTATACTTGTCAACAGCATATGTTCTTTTAATTCAATTAATAATATTTTTTAATTTCATCACAACTGACAACAGCGGCGGCTCGCGACGAAAACTTTGGGGGTTCACAAAGTTTTCTTTACTTGTATTACATACAAGTACAAAATATTCATATTTTAAAATGATAATAAATATACTTAATTTTGTTTTTGTTGGTAATGTTTACTTATCATTTTTCAGGATATTTCTTGCATGTATATCTAACAAAAACACGGGTGTAGAGTATAATAAAGTACTTGGTTTATATTAACTTGATAGTAACCAATATGTTAGTTTTATAGAATAAACACAAATTAAACACAATGTTTAAATAGGAAGTCCATTCTCCTTCCTTTGAATTCTGCGAATTTATTGATAACTAAGTTATTAAAATCGGGAATGTCTTGCACCAATTTTTTTTCTATTGACAGCATGGCTAACGCATATAATCGATTTTCATTCTAATGCTTCTTAAATATGCTTTGATTTGTTTTAATGTCGAAAAATTTTTTTCTGCTTCTGCAGTGGATATCGGACTTGTTACTATAGTTTGGAGCACATCATAGGTTGCTGAAAAGATTTTCTGTGGATTATTTACGATAATGAATTTCAGCCAGTGTACAGCTCCAGATAGATTTCTAAAATCTGGTCTTTGATAAATTATTTTTAGTTCAGTTTGAAGTCTATACCAATCCACTAAACCAATTTTCACCCAATATGATTCCGCAGTTTCCAGAGCAAACATGGAAAACAAAACAAACTATTTCTTATTTCACAACCGCATTGCACAACCGCATAGCACAACCGAAATTCTATTTTTCATATAGTTCTATTTTAAATAGTCCCATAAAATCTCTTTTTGTCCATTTTGTAATTTGTGTTCAGTTGTCAGTATTGAGCCGCCGGCGCCGCGCCGTTGTATTGTCGGTTTGGGCCGCCCGATATTTTTAACCTGAATTTTTTCTTCCAATGTTAATTTTCTAAAAGAGTCTCTTAAAAAGTTCACATTAAATTTACACATTTCTTCAGAATAACGTTCAGAAGAACATCCCGCTACCGTATCAATTTTTCAGGATTATTTATAAATGTATTGTATAAATTATACAATATTGAAATGGTCGAAACTCACACGCGCGAAATCGTCAATACTATTGACGAGACGTAAACATTGTATTATTCAATCTGTTAAACGCATGTCTGGTAACACTCACAAACATGTGCACATGTGCAGTGCACTAACATCATATCGGCACATAGAATGTGTGCCATATGGGATGGAAGAGGAGCGATTTTTAGTACCAATTAGCTGGACAGAGAGGTACATAGAAAAGCATGCCTTTATCGACGGCACATTCGACTAAACCACAGACCGATTGAAATAGGTACGTTGCGGCTGTTGCGTGATAGCATTAAGAGAAGGAATTTTGGTTTTGCCAAATTGTTCGTGAAATCTGTAATTCTGGGGATTTTGCTTTATTATTACTTAAAAAATGGAAAGGAGCATATTCGTGAGACGTTAATTAAATAGTTAGTTTATAAATCAATGAATAGGAAATAAATCATGATTAGGTGTGATTTTTGATTTCTTTCGTTTTCTTCTTCTTTAGGGGGCACGTGCTTATGTGCTCTTATATAGGAGCCGCCACTGGCTAACAAATTCTAAATTTTAACTCTGGTATATATGCACGAAGAATTTTATTGTAGGAAATTTCATCACATTAGGAAATAAGGAGGTACTGGAATAATAAGTGTGCTCTTGAATTTGATTGTCTACCATAAAGCTTACAGTAAATAACATCTCACAAAGTGCAACTAATTAGAAAGTAAACTCATGTTAAATTCAACGGAGAGACTCAGTGTGTGGTGAGATTACACTTCCCATACTGTGGAAAACACGCGGCTGTTAATACTTAACTGTTAATTAAAATCGGATTAACTGACTTGCTGAGTGGTTTACATCGACGCTATTATATACTGGTAAAGAGTCCGCCCGATTACACTATTATTTTGTAAACAAGAAGGAATTAAACGTATAAGATATTTAATAATCCTCATGAAACGGAATTACTGCAATAAATCATTGATCAAACGTCAAATTTTGATGCTCTAACTAATTTCATCTTCTCAATATAATCTTGTGCCAGATACTATGAACATTATATCGTACACGAAAATCACGAATATCTAGATGAATTTCGAAAACATGTGAAAAAATATTTTTTAAATTTAGAAAATCTAGTTCCAAAGGAAATACGAAAAAATCTAAAATTTAATATGACATAAATTATACTCAATATACATGTATCAAAAAGCTATGGCTTACCGCATCTTAGAAAGACGAAAACTTCATCCAAATAAATCAAGATTAATCAAGGCTTTCAAGGTGATTCGAGGGTGAACTGCGCTCTTGTAATTCTTTCATTCAAAAACGTACTGAAGACAATAAGTCTCCATTTCATGTACTTTCATCGGACAAGTCTTCTTTTATAAATAATGTTTGTCTAATTCTCAAAATTGAGTTATTAATCATCACAACATTCATTAGTATATATGTACATATCGGTTTATAACGTCCTTCGCCGTCTTCCGATTCCTAATCCCATTCTTCTCTGTTTCTCCACATGTCCTCGTTCAAATCTCTCTCCCGAACTTTATTATCAATGCCCTCTCTCCAACTTTTTCGTGGCCTTACTCGCTTTCTTTTTCCTTGTGGTTTCCAGTTTATAATTTTTTTGGGTATTCTATCATTTGGCATTCGCTGAACATGCCCATACCATACGAGTTGTTTGGTTCTTATATCATCTACAATGTCATGTGTTATTCCCATCATATTTCTTATTATCTCATTTGTTACCCTTTCTCTCTTTGATTTTCCAACTGACCTCCTCCAGAAGTCCATTTCTGTGGTTCTTGTCATTCTTTCTGTTTTTTCTTTTATTGGCCATACTTCACAACTATAGGTTACTAGACTTTTAATTATTGAATTATATATTCTTCTTTTATTTTCTTTTGTTATTTGTTTATCCCATGTAATGCTGTTCAACATTGTAATTGCTCTTTTTCCTTGGATGTTTCTTTCCGAAATCGCTTCATCGTGTCTCGTCGTTTGATATTTTCATGCCTAGATATTTATATTCCTTGCAGTGTTTGATGTTTTGCCCGGCTGACAGAAGTAGATCTTGTTGTTGTCCTCCAATACACAAGTATTTCGTTTTCTTCACATTAACCTCTAAACCCCATTTTCATACTCCTCGATAAGTTTTCGTGTCACATAATCCATATCATCGATATCTTGCGCAATAACTTGGTGATCCGTAAAGGATAATGTGTATAGTGTTGATATATCATCTATTGGTATGCCCATATTGTGACATTTTCTCTTCCAAGGCATCAATGTGCGTTCTAGATATATCTTAAATAGTGTAGGAGATAGGCAGCATCTTTTTTTAAGTCCCTTAGTTACTATAAATCCCGTTATTATATTGTGTCCTATTTTTATTCTAGATCTAGTATTATCATACAGAGACTTTACAGCCTTTATTGATTCTACATTTAATTTAATTTAATTGACTTTAGACATTCAATAGTGTGTCCAGGAAAATCCCAGTGTAAATCTTCATCAACGAAGGTGCAGAAGAAGAGAAAGAAAATCTGCCTGCATATATTTCTTAAAAGTTGCCTTTGAATAAACATATCAGTCTTATACAGAGTTAAGTTAGTCCTTAAGTCAATAACTTAAGTAATATAAAATTGTGTATTAAAATTTTTGTTTTAAATTTTAATTAGCCAAGCTTCCAATGTATGTTTTATTAAAATAATAATTAAAGTCAATTGACAGTGTAGTTTTTACATCACTTTTTGTGTCATTTAAATAGGCAAAAATAATCTATGATTCCGATTTATAAATTTTTTAAACCTCAAACCTTTCAAATGAACCCCTATTCCATTTGAGAAAATTAAAGGAACAACTGTATTTCAAAAGAGGCTGATGTATAGAATGGAGGAGGAAGTCTGAAGTAAATTATGCCCAAGTAATTTCGTATTAGTATTAAAGATTGACGGATTTCATAATTTTACTTAAAAATGGTAAATTATTTATGAAACTAATTTATTGGTTACCTACGGAGCACAGTGTACAAGCAGCAGCATTCAGTAGTTGACAGTTCAATTTCCTCGATACTATCAGCTCAATGTATTTAATAGTTACTGAAGATATAAATATGACCGGGATTTAATCTATAAACAGACTCTATAGATGTATCATGTGTAAGGAAAACGATTAAGTCTATAATTGACACATGGACAATTATAAGCATTTTATAAATATTATATTGATGTTTTATTGACTATTATACATGCAAATTCAGTTGTGTTTATCCTCCTCTATATATGGAGTCTCCCTTTTGTAATTTGCAAGTCCATTTCTGTATCTAAAATATTTTAATATACAATAGCGACTATTGTAATGTCGGACATCAAAGACTGCGAATGTATTAATTTGATTTTAAGATAAAGTTAACCTATAGCCAAAGACACAATGCAAAGTTTGAATTGGCAGATGGTAATTTATAAACTACTTTGTCATATAATCTAGTGCTCATCGTGGGCATGTAGCCAGGAGAATACTTGTTTTGGCCTAATCTGTTTAGTCCTTATTGCGTAAGGCATTTGCGGATGGTGTGGCGTATAATAAATAATCTGCTCACTTCAATATTCTATAGCGAAAGAACTGTTGATAGCAACATTATCGCACTACATGTCATTATAAAAATGACCTTTTGATTCAACTTCTATAATAGAACACACTAAAGCAATCCAGAGATTCTCGATGATCTCTAAAAAAATTTTAAACGACATAATTAATAATATAAGGTTAATTAACCGTGTTAATGGTTAACCAACATTTCATATATTGTATATTTCTATCCTTGTCCTTTTTAGATCCCTTTTCGGAAGTTATTCTATAGATCAAGTCATATAAATGACACTTGGAGAATATAAGTAAGAAACCTATATAAATGTAATGAGAACCCTGTATATATTAAATGAGTTGTTCTATATGTACTCAATGACGCTGTATCTTAAATACTTTTAATTGGATTGGTTGCATGTGGGCGAGAAACTGCGAATCCAAAATGGCGTTCAGTTATATTCACTGATTGTAGGACCTTTTAATCCGCGTTTTATTTATACACCGGAAAATCCCTCCGGGACACTTCTTCGAAAGTAGCTGAACTCGTTTGTTACTTGCTGAGGATACGTTATGCGTGTGCCATATATATATGTAATAAGCTTCCCCCTTGGGTTACCCAACAAATCGTTTTCATCTTCTTTGAGCAGGCTGAATCTCAACTGAATAACAATAATTTTGTTTTGTTAGACTCAGGGTAAAGGTTTATGTTTGTGACGTATTTTGGGGTAAAAGGTAGGACTCTATCGTATATTATTTATGTTGTAATTATTTAATAAATTTTATTTAGAGCAAAGTACCCGATGTAGGATATACAATATTTTTTAATCAATTTAATATTATGAAAATTATTAATCTTATCCATGTTTAAATATCATCGCCATGAATACCTAAAAGTATGAAAACTGCTATATGGATAAATCTAATTAGGAATACTATTTAAATTTACCTATATATTTAATTATTGTCACATTTAAAAATTTATAATGTAGATTGTGGTAGATGGACTTGTATAATTTATTTCATCGCTATTTGCCAAATAAAAAATCTCAAAATATGCCGTAGCTTGTTTTTATGGCTAGGCTCAGGTCGACTGTTCCATTTATCGGCAATATAAGAGAGTTTTTTTATGTGGAAAATGGCGATGAAACGAATAGTAATAGATGTCGTGTTTCCATAAGATTTAAATTACAACATATAAAAGTTGATCATCAAATTATACCAGGTATCAACACGATCGTGTATCAACTCGTTATTTTTTAAACAATTGGAATTAAATTTTCATATTTGAAAAAGAAACATGCCAGTTGATACATGATCTCGTTGATACCTGGTACAGCGATAGCCTCTATAATTATATAATACGGCTTTAACAATAAGATAAAAAACTCTTAGAATTCCAAAACAAATTGGCAAGCAATTTTGATCAGTAACTGGTAATATAGTCCATGGATTTGAATATATTTATCTGTACATCTTGATTTGTTTAGTAGAATGGGGTGTCTCGAATATTGCATAAGAATTTGCTAATCTCCGAAGAAAGGAAAACTCTTTAAGTATGCAAATTCTGTTTAGTTATTTACCAGTATTCAAATGCACGTGGTGACATTTTATGTATATATTTGCTTAAATGTGGGGAGCTTGAATATTTTGGCAAACATTTATAGAATCAGTTACAGGATGATTGTGGAAATAGTGGTCCTTTGACAATACGAAATATATTCTATATTTCTCAACCTTTACTATATTAGCATGCATCTCCCAGCCCATCGTGCTTTACCGAAACTTTAAGTTTCGGTATCAGGACATGGTTAGATTGCTACCTCGGTAGGTTAACTGGTTCAAGTAGCTCGACTAAATAGACAGATAGATAATATTGCGGACCCGAACCAGTAACTTATCTAAATGAAAAGGAACCGATTCTTAAATAACTGTGCTATATATAATACACTGCTCTTACAAATAACTCAGTGAGGCCATCTGTCAAGACTGCATTACTAAATTAACTTCTTAAATTATTATTTAATCTACAAGAAAAGATTAGGCGTAAACTTAATGGTATAGACCAGTAGTGCACTCCAAAAAATTATTATTGAAGTAATTTAAGGATTTTTAATCATCTCCAGATGATGCCAATTTTGTTGGCGAAACGCACGTCGAGTGTAGTGTATAGTGTTTTGGTATTTTGTGGAAAACTACGTCAGTGTTACCTACTCCAGTATTATAAAACTAGTTCTCCAAATATCCAAAATTATGTATAAACAGAAGTACATATATAATACGAGTTAACGCGAGTTATGTTTATTTAATTAAATGTGATTCAATGCAATTAAGAAACCAACGAGGAAAGGAATTCTACTTATTAATCTGTAGAGGTAAAGTTATATTACAGTTTTTACAACGTTTTAGAACATCTACAAGTCCTTCAGTATTGATATGATGTTCTCTCGCTACTCATAAACATCTATCAAATTTTAGATTTAAATTTCAACCTCATTCAGCAAAATAATAATTAGTTTCCGCCCTCAAAAACAGTACATATTAAGAAAATCAAGAACTGTCAGTGCATATAAAGAAGATCAAGAAAAACCCAACAATCAAAAATTTTTATTTTCTAACGTTCGTAATATGACATTATACTCTCTCTCTCTCTCTATCTCTCTCCCTCTCTCTCTAGAACCGCTACAATTTTAGTACGTAATTGATCAAAGTTACAAGCTCATTAATGTTCGTGACGGTAAATTTTTACTTTTATATATCCCTATAAATAGAAATCATTAGAGGCTAAGTAGGGTGATATTGGAGGCCATTTGATTGTGCCTATTCCACTTATAATGCAATTGGGAAATTTCTACAAGACGTCACGCATCCCGAATATTCAAACTGATGAACGATATTCATAATTGTTTGAATTGTCAGGATGGGTCCATATTCAAATCCAAATGTAAATCACGAAACAATTTTCAAAGCAGTATTATTTCCATAGTACCACTAAATAATCTGCGCTCTTTTCTCTGTTGTATGAACTATTATTTTTAAAAAGTTTGCGCACGCAGCTGAACGCTAGTTATCTCTGTACAAATAATAATGAAAACTAATTCTTAATATCATACAAATACATTTTATGGGCTATCATATGCATTCCCGCTTCTATATTGTTTTATTAAAAAATAGCTCTCAGGTAGCATCTAGGCGAAAGCCGTTAGTGACAACAACGTAAGTATATAAAATCTATTTTGTTCTAAAATATGAATTTTTCTATTTCTCTTCTTTTGTCGCACATAAGTTGTCCATTCAAGATTTAAAGTGGCCAGCTCTATATGTAATGATATTAAATGAATCATCAGTATTTATACTAAATAATCATCATCATCATGAGGTCATCAGTCCTAAGACTGGTTGGACGCTAACCTCCAGCTTCTCCTATCTTGTGCTAACCTACGCATTTCGCTAATTGTGCTACAACCTACATCCCTTATTATTTACGAGCAGTAGTCTAATCTAGGCCTATCTTTGCCTTTCTTCACTCCTATTTCAGCCTCCAAAATATCGCAGACTATTCCCCCATGTCTCAGCAAGTGGCCTACCATTCTATCTCTTCTCTTCTTTATGTTTTTCCACATACTTCTTTCCTCGCCGACTTCTTCGTTACTAACCCTATCGGTCCGCGGTATTTTCATCATTCTTCGATAACACCACATCTCAAAAGCTTCTAATTTCTTCCTACTTGCTTCGCCTACCGTCCAGGTTTTCCAACCGTATAGTGCCGTGCTCTATACATACATTTTCAAAAATCTCTTCCTTGTTTCTAAGTTTATTACCCCCGAGCATAAAAGTGCCTTTTTGTTAAAAGCTACTATATAAACAAAATAAAAAAAATAGTTTTTATCCGATGGTCTACACAAACTAATAAATAATTAAATACTTTAGTATAATTAATTGAAGTAGATTATGCCCATTTTCTTAGTGCTTATTTTCTTGAAAACATTGAAAAGTTTCAGCTTCTTTAAACAAATCGAATGTATCTAAACTTCAGCTTTGTATGGAAGGAAAGATGAAAATTGTGTGTATTAGTGAAGCCGTTTTCGTATAAATAAAAACAAACCTTAACTCTACACTTTACGAACTCTAAAACTGATGGCCCATATAAATCAGATGGGTAATTCTTCCTCTTTGCAGGTATTCCTTCTTATTTTACAGGAATATAAACTGCTGATAAATGCTCGAGTTTTATGGTGAAGAGGATTCGAAATAATGACAAGCATTTTTCACGAATTTGGAATGAATGTCGTACGCTTTCTAGCCGTTTACTTTAATAAAGTTTTCATAAGATAAGAATTTTTTATCTTATGAAATTTTAAGCATGTTTTATGTAAAATATCATCTTTCCACCATGTATTTTTCTACATTCAACTACCTTTCATCAGGAAAAAAATTAAGTCCACATATATGTGTTCAAATACCTTTATCGTTTGCTAGAATTATTGAATATACAAGGGATTATACTTCAAAATTACAAATTACAGGAATCAGTTGTTATGAAATTACCGGCTAGAGATATTAAAAAAAAAACAATAAGAAATTAATTAGTTATTCCTATCATCATTATCAGATCAGTATATATTTATGTTATATCCATTTTGGTCTTGATCTAGCTGAATTCACACTGAAAAAAATGTGGCAAATGAAGGTGATTAATAAGTGCGACATCTCAGTCATGGTTTGTTTACTAGTTGACTATATTTCTATCAAGGTTGGAATAATACTACTCATAAACGTCTAGTGTCATTGGATTTATATATACTTCGTATATAATTGTAGGAAAATGACGGTTTAGAAAAAGGTAATTCTACAGTTACTTTAATTGATTAACCAATAGTATTGTGTTTTCAAAAGTCAAGGATATACATAGAGACAAGGACAAATACACCCATGCTTAGGGAAAGTTACAAAAATTTGCCCGTTGTTGGGTTCGAACTCCGGTATACAATGACACTTTTAATGCTGAGCCCAGTTCGTCACATTAGACCACAATGCGAGTGATATTTTCGCAAAACCACTTCTATACACTCAGATGTAATGATAAGTCATCCATCCAAGTAGTGGTCACAGCAGGAAGTACTCAACTTTCATTAGCTACGCGTCTAGCAACTAATGTGAGTGCCAATCATCGTATTCCGTAGTTCTATCTACATAGTTTTATTACATAGTTTTCAATAAATATCTGCAGCTCTTATTGGAAATCACTGATGACACTATTTTAGTGGGGTGAAGTAATAATATATTAATAATCATATAGGAAACGCATCTCTAAATATGCTGAGGTTTGATTTAACTAACTTCTTTTCTTAAATCAGATCGGTAGCGTATTTTTTTTAATATCATTTAATTCGATTATTTCGACATTTCAACGTAATTTCTTTTTCGCCGCCACAGTTGAAGAAATGTCACAACGGCAATATTAAAAAAGTTTTCGCATTCAGTGTATTGGCATCATAAATCTGCTCAGATCCTTTATTTAAATGTGGGCTCGCACAGTCCGATATAAGGAAATTCAGGGAAAAATTTGAATGAATGTTCTTACGTGGAGATCTGAATATGTCTTCTATCTACATGCGCCATTATTCGCAATGGAATAGAGTGTGAATTCACAAAGATTAATTTTGAAAGAATTTATTTATTTGAAGATGAATTTTCTACCCGAGTTAGATATAGGCATAATAGTATATTCGAATACTTTAATAAACCTATAACAGAAAGTACTTTCTATTCTTAAATGCATACGCAAGAGTCAGTAGATGTAGGGACTTAAGAAACTATATGTTTTAAAATTATGACAGTCTAATATAAAAATATATTCTGTCAACTCTTTTGTCAAAACTAACTATCTATTTTTAAATATAATTTAAATATTATATTAATATTTATCTAAAAATTAGCAGAATTGAGTTACTAATTTAGGCTTGATTTCATTAGAAAGGTGGAGAGATAAGTAGAAATGTGTAATAAGACGCTAATTGTGAATTATTCTTATTATTGAATCTAGTGCCCCTTCAGGCAAATACTAATAATTGTAAACAATTGATTGTCATTAAGATTTCTATTCTACAAAACTCTTTTTAGTATTAGTAGAGGAAGCTTTTCCAAATTCTCATAACGAAGGTCAGGTATATAAGGAGTTTCATATTTTAAATATTAAATTGAGTTACGTAAAGGATATCTGAAGAGACACAAACTGGTCAGATAAAATTTTTATTTTTCTGTACTCCACTATAAGCGGAAAAGTAATGTACTCATATAAAGAAAACGTGAAAAAACAAAAAAAATTTATTTGGGTTTCTTTTTCGTTTTTTGGTCTAAAAACAAAAAAAAAACGGTTTTTAAAAATTTTTTGCTGTGTGTGTGTGTCATCGTTGTCGTCGGAATTTATTCTTGTTAGCACGATAACTCGACTAAATCGTGTCGGATCGATAGGATTTTGACTGATTCTGATCGGAAACGTCTCCCAGATGACACCTATTGATTTTGAGGTGGATAGGATACACCCCACCCTGTCATGAGAAAGCATGATGGTGGACTATTTGAGAAATTGTGTTTGTTAACACGATAACTCAACTATGTCATGTAGGATCGATCGGGTTTTGACTGATTCGGATCAGGGACGTCTCTCAGGCGACACCTATTGATTTTGAGGTAGATAGAACACACTTTACCATGTTCATGGGTCATGAGAAAGCAAAATGGTGGACTATTTGAGAAATTTGTTTGTTAGCACGATCACTCAATTAAATCGTGTCGGATCGATCGGACTTCGACCGATTCTGATTAAGGACGTCTACCAGATGACATCTATTGATTTTGAGGTAGATATGACACACCCCACCCTGTTCATGGGTCATGAGAAAGCACGAGGGTGAACTATTTGAAAAAAGTAAAACTGTCGCATAAAACCATATTCTGCATTTATGTGCTGGTTTATTTTTTCTCGGTCACTCAATTTCGAGATAGAGATGTTCTATGTGAGGAAAAGTCCGTTTTAAGGTATTAAAACTGTTTATTTTGAATGTGGAGTTAATAAAGATAACCACCTTTATAGACTAGTCTGAAACTAATATAAAATTATGTTTCTAAGTTTTATTCAGTAACATAAACTACTTCCGTTTTTCTTATCTTTCATTTCTATTTTATACATATATTTGTTAATTTATATATTTGTTATTGAGTTGAATATTTTACTTTGTTAAATCACTGTTTTTGTCTCATTCGTGACTAGTCTAATTTTAATATACATAAATATTCCTGACGTAACTGAAATATAAGAGAGAAATTAAGGCGAAACCAAGTGAAAATTTGTTCTGATATGGAGCCAAAGCAATCAACGCTGGTGATGAGAGGCAGGTAGAGGATAAGAAACAATTTTCTTTCGTTAATTTTCAGTAAGAGCATTTTACGATAGAACCCACGTAGTAATATATAAGATAAATTTGTATAAGATTCCCTTTCAAACAAATTTATACAAGACGCTCTTTTATAAACTCTTACCTTTCGGTAAAGTTAATAAGATTAGAGGTTAATTCGCAATTAATCTTGATGTAAAGGTTATACTCTAAATAACACTCCCTTTTACTTCGCATTCTTTGACAATACATGGAAAATTAAATGTTAAGAAATTTATTGCAAGATGTACTTGTTCGGAGTGAAGATTGATGAGATATATATTGTCAAGAAAATAATCTATAAATCAAGTATCTGTGAATAAATATACTCTTCTTTTCAGAAAACTCATTTTAGTAGCAGATAATCATTTAAACAAAACTTTATAATTTCCCAGGGTATTAATTATCTTCACGTTATAGTTGACAAAGGATTTTTACTATAATTCGAATTAGTTCTGGTTGAATGAACATCGAGAAACTCAAGGGGGAGCAACTCTGTTGTAGATCTGAGTGCATTAAAGAGTTTTTGTGTAGAACAAAAATATTCCAACCATGATTAATCTATGAATTAAATAGGATAAACATTTATATAGGTGGTAATTATATCTTTGCTCGAAGAAAATTCACCTTTCAGCATACTGTCTTTGTTTCATTCATTTGTTTATTGCACAAAAGTAGTTAATAGTCAACAGTTAATTCCAACAAACCAAATAGAAGAGGTTAATAGCAGCGCTTTAAATAATACAGTGTCTGAATGCCATGAACATAGTTTCCTGTTGCACAATATATAGGGATTCATATAATCGTGTGCGATGTTCTCAATTTAATAGAAAAGGAACAAAATAGGATAAATAAAAGAATTATAAATGAATAAATCAGGAGGAGAAGGGCAAGTTTAATTCACTATATTGCAGAATACATAAGTAGAAGAGTAGAATAAATACCGTTTCATCAATTTATAAATTTACCGATGGACTTAATTAATCTGGTATCTTTATTTGGATATTATTAATTCATCAAATGGAGATCCATTATTTGACTATTCATGTGATCTATGGAGAAATTCACCATGTTCTAGTATTCATCTTCTTACAATTGTGTTTGTTACGCTAATTTTATTAAAATACTTATTTTTGCTAACCAAATATTTTCTTTCTATTTATATACGTCAAAAATAAACACAAAACAATCACATAGTGTATTCACACTTATGTTTAAATCGTTGTAAACTTTGTAAGTAAACAAATCGGTCTTTTATGCCTCATGATATAATGTTCATATTTATATGCAAATACAAAATGTTACTAAATGTCCCTAAAATTACTTAATAAACTCATAACACCTACTAATTGTTCAATTTATTGGCCAAATTATTGCAGATAATAAATTGAAACATAATTTCTGTTTTACATATACCTCAGAAAGTCAATGTGACTAGTTTACGTTTGAGGAAAATTGTTATGTGTAAAATAGCTGGTAGACACATAATTGAAATAATATAGTACAGAATACCATGGTCTTAAATGAATAAGCATAAATAAAAAATTCTATTGGATAAGTATAAATAAGGAGAAATATATTAATTAATTAAGCAGTTCGTTCAGTTAAAATAATTATAGAATACACTTCTTTCAAGCAAATATTACAAACTTCAGAAATATACAGGGTGAGTCACGGTGGATGGAGTATTAAAAGTATATGGACAACGGATCTACCGATTGCTTTGAGATTTTGGTTACCAAAATAGTCGAGTATGATCTATGCAACTAAAATATTTTCGGAAGTGCGGTGCTGGCACTTATACGTAAAACCGGCAACATCTTCCTTATTTTAAATAGAATACCCTGTATATTTTTGCATTTTTCGGATTTTTGTCTCTTTCTGAGTAACTTTTGTGACTAGGCAAGGCCTGGGGGCATCTTCTCCATTAATCTAATGTTTCCAATATCATACAGGGTGAGTTAGAGAATGCTTTTTAGAAGTGATTTAGAGAAATGCACGAAAGTCAATTTTTTTAAATGGAATGCCCAGTATATTATTACTAATTCGGAAAGGTGATACATTTACCTATTTAAAAATGTTAATGTCCCCTATACCTAATGCGCACCGTTTTCGATTTACAGACACTTTTCTGTAACCCTTCCAAGAATATTATATCTTTTGGTATGTTGTCATAACGGGTGGGCCATGAAATTTTTATTTTATCATTTTGTAATGACAACAGACATGCTATTTTTCTAAATAAATTTGACATTAGTAATATTTGCACTTAATTTGAATAGCTGTACCAAAAATATGGCAGAAAATAATTATACAAACGCAATTTTAATGGATTTGTTTATTATGCATGGACAGTGCAATAATATTATCAACAGAACTTGTAAAATATTTAATGAGAAGTATCCGAATTTGCCGCAGATGAACAAAAGAAAGTTTCTACGAATTCAGAGAAATTTTATAAATTTTGGTTCGTCATTAAGAGAACCAATAAATTTACCGAAACTTGTGACATCTGACGAGGTGAATGAAATCAATGTGCTAGTATATTTTCATGTAAATCTCCTGTATTCCATACGTTGTGCTGAACAGGATTTAGGATTGCCATATTCATCCATTCGAAGAATACTAACAAACCATAAAATGCATAATTATAAATTTACAAGAGTCCAATTCCTCATGCCTCAGGATTATCTACGGAGAATAAAATTTTGTGAAATGTTGCTAGTACGTATGCAAGAGGACCCCAATTTTTTAAAGAAAGTTATATGGACTGATGAATCTAAATTTTCTAGGGAATGGATTTGTAACACACGAAATCGTCACCACTGAGCCATATACAACACCACATTACTAGAGAGGCATGTTTTGAAGTTAAATTTAGTTTCAATGTTTTTTGTATGTTAATGGATGATAAAATAAAATATTACATATACGACGAAAAATTGAACTGCAGAAAATATTTAAATGTAATTAGAACAATTGTGGAAGGCTTCGTTGATAATCTGTCACTTGAAAAATATAGAACTTGTTGGTATCAACTCGACAGAGCTCCTCCACATTGTACATACGAAATTAGTATGGAGTTGGACCGCATTTTCGATGACCGTTGGATTAGACGTTTTGGACCGCAGAATTGGCCTCCGAGGTCCCCTGACTTTACCGCGTTAGATTTTGGCTTTGGGGCATTCTTAAAGATAGAGTTTATAAAACTCCACAACAGGAAAGAATTAGAATGTCGAGTAGTTCAAGAGATTGAAAACTTGGACCCCGCTGATATAAGAGCTGCTACAATCAACGCTGTCTATCGTCGTATACAAAAGTGTCTGGAAGTTAACGATCAACATTTCGAACAGTTACTACAATAGTTTTAATATTGTTATACATTTTATTAGTTATTGGTATTATTTGTTATTGCTACTTATAGCCTTTATTACTGTTATTGCTGCTTAGGTATTATTTTTTCCTAATACTGACACTGTTGTTATGGTTCTCTTAATGACGAACAAAAATTTATAAAACGTCTCTAAATTCGTAGAAACTATCTGTTGTTCATCTGCGGCAAATTCGGATACTTCTCATTAAATATTTTACAAGTTCTGCTGATAATTTTATTGCACTGTCCATGAATAATAAACAAATCCATTAAAATTGCGTTTGTATAATTATTTTCTGCCATATTTGTGCTACAGCTATTCAAATTAAGGGCAAATATTACTAATATCAAATTTATTTAGAAAAATAGTATGTCTGTTGTCATTACAAAATGATAAAATAAAAATTTCATGGCCCACCCGTTATGACAACATACCAAAAGATATAATATTCTTGGAAGGGTTACAGAAAAGTGCCTGTAAATCGAAAACGGTGCGCATTAGGTATAGGGGACATTAACATTTTTAAATAGGTAAATGTATCACCTTTCCAAATTAGTAATAATATGCTGGGCATTCCATTTAACAAAATTGACTTTCGTGCATTTGTCTGTCACTTATAGAAAGCATTCTCTAACTCACTCTGTATGATATTGGAAACATTTGAGTAATGAAGAAGATGCCCTCAGACCTTGTCTAGCCACAAATGAAAAATTATCCTCTTATTGCTGCGTAGGTAGCAGAAAACACGATTTACTGAAAGTAAAAGTTTTGGCAATAAATTCAGAATAGAATTATTATCTCGATAACGGCTTGAGACAGATATAGGGAAATATTAATAAAAGTTACTCAGAAGGAGACGACAATCCAAAAAAGTCAAAAACATATAGGGTATTCTATTTAAAATAACGAAGATGTTGCCGGTTTTACGTATAAGTGGCAGCACTGCACTTTCGAAAATATTTTAGTTGCATAGGTCATACTCGACTATTTTGGTAATCAAAATTTCAAAGCAATCGGTAGATCCGTTCTCCATATACTTTTAATACTCCATCCACCGTGGCTCACCCTGTATATATATATATATATATATATATATATATATATATATATATATATATATATATATATATATATATATACCGTGCCTTCATTTTAAAACTGTACATAGGTTACACCGTTCGGTCCATCTCGGATAATTAGCCACCGCTCAGGTGGGGAGTCCGGCCGTACGCCGGCGCCGTGATGATCGACGACTTAGATTTCACATTTACCGTCGCATACGTGTTTGGCATTTAGATGAGTGAACTTCGTAGTAATACGTGTAATTTTAAATAGATTTTTTTAATTCAAAACTTAATAATTATGATGTACTCACTTGAGGAAAAAATTGATTTGATATCATGGTCTCTTCAAGGACATTCATTACGTGCAATAAGGGACCTGTTCTCAGTTAAATATGTAAATCGTCCGATCCCTGCCTTGAACACAATATTTACAGTAATCGAAAAGTTTAAGTCAACGGGATGCATTTTAGGTTGTAAACGCTACAAGACACCTAGAATTAACGAGGATGCTGAAATGCAGGAATTGATGGTGTGTGCAATGGTAGAAGAAGATTCAAATATTTCTATCCCGAGAATTTCTGAGGAGACTGGTTTTAGTGTGGGTAAAATTCACAAAATTTTAAAGAAAAATAAATATCATTCCTATAAATACGAAGCCCATCAACAAATTTTCGATGAAGGCCAGTACCGTAGAATGGAATTTTGTAACACGGTAATGGAACGTGCAATTGCGGATGACAATTTTATTTATAACATCGTGTTCACCGATGAATCCACGTTTCCGTTACATGGTAGGCACAATCTATCAATTCTACGGTATTGGGCTATTCGTCAGAATTTTACGACAGGTTGGGTTATTGTTTGGCGCAAGACGGAGGCATCTTCGAAAATTTTCTTTAGTTTTTTTTCTTACTCAAGGGGATATTTTTTAAGTTTTAAGAGTTTGTATTTTATTTTTAATTATATTAAGAGAATCTATTTATTTTTTTAACATTTTATTAGAAGGCACTTTTTTTAATGCAAAACCAATTATAAAAATAATGCAAAAAAGATCATAGTTTGCTGTTAAATATGGCCAAGATATTTTTTCTTTAAATACCTTGATCATCTTTTAACAGTAAACCCATCAACATCACTTCCCACGTAAAAGTTTTTCCCCGTTACAAATACGATGTACACTCCCTCACGTGTAAGAACGTAACTGTCGTAGCGCCGCTAACCGTCCGCGTCCACATTATACGAAATCGACCGATTGACTTGCTGTCTAGTAAAAAAATGAAAGAACGGTATATATATATATATATATATATATATATATATATATATATATATATATATATATATATATATATATATATATATATATATACTTATATATTTTTGGTATATATTTCCACCAATTTACTCACCAAGGTTTTTACCCTCGATTTTACATTCAACACGGATGGGACTTTATTCATCTAACCACATTTTTAATTTCATTACCAGGTCTGTGATAACTAAGAAACGGGGTGCAATTTAAAGTGATTGTGGAAGGAAACAGTATATCCGAGAGCTTAAAAGAACCAGTAGACAAGATTAAGGGATGTTACATTTATTCGCAACACAAAGCTTGATTTGTGTCATCTCCAGACGTCACAGCTATATAAAGTTCCTAAATACGAGGTCAACGTAATCCGTATGACGCTCTGTGTAGCAAAGGCAGCATTTTCTAGTTTATACAAGGCATTCGTTTATCTTATATAATGCAAATTGGTTTTAAAATAAACATGCATAAATGTAGAATACTCTTAATCAAGTTACATTGTTAGCATTTTGTACAATGTATTAATTCCAGCAGTTTCTGAGATATCTTGCAAGGATTCTTATATTTTGCATTTACAGATACGTAAGATAAATAGAATTCAACAATTGTTTTTACATTTCTTTTTTCTTATTTTTTATTAGTTGCCTTTTAACATCACAAAAGGCAAGAGGAAACAACTCATCTACATATATGAAAACTCTATATATGTATCTGAGTTTTAATGTCATTTTCATGTGACAGATAGACAGACAGATAAATGTTTTAGATACTTTTCTAAAAATAAAAAAAAAAAACCTTGGACAAACTGACAAAATTCAGTTTCTGTAACATTATTTTTAATTATAACTTTTGTACTTTGTTGTTAAAATAAATTCTTTTGTAACTAGGTGATACCTCATTTCTTTAGAATGTATATGGTGGGATCATGAGATTCTATCTGAATTCATTTGTCGTTTTTTACATGGAAATGTAAAACGTGACTTTAACCAATAAATTCTTTGAAATCTGTCATGACTGATAAAATAATTTTTTAAGATATATTTTCAGATAAACTGATAAGTCAAGATTCCCTAATTTTCTTTAAAGGATACGAGGATGCGATTGGTAAATACGAGAAAAATGTACTTTATTTTAGTTGCGATGATACTTTGCTCAGAATCAGGACAAACGAGAGTCTACAAAACCTTGTCCAGAAAAAAATTAACATCTTCAAAAACAACAATTTTCTATAAAAACTGGTTTTACCATTAAATTCTTCATTACCTTCTACATAAGACACAATTTACAAAGTCCTATTTCTTCGAGGATTATTTTGAAGGCGCCAAAACTCAAATTATTATCAAAAATCTAATTATAACAGTACATACTTCGTCTCTCCTCATCTTTATACATCATAGATTTCTAGGATAGGGATATATCCATGAAATTTTATGTAAAAATGTACAGGGAATTATTAATAAATATGAGACAGCTGTATTTTATTTAGTTTTGTAAATCAAAGGTTCTTACTTCGAGTTTTGTACATATTTCGTCTAATTAAGTTATATATGTATGATAATGATAATGTAATATATAAATACAGTAATATCTTAAATCTAGTGGAGGCTTAACATTAAAGGTAGGTATATACAGGGTGAGCCACGGTGGATGGAATATTAAAAGTATATAGAGAACGGATCTACCGATTGCTTTGAAATTTTGGTTACCAAAATAGTCGAGTATGATCTATGCAACTAAAATATTTTCGAAAGTGCAGTGTTGCCACTTATACGTAAAACTGGCAACATCTTCGTTATTTTAAATAGAATACCCTGTATATTATTGCATTTTTTGGATTTTCGTCTCATTCTGAGTAACTTTTGTTAATATTTCCCTATATCTATCTCAAGCCGTTATCGAGATAATAATTCTTTTCTGAATTTATTGCCAAAAAGTTTACTTTCAGTAAATCGTGTTTCTCCTACCTACGCAGCAATTACAAGATAATTTTTCAGTTGTGGCTAGGCAAGGCCTGGGGGCATCTTCTTCATTAATAAAATGTTTCCAATATCATACAGGGTGAGTTAGAGAATGCTTTCTATAAGTGACTTAGAGAAATGCACGAAAGTCAATTTTTTTAAATGGAATGCCCAGTATATTATTACTAATTCGGAAAGGTGATACATTTACCTATTTAAAAATGTTAATGTCCCCTATACCTAATGCGCACCGTTTTCGATTTACAGACACTTTTCTGTAACCCTTCCAAGAATATTATATCTTTTGGTATGTTGTCATAACGGGTGGGCCATGAAATGTTTATTTTATCATTTTGTAATGACAACACACATGCTATTTTTCTAAATAAATTTGACATTAGTAATACTTGCACTTAATTTAAATAGATGTAGCGCAAATATGACAGAAAATAATTATACAAACAAAGTTTTAATGGATTTGTTTATTATTCATGGACAGTGCAATAAGATTATCAACAGAACTTGTAGAATATTTAATGAAAAGTATCCGAATTTGCCGCAGATGAACAACAAAAAGTTTATACGAATTCAGAGGAATTTTATAAATTTTGGTCATCATTATTATTTGCTATGCATCAATGTTCTTGCATGCGTAATGACCTCTAAACGATGGCTTGTAGGCCGAGCAGGACTATTGCGACATATCCGTCTTTGTAATGTGTCCTATTATAAACTTAGATATATTATAAAATTCTCCAAAATAGGCTTCTCCTTTATAAAGTTTATTATTATCTTCTCTAATCACCTAACGAAAACTGTTTAGATTAATTCTTATACACAAGTTTCGTTTTTATTTTGTAACCATCGTAGAAGAGTATCTCATATCTTTGCACATGTTTCCATGATATGTGCAGTGAGAAGTTTCAGTTTCATTAATGATTTTGCTATAGGTATCCATGCTAATGAAAAATTGATATCAAGTTTTAGTTTGACATGAAATTTGTTCAAAAATCAGGACGAAATAATGATGGATCGAATATCTTTAATGAATGATGTGTCATCATTATCGGCTATTACAGCGTTTTTAAAGTATCTAATATCATTCTCATAACATTATTTGCCTATATTTTGTAGTCATCTAAATTTTAAGCTTAAATAACATAAATTTAATTAAGGCGTAAATATTTTGAAAGTTATTATTTTATTTTGTTACACTTAAGATTTTTCTTCGACTCTAAACTGATCCGAACTCTTCTTTATTTGACATTGTCGACATTACATTGAATAGGCCTTTGAATTTGCAGATTATTATATTATAATTTGTATGAATTATAGTGAACCTACTTATGTATAAATTTTGGAAGAAATACAATATTACAAAATACAAATGTTATATTCATGAACTGAAATATGCTTTTTATTAAATTTTTATAGGTAACTAAAATCATTGAATTAAGTACTGACGTTTCTTGATATAACTGCAAGTAAGTTTAATATCTCTTATTCAGAATGTAATCTAAAGAGAATCACAGAACATATGATTATATAGAAAAAATGTCCTACCTGAGAATTAATGGCACTGAGATGAAGTTGCGCCACTCTCAGATCGAACCTCTTCATTGAGATATCGTCTTGAAGTTCGTTGGCCTTGTTGTATAACGACGCCTCTACGGACCGTTGCTGTATCCGGAGTAAAGTGTCTAATGCATCCTGGATCTGGCGAATCTGTGCTTCCAAATCTTGGGCCTCTTTCTTGAGAGCGTCATGAGATGGTTTTATTTGGACGGCTGACAGCCTATCTATTATCAGTTCGTCCTTCAAAGGTGGAGGGATGTTTTCCTGGACAAATGAGGGGTTAATTCATTAAATTAGGAAGCCTATTTCAGCGGTAATATCGATGTATTATCGGTGATAATGCTACTACACTTGTTTATTTGTACAGGGGATTTTCAATAATGCAGGCACATAGAAGTACTGAAATTAATTTTATGCTATACTAAAATCCGTAATAGTTTTGTAAGAATATTATGATAACACTCTTAGATTAGTGAAATTATAGTTATAAGATAGCAGTAAAACCTAAATATCACGTCAATAGTCTTGGGATTTAAATGGAAGACAGAACACAAGACATTACGCTTCCATAAAAGAATCTGGCTTACAAAATTATTAATAACGTTATCTACTACATTAACTGAAATACTGATAATCCTTTTATATTATCTATTTTTTTAGATGTGTTTACCTCAATAATAATATCTCAATATTGGATATATTACATTTTTGATAAACCTTAACATTTTCTAAATCTATTTATGTTTATATCCGAAAGAATCAGTAACAACGGATTTTTTTTTCTTCCATGTCTTCAATGGGCCACACCAATAAGATAATTTATCCTATACTTATATTGGACAAATCACGAGATCAATTGAAAGCAGGTTCAAGAAGCGCATCATCCACTTAAAAATATGGAGGCGTACAAAAATTTCCTTTTGCTGAATAACCTTTTGATGGTAACTTTGGTGTATACGATGTACCAAACATAAAATCAGTATGAAGAAATAATTGCTATAATAGCAATTATTATATTTAACATCGCAATGGTTCCGTGATATGTAAAATTAATAAAAAGTGTAACCAATGATGGTTCAGCAAAGAGGAATAGGTTACTTTATTATGGTTTACTTAGCTTGAAGAAAAGTTGGTATAGGTGTTCTGAATTATCACAGTATACCAAAGAAAAGAGATACTATGTAATTAACTTTATCTGAATAAGAAGTATTTATAGAAGTAGGTTTTAGACTCCGGTTTTGTATGATCTTCTTCCTGTGACGTCGTGAAGTTTTTAAGCTAAATAAAGTCCACATTTGTTGATCTCAAAAATAAAGAATTCTATAATAATTTATTTATGAGTCAATGCTATATACTTTCTTGTATGCTTGATACTAAGACTTCAAAAATTATCTTGGTCAAAGCGGTTTTGGATTTTAATATAATTATCTGAGCTAGAATTTTCCACTTGTGTCACAATTGTTTAATTATCAACATTTTTAAAGTTTCATTGCTATTGTAATCGTTCTTGAATGGTGGTTTTCACCCCAGGACACTAAATTTATGTAATTGAGCTCTATATTAGGTACTGCTAGTTAATGAAATTTGGAAATATAGTCAGTGTTTATGCTTGATCAATCTCTGAGAGCACTTCCTAGACTACCTACTTTGGTAGTCTAGGAAGTGATGATGACACCAAATGATTTTATGGGTGGTAAAAAGTATTGGTAGATCAACCATTCATAAGAAGTTATTAATATTTTTCGTCAATATACAGAAACAAAAAAGCCTACAACACCTTTGAAATGTTTCAAATAAATTGAGTTTTCTTATGGAACATGCCGAATGATTATAAATAAAAATTTGGACATGCATCCATATAAGATGCAATCATATCAGGCCTTTTAGCTGACAGTCCGAGACGTTTTAAGTACTGTCAACTTGTTAATAATTTAATGAATGACAATCTGCTAAACTTAGACTATCCACTAAGAAATTAGGAAGTATCTCCTCTAAGAAATTAGAGGACATACATCCACGCATCAAGGATCCCGTCCCTAAATTATTACCAAGAGGCAGGCATTTACGAACTAAAGTGCGCTCATAAAAATAATTAGATTAGCAAAAGAAGACGAATTATCTAATGTAGGATTAAATAACGTCAAGGAAATACGGGACTTTCATACAATATCATGGAATTGTTGGAAATGAATGATAATGAACTTCATCATGACCATTCTTGGAAAGAAGATCAATAGCAGATACGACACGACAGATAAATTTCCATACACAAGTTAGGCTTCCCCCAAAGTCTTCTTATTAACCATTATGAACTATTGTGTACCCCCTTACATATGTAAAGAATTATTGAGTTTTCAGAACTTATGTAGTTTATTTGAAAGAACTGGAAGAGTTGAAGAATGAGCAACTATAACGCTGTAGAATGCTGAGAAATGCTTTTAATAGCATGAAAAGCTGCCTAAGATTGTGCGTTAAACAATGCAGAGTTTTTTTTTTGTTAATAAAAACGTTCTTTTGTCTTTGATTTTTATTTTCAGACCTGTAGTTTATAGTCTCTCATCGACATGGCATGTAACTTGAAAGACATCGACAGAATTATTTCAAAAGGATTATGAAAGTGAAGTCAGACGATTTTCATTTTAGAACCGCCTGTGACTAAGATATTTTTATATTTCGATATATATGTTCCTTTGTGTTTTTAACAATTGAGCTTGTTTCGTTCGTATGGTAATCAGTGGCATTTAATCTTCGCATAAAGAGAGGCAAGACACAAAAAGTAGACCGTATAAACGTTCTCTTTAGGGTACTAAATTTTACGATAATTTCCTAATCTTCTTCCCTCTACAACACCGTAAACAATTTAGACACGGTAAATTGAATAAGCGTCAGCATTACGTCTTCCACCTGATAGATTACACTCATTGTCACCGCTACGCTGGTTATCCAATTAACAGATCTTACTGGGAACTTACGTTGAGTTGTAAGTCTTGTGGTTCTCCGTTCACAGGATCAGGTGGTGGCGGCGGCTGGGGCGGAACAAATATTCTCTTGATCACCGGCCCTCGTCCTGTCGGAGTCGGCAGAGCTCTCGCTAGATGCGCCACGTCTGCTGGACCTGATACCGTCTTGCATTGGGAAACTAGGCCTTCATATCGCCGAGATTGCTCCATTGCCTGTAAAGTAAATTTTACTTAATCATTTATACTACTATAAACTACAGGAAGGTAAATTTATGTCTATGGAAAGGATCTATCTTGTAAAACTTCAGGTACAATTATAAAGAGTAAATTTTAATTATGCCTCTATGATGTTTACTTGGGTGACGAGAAATGTGTGAAATGTATTTCCGTTGTTTTGCGAAAATCATTTATTTTCAGATAAATATTTTTATCCCATACATTTTTGAAATGATTTTAAAAAATTATTATTATATCAACCGTATTTTTAGAAAGACACTGACTGCCGTAAAAATTTAATTTCCTTTTCAGATTTTATAAGCTGAAATGTTATATAATGTAAAACAACGAAACAATTAATAAATTAATTGTAGAATTTTATAAAATCAATGTTTATTTGTGTACTTCGAATACAATTCGTAACAGACATGGATGGATCACTTTCGAAAAATTGAAAAATATCAATGGTGATATCAAATTTAACGGGACTGGTTTCGGTAGAATAAATATGCAAATGTTAAGAACACGTTTTCCAGTTAAAATTAGCTACTAATTATATATATATATATATATATATATATATATATATATATATATATATATATATATATATATATATATATATATATATATATATTACACATTTAAATTACGTAAACTTATGTCTAGAAGAAGTAACATCTTATAACGAATTTTGCCCTATTAGTCTTTTCCAATTGTCTCCAAAAATTCTTGAACTTTTATACCTTACTTTAATAATAATGGCTTAATAAGAATAATATTCTCACCCTAAACCAATTTGTTTTCAGAGAGATTATAGTGCAACTACAGCACTGTATATAACTGTAATAACTTAATTGGCAATATATTTACCAGTATTGCCAATAAAATGACCGCCAAAAAAAATTTTAGTACTACTTGATTTTGGGAAGGCATTTGACACTTTAAATCATATTTGTGTTTGTAGATAAGGGCTCTAATGAATTTTGATTAAAATTTGTTAAAACTTACTTGCAAAATTTTTCTCAAACAGTTACTGTTAATAATAAGTACGTTGTGTACGTTATGAATATATAAAATATATAAATTCTGGTGCGCCTAAAGGTTCAGTCCTTGGGCCAATTATTTTTGTCTTATATCTTGTTGATCTATGCGATATCGTTAGTGAGTTTACAGTAGAAATTTGTTGCTCTTACATAGTTTCTTCATTAATTTCTTGCGGGAAGAATCAGAATTTACAAAGTATTAATAGTTACTATATGCAGATAATTTATATAGTAATGCTTCAAAGCTTAAATATTCAATATTCAGTAGCAATACGAGTATATTTCAAGATTAAGTTAAATCAAATAATGTTTTAAAAATCAACACAATCCCCTTTCATACAGAGACTAAAGATTTAGAATTATATTTTAACAATGAACTAAGATTTCATACTACGTATTAAATTGTGTTTTAGAACAATTTTACGGCATTCTTCTTTTTTTGTATGTGAATACATACTCGTAATAAGTGATTTATATACTTTATTAAATTTCGTCTTCAAAAGGTTTCCATATGTTTTAGATATTATAATAAAATTGAACAATAATAAATTATGACATCATACGGGGTATGATAAATTGGGCATTTCCTTTTCCAAAACTGTGCAGGTTTACATTTTAAAATAAATCGTATTAATATCGCGTCAGATATTAAAAGAAATTCATAATACAATTATTAATAAATGATGAATAAAATAAAATAAATTCAGCATTACTGAAGTGCGTCAAAATAAGGGGATAAAATAATTTAAATAAATAATGAATTCAGTTGAGTTCTCATTAAAAGAAAGGCGGCATAAAAAACGATTATTTATATGATATATAGTGAAGATGAATTTATGTGTATAATAACAGCTGCTTACAAAGTTTTCTGTATTTTTTATAAACACAACAGTCATCAATAACATATAAATATAATAGAGATAATCTTAAATTTACATATAGGGAAATATGGAACATCTTCAACGTTATTTTGAATGGATATTTAAATAAAATGATAAAAAGATCATTACTTTGTATCAAAGCATACCTTCAGGTTTAAATATATACTATTATTTAATAAAATGTATACGGCAGTATTCACATCACCTCTGTACTATATCTAACATCAGTTAGAAATTATAGAACACCGAGGACAATGGCTGAAACACAAGATAATTTAGAATTTTAATTAAAATTCCCCCATCATAGTTTGTGGACTGCTCTCTTGAATAACTCATCCGAGTATTGATAGAACGAACGAAGGGATACTATTATAGATATGTCTACTGCAGCTGACTTTGCCTTATATGACAGTAACATAAGTTGATTAGAAATTATCTAAGCGAATGTTTTCGCCAATTAAATAAAACAATGTTCCTGGTTGGGATAATTCCAATAATCGAATTCAGCATGTGACGTGGAAGAAATAAATTGCATTTGGAACACTTTCTAGCACATATAACAGAAATAACATTGTTACAATATGTAGATGCCTAATCACGTACATATATAGTACTTTCGTAAAGTAATGAATAAGTTCGTGATGAAAAATTCAAGGTATAACTTTTGAAGAAAATTCTCGAGTCTGTCGAATTTCATGTTTATTTGTCTATTTTCTTAAATATAATTAATATCTATTAATATCAATATATCTATAAATGATTTCATCAATATATTTTTAATGGCAACTTCAAATTTATTATTACGGTATATGTAACGCAATATTTTTTAACGGCATACACATTACGGTAATAATTACATTAAGGTGAGTATAGTTAGAGAAAGAAAAATTAATGGCAATAGTTATTTAAACAATTAATTAAATGAAATGTTGAAATCGTGCGCTGTTGGCTGTCTGATAGCAGTTAAGGAGATTAATAAACTATTTTTGAATATTGTCAATATATTCAGGATAACAATAACAAATTTCTTCTCCATGTCCCATAAGTACTTTAGATATTGTAAATTTGTAATTAAATAGTGACACTAACCAGTGAAAAAAAATCAGAGCGTTCATAATTAAGTCAAATGAAAACCACAGATATACAGACTGAAAATTTTGCAAATAGTGCAAACTTTCACAATTGTAGCTTTATAATTTCACCTTCAGACATGCCTTCTTATGAACACAATGTTAAATTCACTAATGCTTCTGCACCTTCAAGTGTATGTGCAAGTATCAAAAGCATTCAAAGTAAACATAATGAAATAAATAACATTGTATGTCGTTACGAAGTACTGCTTTTATATCTTCTAATTTATCCGGCTTGTAACGTATATTTTGCTTTTTAAGTATCCCCACAAAAAGTAATTTCTCGGGAGATTAGGTTCCTCTACATTTGGATATAAAGTTATTAGAGCAGGAATAAGGTCGTCCTAAAGAAAATTTAAATATTTTGCACTAGTTAAGTTCATGGTCAGCCAGCAGTGCACAGTGAAGATTTTTTTAATTTTCCTTACGTAATAAAAAAGGGGACTGCTATTAAAATATATATATATATATATATATATATATATATATATATATATATATATATATATATATATATATATATACATATATATATATATATATATATATATATATATATATATATATATATATATATGTATATATATATATATACACATACATAAATGATGTCATACTTCCTACACTCAATCGTCATCTTGTATGTATTAATCATATTTTAAAGATGAGCAGTTAAAATAAAATTTTATGGATCAGACAGTTATTCCCAAAACTAAATATTCTTGTATATGCCTGTTACAGAGATACATTTTCTATAATCTATGAACTATAATATCCTCATAAATTAATAATTCATAATATATAAATACAAATCTTGTATGCAATATTGAGGCATAGAAAGTATTTTTATTTTGTAGATATTGCAAATTGTTTTATGACATTTCAATGTCCTTTGATGGAATTGAATAAACTATTCATTGTAAATAGTAACAATATGAAAATCTCACAGATGATTATAATATATCACATACTGGTATAGAGTATTTCATTACTACTGAGATGGCATCCGGGGTGGCAGCCTGGACCCAATATTTGAGGTCATTGTATTGGAGGTCATTGTAAGAAGGAGGGGTTTAATTCCCCCCATTGGGGAGTTTGGCACCTCCTCTTGAGTATAAATGTGTTTGTTCTCGTCTCTATAACTGAGTCATAATAGCATTAACTTCAATATTATATTATTAATAACATCAAAAGTCATGATTCTTACATTACATTTTTTTTAATATATCAATTAATTTACTTGTATTATATTAGATATTTGAAAATGTACTCACTTTTATGCAGCGAGCAGTAAATACAATGAAATTTGAATTCGTATTGTGGCCTAACTTAAATATATAAATAACATAATAATTTTTCATTAAAAATTTAATTATTAGGTTGGTGTATCATTATGGAAAATCATTTTAGCTAAATTTTTAACGCCTAACTAGAATTTTATAGTTATAATTTTTTATAAAAATATTCTGTGTTAAGTTAATAACAATGGGTGCTGTAATTCTATTCACTTGCGTCATATTATGCCCCATCCCTTCGAGAAAGGATAGGCTCTAGCAGAAACGTTTTATGACTTCAACGACGATTTTGGTAAAGGAATAATAATTGATAGTGCAGTTCGAAAATGATTTAGTCATTTGAAATTTCATAACGAATGTATGTAAGGTATATTAGGAAGAGGGCAGCGTTCGTGTTTTGACGATAAAGTTCTTGTAGAAGCCGTGGAAGAAAATTAAATCTTGGCAATCCTCATACTGGCCGAATACTTCAATGTTGATTATTTTCTAATCATTCGCTGCTTCAGAAACCTCGGTGAGGTATGAATATTACTCGGATGGGTTCTCTATAAATTCTCCGATAATAATAAGGTCGATCATGTCTGTACATTCATCGATTTCCTGTAGATAAATGAACAAGTGTCATTCCTGAAAAACCTCGTCACTAGATATGAGTCTTGACTACTCTTGTATAACGTTAGAAGGAATAATCTTTCTGTTTATCGAGATCACATACCGAACGGTATTTAATGGTATTTATTGAAAAAGGACAATGTGGTGCATTTGGTCAGACAGAAGCAGACTCATCCAGTAGTTGATCCGTGCGAACAGAATCTGAGGGAATGACAATGAGTAGCATCAATAGTAGTATTCTGGATAAGAACAGTAAACGAAAATTCAACATCAGCGGATGATTGATCATCATTGAAGCTTTCGACCCGTATACGGGTTCCCAAGCTTTCGTCTTCTTTCATAGCTATCGGAAATGCTTGGTTATGGTAATTCGATGGCCGCCTTCAATCTGACTCTCAAGCTTTCGTCACGTGATTTGAAGCAAAAAATATTTTACTATATCAATGATTTTTCATTCGCCAAAGATCTAGTTGGGATCACAAAATGACTGTGATGTGGTGCATCATTTCGCAAAATGATAGAGCATAATACTATGCAGGTAAATATGATTATCGATATATATTATTATTAAGTATGTTTATAATAAAAATACAGCGATAAAATTCCAGTTTGGCAAGTTTCACTAAACAGCATTCTATAATGAATGGTACACCAACACAATAAAATCTACTGATTTTAGATTAATGTTAACTTAACTATAAACCGTACAGATATAGTAATTGAATGAATAAATTAGATTTATACATCCAAAATGGGAAAACGATTAATAATTTTATAAATAAATTAAACTGATGATATTCTGCAATGTTCCAATGTTCAAATCCTAACACGTTAGCGACTTGACTAATCAATAACGTAAATAATTTTATCGCCAACCGTCATACATTTCCATATCGATTTTCGGAAGTAAACAAACACTTTATTTTACTATGAAATAGTAAGTATTTTTATTTAAGTATTTTTTAAAAGCATTTTGACCTGCCGCAAATATTTATTAACATAGCCATG
Organism: Rosalia funebris; assembly: GCA_037954035.1. Taxonomy (NCBI): domain Eukaryota; kingdom Metazoa; phylum Arthropoda; class Insecta; order Coleoptera; family Cerambycidae; genus Rosalia; species Rosalia funebris. The sequence continues at coordinate 245,601 of JAZFAV010000021.1, forward strand.
ACTTTCACATTAAACATAAATCGTTTGTCACTGTCACGCTTCTCACTTTACTTTGTCATAATAAAATGTAATAAGTTATAATATCTCCACTTTTTAAACGGTTGGCGAAAACATTTTGTATGCACCATGTCAGTAAAGTGTCTTTATCGAACTCACCTGTTACTTGCCTAGCTCGCTTCGCTCGCTCGACTTATAATCTCAGACTCGTTCGATAAAAACTCACTTTACTGACTTGCTACATAAATAACTATTACAGTACTTTAATTTCAAAATGAGTAAGCAAATCGTAATAATATTGCGCCGTCCCTCGCATATATAATATATCGCATATCGAAGGCACCTCCGGAGCATGCCTCTAGAGGCTTCGGATAAAGAAAGAAGAATTACCACGTTGTTCGCTAGGGTCGATTTACTATATTGATTTTGTTAAAATGCTGATATTCGAACGAAAATCATTTCGTACATCGATCTAAAAATTTCGTGACACATACACGAAAACAGTAAAAACAGTTTAGTAAATAGAGGTTACCCACTCCCATAATTTCTCTGACAAGGAAGATGACATTTACACAAATGAACAAATAAATTTAGATATCGAAGAGGAAGTTTATAACGATTGTTTGTTTCAATTTAGGTTTCACCCCTGTATCTCCAGCTACCCCCACTTGAATTTTTAAATGGTACCTGTATCTTGTAATACATCTTTATAAATATCTTAAAGATTCTGATTGAACTCCGTTTGAAAAACTCAAATCGATTAATCTATTTCCTTAACAGGACAAATATAAAGTAAACTAAATAAAACAAAATAAATTCATGAAATAATTTCCCCTTCGATATCTAAATTTATGCGTTCTTTATCTAAATCAGTTTCCTTGTTAAGATAAATAATGGAAGTGGATAATTTTGAAATGAAAGCATTGTATAAAACCTATAGGTTCCTGATATTAATGTTAGTCTTATCTATAGAAACTCAATGCCTTTCTATTATTCTATGAAAAGGATTTAAACATATTGATTTTATGAAAACTTCAGGAATGAAAGGAGAGCAATTAATTTAAATCTGGCGATATATAATAATTTTCTGATATTTCTTAAGTAGTGACATGTTTCAGAATTATATTAGAATAAGTTCTATCTTCAAAATTTACATTATTTACGATGTAACAAATGCAGCTAAAGCTACAATTATGACAATATAAAAGTCTATTTCCATTATCATAATTCTAATTTTCATCTGTAATATCCAGTTCAAAAATTTACTTAATGGGGACATCAAATTGCCTTTATGGCTCATTTAAATTTCAATATACCTATTCATACTTCTGCATTACCGCATAACAAATTGTATTTTGAATGTCAAATAATACAAGATCACGGAAATAATAACCTCCAATTTACATTACCCAATTGTCTGTATAGAATTATATCTTGTGGTGTTTTATCGTCATCAGTAAAATACCTAGAAATAGAGGTGAATATGTAGTATAAGTATCACAATAGTTTTAGAATAGTAACGTTTCATTGAAATTCATGGAAATACGAAAAGAAGTATGTGCAATTGGCTTGAGTTAACTGTAAAATATACATTCTCAAATCAATATCTTCCCAGAATTCCCGCAGCAAGGTATCCGATGTTAAATTAAGAAAGCTTTTAGTTGGTGCCTCCTAACATGAAATATGAAACAGGAAACTTTAACAATTTACATAAAGAATCATTGAATTGAACAGTTGTATTATATTGAAATATATCGTCTGGGACGTAGACGATTTAGGAGCATCTTACCTTGGACGATGAATCAGACGGTACCGTCAATATTTCATAAAGTTCGAACGAAATTTGTGTATCAAACGTCAAAATATATTTTACCTTACGTTACTGCCTTGCCCTCGTTATATAACTTGTATAATATTAGTTAGAATCAATATTTTATATAATTTACGTATAAAGCATCTCTTGAAACAAATACGATTTAGGAGTTATATGTAAAATATGTTGAATTAATTATTATACGTAAAAATATTTTCGTTTTCAAACGTTTTCTCTTTAGTTTCAATAATAAGTATTATCTTTGGAGAAATATAAATTTAATTCAGTTTTCTTAAGATTTCTGTCATGTTAAATTAACTTGTTTTTTCTTTTTTATTTTCCGCATATTACTTGCTTGCTGGAGATGGTAGAAACATAGACCAGCAGTAAAATACTGATCAATCAAAAATATAACTATACATTCATATCCATATAATTGACATCTGAAAAGGTGACATAAAATATTAATAGCACACTTGGTTCCTTTTATTAGTGGAATAAGACAGTATGAATAAAATACCACTGGAGCTGTTCTATCTATTTTCTTGATATACAGTTTTGCACTACTTTGATCAAAATTTGGATTTAGATTTGTTGGAGAAAATTATATCAACCTACCGACGAAGGGTAGTAATCTACCATTCGCTTACTTCTTTTGTTTATCGAGTTTCTGTAAACTCACCTCCTCTTATCTTAAATATTTGAAGAATACGTTTCCTCATGAACATACAGGTATTTACACATTTAATGGAGCTATTGTTTAGGATCATTATTAATACAAATTTACCTTCTTGGCAGTATTATTATTGAAGCTATTTAACAAGAAACATTCCTGACCTTAGTTATAGTCGAAATTTCTAGAACAATATATAAATATAATTACAAATTATGATACTATGCTTCTTATATAAACAGTATTCTATATGAAGAGTTATTAGTTGGCCATTAGTTGGTTGGATGATTTTCTCGAAAAAAGTCAGTGCCTATATTTTCATATGCTTGTGTAATTGATCCTGTCAACAGATCTGATAAACAGTCAACAAACACTTACGAGTAAACGTTTCCTTTATTCACTTTTGTAAAAGAAGGGCACTCAGTAATAGATACAGTTGATGAAATAAGTAGTTGCTCCAAAACTTATTTATATAGCATAAGCAAGAAACTTTCATGAAATCGTGTATAATATAGTACATGAGTCTCAACAGAAACTCGAACATGATTTAAAGGAAACATACATATACTCGTAAATATAGTAATTGTTGCTATGATGAGCAAAAGTGTGTGATACAAATGAGCTAGAATATGTGATACAAAACTAAGTGTTTTACAGAATAAACTGTATTTCATTAATAAATACCTATGCATATTAGACGAGTTCTATATTTTATGGAGACAGTTACGTAGTAAATTATGAATAATGTGCTATAAAAATCCATATAAAATATATAAATATTCAGAGTTGCACTAATTAGCGGTATTTCCTTTGACGAAATGTTAAAACCGACAATATAATAATAATGGTTTGATTATATCCTTTAATCATTGTCGATATATCACTGTCGATATTATATATCAAACAAACGTCTTAGATAATGTCAAATAAAAAATATGAAATAGACGAAATTTTTGATAATTTATATATACCAAAATAAAAAAAAATTATAATGCCCATATTATAGACAATTACTCCTTGTTATTTAGTAGTGTTCTTTAACGAGAGAGAATATTATAACAAATAAGTTTATGTCATAAGGTCATTATTAATATTGATGCTAATTAACTTAAAAATCTATATTTACCCTACTAGATACTACTTCTGCACCCTGTAGAACGGCGTCAGTCACTGTTGAACACAGGTCAGTGTAAATTTCTTCTAATTCCTGAAAATGAAAGGAAACTATGTTAGTAGTTAGTAGTGTAACTATAGTTACACTAGCCTTACACTACACAATATTGAAATATTTTATATTACCAATGATTTGTTAATATATATTAATTATATCAAATTCCAGTAGAGGCTAGAGAAATAACATATAGATAGCTTAATCAGGTGCAGCAAACATAAAATATAAACATTAAATTAAAATTATTATTTCTTATAATTAGCACTATTGTTTATCTCATATATTATTTTTTAAATTGTATAAATCTTATTGATAGCTTAATTGCTATTAATTGTTATAGAACATCTACATCTCTGTACATCTACTGATGTCAAATTGTAAACATATGTGGATGTATTATTGTTATTACAAAAAAAACCTAAGATCACGATGATTAAACTAACAAACTATCATCTAATAAACTAAGATCATGACGATTAAACCGAAGTACTGCGATTAAACAAAATTACATTTATAGTGACTAGTTATTGTTAATAACTTATAAGTCGGAAATCGAGAAAGGAACCACCAAGCCGCCAAGCGGTTATCAAAGTAGTTCCCGAATAGCAAAGCTATTACATAATCGCTCTAGGAAACAACTACTCCTCGGGCTAAAGCCCCGCCAGGCATTGAATTATACCCAGAAGCGATCCTCGACCCTTTTCTCGTGTTTCTGCACGATCAGATAAGGTTTCAAAAAATAAAACCGTAACTTATAAGTCGAAAATCGAGAAAGGAATCACCAAGCCGCCAAGCGGTTATCAAAGTAGTTCCCGAATAGCAAAGCTATTACATAATCGCTCTAGGAAACAACTACTCCTCGGGCTAAAGCCCCGCCAGGCATTGAATTATACCCAGAAGCGATCCTCGACCCTTTTCTCGTGTTTCTGCACGATCAGATAAGGTTTCAAAAAATAAAACTTATAAGTTACTGACAGAGATCGTATTGATAAAGATGTATAGGCCATAAAGTTCATTCGGCATTTGTCCTGAATCGGCGTACCGTATGCGGCACTGATGAGAACTAACAAGTTCGAAACAGCTGTATGTCGTTCGGTTCCGATCCGGGACAAATGTCGAATCCTACCTGTGGCGGGTTTTATTTTTTGAAATAGTTATTGTTAAGTTGTAAACAAGTATTGTTTATCTAGATTCAGACAACTATTTATTATATCAGCCATTGATACTAGGTACAGATACCTTTTCCTAAGATTACTTGTTCAAGAGCCTAATAATTTTAGAAATGAGTATTATCCCAATATATATGTCCACCACAATAAATTCCTCAGCCACCTCGACAATCAAAAAATATTAACGAGCAATAAATAGAGATTCTTTCTATGAGATTAGCTTCATTCAACACCTACATATCCCGGGGATTTTTAATCTGAAATTCCATCAAACAAAAAAAGTCCATTATGCACATATGCCGCAAAGAATGCAAATAATCTTTTTTTATTCAGGAGCGAGATTTAATTACTCTCGGGTCCATTTAGCATCGTTTAATCACGATTGCCGAGCTTGTCTGCCCTGTTTTATGTGGGCAGATTTTCGGCCTTGTCGGCAATAAAATGTATTCGTAAATAAAGGAAAATCTGTACAGATGATAGCTAAAATATTTAATACCTTCATAGTTTTGCCTCACAAAGATTTTCCAACAACTGATATAGTAAAAACTTAATAGTTCTGACGTCATGTACTTTGGTGTTTTAGTATTTTTAATTTAAATAAAGAAAATAAAAAAACATTCTGATATAAATATGTACATTATAATTAATATATCTATTTATTTAACATGGAAATTCTTTTTTCAATCTTTGGTACACATTTTATTGTATAACAAATAAAAAGCATATCTTTATTTATTGTTTTACATTATTTTACGAAAAAAATTACAATAAAGCATATGACGTACCCCATAACGTCCTTTTTAGTCAACAACTGCATTATTTAAAACAACAGTTAGAAGAATAAAGAACTTTTGTAAATTGCATTAAAAAACCTTGCTGATTATAAACTTAAAACCTTCTTGCTCTATTCAAGCCTTAATGAAATCAGCCATAACTAGTTTTGATATCATCTCCACTTTTTGTACTGAAAATTAGTTCCTACTTTATTTGAATACAATAATATAACATACTATATATATATATATTAAAATATTAAATATGTCATACTTAATTCCATATTTGATTATTCTTAATTAAGTTATAGTACGGTTATATTCCAAAACGTTATATATCAAAAGATCAAACCCCCAGGTCACCTTTTTGTATTGCATTACCTCAATTTGTGTTACCTGATTAAAGTTAAACATAATACTGGTATTGGATATTAAAAGCAAACAGGTACATTGAGTTTTCTATAATATAGTAAATTATTGCTATTAGTAATGACTGAAAAGGAATTCAAATATATTTTTTAATATTTATAGTCCCTGTATACTTCATACAAGCGTCAAAATATTATTGTCGTTCTCTCCTGCACGCAGCTCGAATCATAACTGGTGTAGTACGTCGATATACAGCTTGAATTATGTCTTTCAGGTCGTTCAAATTTAGAGATGTTTTAAATAATTCCACAAGAACATATATAATGATGTACGGCCTGGGGACCATGCAATATAGCCAAAGGAATGCGTTTCATTATTCCCAGTGATGTCTTTGTAAGAACATTCAGGTATCTTTGTTCAGTTAAAGTACCCCCATAAAAGTGTAGTCGAAATGGGCGACCATTAAATAATGTGTACCAAACATTTGTACCTCAAACTACATAGTTGGGAACGCTTTTGCTGAATCTAATGGAGATTTTTGTTTGACCAATGATGGGAGCTATGTTCATATTACACAACCATTATGGAAACGGCTCTCATAACACCTTCAAATTGTATCTAAGACTTCCGAGTCATTCTGAATTATAACTTGAATTAGAGTTATAAACTGTAATCGCCGACTCAAACTAGTGTGTAGCAGTCTACACTAAATACACTAACAGATCGTTTATGTTCTCTATGTTAAATTAAAGTAGGAAAAGATCCAGTACACATTTTCTGTTCTAAATTTAAGAAGGCATGTGCAATGGACGATTACGCCCAAAATTTTTTCCTACTTTCTCTATTGACCAACAATCAATCAACGTGCTCATCTACACTGAGCATGTTTTTATGACTGAACTCACAATACTCATTCAGAAAGTAATTCAATCAAGAATCGTAACATGATTCTAATCAGAATACACAAATTGAACACATAAATTATTAATACATATTCATACATTCTCGATAGGCGAAGAAAAACACTATACACTATATAACACTGAAATTCTTTTAGACGTAGGCGCACTCAGAGGCTAGATTATTGAGTTGACTAGTAATTTTTCCTACACATGTTTTTAATATATTAATTGTATAACATAATTAAAAAAGTACCTAATAATCGTACCCTAAGTCATCTGCATGATAGCTCGGAATATTACACCCTAAGTCAGATAGTTATTAGGGAAAGTTAATGAATATTTAATGTAATACCTAGTGTTTCTTAGGGCGAATGACTGGTTGAGTAGGCTCTATGGATGGAAATGGAAACTTCTTTTAATTTTTTCTTTTATTATTTATTTTAGCATTTCATTTTGTTCCTAAAATTATTTACATAGTAACTCGAAATAATATTGTCACTGTTATGTCGCGCACTACAGTTGGTAAAAGGTTCTCGAATATGTAGTACTATACCAATCATTTATTAACTTTGTACCACCTTAGATAATAAAGTAATCAATACATTGGTGTAAGGTCAGTTTCCCATGAGTCTGAAACAACGATTTAGAACATACGAGTACCTATTTTTGTGTAAAGATTGTCAAGAATAGGAAAAAGTGTGAAAGTCTCTGCGTAGAAGAAAGAGTGAGGCAGCATTCGGAGGGAAAAGGATGCAAAGATCAGATCGAAGTCTGCGTAACTTCATACGTACTCGATAAATACTCTACTAAAGTCTCAATGCGACTGAGTAAAGACTAGGTTATTTACTCCACATCTCTTTGGCGGTCCGATATCGTAGACTTGTTCGTATACTTGATAAGTTGTATATATACCTATTAGGTTTTACATAAACTATTTTCTTTTTGACAAATTATTAAGTTGACGCATTTTTATAGTTTTTGAAAAAAATGCATTGAGAAGTACATTGTTCACAATTTTTTTTCAGCTTACGATACTACCAAAAGTATTTTTAGTATTTCACAGGTCTTTCTTACCATAACTTAGGCAGCAGTATTACGAAGAATAGGCTTTGATGTAGGAATGGTGAAGAATAGCTATTAGAGAGTACATCTAATGATGTCATATATAAAGAAGAGAGAAAGAAAGCTTAATAATTATTACTATGCGGTTCAGAACTAACAAATATCTTTTTCGTTATTGCTATTCGCTATTTCGCTATTCGTCTTTGGACTTGACCTACCAACTTTTATAATAATTTAGAACCTTTATGGATTAAACGCAAACAAAGTCGCAGTCAATTTTGTCACAATATTATTTTATTAAATTTGTTATCAAATAATTTTTTAAATAATTTTGACACACGTCAACTTCATTCTTCAAAAAATCATAGATCACTAGATCATTTAGAATCATGAACATAATTATTTATTGTTCATGTGACGAGAGACTTGGGAGAGCTTGTACTTATACCTGAATTGTGCCTAACTGTATGATAATATCAGACATATAGCGTTATATTACATTATGGCGATATATAGTATCATGTTTTATTAGATTATCAGTTAGCGATGTACAATTTACTATATAATGTTCATAAATATTGATGGACCAATTTAAGATAAAATATGGCCACAACAAATGTAGGTAGAGTTAATAATATGAAATTTATGAGGATAATTGGAAGACCCTCGTTCTTATCTATCTAATCTTAAATTTTTGGTGACTACAAGATAGGAACATAGGATTTACTACTAATAAGGACAGTGACCATTTCCAGTTAATCCAATTATTTTTAGGTTCTTAGATCCACAACTCAATAGAACAAAATATTAATCCTTTGCAAATTTAGGGGCTATAACTAGAAATTCTATATATATATATATATATATATATATATATATATATATATATATATATAACGGACTTTGTTATATGCAATCAATACGTATTCTTAAAATATATAAGGAGTATGTGTGTACACTACAATGTACTCATTTCATCATTATTCTAGATTTACCTTATGGTATGTAACATTTTCTGTAATGTGAATTTCTAAATAACTTCATGCATAAAAATAAATCGTACATTTTTTATCAGATTGTAGCCAAGCGCAAATCACAAATCAATTTAAGTTTAATGTAGAATCAATATCCTTGATTGAGTCAACAATACGTTTCAGTATCAGAATATAAAATGGAAAATATACTACTATTTAGAAAAAATTTTAGTTGCTTATATCAGTCACTATATCCAATGTTTATGATAAGGAATTTAATTATAAAAGGGAGTTCTTCGCTCTCCTTTTGTAAAGCTACTTTTGTGTAGTACAATTTATTGTATCATGTTTGTAAGTTTTGTATGACTAGATAGATATTATGATACTACAACATCTCAGAATTGAAAATAAATAGAAACATATTAACACATTTAATAAGACACATTATTTTTGTATGTAAAAATTATCGGGACAATAACAAGGATAATGAAGTGTTAGCATAATTTCTGCTCTATTTCTTATAAACAATATCGCATTGCGTGATATTTACTTTATATATATATATTTATCAGCAGATATATAGTATGTAAATCAGTGGCGTGCATCTATGGAAGCAATGGAAGCACCGCTTCCCTGGCTTTCATAAGACAAAACTGATTAAATCTCAGAATTTTTGTATTGTTTCCCTTATATTAAAATTCACTTAGTTTTCGTCTTCCACAGTATCTACTTCTAACCATAATTCAGCCCTGCGGTATCAGAAAATCAGCACCTGGCAGGAAATGTTACAGGTATAGCAAAAACTTTCGGGACTGGTTGGTGAGTCTCGCCAACCACGTTTTCGAGACAATTTAATTCAAAGATTTCGTTCATTCGTTTCGGTACACATTTACTGGCAAACTTATCGATTTACTTCGGATCATTTCGCTGGTCAAGAAGTGCGTTTCGTTATTGCGTTGTTAATTTGAATTATTATATTTGAATTATTGAAAGTTTTCTTCACACTGGTATTTTGTTTGATATTGTATAAACTAACTCAAATGATATTGGCCCCTGCGCTCAAAATAGCGACGTATTTGAGAAAACATTTAAGTAAAAAAATTAATTATAATTTTTTTTGGGAAAAAACAATACATTTTATATAGGAACCATAAATAAAAATAATTAGGGCCAACAATGCAGGTAATATAGAAACTCTATACCGTAGATTTTCTTATAAATTGTGGATTATTTTATTCATTAACTACTAGTGAAGTTTCGAAATTTTTATAAGATACAATTTCGTGAATCAGGTAATTTCAAGAACTACAGTATACCTTATTTTCCAGAGGAAGCTTTCAATAGCATAAAACTACTCCACAACTTTGTGATCCTGCTTTACTATATTTACAAGTATATGTTTTATATAATACTCCTGAATTCAATAATTAAGAAACACTCTTAAATATGCCGCTATTTTAAAAAAAATCATGTTCCTGCAACAACTATTTTTGTGTAAATTAGATTTTGTACTTCAAAATACATGAAAGCCTGTATTAGATACTCAATATACATAAGTATAAAAACATCACAAGTATCAAGGTTTTATGAAGACGTTTTAGACAGGTTTGCCAACTTGGCAAAGAGGAGACCCTAAGACAGGGGGTTTATAGGAGGATAACATTACATTATAAACAAATTTATTTATCATTGTAAGTAAGTGGATACCTTTTTTTCTTAAATGGTGTTTTTGAAAAAAAAATTTGACTTGATATCCATCAGTTCAAAGTAGCTACACCAAAACTCGAAAAAAATAAATGGATTAATATAATTTTTAGAGCGCTTTCCCACAAAAAATAATCTCATTACACGCCACTGATGTACATATATCGGTTAATATAATATTATACTTTTACGTATTTTCATTGGGTACACAGGTAATTCCACTGTGAACATTTCAGAAAATGCTAACGTTTCATATGTTATTTAAAACCTTTTAATGCAGAAGAGACATGCGTTAATGGTATTTTATCGATTTCTGTTAATATCCTAATAGAGAAAGCGAGATATGAGGTTACATAATAAGTTTACATATGAAATTTAATGTTGTTTTTTTAAAAAGTTCTACAAATTTTACAAATTTCTGCTTCTGAATAAAAAAAAAATTACTTCGTCCTTCGATAATTAGTTTGTAGACAGATATTAATGGAGTTCTTGTAAACTTTATCATAAAAAGTAACAACTTAGTTCTTTAAAACTGTACATAAGTGTAGATATATTTAAAGTATTAAAGTATGGTCTTATTCTATTTATCTTTAAGCGTATCCTATCTACAAACAAGGAAATACCTTTCATTTACAACAAACGATCTATTTTAATCATAAGTATATATACGTTTTACAAAGCTTTTGCATTCAAACTGTTTAATCATTTATTTTAATGTACGTTATAAAATCGCAGTTATTGACTATAATTTTATAAATCGCCATTTTATAGCGGCCAATTTGATTTGATTTCCTCAATCAGCGGTTGAATCGATTTCCACATAAATACACACAGGTATTATATGTATATACTAATTATAGACTACCATGGAGTACTGTAGTATTTAATAAATTTAAGTATGTCGGATATTCTGATAAAATAAATCGTATTTATCAAACATGATCCAATATATCGAATTTAATGATTTTATGTATATTAACAATATGAGATTCCTCAGCGCTCAATTGCTGGACATGTACTATTTACAATTTTCATTAATGGTGTGAATTGTCTAGTTCATGCTAATCATTTCAAAATAACTAATACGATGACGATTGTCAGCGTTCTTAAAAAACTCTTGGAAAACTCATATAGTGTGAATAAACTGCCAGTGGATGTAAACAAATTTTCATTTAAAAGTAAAACGTCCCAATGGTATTATGACAATTCTTTAGGCAATGGGAACGTAAAGAAACTGATATGTTAAAACTCTTAGGGTTATATATGCAGATCTTGTCTTTCAAATCATGCATGGTTTGTAAAATGATTCTTTACGTGTGTGTCATAGGTAATAATCGTATGAATCAATCAACTGACATTTTTGAACAGTGGCGTGCCGGAAACACATTTTAGGATAACAGTTAGTACAATACAAATCCGTCAACCTATGACAGGGTAATCCACAAAAAAGGTTCTCCACAAAACTATTCAATGGAAGTGATATTTCCATCAAAATAAATGAAATAAATTTAACAGAAATCAAGATTAATGAAACAAAAATGAAATAAATTTTACAGAAGTATTGAGACGCCAATGAATCAAATTATATAATAGAGCTAAGACGTGACTTCATAATTGCACTTTGTTCGGCAAATTATTAACTGTCTATGCTGTACGTAGTTGATTGAAACATATGCCGCTAGACATACGTGCTGGTAATTGTGGCATACTAGTAACAATTGCGAGTAGTGTAGCATGTGATCCGTGCGTCGTGACTAAATTGATACACGTGCAAAGATCCATTATGCAGATTGTATATATCATAATTACCGAAACTGGTAAGTTGGTTATAAATGGTTTAATAAGTATTTATGGTATATAGGTGCATTAGATCGCAGTTTGGGTATGTCTCCATTGTTTGGTAATTTTATTACAATGTATAAAGTAACAAAATGGATTTATTTTTTTACATTTGAATATGAAGGTTCTATTTTTGATTGGTTATATTTATGACTTCGCCGACTTTGGTTCGTCGGGAGTTTAGAAATGTAAATATTTGTTTATTTTAAATATTTTCTTTATTATTTAATTAACCTAATAAATATTTTTTCAATAACAATTTTTACTATGTCCAAGAAAATTACTGAAACGTGCACGTATATTAGTAGCCTAAATGATGGTTTTAAAATCCTCTTTGGATTAGCATTAGAATTTGAATATTTTCATCATTATCAATCAGGCTAATATTTTTCTTCTGAACAGATGTATTTGCGTTTTAAAATTAATTTGCGGCATGTGTGTATATGTCCTTATGTGATTTTATAATAGTTAATAATTATTACATAAAATAAATTTCATATATCCTAGAGAAAATGTTATTTTTTATTTATCGTTTAAACGATACAGTTACATTTATATATTCCCGTGTCTGCTTTTTCTGTAATAATTCCAATAAACATTTCCGTTGATGTTGATACCTATGATTCATAAATGCTAGGAAGTTCCAAACCTCAGAATAAGTGAATCATTGGACACCCTTGCTATAGTCTTCCAGGTTATAAGGGTATTACAGGCAACCACAAAAATCATTAATGAAAGAATTAGTAGTAAAGCCATCGGCGTATTAACACACGGTAACATAATGTCTCAAAGACAGGTGGGTCAAAACTAGTAGTTGTAGATAAAAAAATTACTATTAACTTTGCAGTAAACTAGCAAAATATTACTTCTACGAATTGTAACAGGATTGCTAATGGACCATTACAGACTAAAGAAGCATCTCCATGTCACGGTGCATACTGTTAGTAGTATATGTGCATGATGTAATCTGGAGGATGAAACTGCGAAGTTCCACTATCTTTCTTCAACCATCCACAGTGGGATGGTTGAAGAAATAAGATAAGTGTTTGGCCACAAATTGGAGACTGTGATGGAGGTAGTACAATGGATGCGGCATGATGGCCTGAGTGCATGTATACCTTCTTCTTTGTAGAATTCGATTCTAAGATTGGGATTTAATGTCATGTTTACTTTATAATTTTAATATATGTAAATTTACTGCAACAATTTGAGCCTCAGAGTTCTAAATGAGTTTTAAATTATTTTTTATATTATCCTGCTCAGTACCTGTGTTGGGCAGTATAGAATATGTAGAGCGGTACTCTAAAAATAAACAAACGAATATGTTAAATATTCAAAATTATTGACTTTATATTCAAATATCAAAGTTCATTTTAATGCAGTATTCAAATAAAGCTAGATAACAACATTTTTATGCTGTCATTGATCATAACAGGTTTCTGTTTTTTCATTAATAGTGCATATGGTTCAACAATCTATTAGCTGTTTAAAGGGTATGCCCGTATCCGAATATGTGGATGTCAAATCGGTATAATGAGGCTTTGTCCCGGAAAGAGGATTGCTAATGGCAGTCGATGAATTGGAAATGTTCGCCCATGAATGTGTTCGGGACTTAAGAGGGTTCGGAAGTCGTTAATAAATTTAAACTGGGATTGGGTCAACTTTGGTACAATATATTGGCGTCGATGTCATTTGAGCGACAGATAGATCCTCTGGCGTGTGATAGATGAGCAGTCCTGTTTGCTTGTAATGAGTCTATCAAATAAGTTGATAGGTATTTCGTAAGTATAGTGAACAAAGTTTATAACAGAACAGAATCTGCGAATACATATTAAATATTTATAGACAAAAATGACAGACAACATTTATATGAATAGTAACTTTAGATAAAATTCTCAAACCTTTGGATTCTTGTTCCATGGTTATTATGTAGGCGTTGAATCTTTTGATCGGAAACATACTATTTCTTGATATCGCAGTAAATCGTATTAGTGAGTGTTACATACGTCTACATACATCTACATGAGACCAGTTTTCACGAATACTGAAAGATTACACGTTTCCTAACGCCCATTTCGTCAGCAAAGATAGTATAATCGGTAGATGAATAAAACTAAGATGACAGTTTTAATTATCTGCCGATGATGATAACTGGGTCAGTGAAACGCGCTTCAATAAACGTATAAGTATTCGGGTGTTCGTGAAAAACTAGTTTCTTCTTTTTCTTTCTGTATCGAAGGTTATAGTCTTTTCCCAAGATAAATAAATCATAGTCTGGGCTATAAGATCACTCTACTCTCTCAGCAAGTAATCAGGAGGTGATTCTTCATTGTCTTCTTATACATATGTGGGTACTTCTATCAGATTGGTAGGAATTAGATGCAAGGGTGAATCAGATGTTTTGACTCCACCCCTTCTTTCATTCAGGCGACTTCAATTTTTAAGGTTGTTGTCCAACTGAATAATCCAATCGCTGTTTCTCTCACCAAACTATCTTATCTGCAGACTTCAACAACCCTTCGTATAGTATATTCTTACCATTTTCTGGACAGCAAAATTTTCTTCTCCAAATACCCAAATCTCTCAACAGTCAAATTCATGTTTATTGAAACATCTCCACACAAGATTTTCCATAAAATGTTTATATAACTGGTAATAGTTTATTCCTCATAAAAAGAAAATTACATTTGTAGGACTGGATTTGCGATTAGGAAAACTAGTTATCAACAGTTAGCAACATCAGTTAGTTAATAACTTTCAGTTTCTATAGTGTGTTTAATTGCACATTATAACTAAACCGTCTAAGTGATTTCTTGGGGAAATCCAAATAGATTTTGAAGGAATTTATACCTAAAATGAAGTCTCATTGTTTAACTATTGTTCACTTGTTACTTATTACATAGCAAATCTGCCATGATGCATTAAGTACAATATTATTCATATATTTCTATAAAAGTGTGGGACTAATATTTGATAAAAAGGAAACCAATAGTAAATATTTAACCACATTGGGTATTAAAGCCATAAACTACTTAATATAATTAACTCTTTAGCCAAAATTAATTGGAGAGTAGACTGGAAGTTCTTCTAAATTTGCACAAAATACTAGTCTACTCTGAACTTGACTATGGGTGAATTGTGCATTCCACAAGGTGAAAATTAGCTTTTAAAAATTTAATCCCACCTAATATATAGACATTAAACTAAGTATCACAATCTACAGAACAAGTCCCCATGTTAGCCTTTATTATGAGTCAGGTTTGCCTTCACCAACACTAAGTGGATCGAATTGAAATTACTAAATAATACACTGTTCTAAATCATATATTCAGACTGTAGGGTACATTAATTCATCTAAACCGTGAAACAAAATAACTTCAGTTAACGAGAACATGTTTGACTCCATTACGAATATTATTAGAAATTAGAGAAATGAGACAAATGAAGACCAGAATATACAATCTATAATATGGAATGTAAGGGTGGTAATGTAAGGTTTGAGTAGCGCGTTTGGTATTAGCTCTTCGGTAGAATCTAGGCCAAAGCGGTTAGTAACAATAATGTACATAAAAGTTGTTTCCAGAATATGAGTTTTTCCATTTCTCCGCTTTTATATCACATGTAAGTAGTCCATACTGTCGACATAGTAATATTGGCAACAACCATGAATGCCACCTTTGATGACGATACAACGCTACTGACAACCAGCCAAGATGCTGCAAGAACATTTCAGATATTAAACAGTTTCTAGGTCTATACTCTACATCGAGGCACCTGTCCTGTTCATTCAATAATGAACAGCTGCCCCACGAAGATAGTGTAAAGTACGTTGACATCTACCTGGATAGACACCTTACTTGGAAAAAGCATATATTTATGAGGACCAAGTAACTTTACATGAAGTCATCTAAGCTACAGTCGCTGTTGAGTTGGAGATCTATGTTGTCCATAAAGAATAAACTTTTAATTCAATAATGAACAGCTGCCTCAAGAAGATAGTGCAAAGTACGTTGACATCTACCTGTATAGACACCTTACTTGGAAAAAGCATATACTTATGAGGACAAAGTAACATTACATGAAGTCATCTAAGCTACAGTCGCTGTTGAGTCGGAGATCTAAGTTGTCCATAAAGAATAAACTTTTAATTCAATAATGAACCGCTGCCTCAAGAAGACAGTGCAAAGTACGTTGACATCTACCTGTATAGACACCTTACTTGGAAAAAGCATATACTTATGAGGACAAAGTAACTTTACATGAAGTCATCTAAGCTACAGTCGCTGTTGAGTCGGAGATCTAAGTTGTCCATAAAGAATAAACTTTTAATTCAATAATGAACCGCTGCCTCAAGAAGATAGTGCAAAGTACGTTGACATCTACCTGTATAGACACCTTACTTGGAAAAAGCACATATTTATGAAGAGAAAGTAACTTTACATGAAGTCATCTAAGCTACAGTCGCTGTTGAGTCGGAGATCTAAGTTGTCCATAAAGAATAAACTTTTAATTCAATAATGAACAGCTGCCTCAAGAAGATAGTGTAAAGTACGTTGACATCTACCTGTATAGACACCTTACTTGGAAAAAGCACATATTTATGAAGAGAAAGTAACTTTACATGAAGTCATCTAAGCTACAGTCGCTGTTGAGTCGGAGATCTAAGTTGTTCATAAAGAATAAACTTTTAATTCAATAATGAACAGCTGCCTCAAGAAGATAGTGCAAAGTACGTTGACATCTACCTGTATAGACACCTTACTTGGAAAAAGCATATACTTATGTGGACAAAGTAACTTTACATGAAGTCATCTAAGCTACAGTCGCTGTTGAGTCGGAGATCTAAGTTGTCCATAAAGAATAAACTTTTAATTCAATAATGAACCGCTGCCTCAAGAAGATAGTGCAAAGTACGTTGACATCTACCTGTATAGACACCTTACTTGGAAAAAGCACATATTTATGAAGAGAAAGTAACTTTACATGAAGTCATCTAAGCTACAGTCGCTGTTGAGTCGGAGATCTAAGTTGTTCATAAAGAATAAACTTTTAATTCAATAATGAACAGCTGCCTCAAGAATATAGTGCAAAGTACGTTGACATCTACCTGTATAGACACCTTACTTGGAAAAAGCATATACTTATGTGGACAAAGTAACTTTACATGAAGTCATCTAAGCTACAGTCGCTGTTGAGTCGGAGATCTAAGTTGTCCATAAAGAATAAACTTTTAATTCAATAATGAACCGCTGCCTCAAGAAGATAGTGCAAAGTACGTTGACATCTACCTGTATAGACACCTTACTTGGAAAAAGCACATATTTATGAAGAGAAAGTAACTTTACATGAAGTCATCTAAGCTACAGTCGCTGTTGAGTCGGAGATCTAAGTTGTTCATAAAGAATAAACTTTTAATTCAATAATGAACAGCTGCCTCAAGAATATAGTGCAAAGTACGTTGACATCTACCTGTATAGACACCTTACTTGGAAAAAGCATATACTTATGTGGACAAAGTAACTTTACATGAAGTCATCTAAGCTACAGTCGCTGTTGAGTCGGAGATCTAAGTTGTCCATAAAGAATAAACTTTTAATTCAATAATGAACAGCTGCCTCAAGAAGATAGTGCAAAGTACGTTGACATCTACCTGTATAGACACCTTACTTGGAAAAAGCATATACTTATGTGGACAAAGTAACTTTACATGAAGTCATCTAAGCTACAGTCGCTGTTGAGTCGGAGATCTAAGTTGTCCATAAAGAATAAACTTTTAATTCAATAATGAACCGCTGCCTCAAGAAGATAGTGCAAAGTACGTTGACATCTACCTGTATAGACACCTTACTTGGAAAAAGTACATATTTATGAAGAGAAAGTAACTTTACATGAAGTCATCTAAGCTACAGTCGCTGTTGAGTCGGAGATCTAAGTTGTTCATAAAGAATAAACTTTTAATTCAATAATGAACAGCTGCCTCAAGAATATAGTGCAAAGTACGTTGACATCTACCTGTATAGACACCTTACTTGGAAAAAGCATATACTTATGTGGACAAAGTAACTTTACATGAAGTCATCTAAGCTACAGTCGCTGTTGAGTCGGAGATCTAAGTTGTCCATAAAGAATAAACTTTTAATTCAATAATGAACCGCTGCCTCAAGAAGATAGTGCAAAGTACGTTGACATCTACCTGTATAGACACCTTACTTGGAAAAAGCACATATTTATGAAGAGAAAGTAACTTTACATGAAGTCATCTAAGCTACAGCAGCTGTTGAGTCGGAGATCTAAGTTGTTCGAAAAGAATAAACTTTTAATTCAATATTGAACAGCTGCCTCAAGAAGATAGTGTAAAGTACGTTGACATCTACCTGTATAGACACCTTACTTGGAAAAAGCATATACTTATGTGAACAAAGTAACTTTACATGAAGTCATCTAAGCTACAGTCGCTGTTGAGTCGGAGATCTAAGTTGTCCATAAAAAATAAACTTTTAATTCAATAATGAACCGCTGCCTCAAGAAGATAGTGCAAAGTACGTTGACATCTACCTGTATAGACACCTTACTTGGAAAAAGCATATACTTATGAGGACAAAGTAACTTTACATGAAGTTATCTAAGCTACAGTCGCTGTTGAGTCGGAGATCTAAGTTGTCCATAAAGAATAAACTTTTAATTCAATAATGAACCGCTGCCTCAAGAAGATAGTGCAAAGTACGTTGACATCTACCTGTATAGACACCTTACTTGGAAAAAGCACATATTTATGAAGAGAAAGTAACTTTACATGAAGTCATCTAAGCTACAGTCGCTGTTGAGTCGGAGATCTAAGTTGTCCATAAAGAATAAACTTTTAATTCAATAATGAACAGCTGCCTCAAGAAGATAGTGTAAATTACGTTGACATCTACCTGTATAGACACCTTACTTGGAAAAAGCACATATTTATGAAGAGAAAGTAACTTTACATGAAGTCATCTAAGCTACAGCAGCTGTTGAGTCGGAGATCTAAGTTGTCCATAAAGAATAAACTTTTAATTCAATAATGAACAGCTGCCTCAAGGGGATAGTGCAAAATATGTTGACATATACCTGTATATGCACCTTACTTTGAAAAATCACATATTTATGAAGAGAAATCAATTTTACATGATGTTATCTAAGCTATAGTTGCTATTGAATCGGATATCTCAAGTTTCGCTTAGAGATCGAAAGTTTTGGTTAGATAATAAACTTTTAGGATTTATAAAGCTAGACAATAGTTTGCAAACACAGCACTTAAAAAGTTATTCATATTCTATACTAATTAGCATAATGTAATTCATTAGTTTGTAGTAATAATAGGTTAATAATTAATTTTTCTCTTAAGTTGTGATTCTAAATAACGCTTAATTTGTTAATATATGTTATAATCTTAATGTGGGTAATAAGGTAAGGTAGGTCATTGTTATTGTGTGTACTCCCAATATTTATTTATTGCTCATAAGCAAACTACAAACATGTAAAGGACTCAATAGAAAAATAAATAGTCCATTCAAGATTTGTATTTGCCAGGTCTGTATAACTCCCACTATATATGTACCGTACAATTTAATTTTAGTTCATATGGAAACAAAAGCATAAAATAATTACCTGTAACAAAGACGGTAATGTACATTTTCCGTATTCCTCCATCATGCCATTCGTTGCGTGTAATTGCTGAATATAAGCATTGTGCGTGTTAAAATATGCACTCAGGCTTTCAGTCGATGGGGCAGACAAATAGGACAAGTAGGCGTTTTTGTACTCCTGGCGACACTGAAACAAATTAAGGAAGGTATTAGTAAAAAATGAGTAATGGAAGCAATTTTCTTTTAGGTTAAGTAAAGTAGGAGTCTTTACGATTGTACTTTTATGCGAAGAAACTTGCAATCCACTTTACTACTTACAACAACTTGAGATGTTTTCCAGAAAATAATGACGAATAAGATTTTTATATCATCTAAAATAGTTTTGATCTCTCTAGTTAACCTTAAAACAGTAAAAATATTTCTTTGATAGATGTTAAGAGAATGCATAATAATTTGTTTGTCAATTTTATCAAGAAAATCGTATTGTTTAAATTTCTTCATCCGCTACCGCTTTTGTCAAAAACAATAATTACGATTATTAAATTTATTATGTATTATAATTAAAGTCATTTGTTTAAGAGCATATTCATAGACGATAATAAATATATTGTTGGTCATTTGGTTCTCCAATCCGAACTTTTCCAATATTTATATATGCAATAAGCAATACCACGGGGACTTTAAAACGAAGAATGAGGGTAATAAGAGAAATATATCAACTCAAGGTGTTGTCAAGTATTATGAAAACACATTTATAATAGTGTATCAACTACTGTAAAACCAACTGCAGATATTTGGAATGTTCAAATATACCACACCAAGATCAAGCATCTGAATGTATTCAAAAGTGGGAGTCCAGTCACAATATCTTTTAAAGCTTTTTAGGTTTATGTAGTACTCCCAAAATAAATTATTGATAGAGTAGAAGTAAACGACTTAGTAATAGAAAATAATATAACATATAAATAATGCCTCAATGTTTATACAGTGTTTAATAACGGTATGATCTAAATTTACCGAATATATACATAATTGACACTAAGAATATCTCCTAACTATATAATTCTTATAGGTTACGATTCAAGATATCCATGAAGATTAGATAAGTACTGTGATCACAATACGATACAAATGTAACAAAAAGTTTCTACTGGATATAATTTTGATCTAATACCAGTTTGATACGAGTACTTAAGAAGGACAAATTGGGAGACATACAAATCCGGACTTTGATCGATAGCTACGGTTTTGTGGTGGACGATTGAATAGAATGACGTATGGTCGATTGATCGAATGAATTCACTTAAATATACTCACGAATGTATATACTTTATTTTACTATAGAAATAAAGAATAGTTTAGTAGGAACCCGAGGAATAAAATAATATACATATTGATTGATGCACTATGCTATGTGGAGAAAATGATTTCAAGTATTGACTACTCAACTAAATTTCAATTTTCTCAATTTCAAATCTTGAAATTATTGATGAGCATAATACCGTAGTTAATTAGGAGAGATAGCGCCACAACTTCTGAACTTTCATAACTCTTATATTTATGATTTGTATCTCTAGTTGTACGAGTATGGAGATAATTCCACACAACATAACATCAATCACTTTATAACATAATATGTAATATAGATCATATCGAGATACTCGTATATATCTTTTAAATGTTCTTTCTTCTCATTTAGTCTCTGTAATACTGTGTAAATTATTTTGACACATAAATAGATAATTAATTCCTTCCAATAAAAGGCGACATCCGGGGATGTATTAAGCAAGAACCGCCTAAGTTCTGTTCTATTCACTACATTATTGATTATATTTAAAGAGAGAATATATATATATATATATATATATATATATATATATATATATATATATATATATATATATATATATATATACACTATTGTGATATATTATAGGAACAATTTGTTAAGTATGCTACAAGTAACCAGTCAAAAACTGGATTTACACACTTGATACATCCTAGTAGGTGCTAGGTACAGAATTATATAAAACTGCTAATTACTAGGTTTTCTCTAACCGTCTTGCGATATATAAATTATTATTTTTCCGCATTCCACTATACGCGTAAAAGTAATGTAATCGTGTAAAGAAAAAGTGAAAAAACTAAATTTTTTTTGGGTGTATTTTTCGTTTTTCGGCCTAAAAACAAAAAAAAATGGTTTCTAAAAATATTTTTGCTGTGTGTGTCGTCGTCGTCGGCATTTATTCTTGTTAACACGATAACTCAACTAAATCGTGTCGGATCGATTGGGTCTTGACTGATTCTGATTGGGGACATCTCTCAGACGACACCTGTTGATATTGAGGTGGATAGATCACACTCTACCATGTACACGGGTCATGGTAAAGTACAATGGTGGACTATTTGAGAATTTTTTTTTGTTAGCACGATCATTCAATAAAATCGTGTCGGATCGATCGGGCTTCGACTGATTCTGATTAAGGACGTCTACCAGACGATATCTATTGATTTTGAGGTGGATAGGATACACCCCACCCTGTCCATGGGTTATGAGTAAACACGACGGTGGACTATTTGAAAAAAGTAAAACTGTCGCATAAAACATATATTCTGCATTTATGTGTTGGTGTATTTTTTGTCGGCCACTCAAGTTCGAGATAAAGACATTCTACGTGCGGAAAAGTCCATTTTAAGGTTTTAAAACTGTTTATTTTTTCGCTGTGCTGGCGACTAACACTGATTCATGTATGGATGCTATGAAAAAACAACGACGTATATACAAAATGTATAGTTATTCAGGAAATACAATCGAAAAAGCATATATATTATGTGTTTAATTAGTATTGCAGTTCAATACTCGCATTGAAAGCAGTGAAAGTATATGGCAATAAAATACCTACGTAGAGTGCACGTTATGTAAGTAATATACGAATTTTAACAAAAATGTGAACATTATCACTTATTGAGAAATAAAAAAATTCAGTTACGTCTTTGTTCTCTCAAAAAGTTGTGCAGCTATCACAACTGTGATGGATTTAGCTTATAAATAAAGGAATTACTGACAGAAGTGGAAGTCCTTGTAAATATTAAAAAATCTCTAGCGTTTTGACATGTTTAACACAGAAAAGGAATAATTTACATTTACGTCGTTTTTCCTCCGGTATTTTAATCTAATGTGTCGAGTTCATGTCCATTTATGTCAATTTCAGTATTATCACAAAGTACAAGATCGTTGGCATACATGTTGAGACACATGTTTACGAAGAGTAATCTGCCAATTATTTGAACGTTCGTATAAAGTATATAGCCTGAAGCGTTAGCGATTCTATTGTTAATTTTTAAATAAAAATCGCGATATCAAGTCTATAATGCTATCGAAATTATATTGAGATTGATCCAACATCATAGTGAATTTTATTTTTGTTATTGGCAGCATTAAAACAATGGCAGTTCTTGAGATTTAATTGGTCATTAGCGTTATTTTGTGTTTTTACTTTTACGTGGTTTTACTTTTACCTCCGATATCGTTTATTGTTCGTTTTATTTATTGATTCCATTGGGGAACAAAAATTTTCTTAAATTTACTATGTCACTCCATCTTACCCAATTTGAAGGCACTGAGTTCAAATCTGTAGGTAGTTTTGCTGTATAGGCTCTAAAGTTTTTGCAATTCGACATTTTCATTTTGCAAAACTTTACTCTTGCGTAAAATAAAATACATGCATTTAAATATGGGTAGGTATAAATGATTTTTAATTTAAATTAATGTATATATATATATATATATATATTTAACATTTCAACATAGACATATAGCAATAAATAGCTGATTTGTAACATATATGGATGTTGTAGCTTTTGCGCCCGGGAACCTTCTCAGGGCAATCCCGATTAATGCTCTAGTATTATTCTTGAGTCACTGTTTTTTTTTTCTAATGAAACTACTTCACATTTTAAGGCTTTTAATACCAATAGTAAATGCTAATACATAATCGAATTATATTTAAGGGCACAATAATACGCTACACAAAAATAATGTCACAAATTATACGATAGGTGGTCCTTCATAGGGTTAATACATATATTAACTTAATCACTTCGTATGCAACATCAAACTGCATGCAAAGTAGAGCATATAGAGAAAAAAAGTAATTTCAGACATTGTTCCCCAGTTTTACTAAACTTTATATTTTCAAAATAATTATTTCGATAACTCAGTACCACATTTCTGAATGCTATGATAAAAGCTATGAATCTTCAGGTATTCCGTTCATGAGGGATGAGATGCGTTTACCCTTTTGGTACAATCGAAGCTTGGATGGAGCTAAATGTATTTTTTATAACCTTGCGTTGACAAATTTTATGGGGCCTTCTCGTATGTTAAATAGCAATACAATTTTTCCAGAGCTTCTAAAATACATAAGCTTAGACAAGCCCAGAAATAATATTTACAAAGAAATATATAAAAATGAAAATACTATTTATACAAAAAGTTTAAAAAATCTATTTGGTAATTGGCAAAATCGAGGGAAAAATTCAAACTTGATCAATATCATATCATTTAATTAATATTATTTATCCTTTATTAGCAGCAAAAACTATATACTTGTGAACAAAGATTTTTTGATACATGTTTATAGAGATGTTTATCTTAGGGGTACAAAAAGTATTCAGTACGATAAGATAAGCGATCGTAGATGGGAAAAGTTTCAAATCAAAGTAACAATTCTCGAAGTACGATTTATAAAAGAAAATGTTATCTAATGTTTATTTGTCTGTATTTAAGATTTTAAATTCCACATCCATGTATTATCAATTTACTTTTCCTATTTTTTGGGTGTATAAATTTGATGTACTAAATTACCTTGCCTTTTATTATTTTTTTTTTGTAAATGACCTAAGTACATTTATTTAATTTAACATATCGGTAATAATATATCTAATAATGTTTATTTATTAAATATTTAATGCTGACTGCTAAAGTGTCAACATATGTGTGATGTGGTACTTGACACTCCAACTAAAAATTAAAATTACATAATTTGTTAACGATTTTTTACAGTAATTAATACAGTAAATAATGTTCCTTTTACTAATGTTGCACTGATTCTTTGTAAATATTTTATGACATAATATGTAATATGGAAGGTATTTTCTATTGAATATATAAGTCATATCTGCTGAAAACTGATTTTCTATTCATTGTACATTTCAGAAATCTGACCAATACTGACTTTTATCATATATAAAATTTAAATTACGTTTGGAAATTATTCACAAAATATCCGTTAGGCAAGATAATCACACTGTATACTTAAATATTTAACTGTAAATCTTTACATCATTGAGGCAGATTGAATGTAATCTCTAAGTTCCCTAGGCGCTCACCAAATTATGCTGAGCCTCCCCAGTTGTATAGAAATATTGATAGGTTGAACGTCATTGTTGAGAATCCTAATTGAAATGTCACACTAGAATGCAAAACTTCTGCAGTTAAATTTTTGTGCTACACAAGACCTATCCGAGAGGGCGCTCCATCCAAATTATAATCATCCCAACAAACACTGAGTGGCAGTTACTCTACTTCAATTAATTACAGCGATTACTTCGCAGACAAGATAATTTCCTTTAATTAGAAAGGGATTTAAAGCTACGTATTTAGCGACTTGACACTATCTTGAAGTCCATTAGCGCTTTGTTTGTTGTTTTCCAGACTGTTTACTTCCGCGCGTTGCGTCCGGAACAGGCGGAGATGGAAGTCACGGAACGGAAGAGATATGAATGTCATAAGGGCTCGTACTAATGAAAATATATGACGGCTATACCAATAAAATAAGATGTTTCGGGAAAAGAGTAATCGGTCGATATGAGATATCCGCGAGGAAATGGAAATACTCAATTAGTTTAAGAGTGTCCAACTCGATCCAACTTTACTATTCGATATGCAGATTCACTCATATTGAATTAAAATGTCATACGTATGATGTTATAAATATCTCATTATTTAAAAAAATATCATACTTTAATGGTAAATTTCGGGGGTAAATAAATATGGCTTTATCCAACTTATAGTCTAAAATGGATTGTAAAATTTGTTTGCAAATTTGTTGCAAAATAACGAAATGTTCTGCAACGACAAGCATCTTGTATTAGATTACACAAGCCAGCAAATATTTTGTGATCGGAATTTTTGGCATAGTCACATACCATGAACTACAGAAACACTGTTTTTTTTTTGTTTCCATCACGCACCAGGTATTTGTAAATGTACATTATACAATAATTTGTAGTTTTTAAAACCGAGGTTCTATAAAATTAAATTTTGTTCAATCTTTGCGGCGCCTCTGTGTTTAATCGGTTTGAAATATACATACACATAAGTATGAGGGATTTATCGAAACAGAATTGGCCGGTGGTGATATTTCCGTTTTATACTATTCGGGTGTTTACATAGTCGCTGTAGTACGTTTTCAATGTGTGTACGCTTACTCGTGACATCGCGTCGTGTATTTTTATTTTGTTTTAAAAATGCCTAGAAGTTGTAAAGATACACCAAATATATTTTGTTATAAACTTAATACCCGGTTCTAAAAACGTTGTTTATGCAAATTTGGTTTATCCGCAAAAAATTCTTTTGCCGCCACTTAGGATTAATGAAGCAATATGTAAATGCTATAGATAAAAATGGAAATTGTTTTAAGTACTTATGTGGTAAATTTCCAGCTCTTCTTGAAGCAAAATTAAAAGAAGGCATTTGCGTAGGATCACAAATAAAAAAATTAATGCAGGACCAACAGCTTGACTAAGAAACAATGAGAGAAATTGAAAAAGAATCTTAAATATGCTTTAAAAATGTAACAGAATTTTTTTTTAGGAAATTATAAAAATTCGAAGTATAAGGAAGTTGTCGACAAAATTGATAAGTTTAAGAAACTTGGTTGTAATATGAGTATAAAAATTCATTTTCTGTATGCTCATTTGGACTACTTTCCAGAAAGTCTTGGTGCTGTTAGGGAGGAGCAAGGTGCAAGGTTCCATCAAGACTTAAAGGAGATGGAAAGGAGGTACCAGGGTCAATGGGATGTGGCGATGATGGTAGACTACTACTGGATACTGAAAAGAGGACATCCAACGAATAATTACACAAGAAAAACTACAAAACGTAGTTTTTTGTTAAAAAGGGAGAGATTTTCAAAGAAAAAAATTAGAGACTCGAAACTAATTGTGTTATTCCTTTTTACTATGTTTTTTAATGTTTATTAAATATAATGTTTATTAAAATGTAATTTTCCGATTAATTATTAATTTATTCTGATTATTTAGTTGATCAAGAACCTTACGGGATGGGCAAAAATGGAAGATAAATATGAAATCAGTGTAAATAACTCACTTATCAAACCCAAATCAACTTGCAAAATGTTAAAATTTGTAGGCCTATGTTTTTGGTAGACAATTTGACTAATACTAAAACACTAATTTTATTACACTAATTTCGTTTTCATGACTCTAAATATTGATCTCAAGAGAATCTTCATCATATTTAGGAACAGTTTAGCCAGTCTCTAAATTAAATATATGGGTAGGTCTGATGAACGTCTTCCTTTGGGCTTTACTTCCTTGCAGAAGATGTTACTGTTCTTACTGAAGATTAAAATTGGCTGAACGTTTTACGACTCTAAATATTTGTAGATCACAAGGCAAACACCCTTTCAACGATTACAATGATAGACGATTTGGTGTGTAAGCGGTTTTATAAATACGAAATAAGATAATAAAATAAGAGTGGTAGAGAATCCTTAATTACTGAAGTTATATTTAATAATAATTAATTAAATAATTAAAAAGAGAAATATCATAATAAATCTTTGAAAATATGGCAATCTCCAACAGTTTGACAATATCCTAATCGATCAGCGAAAAGGAAGAGTTTTGAATAGCGTTCTGCTATATTTCTTAAACAGCCATTATTATAGACAACGATTTTAAATGATCCCGAAAGGAGATAGACTAAAGGACTAAAATCTGGTGATCGTGGTGGCCATTCAATATATGCTCTTTGACCTCTTTCGAAATAGGTATTTAGGTTCCTTTTGGATTTATGTATTGTCACGTCAACCACATAATGAAGTTGAGCTTAATCTTATCTAACAGTCTTCAGGATTTCAAATATTTGGCAATAAACGGTTTATCTTGGAACTTGCTGGATTTTCTCGCGTTTAAGTTGTAAATACCGATTACAATTTAATTTTATTCCGAGAAAGAATGATCCGATAATACTTCCCCTGGTTATGCTCACATTTAATTTTTGACGGTATTGGTTGTGACTTTATCTCATCCAGTGAGAATTTTGTAAGCAATCGATAAACCTAGTATTTTACGCAAGTATCATAGTATAACAAAATATATTAACGTTAAGGATTTCATTATATATTAATTTATTTATTTTAGAAAAACGAACTTAAGGCGTTGATCATTGCAACTAGACTAAATCTATCTAACAATTATCTCCTAACATATAGACTTAGTTATTCAGTAGAGGAGCACCCAGTGACA
Source organism: Rosalia funebris (assembly GCA_037954035.1). Lineage (NCBI taxonomy): Eukaryota > Metazoa > Arthropoda > Insecta > Coleoptera > Cerambycidae > Rosalia > Rosalia funebris. The sequence continues at coordinate 274,219 of JAZFAV010000021.1, forward strand.
TACTCCACATAAGTAATACTAATCATTTGAATTGAATCACTTTGTTCGTGTGATAGACATACACTTTCTAGACACTTTCAGTGTTGCTATACTAATTCGAACGGTTTTAGTCTCTTTAGTCATCGACAACAAGTCCGTTGTTGTCGAGTAGCGATATTACTTCGACATTTTGTTGATTTTATAGCCTTTTCTAATAGCAAACTTCTTGATTTCATTTTCAACCATAGGCATCATCAGGTTGCGATGGATGTCTCAGTTGCAGATGTACTACGGTGCATTTACGATGCTGCTTCGCTGTGGAGTGCCTGGAGTGATTTTGGTGTTAGATTTCTTGGTGCATCCCTAAAGTTGGATGCTATATGTCGACCGGGGCTTCAGGATATGTTTGCATAGCAGCAGTTTCTCGTGTATTGACAACTTACAATGTTAGAATATGTCGAAGAAGCCAATACATTTGTGTGACTTTGATATTCAGTTCTTCACGTTTCTTCTTCACATGGGTTCTTTATCGTAGGCTTGCACATAGAGCGATGCCTAGATACTTTGCTTTGTTGGCATGCGAATGTTTGTTGGTTGACTATCATTGGTGTATAGTCATATTTCTTGTTGGTAAAATTGACGTGAATCTGGGCCTCATTTAGTTTAATGTGCCATTTCTTGATTCTTGCCAACAAGATATACATGCACCAAATCTTATATTATTGTAATCGATTTTAAGTGTACACCCAAAAATGAAAAATCGTACATGATCATCTCTTAAAGAAAGTCATCCATAAAATCCTGAAAAAATTGGATAGCTGCGGTAAATTAACGTTCATCACTAAATAGATCTAAACAACTATAAGAAAATCTTATTAATGATATTTGTAATCCAACTTTAAGTTTATCCAGAAACCAGGTGTTATCACACATTTGTCCAATCCGGTATGTTTCTATTATATTCTCTATTAACCTCTATAAATACCCATATTAATTTGCCATGTGTATCGTCATGCGTTTGAATAGTGCATCGGTCGATATTTAATTTGCTTCATTACTTATTTAAAATTCTATACTAAAACTGAAAGAACACTCGATATCGCATAACTGAGAAGTCTAAAATTAATATATAGCCATAGAAGCCTCATACGTAAATCCAATTATATTTATAATAGTATTATATCCCAGTTAACTATTTTTAACGTAATCTGCATCTGATTATAATTATAAATACGTATAAATAAATTTAAGTACCTTGGCCAGCTTCTCCTCTGTCTTGGCGATGATAGTTTCGTAGCTCTCCCTGTGGGTAAACACTTTTCTGGATTGGATTTTCCTATGAAAGGATCTTTCAAGCAGGGGTCTCGACACTTGTCTGCCAAGAATAGAGGCTATGTCTCCAAGAGCTTGCGAGTCGATTTCCACCTCTTGAAGAAGATTCTCCCACGTATGGAATAGGGAGCTAGGGCAGGCAGGCCTTAAAGGAGAACAAATATTATTATAATCAAAATAATATAACAGACAGCTATGATATTACTAAACACATATCTTACATACAAATAATGTACAGGGTGGAAACTATTTATGGAACGAAATTATTTTCGGTATTATATTGCAGACTCATGTGAAGCGTTAGGCCACGTTGATTGAATTGAAAATGTACAATGTAAGCATAAGAAGTATTTACATCGCTCGTGGTGTTATTGCATATTAGCAATAAATTTATTTTAATATGTTATACATGTCATAAAGTATATAGACAAATATACATGTTGTTTGTCCTGAAATAAAAATAACCTAGGTAACTACAAATAGGGGAAACTGAGTCAGTATATGTCAGTCAGTCATGTCTACGTTTTACAAAATCTTCTCTTGAAAACTCATTTTGTGCTTGATAAATAGTATGTTATTTAAAATAAACATATTTATCAGACATCTGGACAAATCATAAGTTTCATGTTGAAGGGGGATGAAAATTTAATGGGCAAGATACATGAACATATCCTCAAAAGGTTAACAGTAGGCCAGGTACAATCGGTAACCAATTGGTTTTAATTTTAGTGAAGGGAATTTGAGAGCTGAAAAATATTTAAATGTTACCCCAGGTGAAAGTTGCTCCTGTTTCGGTAAACTTATATCTAAATACCCTATATATAGTCCTAATGAGTGAAACTGTTTCGCTTCAATAAGATTAAGGAATACTCTACTATGATGTAACTGCAATAGTATTTAGACGAAACTTTTCGTAATAAACATATCCAAATAAAAGGTGCTATTGAGTGGCCATTTGCAACATTGGACATTACATTTTTCTCTGTGAGGTTATCTTACGAGTAAAATATGTACCACAAATCAATTTATGGTTTAATTGATTTGAAGGAAATAATGTAAATAGAAATAACAAATATTTCACCTCATGTTTTAACAAAAGTTGAGAAAGAGTATTATTACAAACCATACAATTGCCAATAAATAAATGGAGAATATTTTGAATATATATTTTAATTGACTATATTTAAATAAGCAATAACGTCTAAATAATGTTTTGGAACAATCTCACAGTTTAATGTTATTGATTAACTAAACAAGTAATTAGATCTTATTATTTTTCTGTTCTCAATTCGAAAATTTGAGAATATGAAAAATAAAATATAATTATATTAGAAGATTCTTTCTTTTAATTCACACATATTTTATAAATAAAACAAATATTTTGAGGAAAACAAATTTAATCAACGATTATGAATCTAGTCTCAACTCTGTATGCACAATGCATATTTAATTGATTATATAAGATATAATGAACTTTTAAAAACTTAAAATTTATATCGATGACTTATCAATTATCATGCACGAGCGTTGTTACAACGATATAGTATGGTGTTCAACTGTATAGCGTGAAGCAGGAACATTTTAACGACAACATTTAACTCCAGCGAGTGCCAATTCAAGGGAATATTAAGTATACCAGTATTTACGTATATGGCGAAAAATCCATGTTGCTTCGGAATAATTCATATTTATTTACTCACCATAACATAAACTACGTATTTGGCTTTTTAGATTTAAAACATGATGATTTTAAAGTAATATGTTTAATACGTAATATCAAACAGATTAGTATTACAAGCCTGGCCTGTTACAAAGCCTTGAATAGAAACCTGTCTGTATCACAGACGTAGAATAGGCAGTCAATAAACTTACCCGAAATGTGTAATAGACTGTTATAATGACTAGTTTTTTACTGTAGTTACCTTCAAATATTATTATTTTTGTAATAAATAACATATCTTACCAAACGGAAATTGTCATATTAAATAATTAAATGGTGTGATGTAAAATATAATATTATAATGCTGTTTCAGAGGAGCTATAGTAAATAATACATATATAACTAAGTCATAAAATGCATTTAATAATATCGAACAAATCTGAGAGAAATTCGAGTGCACCTTGTAGTTTGAGACATTGAGTGGATGCATAAATAGCTTTATCATTGGATGAACTATATAAGGAAGTACTGTTGATATCACCAATATAGATACCTTATTAATATTAGTAATTAATGTAAAATACGTAAATAATGTTTACACATAATTTATTGACAAAAGGTCTCGCTTATTTATCAAATAATATTTTATTTTTGCATGCCTTATTCGATTTGGCAATTATTGTGAGAAATATGCGACATTTTGTTAACTTATCGTGAGTAATATTATAGCCTTTCAGAAACTGTTACATTACTTTGTGTTTATATACTGTACGAAATATTAATTAAATTTTAAACCAACTGTGTTCAAACGATTAACTTATGTAAAAGCATTGTAATCTGATTTGGGTGTGGATTTAGTATAAATTTATAATTTGATATAACTTTATTGATCTAATTAGAAATTAATGGAATTTCCACATTTCACCAATTGTTGAGAGGAGAAGTAATATAATTAAAGCGAAGCAAGCAGTGTATTTGTTATGATCATTAAAACCAGTATTATATTTGAAAAAGTTACATATTAATTATCAGAACAAAATCTACTTATTTTTTAATCACGCACTGACAAAGGGTAAGAAATAAATCGATTTATGGCAATGAAGAAACAATGTGATTGTTTATAAAATAGTGTTTTCGTTTATTAAACGGTATTAGTAAAACAATGTTACTATAGTAATAACGCAACCTACTTCGAGACTATTTAAAGAATATATATTTTGTGGTTAATCGATTTTTAATTATGGCTAAAGCAAAATTTTAGTATATTATCAAGAATGCGTTCGACAGTGTCGGATCATCATTTTAAGAATTATTATCTATTTTATGATAGACTTATCTATCGCTTGGCAACTAACGTAAACACTCCCCTGTGACATATCTCGTAAATCGTTAATGGAATTACATCACATCAAAAGTTTTTAATAAAGGAAGTAGTACTCAAGATGAATATCTTATAAGTTGACACGTCCCGAATTCTTATCTGGAAGTTTATGAATTCGTGTTCTCGGGCGAAAGGTATTACAAGTTTATATCTTACTTTTTCTTTTAATGACACAAGTCTGCAACCGTAAATATCGATTCTATTACGGCGGTTATGTACACAACGCTACTCGAGTACGTGAAATGAACTTAATAGTGAGTTTATGGGAGGACAAAACCAATAAATGTGTGAAATTTTAATGCTTTAGTGTCGCTTACGTTTTGTTTTAATCGCAGTTGTTAAGAATTTAAACCTTTAGTTATTCTGAATTGAGTATCTTAATATTACTGCTACAACTAATAAATTTGGTAAAAGATACACTACTTGGTCTCCCTCATTCTTCTATTTAAAGAGGATTATTGGATTGGACTGCATCTGGATGACTCAAAAATCTAACACTTCGGTCTATACCGATGGTTCAGGAATGCTAAAAAGATCCAGATACGGGATCTTTTGGGAATCACTGGATGCCCACACCATGGTGTTCAAAGCTAAGGATATGGAAGTACCATACAAATCACTAATTAGACGATTAGTGGCAAAACTGTCGACATATTCATAGACGCCGTTGATGGCCCACAGACATAGATATTGATGGTTCTAAACAGGACTAATTTCTGGCTGATTCTCGAATGGGAATGAATCTTCTGTGGCAAAGGAACGATGTCACTGTCTTTTAGATGAATATTAGTCTTTTAGATGATATGTATGGAATCGTGAATATGAGGAGACCAATACATTCGCATGTGGAAGTTCTTCTGCTGAGACCAGAGACAACAATAGCGCTTTGCAAACCATTAAAAATATCATAAAAGACGACACGACGAGGTGACACACATTTGAGTCAAAAGTAGCAGTTCCAGATACGAAAAAATACCATTAACTACGACTTTCAGCAAACTAGAAAAGAATTGCTTGAATCTACCTCGTGCAATTTGAAAATTCTGACAGGATTGATGATGGGAAATTGAAGGCTAAAAAATCATCTCCACGTTATAGCTCAATACATTGACAAAGAAAAAACTTGAACACCTTATTCACCGGAAAGCCTTAGTGCTATAACAAAGATCCTAACACCATTGATTTCAAAACTTGTATTTTCCACAAAATTCCCTTAAAGTTCATCAATTTTGATTCGCAAAAAGTTTTCCTGATGGAAAAATCTAAAAAACAGTCAGACCAAAAAAGGCGAGGCAAGTTCAACGGCGTGTTTAGATTTCTTTTAAATATAGAGATTCTTTAGGAAGTATGAATTTCCAAGTTGTCACACTGAGTCTGTAGTTTGAGGAAACTTGTTCGGTTTCAGCGAAGATATTCACAGGATAAGGAAATATTGAATAGAGTAGATCAAGAGTCAAAAGAAATAATAAAAATTAAAGAAATGTAGCAATTAAAAATTACTTAGGAGGTTAACTCCATCAGAAGTTGTGGACTATTTTCTGTGAAAGGCAACAGCAAATATACAAAGAAATACAAAACAGCTATTTCCCAATCAGAAAACACTATAACACTCGGACAGTTCTAATAAAACAGTTAAAGAAAGCCTGAAATATTTGCGAAATACCTATTTAAAGTTTTTAAACCTTTTGAGACAAATATTTCACAGTTAGAAAAAGAAAAAGTCATTACTTCATATCTTCACACACTATTCCAGATGGCACTTGCAATGAAAGCTATAGAAACATCTGAAATTAGAAACACGCTACAGAGGAGTTTTGACGATAAAAAAGTTCATTTTATAATTTAGCTAGACGTAAAACAACACCCCAATAGTTTAGATTGCTCTAACTCAAATCAATACTGCGATACTTTGAGTAGAGAATTACTAATTCCGATGAAAAATTGGACTAACCATCTTGATCTCCAAGTCGTATCCCTGAGATGTATCGTCCTAGAGATCCATAACTCTGTTGTCTGCTAGATGTACTCAATATTGTTCCAGAGCACCAGTTTGGGTTCCGCGACAGACATTCAATAACTGAACAGATACACGGAGTAGTGAAAATTATAAATCATATATTCGAATGCAAAATATATGTTTTTGTTGTCTTCCTTCCGTCCTTGTGGCGCATCTCAACTTCTTTGCTGTTAATCACTGGACAACAGTCAAAAATCGCAAGTGGTAGATTATAAATTATAATTGAAGTATGCATATATAATTACAGCAACAAATAATAGTCCATACAAGTTAGGTCTTTAATGTAAGAGTGTTAATCCTTTATTGTTAGATAATTTGTTATCTGACACTAAATTAAAGCATCTGTTTATGGATTTCGGGCAGATTGTAAGTAGAACAGGAGTTAAAAAAATGTTACAAGCTATACGGCTACTATTACTCCTATGTGTAAAGGATGCATTCTGGAAGGTGAGACTGAGGAACGTTTCCTAAAGGGTGGTTTCTCTCCCTCTTAACAAAACCAGAAAGCTACATTGGAGAGTTATTGAACGAAAACGGCTGATCTCCGTCGAGTTCTACCGATTGCACTTCTTCAGGATATTCACGCAATGGGATGGTGGAGTAAATGAGGTCTGTGTTTAGCGATAAATTGGCAGCTCTGATGGAGGTAGCATAATGGGCTCGGTATGATGACCTGAGTGCATGTAAACTCTATCTACCCTCCTCCTTATAGAATCCGAATCCGATATACACTATTGCACCGAATGTATGCGGTACAATATGAATACGACCACTCCAATTATCATATATTATACGTAATAATATTCAATTTATTTATAATAGATTCACCAAAGTATCCTCTAAAGTATCAATCAAAGTGTATCATAGAAAGACCACATAATAATAGTACATACATATTCATCATTCAAAAATATTTCTAATTTAAAATCAGCAATGTTTTTTATACAATTTAATAGTTATTAATTATATAAGGGAATTAACAAGTTTTTAATCCACGAGAAAAAATAGGCACTCGAGGCGCAGACAAAACCGCCCATATTTTCGAGCGGATTAAAAGTTGTTCATTCCCGAATGTAATTCAACGTTTTATCCACGACCTTGGGCAAAACCGGTCAATTAGGAGGTGAAAATTTCTGGTTTTGAAAAACGTTAGATTTGACAGATTAATTTTAATCAAGAATATTGGTATTACGAATTTTAATCCACTAGTGTATTAGAAGGCCGCCTCTAATCCATGGAAAGCAGACGTATTAAATCTTCCTAATATAGTGGTCGTGGATAAAATTTATTTAATCTTTTAATCGCTTCAAATAAGATATAGACTGTAAGATATTCTGAGACACCCTGTATATTTGGTAATATCCATGTTACGGGCACATCGCTTAATTATCGTAATTTAGTTTGTAAGTCACTAATAGTGTGTAATAGTAAGTGAGTGTATAAACAAAACATTATTTGGAGATATCCAAATTAAATTTTCATAAAAGTTAATATTATGATTTCCATAATGTGAGAAAATGTACCTATCACGCAAACATTTCTAATATGCTAATAATACTGTATTAAAACATATTTTTTAACATAATGTATTGGATGCTACAATTTACTTTTTTCGGTATAGGAATGGTAATTTTGTGATGCTCTAATCATCCAAGATAAAATGCAAAAGCACAAAAAGTTGGCAATTAAAACTTTTCCTACAGACATCTCGACAGATTTTCCTCATTATTTAAGCATTAGCCGCTGATTTGGGCGGCCGAATTCGAGCAATAAAAATGGAATGCAGCGAGGAATTCCGTCGAGTTTCAGGTCTAATGGAAACAATTACAAAGTTGTACCTCTCTTTCCTAAGTTCTCCGTTCCTCTTTCGGAAGTTAGCTACTAACATCTGTAGCTCCTCGGCATGCTGCTCGTACATTTGGCCCAACTGTTGTGTGAAGTCTGACACTGGAACGAAAAAGAAAAATAACAGGAAAAGTTAATTTAGTTTGTGCGGAGGATGAAGTTGGAGTTTAAACTACCCTGTGTTAAATTTTGAGTGAGAACGCTTAAAGGGAAAGTTCTTTAGAGTTTCCAAGTTTAGTTTTTTATAATAGGTATTCTCCATTATACTTCAGGATAAGTAAAGGATTATAACGGCATTTGGGATTAAATCTGTATTGGGGTCTACTTTTAACAAAGATTTAATTAAGAATGATTTGCAAATTGTATTATATAACATTATTTTTATTTGCAAAGATACCCTTGCAAATAAAAGATAATAAAGATTGTTATTACATTATCGACAGTTTTTAAACCTGTTATTCTAAATAATGTTAACATAAGATTATTAATATTATTTAGAATAATGTTTTAGTACATTTCATTCTTCATATGTGATGTGTATTTCAAGAAAAAGTCTCATATTTCTCAAAATATGAAATTGCTGATGGAATCAACGTATGCCACTGAATATATATTAAAACAATGGTAAACGTTTTTATTAAGAGTATTTGCTAATTCGACTATATTTTAACCAGAAATCAGGGTAAACATTAGTCCAATCTTGTATATGGACATACAAACAGTGTAGGCTCCTTCAATGTAGCTTTTAAGAACAAAAAGGATTATGACATCAAATAATTTTTAGAGAAATGGAGGAGGTGCCAATGTCATTTAAATCATCATCTTGATTTTGCTGCCGTAAGTGATTTTCCCCATTAAAATCAAAGAATTCTGTCAAGTTTACATATTTACAAATTTCTTCTCATTTATAAGACCTACAGCTACATAATTGTAATATTAAGGCAATTGTGGCAATAATAAAAAAGTAATTTTTTATGTTTAAAATTTTAAAAAAATTTTGAAATTAATTTTTCGAAATGATTTTCTCAAAAAGCAGTTTAGGTATTGGATTTGATTCTTTTTTCTGCTAGTTTGGTATGGTATTCTAGAATATATATACTTCAAATTTTTGGATATTCTAAATATCCAAAAATAATATAAAAAATATCGGTATTTCGAAGGTAGCGGTCACTTTTAACCAGTTTTTCCAACTTTGAATTAATTTTTCTTAGCTTAACCTAGGCCGAGTTTCCCTATTCTCGAATATTTTAGACATATTCGTTAATGACTCTTGAATATATATATATATATATATATATATATATATATATATATATATATATATATATATATATATATATATACCTAATAATTGGTTTGAGAGAAACTCTTTCAATGTGTTCGGAAATACGATTTTACAGGGGAAACGATTAGATAAAGGAGATTGGCAAAGAATAGAGTAATAAGACCTATTCGTATATATTCTCAGTAATTTCTGGGGTAAGGAAATCCAAGTTTCGGGAACTTTGCAACACAGAATTACTTAAAAAATATCTGCATGGGCAAACGGAGAACCCAACGAAAGCGTAAAGAAAGTCTAAATATGGAAAAGAGTACCAAAACAAAACATTCTTTACCTTAGAAACGTTAAAGATACTATACAATAAGTACCTTCAACGATGGATGTATGGCTAAATATGACATCAATTATATTTACTTAAAATAATATGTATATTATATTTGTTTTTTTCTTCTACCTCTAGTAGGGTAATTGAGGAGTTGGGCGTAAAACCTGGCCATTTTTGCAAAAACGCCTTGATTAAAAAAAGTCTCATTTTATGTTACTCATGAAAATAAGTGACGCGGTTTTTAATGAGCTAGCCAATAAAGTTAGAGTAAAACAACAAAAAGCGCGGACAAGGTTCGAGGAACAGTTATTAACTAAAGACAAATTATAAAGCAGGAGAATGTTGATTGTTATGTATTATTTAATTTATTTTTATATTTATGTATTGCATTGACTAAGCTACAAGTTTTATATTTTGATAGGTGAGATCAATTCTGGTGAAAGAATATGTAACTTAAATATGAAACCTAGTACGGGAAAAACTAGAAAAATTATTTAATCATTGCAGAAGATGACAAAAATCTTATTTATTTAATAACAATAATAATAATTATTATATTATAAATCGAAAAATTCTATAATAGATATCAAATTGTTTGTAAAATACTGCAGAATTTTTGAAAATAATACAAAAGAATTTATTTTGACCGAATTTGAGATTGTTTAGTTCTTTCAGTATTTATTTATCACCATTGTGTCTAGTTTGCTAACCGTTAATTATGGTAGCAATGTATAACTATTATCTGTAATGGTTCTGGATTAGAAATGAAGAAATATAAAAATATTCGAGTACAAAAGTACATATTGAAATGACTGGCACCTCCGCCAGTTATTTAAAATTAGTTGGGGCAACTTTAAAAATATATCTGGATAACATAAAAAACATCGATAAAGGTAAGTAATTAATCAAAAATATCACATGAGGCATACTTGACGTATAACAAGAATACAAATAGAGTGGTTAATACCTTCATGGAGTATGAATATTTGTAAATTTAACTACATGGTACAAAAGAGACTGTTAGTTTTGAGTTTGCATTCAAATAAGAAGCAACACCCCACTAACGATGATAGCATTGCTGTCGTATATATAGATATATAGATGCATCAAACTATCGGGGGGATTACAGGAATATAATATATTTACATGAAAAACATGCAACACATATTCGTTTAATAGTGAAAATTGTCTTGCGTGAAATATTTTGTTACATCTCGTGTGGTCATAATGCAGATAATGTATTTCACTCTTTACATTCACCAGATTTTTTTTTACATTTATCGGTGTCAATAAGCGGAAACCTATAAAATTCGGAGTGAAATTCCCTGACCTGTAGAAATATGGATCTTCTCGTACCCTGTCGACGAAAGATAATAAAATATTTATCTCCCTCCACTGGTAGCAATAGGGTCTGTAGGGAAATTTTAGGGCAATGGTGTACTTCTTACGCGATATTCAAATTACAGCATACTGCCTTCTGCTTTTCACTAAAATATTAATTGCTTTATTTATATTAGCGATGAATTAATGAATATATTTGTATGCCAAATTTTCATATTTATTCCCTGCGTTCCAATGATAAAGGACTATTCTCTTTTAATAACGTTGCGTGCTGGCTTGACCTCATTCAAACGTGTTCATTACTGTTATCACCACAAAGAAATATTTAAATTTTGTACTACATTTGTCATAATATTTTTTTACTCCTGTTATAATTTGGTTTATGTATGTTTCTATACTCACTTAGTTGAATGTAAATACATCTGCAGTGATTATTAATGAAGATAAGTCTGTAGAGAATATTAATAAAGAATGAAATGAAAATAGTTTCGCTGAAAACGTATTCAATTGTTGTTGATTGTTTCCTAACTTGTTTTTCGATTGATTGCTTCACAATTAATCGTATTCGTACTATGTTAGCTGTATTCTTTTTCTTAGTGTTTAGTATCTTAAATTGTTGTAGCAAGCCAACTTTTCCTCATGGCAGTTCAGGTTGAAAGTAATGAGTTGCGACGTTGAACATAATAGATCTCTCATGAGAGACATGCAGTAGTGTTGTCTCTGTAGTATTTAGTAGCGTTTAGTAGTTGTTACTCTTTTCTTCATAACGTTTAAGTTATTTTTCAGCACAGCAGGAATTTTTCTCGTAGATTATAATAATTAGATTGTCTGCTAAGGTAATTTGTGTTTGTTTCTTTAGATGACTTTATCCTACGTCACTTATATGAATTCGATAAAGTGTACTGATGAAAAGGGAAAGTCAGAGAATAGTAAGAGTAATAAGAGGGGTTCCAGTGGGTACGACCTATTGAATCAATACCATTGGTTCTGGATACCATTGGAGTTCATCCGGATCTGGAATTGTTAGTTTTGACCTCAGTGATTAAAAGAGCATATAATGAAGTGTATAATTTTATTAATGTAAATCGTAAATGTAGTAATGAAAAATAGATATTTATGAGGTCGAAAAGATTAGACAAGATTAGATATAGTCAAAGGCTGCCCCATTGAGCCAAATAGCACACTTTTCCAACTGAAAAAAGATTACGTGTTCCAGTAGCTCACAATACTGGATTTTCAGAGGCCACCAATTCCTTGAAGGGTGATTCGGAATGAACACATACGTTGTCTGGAGAAGAATTTGTCCTTTTCTGTTGGATAATATACGGAAGATGTGCGACAGTTTCTGATTCATTTAATCAACATGCCAGACACATTTCTTCGTCGTGATGTTTTTTTCTTTAAAATTCAAAAAGCTGTGATGGATTAGACTAGCCGCACGCCCCTAAAGAGCCACCATGGTCTTCGTTGGGTACACTTTTGACTTGGGGAAGTTCTCAGCAACTTCGTTGTGGTCTATCCATTATCAGACTGTCAGCTATTTCCAGTTCTTCTGCGAGCTTTCAAACTATTTTCAATGACGCCGAACTGAGTGAATCAGTGCCTTCACGTGGTCGTTGTTAAACTTCAATTACCTTCCGTGACCTTCTTGATCCTCATCCAACCAATTAACTAAATAAAACACATGAAAAACATCATGCGCACTGCATACTTCTTTATAATATTGTAAATATATAATAAAACAATAAGAAAACTGAACTAAGATTTATTCGGTATTTATAGGAAATCTTTTATATGTACATAATATCGACAACAAATGTTTCCTTCCCTCTCATATTAATGAGAATAGACAAATATTAGTGACAACCAATTTAACCTACTGTACTAGCATCTGTATCTAACAATCCTGTTATGGCTTTCGTAAATTGTTTGTTATAATTCTGATTACTTCGGTATCCTATCTGCCCTCGCGAGACATGAGAGTTCGCAAACTTGCCAAGTTATAAGTAGATTTAGATCCCAGTGGCTAATTGCAACTTATCTCCTTATGAATTGGAGGGATCAACAAAATTATAAGTGGAATGGAAATTTATCAAATCACTTGAGATGGTGATAATGAAATAAGTAATCTGGAGAGATATTTGGCTGGGATTTCATAAGAATTTTTTTATAATGGAATCGGATTTATTAATAATTCTGTAAGATAAAATGGAGAATATTCAGGTATCAATTTGTACATCTTTACAGATCCGAAAGTTTCACTTTTGAAACGCTTTAGTATTCATTAGTATCCTGGAAATTCAAAACTTATTTCAAAAATGAAATGTGAATCATAAAAATGATTTCATTGGAATATGTCCATTGGCAAATAGATATACAGTGTCTTTCTAAGTAATGAAAAAAATTATTAAAAAATGAAGGAATAACTCTTGTGAAGAATTCTCGAATAGCTGTGTATTTTTCAAGATATAATTAACACATACGAGGTGATTTGTGTAAGGGGTATGGCGTCATTATTATTTTCTTAATGACAATCCCCTTTTATTACGGAATGTTAAAGAGCACCTTTTTACATATAGTACAGTAATAATTACATTAGTATGAGTATAGGTTAGATAAAGATGATTAAAAAATTCTTGTCTTCTAAGTATCCCCACCAAAATAATCTAAGGGTGTCAAATCTAGTGATTTTACTGGCTACTCAATCACCCTCTTCTCTCTATCTAGCGATTCGGGAACATACTATCTAAATAAGTGAAAACAGCTGCTCATAATGGGAAGGTATACCACCTTGTTGGAAGAAAAAATAATTTCTTGGAAGATCGGATTTCTCTACATCTGGATATAGATTTATTAGTGCAGGAATAATGTACTCTAGAGAAAATATCAAATATCTTACACCAGTTAGGCTCAAGTTGAAGAAATATTCAGCCAGATTCCTCCGTCGACTATGCTGCAGCACACATTCACTTTCAGTGGATTTTGAGTATGATACCTCATAATCCATCGGAGATTCTCGGTACAAGTTTTTCAAACTGATAGTTTCAAGTTTTCATTTGACAGCAATAGAAATAAACTTTGTCGATTGCTAAGGCTATTGTCAGACTGTCAAAGGAGTGTTTGATACAATTGTGTACAAACAAGTGATTAATATACTAACGCCAATTAAGACTGTGAATTATATAAAAAAGGAGGTCCTTAAAATTAAAACATTTTTTTAACAGGTGTTTACAAACATGACAGAAATTTCAGTAGCTACAAAAGTTTTATTTCAACAATGAAAAATTATTTAGCAAGCAGTATTAACGAAGAATTCTACAATCCATTACAGAATAGGTGTCACATAATACAACTATAAAATACCCGTGGATCACAAATCCATTTTAAAATATTTCTAGGTCTCTTCCTAGTGAAGAAAAATAATAATTGATTTATATAATTATAGTGATCCATGTAGACATCAAAATACAATTTACTAATAAGCCACCCTGTATATTTTCCCCTGGACTTTTCAACATTCTATTGAGAGTTATAACTCATAAATTAGCCCCAATGGAAGGAATAGTCGAGTTTGCATCCTGCAACAATATAAAAAATGCCACCGAGGAACTACACGATACAGTTTCGAAATAATCGGTCGTTGAATTAGAACATTCGAAGATAAGCGAAGCTCTAAAAATAGGTCTAATAGCCAGACCAGATTTAGATTATTATCCAGGTATACGTCTCGGTCGCGTAGTGTCAGCAGGAGTCACTTGAAGCCGCCGAGACGTTCTCAGTCAAAAGAGCAAGTATCATGGTTTCGCTTCAGGTCATCAAAAGATATGACTTAGTTCACGATAAGTTGTTAAGAATGTTGTTTGTGATGCAAGTTTTGCTAAGTTACTCGTTGACGAATTAATACGATATATTTTTGCAAGCAAATTCTTAGTGGTTATTTGAGATTAGCGTTGTCTACAGTGTAGGTGTGACCAGACATGTCGAGGTTAATTTATACCATAATTGCTTCGCAGAAAATTCAAATTGCAATTATTCCATAATTGCAAATTCCCGTAAGTAATCTAGGGTAACGATGACAATCGTCTGGAGATCGTCTAGAGTACGGACTTGGAGTAATCTCAGCGTGGGCTTGATTTGTACATCGGTCAGATGAATGTATGTGTATTTATATGAACATCCAGGGGTAATGCATGATTTTGTTTAAATATCGCTTACGTAAAGATACAGAAGATGGTGATAATATAGAGTGTCAGTTGGAACTATAGGTTATGAATTCCGTGTCATTTGAGATCTATCAAAGACAAAGTGTCAATTTTAACGACTATCATCTACAAATCATACGACGTCAACACGCCTGAGTCTCATTTAGATCTATAGGATGTGATATATGATCCAATATAAAAGGTATGGTCTAATTACTCCACCACTCCAAAATTGCGCACCAAACCGTACATTGCTGTGTCAAATGAATTTTATATGGTGGCAGATGCAGACCTTTCTTTAAAATCCGATAGGTGGTGGCTCTCGACAGATTCAATTGTCGTGCACGACGTCGAATGGATGTGTTTGGATACTCCTATATACTTTCTCTCACTGTAGCAATATTTTCATTTAACCGACTATGATTAGGACGTATTGGTGTTACCTTATCAATAATAGAATCCATGTCCTCACATTTCTTGTTTAAGTTACGAACTATTAACACTGTAGGTGCGTCACTTTGTCCTAATTATGTGCGAATTTTTCTTAATGCAACTATAAATAATCGCTTACTTTCATAAAACAGTTGTACACAAACTATTCGCTGTTTGACTGCTAATCGCGCCGTGCTGACGTCGCATTGCTTGTAGATGACAGTTGTTAAATATTGATGCTCTATCTTTGATAAATCAATTGAATTTACAATATTTCTAAACATGAATAAATATTATTGTTCATTAATATTTTTTTATTATTTAAGACAAATTCATTACGCACAAACTAGTAGTGAATAACTGAAATGCATTATAATGACATATATGATGTAATTTAAAACATGAAAATTGCAATTGAATTGTAACTAATGAAACAAAAAGTTCGGCCTATTCACCTAAAAAAGTTTTTTTGTTACATGAAATGAAACTAGTTTTGTGGAGTGTAATTTTAGCTACGTCATTGTATGATTTTATACGTGAAGCCGTGTTCATCCCCATTTACGTCACATTTATAAATTTGCCATGAAAAACTTTTACATTGAATAATTTTAAAAGCTTTCCGTAACACTCATATAACTTTGAACCCCGAGCGTATTTTGAATATAATAAAAAAATTACTTCCATGTAACTGTTGACATACATCGAGTCAAGAATTATATAAAGAAGCTAACGTCGTTTCAGGTCGGTGTAGTGGAAAATTTTTAAATTGGGGCTTGACGAGTTCAATCGTTACGGGCCTAATATAATGCATATTTACTCGTATATTTATACCGCGCCTCTGCTAGAAGTTTATAAGGAAAAAGTTGCCTTTGCGCTTGTCTACATTTTACATTTTATTAGATTATTCTTATACGATTAGCCTTGGCGAGGTTCCAGTTTCGGAAACTTTCTCGTTTAAGTAACTGCTTCATTGGATTTTCGCACATTTATAAATGAAATTAATTCCCAAGCGATAATTATTCTTAGTCAAAACTTAAATTATATGAAAAATTTGTTATATAGTAAGGTAATATACGTGGTATGCATTAGTGCGTCAACAATAAGTCCAGTTATAAATGTTATTTAGAAAATTACTTTTAACTTGTGGCCAATGGATTAACAGGAATGTAATGGGCCATGGTATAGTCATCTATGAACTGTTTTGATATTGGCTCTCTTCATCCGAATCTTAATATTTTTACGCTGCATGAAAATGGCCCATGAAAGCCAGGTAGATACACCAAACAAATTTGGTAGGCATACTAAATTATATGTATGTATCTAAGATCATCGCCACTTCACTATGACGCATCGAGTGGTATTGCTATATTGACATAAGTATACATCATTTTATACAAGCCTGGCCTTTCATGAAGAAATTCCTTCGTATTTTTATTCTATTCAGATACAGACGTCCTCTTTATATTGTTATATTCAAATAGGGTACTTATATCGTTTGTATTCTAGATTACGTATCTTGCAATTATGCTTCAATAAAAAACTCACACGATATGTCCTTCGTTTTAGTTTATACATGCAAAAGACTTTACTCTGAGGACCCTCGTTATTTTATTCCATTTTAACACAGGAACTGAAGAGAACATCATATCACTTTAGAGGATAAATGACTTATTTGTTATTCATAGAATGCCGTTTCAAAAACATCTGAATGCTGGTCGTCTTGGCGCGGTACGTGTTGCTGAATTTGAATAGGGTTTGTCAGTTCTCACGGTTAACAGCCGTACTGAAAAATATCGCATATCCTTAAGGATATTCTTTTGTTTGAAATAGGTAAGGAAAAATATGCGCAAAGGGTGGATAAAGGTTAAATTCGTTTTAGTTTTAACATATCTTGCATGAAATGTAGTATGTGTGAAATAAAGAGAGAAATATCAGTATCCTTTAGTAAGATATAGCTTACGCAGTTAATACAGGATCCAACAGATATGTAGGACAATTTTCAAAAATCAATAAGTTATTTTTCAACGAGAGTAATTCTTTATTTTTTTCAAAACATTCGTGACGGGATTGCATTTTGCTATGATATGAAAAACATAAAAAAGAAATAATTAGGACCGAAATAATGTCATCTAAGGGCGAACATTCTTTTGAAGCACTCCCGTAGACTAGTATAAATCTTGCCCATACACCGTTGTATCACGTCGGCTGGAATAACTTCAATTTCCTATATCATTACAGTAGAAAGTTCGACAAAGGTACATGGTTTTTCAATGAAAACTCTTGCTTTGAAGTATCCCCACAAGAAATAATCCCAGGGGGACAGGTCCGGCGATCGTGGAGGCTACGCGATATCGCCCTATAGGGAAATGAGACGCCCAGAAAAATGTTGCCTCAAGAAGGTCATAGTCTCCTTAGAAGTATGGCAAGTTGTAGCTCCGTTTTGTTAAAAATAAACTGTTTCCATGTTTATGTTATGCCTTCTTTTAAATATAAGAAATTCGAGCAGCATCGTGACAACGGTGTGTATTGACAATCGCCGTGTGTCTCTCTTCTCTAAAACAATAGGGACTGATGATGAAAAATCGAGATACTGCACACCACTGCACATCGGAAATTCTGTTTATTAACAGCGTCAGATAAATGGAAATGTGCTTGGTCATTCGTTATCAGTACAGTGTCATGTGCAAGCAATTCCAACATGGTTACTGCGAATGTAAACCACCAAAAAGAGAAAGCAATTTGACGAAGTTTCTGAACTACCATGATTTTGTATGGGTGTAAGTGGAGGTCTAGATGCATTCATTGTACTGATCTGTAAGACAAGTGCAGCGCGTGAGCATACCGTACAACTGATCGATGCGGATTGGCTTCCATTACTGTAGGAACTATTATCATATTTTCAGGGGTTATTACCAATTACTGTAGTCGCGTAGGTCTTGCAGGTCCTAAAGAACCAATTGTACGGAAGTTATTAACACACTTTAAAATCATGTTCCAAGCAGGGACACTACCGTGCCTTCCAACATTGGAATTATTTCGAAACCTACGTTGCGTAGCAACAACAGAACGACGGGTCTATATAAACGTGTCGCAAAGAAAGACCACGTTGCTTGAGCGACCATGGATCTTATGGAGCATCTTATGACCTTCACACCAGTCATTCCGAAAACATTAGCCTCCTCCTCTGAACTATTATACTGATTTCAAAAACGTCGTACATCTCTGCTGGATCCTATAAAATAATGTCAGTGCTTGGCCCTGATCTCAATCCAACCTGGCATTGTTAGAAAAGCAGATATATCAGAACCATTTGACATACCTGATATTCAGTTACTGGAGAGAGTATTAGCGCAGCTAGTATTGAGCAGACCAACATACTATACATATATTTATTCATAATGTGGTGTTTAATATAATTATTTGTTAGAAGATACGATGAACGATGTCATATCTAGTATTGTATAAACCATCTTGTGGTAGTTATTATCTATGGTAATAGGTTACGGTTGGTCTTTACTAGATATTACATTCTTAACGATAAATACAAGAGGTGCTAGTGCGTTACCTAACTTTAGGTTCCAGCAAGGTAATAAGAGGTATATCCCAAAAATAATGATAGTGAATTTTTTTTAAATAGTTTTATTTAAATATACTACAATTGAATGTTTACACTTTTGAAATAATCTTCTTATGAAGCAATATAGTGGTCTCAATGGTTGAAATGGCCCCAAAATAAGTCTTCTCGAGATGGAATTTTAGCTTTGGGATAAACAAAAATAACAGAACTGGGTCAGGTCAGGTAACAGGTGAAAGCATTGGGATATATTTCGGGCCACAAATTCGTAAACAGGTAATAACGTGTGGTAGGGGCGTAGTTGGGATGAACTCTCAAAAGTCGTTTTTCTCAAATCGTCAAGAGCATCCAAATAACAGTTTCGAGCAACAGTGTAATCCCCGAAAATAAACTCCTTATGGACACGATCTGTTAGTGAAAATTCGTAATCATCATTGATTTGAAACTTCTTCAATCGTATTTTGTTTGGTTTAGGTAAAATGGAAGTATGTCACTCGACAGACTTTCTTTGAACACACTCGAACTATGCCTTTTTATCTCGAGATGATAGTCCAACATCCAAGATTTATCATTTACGACCAGTTTTGAGTATTCAAAATGTCTGACAGATGCAAAGATGGTTTTCTCTTTGCTGTTCAGTCAAGTTTATTTTTAGGACGAGTTTTGCGCAAATCTTCCTCGTGTTCAGGTTGTCAGCAATAATTCGGTAAACGACAGGTTCCGGTAGCCCTAGTTCAAGAGCAACGACTTTGGTTATTTGTAGATGTTAAAATACCTAGAACAGCTTTCAGACGGACAATATTTTCATCTATTCTTGATGTTGGAGGACGCGAAAATCATTCCCCTTCGATGACATTTTCTCATGCATTGCTGGTGCTATGGTGCATTTTATTTATAAGCTATATAACCTTAACCATTTCAATACTTTTCTGATTAGATATATATTAGATATCCTTGCTATATTAGATATTGCTTAACGTTGCTCGAGATACCTTTGTGTGTTATCTTATTGGCTCCTCTTCACGTTGTGTGTGCCAATATGTGTGCCAATGGCTATGGCCAATACGTATGGCCATCATGTAGAAGGAGGGTTTGTGATCACCTTGGTAGGTATTGGAGTGTTGGCCCACATGTTGGCCCGAGATCTAGGTGGTGTTAGTTTTTCAACACAGATCAAAGGGTTTTCGCGGGATGTTGGTGGAATGATGGCAGCCGCGTCCACAGGTGAGCCACGTGTATAGTTTGCAACGAGTTTCCAGAATGAATGCACGCCTGTTTCTGTATACATTTAGGTATTTATATGCAGGGAATAAATAAACAGCAGAAGCTGTTAGCATCTCGATATCCATTTTAGCTTTGAATCCGCACATTGGCCTGATTGGCCTGAACAACCTTGGCTTGAACGACCTCCCAACGTGTGGATAACTTCACAAATTTCTGGGCCAATATATGTGCCACACAATTGGTACATATATTGGCCAACGTGAAGAGGCATATGATGAATCCACATATCACGACTACACATATGCAAACACCTGCTCCTCTCAAGGCTCGGAAGTCCTCACCTGGGACTATTCCGCGCTTATCCCTCTCCTTGATTGGCTCAGGGGAGTCCTTAGAGACCATAAAAAATCACTCTCATTATATACCTCGTAAGACCATATATAGAAAGATTAAAGTTGGGTTTCCATGTCAATTTTCATCAATGGCCACAATCCTCCTGAATGATTATGAGGAGAAGACTCTTCAGTCTACCCTATCCTCTACGAATGCTCTTCAGAATGAGTTTTTAAGGTTCCTGTAGTGGCAATCAACATATTAGTAATGTATTAATTGAATTAAACTATGTTTACTTGGTGTTGCATTTTCAATGTCACTTAGCATATAGTAAATAGGATGTTTGAACTGGTAAAATACATATACGAAACGGGCGAGATGCCGGAGGATTATAAGAGGAACATTATCGTTACTATACCGAAAAAGAGAGGAGCCGACAAATGCGAGAACTTTAGAACGATTAGCCTAACTTCCCATGCGTCAAAAATCCTAACTAGAATAGTGCAGAAGAGGATGGAAAATAGAGCGGAGGAAATACTAGGAGAAGACCAATTCGGGTTTAGGCGAAATAGGGGAACTCGCGAAGCTATTCTGGCGCTAAGAGTAATGTTAGAGAAAACAATAGAAAAAGGAAAGAACGCTTATATAGGATTTGTAGATTTAGAAAAAGCTTTTGATAACGTAAGATGGGAAAAAATGTTCGAGATACTAAAGAGCGCGGGAATGAAGTATAGAGATAGGAGAGTAGTACACAATCTATACATAGAGCAAACTGCTGTTATAGAAGTAGAAGGGGAGGAAAGGGAAGTAGGTATTAGGAAAGGAGTAAGACAAGGATGTACGCTATCACCACTAATTTTTAATCTGTACATCGAAGAGGCGATTAATGTGGTAAAAGATAGAGTGGATTTCGGGATTAAAGTACAGGGACAGAAACTAAAAATGCTGAGATTCGCGGATGATATAGCAGTATTAGCATCTAGTAAGGAGGAACTAGAATCAGCATTGAACGAAATGGAGGCAGTGTTGACAGAGGAATACGGAATGAGGGTGAATAAAAACAAAACTAAAGTGTTAGTGTGCAGAGGGCGCGAGAGCAGAGCAAAAACGAAAGTACAAATTAATAATGAAAGATTGGAGGAAGTTAAAGACTTCACTTATTTAGGAAGTAAAATAAATTGGGATGGAAGAAGCGATAAAGACATAAAACAAAGAATAGCGCAGAGTCGAGTAGCTTTTAACAAAAAGAAAGCACTTTTATGCTCGGGGGTGATAAACTTAGAAACAAGGAAGAGATTTTTGAAAACATATGTATGGAGCACGGCACTTTACGGCTGCGAAAACTGGACGGTAGGGGAAGCAAGTAGGAAGAAATTAGAAGCTTTTGAGATGTGGTGTTACCGAAGAATGATGAAAATACCATGGACTGATAGGGTTAGAAACGAAGAAGTATTGGAGAAAGTCGGCGAGAAAAGGAGTATGTGGAAAAACTTAAAGAAGAGAAGAGATAGAATGGTAGGCCACTTGCTGAGACATGGGGGAATAGTCCGCGATATTTTGGAGGCAGAAATAAGAGTGAAGAAAGGCAGAGGTAGGCCTAGATTAGACTACTGCTCGCAAATAGTAAGGGATGTAGGTTGTAGCACAATTAGCGAAATGCGTAGGTTAGCACAAGATAGGAGAAGCTGGAGGTTAGCGTCCAACCAGTCTTAGGACTGATGACCTAATGATGATGACTTAGCATATCTAATATACAAAAATCAATATTTGTTTGTTTGTTCGCATTTTATGCGCTGCCATACTGTTCATTCAATTGCGATAAAACATTGCCAATTTAATGCTCGCACTTGCGCAAAGGTTATAGGCATAGTACAATTAATTTACAGTATATAATTAATTAACTTATCAAAATTATTTCTTCTGCAGCAGCAACGCGTACCAACTGGTATTTATATAAACATTTCTCAGTTTAATTACACTCGATCAATAAACGGCATATTCTAAAACTCAGTTGCGAAAGTAATATCGAATTGGAATCACACGAGTTATGACATTTTAATGATATACCTATTCCGTTTCTGATATATGTACAAATTATAAATTCCTCTCTTCTAAAAATAAGAGGATCTCAAATTAAAATCAGCATATTTTCCCATACCGATTTAATATTCTATCTTTTCCCCGTTTCACTTTGTTTTTGCTATTGTGAACACAGAATTTGAATACACTCAGGACGAAAACAAAGTTCAACGCATTTAGTTAGCGAATTGTTGAAATTTAGTGCTACTCACGAAATCTTTTCCATTTAATTTATTACCAAAATGTTTTGAAGTAAAATTTATATAATCATAATTCAGTAATATGTTTGTCAATATTTGAGTTATTTATGTGATAAAAACATAGACTGTATGACATGGGAGCGAGTTATAAAGACGGCACATTCTTAAATTATATAGAATAACCGAAAATTTTAGATTTTCGAATTTAAATCTGGATGTTATTATTCCGATTTTAATCTACTTATGATGGAATTGAATAAAATCGAAATAAGCTGGCATTTAAACAATTCGTTTTAGTTTCCGCATAACACTTGGATTTTTAAAATTGATAACAATTCATTTTGACGATACAATCATTTAGGGTGATCTTACATACATGTAGAATAAATGAAAAAAAATATAGGAAAAATATATCTAAAATTAAGTTACTTTGATTTCATTTGTTACTGACAAATGTTTAATATTGGACAATTAATAATATTATGGATCATTTAATTCAGAAGAAAATTTTATATTAATGAAATTAATACAATTATTAAGGTAATAGCCTTGTAGAATAAAGAAATGAGTGAGAATCATTGACTGATTGTGGTTGGTGTTTGGGTTCGATTCCTAACTAAAGCATTTGAGATCTAAGAAATTTATTGTATATCTATGCCTTCTCCTATTGAATATCTATTGAAGTGACTATGTCTATGATGTTTAAATTATTTCAAATATAAAGTACACAGATAAAATACAAAGGACATTACCAAGTCTCTATTTCTTGGATGATTAATGTTATATTGGCTCCATGTCTTGTATTGTTTCCGTTTGTGCAGATATTTACATTATAATTAGAATTACATTTTCCATAGTTCTTTACCGTTTACGAACAATTAATTCTATGTGTACTTTACAAATATCATAATATTAGTTACATTATTTTATGTCTATATTGTATTTTGTTATAAATTATTATTATTATGTTATGTGGGTTTGGGCCTAATCAGCCACTGATCACATGGGTAATCCCTTGGCGATCCCCTCTTATACGGGTCATTATTCAAAAATGCTGTCCCATAAAAGGAGTATTTTAGACACGTCCCCTGCCCTAAGCCTCGCCTCCTCTTGGATAACAGGTGTCGCTATTATACGGTACCTCTTCTTCTCTAGTGTGGGGCAGGTGTAAAGAAGATGAATCGAGGTTTCCTCGTCTTCTTTACAGTATCTGCAATCCGGGCTGTCAGTCAGCCTCAGCTTGTGCTTATATGCATTCAGGCTACTATGGTGATCCGTAATGATTCCCACCAGAATTCTGGCCTTGTGCCTATTCAATTTAATGAATTCTTGGGCCCATTTCCCAATCTCTGAGTATTCTATGAAGAGTTTGGTTGTTCGACAACCCGTTACTCCCCTCCATCTTTTATTGTGCTGGTCTCTTGCCCAGCCATTTATGACGCTTCTGATAAGATTTCGACTTATTCCCACTGCAGGTTCTGGTTCATAGAGGCCTTCCCTGGTTCCTAGTCTGGCGAGGTCATCTACAATTAGATTTCCCTAAATGTCATTATGCCCAGGTATCCATACGACTTCCACCGGTTCCACCGTAATCCCTCCTCAGCTAGCTCTCGTGAGAGTCTATTCAGGCCTTTTACCTTCCTGTTCATGTTTACCACCCTGTGAATTGCTATTTACGGCTTCCACTTTCAGGGTGACATCAAGAGGTGGTATCTCCGTCAGTATCCCCATCGCCTCGATCGGTATTGATCTTGGGGCTCCGGTTATACTTCCTAGAATCAATCCTCTTAGCTTGTTAAGCCGGTTGGATTCCGACTTTCAACAGGCTCTCTTCCACCAGATCAGTGCTGCATACGTCAGTCTGGGTTTGAGAATTGCCTCATACATCCATTTCATCGTATCCGGTTTCAAGCCCCAGCTATTACCAATGGCCCTTCTCAGTTGCCAAAGTGTTGCTGTGATCTGGGAACATATGTGACATAGATGTTTTTCCTATGACAGTTTCTCATCCAGGATTATTCCTAAGTTATTCACTTTGCTATTATAGCTTACTTCTTCTTGGCCACCATGTTGCAGCGGATATGTTCTGTTCCACTTATATTTCTTAGTGAACACCATCACCTCAGTCTTAGAGGGATTGACCGAGAGTCCTCTGTCCTTGCACCAATTCCCAACCTTGTTTAATGCTCCCTGCATTATCTCGAGCATCGGCTCCAGGAAAGAGCCCTTCGTTATTATTAGTAAGTCATAGGCATAGCCAATTACTTGGTAATACTTTAACCTTTCAAACAGCTCATCCACTACCAGGCACTGTGGACACCCCGAGTCGACCAGGCCCTCGATGGTACTCTTGCCTTTGTTAGCAATAAGCTGTCTGTTTCCCAACATATGGTCTATCCATTCAACGATCACTCTGGGGGTGTAGCATCTGCTTAGTGCTATGCTAATTACCTTCCTGGATGTAAAGTTGAAGGCTCCTTCAATATCAAGGAAGGTGCCGACAACGTATCCTCCGAAGTTCAGTTGTGATAATATCGATGACACTACCATATCCAGAGCTGTTTATGTTAATTTACCAGTTTGATAAGCATACTGGCTCCCTTTACGTGGTCTCTCTATTAGGATAGTATCCTGAAGGTACCTGTTAACTAATCACTCGGCTGTCTTCAGTGAAAATGAAGTAAGGCTAATCGGCGCCGAAAGTCTTTAGAGGACGTGATTCTGACTTTGCCCGGTTTAGGTATAAGAACAATCCTTGTGCTTAGCCACACTTCCGGGACCATCTTCAGTGCGAAGCTGGCCCTGGTGATCCTTATAATTATAAAATTAATTTCTATATTATTAACTTCTATATTATTAATATTTCTATATTGCTATAAATTATTAACTTCTAATTATATATATATATATATATATATATATATATATATATATATATATATATATATATATATATATATATATATATATCGAATTATGCACTATCCCTTACCTAGACCCACCCTGTTATTTACGCAAAGTCATAACTTTTCGTTAATACCTAGTAGTGTTGACGTATGTAAAATATATAACATTTAATACTATTGTAGACAGCGGGGTGACCTTGTAAGGGTTTACCAACACAGCCTGAGTTAGCAAGCAACAAGTATGTATACTCGTATAATATATACAATATATAGGTAGAAACGTTCTCTGTTCTGGGGACAAAGATTTTAATTTGAATAGGGGTTATTATATTCATATTTCATTCCAGTTAATGTAACATGTCAAGTTGCTATGTGTTCCTGGAATATTTATTATACCCGACATTTTATGAATGTGTCCTTGAGCATAAAAACCTATGGTATTATACAAATAGAATTTCTCCGAAATTCTTCGTGCGAGATTAGTTTCTAGGAGTTGATTTAAGGTATTTTAATAAAACTGTTTTTTGTATGTCAAATATCGATATCGATTTCTAATTACTTTATCATAGACTATTGTTTACTGGTACTAACACACAGAAAATTCCAAATTTCAAATTCTCGAAATTTACTACATTTTTGCTAAGATGCAATGGACTTTGATGTCAGTAATTTTGTATGTCACGTCCTAATGTCCATTTTGGTATCTTTAAAATATTTTCATTAATAGTATTTGCAAATAACTTGAATTATTGATTAGACGATGAAGTTTTTCAGTTGGAAAGATGGTTCAGCGCATTCCCATACCTAAGTATAGGACGACCAGGACGCAGGGGTCCTCAATGTGAGTTATTTTTTTATACCAACAGATGGCATTGAAAGGCTAAATCAGAAATATAATTTTGAATAAAGTAACTGTTTTTTTATTATCGGTACAATTATATGAGATAAAGAATGAACTATTTTACAAAACATGTGCTATCCATTTCATCGCTATTTGCCAAATAAAAAACTCTCTTATCTTGCCGATAAACAGAACAATCTACCTGAGCCTAGCCATAAAAATAAGCCATGGTATGTTTTGAGGTTTTTTATTTGGCAAATAGCGATGAAATAAACTATAAATATGTAGCGTAACAATGCAGCCATTGACATGTGTTAAGCTCCAAGCCAATATCGGCCCTTACCCTAAACCGAAATCCAACGCACATTTTTATAATAATATTTATATGGTATATCTATCTCAAGCCGTTATCGAGATAATAATTATTTTCTGAATTTATTGCCAAAAATTTTACTTTCAGTAAATCGTGTTTTCTCCTACCTACGCAGCAATTAAAAGATAATTTTTCAGTTGTGGCTAGACAACGCCTGGGGGCATCTTCTTCATTAATCAAATGTTTCCAATATCATACAGGGTGAGTTCGAGAATGCTTTCTATAAGTGACTTAGAGAAATGCACGAAAGTCAATTTTTTTAAATCGAATGCCCAGTATATTATTACTAATTCGGAAAGCTGATACATTTTCCTACTTAAAAATGTTAATATACTCTATACCTAATGTGCACCGTTTTCGATATATAGGCACTTTTCTGTAACTCTTCCAAGACATACTATTTTTCTAAATAAATTTGACAATAGTAATATCTGCACTTAATTTGAATAGATGTAGCACAAATATGGCAGAAAATAATTATACAAACACAGTTTTAATGGATTTGTTTATTATTCATGGATAATAAGATCAACAGAACTTGTAGAATATTTAATGCGAAATATCCGAATTAGCCGCAGATGAGCAACAGAAAGTTTCTACGAATTCAGAAGAATTTTATAAATTTTGGTTCGTCATTAAGAGAACAATAACAACAGTGTCAGTATTAAGAAAAAATAATACTTAAGCAGCAATAACAGTAATAAAGGCTATAAGTAGCAATAACAAGTAATACCAATGACTAATAAAATGTATAAAAATCTTAAAACTATTGTAATAATTGTTCGAAATGTCGAGCGTTAACTTCCAGACACTTTTGTATACGACGATGGACAGCGTTTGTTGTAGCAGCTCTTATATCAGCGGGGTCCAAGTTTTCAATCTCTTGAATCACTCGACATTATAATTCTTCCCTGTTGTGGACTGGAGTTTTATAAACTCTATCTTTAAGAATACCCCAAAGATAAGAATCTAATGGGGTAAGGTTGGGGGACCTCGGAGGCCAATTCTGCGGCCCAAAACGTCTAAGCCAACGATCATTGAAAATGCGGTCCAACTCCATACTAATTTCGTATGTACAATATGGAGGAGCTCCGTCGAGTTGATACCAACAAGTTCTATATTTTTCAAGTGACAGATTATCAACGAAGTCTTCCACAATTGTTCTAATTACATTTAAATATTTTCTGGAATTCAATTCTTCGTCGTATATGTAATATTTTATTTTATCATCCATTAACATACAAAAACATTGAAACTAAGTTTAACTTGAAAACCAGCTTCTCTAGTAACGTGGGGGTTGTCTGTGGCTCAATGGTGACGATTTCATATAATTTTCTTCATATAATTTTCTATAAAAAAAAATTGGGGTCCTCTAGCATACGTACTAGCAACATTTCACAAAATTTTATTCTCCGTAGATAATCCTGAGGCATGAGAAATTGGATTCTTGTAAATTTATAATTATGCACTTTATGGTTTGCTAGTATTCTTCGAATGGATGAATATGGCAATCCTAAATCATGTTCAGCACAACGTATGGAATACTGGGGATTTACATGAAAATATACTAGCACATTGATTTCATTTACCTCGTCAGATGTCACAGGTTTCGGTAAATATCTTGATTCTCTTAATGACGAACCACAATTTATAAAATTTCTCTGAATTCGTAGAAACTTTCTGTTGTTCATCTGCGGCAAATTCGTATACTTCTCATTAAATATTCTACAAGTTGTTGCTGTTGGTAACATTATTGCACTGTCCATGAATAATAAACAAATCCATTAAAATTGCGTTTGTATAATTATTTTCTGCCATATTTGTGCTACAGCTATTCAAATTAAGTGCAAATATTACTAATGTCAAATTTATTTAGAAAAATAGCATGTCTGTTGTCATTACAAAATGATAAAATAAAAATTTCATGGCCCACCCGCTATGACAATATACCAAAAGATATAATATTCTTGGAAGAGTTACAGAAAAGTGCCTATAAATCGACAACGGTGCGCATTTGGTATAGGGGACTTTAACATTTTTAAATAGGCAAATGTATCACCTTTCCGAATTAGTAATAATATACAGGGCATTCCATTTAAAAAAATTGACTTTCGTGCATTTCTCTAAGTCACTTATAGAAGGCATTCTCTAACTCACCCTGTATGATATTGGAAACATCTGATTAATGAAGAAGATGTCTCCAGGCCTTGCCTAGCCACAACTGAAAAATTATCTTTTAATTACTGCGTAGGTAGGAGAAAACATGATTTACTGAAAGTAGAAAATTTTTGTCAATAAATTCAGAAAAGAATTATTATCTCGATAACGACTTGAGATAGATATAGGGAAATATTAACAAAAGTTACTCAGAAAGAGACGACAATCCAAAAGATGCAAAAACATACAGGATATTCTATTTAAAATAACGAAGATGTTGCGGGTTTTACGTACGTGGTAACACCGCACTATCGAAAATATTGTAGTTGCATAGATCATACTCGACTATTTTGGTAACCAAAGTTTCAAAGCATTCGGTAGATCCGTTCTCCATATACTTTTAATATTCCATGCACCGTGGCTCACCCTGTATATATATATATATATATATATATATATATATATATATATATATATATATATATATATATATATACAGAGGATACAGAGGAATTGAGAACCTCCGCCTTTTTTTGAAGTCGGTTAAAAAAAGAACAAATAAAAAGAAAATAGAACACACACAAAAAGTGTAAAAATTTAAACAAAAAAAAACAATTAGGAACATAAACATAGATTCTAAACTCTTTAATTAAAACTTTTATTCATTCCGTAACCTGCGTGAGGGTTTCTGTTTTATTTTGTAAATATATAACGCGGCAATCTCATTTTCAATTTAAATTAGTGCAAAGTCGGTTAATACTTGCTACTCTATTGTGTTTCTCAAATAATTTCATGTTTGCTTAAGTTTAGAAAATAACCTGTCTGTTGATGCTACTATAATAGATATTCTAATAAAGATAGAGCGTGTTATTAAAATTTCACTAAAACTATTATAAACTCATTTAATTCGCTGAATTAATTTTATCTGCATTATTCCTGAAACAGTTTTTAACTTTACATCGCTGATTAAATATTGTATCTAAAATATCCTGTGAATATTATGTGTACACTTTTTAACTATCTTATGTAAATCTTCGTCCAAAGTTGAGGGATCACATAAAATATTTGGAAATAAATCGCGAAAGGTTTACAAATTTGATTAAACTTATAAAAAATATCTTTTAATTGAAGTATAATATTATTCAGTGTTAAAAAACTTTTATTTTAAACAATTAATCATTTGGTTGTGTTTATAAATCAATATTAGCTCCATTAAAAATAATTTTATTCTATTTGTATTGCACAACTACGTTAAATGTTTTATTTTTTATTACATTGAAATCGACCCATAGTTTTAAAGTGTTGCTGAGAAGTAGAAAATATTTTTAAAGAATACTTAATATTTGGTTTTGGCTTTGCAAAAATTTGGAAACGGTGTACTCGTAATTAAAATATTTACCTTAGAAATAATTCTAAATACGGTTTGGAGCTAAATCACTTATTTAGGAAGTAAAATAAATTGGGATGGAAGAAGCGATAAAGATATAAAACAAAGAATAGCGCAGGGTCGAGTAGCTTGTAACAAAAAGAAAGCACTTTTATGTTCGGGGATAATAAACTTAGAAACAAGGAAGAGATTTTTGAAAACGTATGTATGGAGCACGGCGCTATACGGTTGCGAAATCTGGACGGTAGGGGAAGCAAGTAGGAAGAAATTAGAAGCTTTTGAGATGTGGTGTTACCGAAGAATGATGAAAATATCGTGGACTGATAGGGTTAGAAACGAAGAAGTATTAGATAAAGTCGGCGAGAAAAGAAGTATGTGGAAAAACATAAAGAAGAGAAGAGATAGAATGGTAAGCCACTTGCTGAGACATGGGGGAATAGTCCGCGATATTTTGGAGGCAGAAGTAGGAGCGAAGAAAGGCAGAGGTAGGCCTAGATTAGACTACTGCTCACAAATAGTAAGGGATGTAGGTTGTAGCACAATTAGCGAAATGCGTAGGTTAGCACAAGATAGGAGAAGCTGGAGGTTAGCGTCCAACCAGTCTTAGGACTGATGACCTCATGATGATGACGGTTTGGAATTTCTTTTTTTTTTTAATTTATCTTCATTAATTTAAGCATTACTGTTCATATGATCTTCGAAAGAGGTTCTGAAACATTCATGTTAGTAAAGGGTTGGTGAAGGGAAAAGTGTGTCAAAGAAGACCAATTTTTTATGTTGTGTTCAAAAATAACAACTCAACTAAACTACTGACTCAAGTAAACCACAAACATTTCGAATTTCGTTATTAAAAAAATGTTTACGAAATATCTTAATTTTGGATATGCTATATTTTATATTAATAAACTAGTTTTGAATAGAGTGCTGCAGAAATGCCAATAGGATCACCATGTTTTAAATATTTTTCTCACTCCCTCAACTGCCCTCATTCTGTGGCACTTCCCATTAATTCAAGCAACAGTAATTTCGACAGATCTACAATAAACTTGACGAATCGTGTATTTTTATTAAATTATCAGAGCAACTTCCGCGGGAACCGAAAAAGGAAAAATAACAAGGTCATGTAATTGGCCTCTGATGAAAGTACGCCTCATTTATATTTTCGAAGGAGTTTTCAGTGCCCTGGAGAGGTGAGTTATAACAAATATTCATGACTTATGAATGTCAAATTTAATTCCCGCCAATTTTTTGGGATGTTGTCTCTTTTGCTGTAATAATTAGATCATTTGGTGATATAAGATATCATTCTGCTAGCCATAAATTGGGTTGCAAATTCTTATTTTAAGCAGATTAAATTTCATATATAACTTATTCTGCTTCTTTTTTAGATATTTATACAATATATCTTTGTTCACGGGGTCACACACATGCAAATAATTTATTGATAGACCATGTTATTAGATAACCCAATCAGATGAGCTATGTAATAGTTTACTAAGAAATAAATGTTTATTTCACTGTTACTCTAAATCATGATTTGGCAACAGGTGATTGGAAATTAATATCTATATGTTAATACATAGCTCAATAAACTATTTTTGTATTAAGTTTTGCTGTATAAAATATGTATCTCTCTGTTTTCGTTTTTCTACAAAAGAATGTGGTCTTCTGAAGCATACTTATTCATTCCATACACTTTACGTTATAAGAAAGTCTAACAAAATAATTTTTAGCGTTTTGAGATAGAGTCAGACTGTTTAAAAAATTATTGTGGGATACCATTTACTCTATACTATGTGAATTAAAATAATATTTACAGTTTATTTTTCAAAAATGTATGCTCACCAGCTTTAAAAAAACAATGGTTTCATCATTCTATTTTTAAAACTATTATATCGAGTGAACGGTAATGAACGGAACAGAAGTGGCATATGTAAAGTCAAGTAATAGTAACGATAGCAGTGATGGAGATGGTAATGATGAGGGCGATGGTGATGGTGATGTTGACAGCGTCAGTGATAGTAATAGTAATAGTAACTAATTTTTATCAAAATAATTTGAAAAAATACTTTTCTCTTTCAAAAAATACTTTATTCATATATGTGACAAATGCTCTTAATAATACAAAAGTGTATTATATTTAGTGATCTTAGTTTAATACTAGGACTTAGTAGTAGTCACCATTTTATGGATTTTTATTTTGATGAAGTTATTATTTTGATTTATGCATTTGTTTTTGCCATATATTTCTTAAAAAAATATATCGTGTCAAATATGTAGCCCAGTGGAACACAATATAAGAGAGTACAAAAAGTGTGTCTTTGTAGTCTTTGCCACAAAAAGATACACTTTGTGTTACGTCAAATTCTAAACTACTGCTCCGAATGTTTTTTGGAATAGAGTTACTTTGGTTGTGAGATACAACAATTAATATTCAGTGGAAACAAACTCGCACCCCCTTTGATGTATGAGAATAGAGTCAACTTACATGGGACAAGATCCGTGCATAAGGGGGAGAGAAGTGATCCAGACCCTTCAATTTTCAGCTCTCTAAAGAAGTATGTGTAGTTATGGCCCGATATTTTGAATCTCCATACTGGACACCCAGACTAGATGTCCATTCGTGATTTTTAATAAAAATTTCCAAGTGTTTCGCACATCTGAGTCAGGAGAATTTATATAAATCATTTAATTTGCGTGCAAATAGATTTACACTTTCTAGTCTGTATTGGCTGCTTTTTGCTTTCCAAAGTTCATACGTTGTTTTGTGATTTGCTTAGTATGTCATAATGATACAACATGGGCAGCAGGGGCGTAGCGTACATTGATGCGAGTAAAAAATTGGCAAATTAGTGGTATTATTTAAAAGTTCAATCGATTTACTCAATTATTACAATTCTTTTTATTATTTTAAACCGACCGCAAACATACATTACTTACTTTAAACGCTACCATCAACTTTTTTATTTCAAATCGGCAGTGAAGGCGCCCGAAATTATTGGACTCCCGCGTTACTCGCTGCAGTGCTGAAATGCGATGGTCCACGTTACATCCAAGTTACGCATTAGATGGACAAAAAGGTCAGTGAAAGTTTCAGGTAATTGTGGATAATGAGGAATGGGATCGAAGAACCGTTATGTGTGCTAGAGGCCTTTTAATTTTATTGTGTGCGACTTTGATTTTAATTTTTTCTTAGCAGTGTTTTCTGCAATATTTCCACATGCCGAGAGATTGTTTAAAATTCTACAGACAAAAATATCAGATATTAGTTGCTGCAATAAATAGACCACCGATTTCAAATCACATATTCAAAAAATGAGAAACGAGCTTAGTGACATTTGGGACCGTATGGATAGATTGTTGTCAGAAAATTAACCAGCAATAAAATAATGCATTTGGATTTAATTCCTGAAGAAGATAAGAAAAGCACCTACGCACGATTATTTTATGAAATATTGGGTGTTATTACTTTGAATATTAGTGAACGGTTTAGTGAAATTTCTAAACTGAAATTCTTAAATCTAGATTCTACACAATTTACTTCATTCGTAATACGTTTTCCTGTCTAACTTTTTGGATACATATGGAACATTTTTGACGCAACTCGTTTAAAAAGTGAACTTTCAGTGATTTATAGTGATCCCGATATGAAAAAGAGCATTGTGTTTGAGCTTCACCAATATATTATCTCCCTTCAATTATATTCTGTTTTCCCGGAGTCATCAAAATTGTGTCGTTTAATTTTGACTATTCCTGCCACAAGCAGTTCCGCGGAAAGATCATTTTCATGTTTAAAGAGAATAAATACTTGTCTGCGAAATTCTCAAAAGCAAGGAAAGTCTGTCAGCTTTAGCATTAATAAATATTGAAAGTGCCTCGTTAGAAGATATAATATCGTCTCCAATATTTGCAGAAACAGTGATAGAGGTTTTCGCTGGACAAACAAAAGCCGAAGAAATTCATTTTAAAAATTAAGATATATACCTCGGCATAATCATTTTAGGTTAGTGTCTTTCTTTTATTTTTACTATTTTCATACGGCCTACCATACATGCGACTATACCTCTTCCCCTTATAAAATGTTTTCACATCCCTAGGTTCTTTTCTCACACTACGCCCCTGGTGGGCAGTGATATTAGAAACTATTGTACGTTAGTATATTTTTCAACTTCGAACAGTTTAAACATTTTGACGGTCGTCAAGTTTATACCTCTCTCATAAAGTAATTGCTCATAGTTTTAAATGATTCTTTATAACTAATATAAAATATTTCTTCTTCTGGTTGTTTTTAGAAGACTTTTTGTCGCTAATCCTTACGTAACTCAAATATCGAATTGATTTCGTGCTGGCAGTATTTCGCACTTAGATTAAATTCCGAATTAAAAATGGCGCTCTATTTAATAATGAGATGGTCAAAAGAGAAGAGATGCAAATTGACCTTGACATTGACATTGAGATTTTTAATAATAATAACGTACCACAATAATTATGGGGTACCCTACTTAATTTTTTGGAAACATGAATAGAGAGAAACTATATACAATAACTTTATAGATATATACAGAAATCTTTAAAATAAGATAAAATAATTATATTAACCTCATATAATAGCAATGCATTAATTAATTGTATATTTATTTCCGTTGTAATATTAGTGTACAATTCAGTCAATTAGAGTGAATTGAAATGTACTAATCGACTAAGTTCCCATTAGAACAGAACGATTTTCGATTAGTTGATATCCTTTATACGTAAATTATATATTACCCGGTACAAACTGGGATTACGTTGGTTTCACCGTCGGGCTTTATATAACACAGTAGCACTTTTAGCTAAATTAGAAAGTTGATAAAAAACGAACACTAACTGAATTAGCACTTCATTAATTTAACATTCACGAAACATTACAAAATCACAAAGTTCGCCAAATAGAAGCCGGTGCAATAACAAAAGTGTCAGAGTTTCAAATGAATGACCTCCGACATTAACGCCAAATAAACGAACTTTGTTTTCGTCGAGGAACTTTGTATCTCAAATTTCTGCATTATTACGAGCACATTATCAGCATCATAAATCATTAATCCTGAATTATCTTGGGAAGTATTATAAATGTGTGCTGCGGAAAATTTGAATTGCAAGAGACTTCTTGTTTTATCGACCTCGGCTTAAAATATACAAAATATTTCTATTAAGTGCGGTACTGACAGCGATTGATTTCATAACGCTTACTTAATCAGATTCAGCACTAAATTTTATGAGTAGACAAATACCCGAGTATTTAAGGTTTTTAAAAGCTTAGCACGCACAGAAATTGATTTACTCCCTTCCTCTGGTAGACTATTACGGATCTAATCATGTGTGGTAAGGTGTTAAAACAGATAATTATTGGCTATTTATTATTTTGATTAAAATATTGAACAAGTTTTTGGCAACAGAATTTCAGTTACACTTATAAGACGCTTAATATTATTGTAACCCTCTATTGCATGATTTATTTTGTGGTTAAAAATTTTTTTGTTCCCAAATGGGAACATTATGGACACAAAAAACAATTTTTGAATTCACAACGTTTTAAACAAAAATGTTTATACAATTCTGTTACAAGGAAATTGTTTAAAACAATTATTATGTTTATAGAAACACAGATGTACTTTACATTTTTCACATATTATCCTGGATTTTCCTTTGCAGTTATGATTTTTACATCTTTTTCTGTTGTCAGTATACAGAGACAGAGGCCAATGCCGAGTATTGTCGGATATGATGGTGTTTGTTGGACGTAGCTCTAAACATCTTCAGGTGTAAAGAGCATAGGCGAATTAGTCGGCGTTCTGGAACTGGGCCGTCCCCTTTTCTTTTCCAATGTCTTTCCATTCAAACATAAATCCTATGCTATTACTGTTTTGAACTTCAAAAGAGACAAAGTATTGTTTTTATTTAGTTGTCCGTTGCGAAGGAAGCATCGACCACCACAACGTCAATCATATGGAAAAATATGCACATGTACCATTTACGACTCTTTAATTTGATAGGATATAGTCCTAACAAAGAATACTGTAAATCCACACCACCCTTATGCATATTATAAATAGAAACAATATCTGGGCGATCAATGTCGTTTTTGCTATTCTGTGATTTAAAAAATCGTGTTACTTTGCTAAGTGGCTCTGTTCCAGAAAAAGTGGAAATTAAAAAAACTGAACGATTGTCATACCACTGCACTGCATGAACATTTACACAAATTACAAAAAACAACATTAAACTTTGTATGCACACTTCCAGATCGGGAAGATGGAGGTTGTGCCATTTTGTGTTAACAGGAATAAACCAAATTAAATATATTTTACACAAGTCTACTCCTAACAGTTAAGGCTTTGTACACTTATCAAAAACTGCTAAAAATCTATTATTTTAAACACTAAAACTGCTAGAATAAAAAAAACGAGTCGCCGTTTTGACAGCATGTCTGAACATAATTAACAAATACAGCAAAAGCCATCTGTGTGAAAAATATATCGAAAAAAATAGAAAAATATATCAGAAAATAATGTATTCCGCATAAATTCCATTACAAAATGTAATATAACGCCACTATACATGTTTAAAATGTGGTGTTCCCATTTGGGGACACTATGCAATGGAGGGTTAAGATAAACCCTATTCCATACATTTACGTAACATATTGAAATTGATGCGTGGGTTCTTATGTAAAATGTTATTTATAAAATAGTCATACAATTTCATTTTAATTTAATTAGCCTTGAATATAAATGTTTTCAACCCCTCTAAGAACCGTTATGATTAATCAAAACTTCACTTTGATGCCTCCTACAAAGTGGTCTACGAGGGAAGCTTAATTCGTTGATTAGGTAAATGCAAAATGTAATTAGTTAATACAAATGCAATGCTCTTATATTACTTATTGTTGTTAATAATTAATTTATACCCATTTGTTCCAATATACCTTTAATATTTTCAACATTGTTTGAAAGAAAAAGTATTTGATATATATATATATATATATATATATATATATATATATATATATATATATATATATATATATATATATATATATTGAAATTAAGCACATACAAAGGGTTACAAAATACCGTTTTATTTTTATTGTAGAGCTTCATTTCCTACACGACTATTATATAAATTATGAAATGTGACTATACAGTAGAAAACATTTGCACTGGACAATGTTTCTGCGATTTTCATAAATACAGCATCCACTAGATTTCCTTTATCCACAGTCGATATTTTAATGCATCTGTATATATGTATTTCTATAACAATGCTACCTTCTTCACAAGAAAACTTGAGACTGATAGTCTATTTTTGACTACTTACAAATTACCGTTCCGTTTTTACTTAAATTATATGCGAAGTATCCCTTACAGAGAATTTCCGATGGTTTACTTACCCTTATTCTGCGTTTTTTATGGCATCTCAGGCATATTTTTATATAATTTATGAGTGTCTCTTTTTGCTTTTAAGGTATTCCCTTAAGATACCTATTTTCATATACATTTTATATCGTGGTCGATAAAAATCAATTTTTAAAAACAATTTATTTGAAATACAGAATTGAACGTTTTGTTACAAGGATTTAAAATAATTATATTATTACAATAATGTTATGTGAGTACCGGAGGTTTGAAATTGAAATGAGTTATGCCGGATGCTATGCCGGTTTGCCGAATACTATGCTAGTTTGCCGGATACTGACTTCTGGTCGCACGCTTTTGCCAATATAAACTGTCATGTGCTGAGTCTCTATGAGAAAGGCTTTAGCCATGAGCATTCTTAGAAGTTAGGCGTGAGTTGCTGACCACAAGCAAGTCTTTGTTTGTGAGAATGAGATAAATCACGAATTGTATGAAGTAACTATGAGAAACAACTGATAAGAAAGACCAAAGATTATGTTACTTGAGATAGGATACAATGTAAATGGTACCTAACTGAAATTATTCTAAGTCTAAAATGTGCACAATTAAATATTTTATATAACATACATCTACATCTAAACAGATTAAAACACATATGTAAACATGCACCTCTATGTGAACATACGTACATATATGCTCATACGTGCTCTATCTTTATCTTTTTCCTTTCTTCAATAGACTTTTAGTAACCAGCAATGTTTATTCTTAATTAAATTAAAAAACGGCAACAGTCATCCCATGTTGAACATCGATCCTCGTTCGATTACAGATGTCAAGCAACCTCGGGCGCAGTTAGCCCTTGGATGGGTTCTGCTTGAAAACACCGGGGCCGTTGCTGTTTCAGCCTGCAGTGCTGCTAGGTGGATTGAGTAGCCCAGTAGTACTGTTGCCGGTGACAAGCCAGGAAGAAATAGGAGGGTTTAGAGGGCCAGGTAGGTTATAGCTGCCTACCCTCTGTAAAAGCAGATCCAGATCATAATACCGATGATATTCATCGAAGAGGATCAGGTTATATACCTACTTTAGAAGAAGGAAGAAGAAGAAGAAGAAGAAATTAAAAAAGACGTGATCACGGAACCTGAATCCGAATTAATGTATATTATTTGCCCTTTCTAATATATATGCTTTCGCAACAATCACCCCCCCCCCTATTGTAATTTACGGATTTTATACGTGTCAAATTTTTTAATTTATTCTGTGTTTGGTCTCGACTTGACATATGCTCGGCTTCGACTTTTTTACACTTAAAATGGTTCTATTTTTCAATTCTTTCATAATTAAAATGGATAAAGTGTTCCTTGACTCTACTATTTATTACCCTCTTCGACTGCCCCACGTAAGATTTGTTGCAATCATTACAACAGATTTTGCCTATTCCAGACTTATAACCGTTTTAAGTATGAGTCTCAACTACTAAAACAATAGTTTACATATTAGTAATATTCATGATTAAAGGTCTAGTGTCTGAAATTTATTTAGTAGACATCTGAGATAGCTAAACCATAATTTTGTTCGTTTTATAATCTATATTATAAAACGAGCTCTAGTATATTGTTCCATATTTTATGATTCATAAGATAACAATATAATATTCATTTAAGTGTTATGTACCTGGTAAATTATTATTATTTATTCCGCCTTTTTGATACTCATCTTTTTTGCTATTTATTTAAAACATTTACCTTATGTTTCATTGAAAAGCCGTTTACTTAATAACATAAAGCATTTTCTCTTCTGTATGTATACATATTACTTCTCGTCTTTGTCATTCTATAAGTGATAATGCAGGGGTGCGTCCACATTCCTTGTCATAAGGAAATATATACTTCAGAAACCCTTTGTTCTTTAGCGCAAAATAAACGTTAGCTCTTGCGTGTCAGTAAACAAGACAAAAGTTTCATTTATAATAATTTATAATGCTGACCCTGGGGCAATGCGTGTGAGTTTTTCCACTGGTTTTAAATCCAATTTATCTTTAAGGCCCGTTTACACTACAGCGAACGCCGTCGAATGATTAAGATGGGATTTACTTCAGATTTTTTATGCGATTTGCTGCGCCTTGAATTTCCTCATCATTAGCTACGAATATATGGACTGATAGTCCGCTTGTCTAAGAAATGATCTGCGAAATTCAGATCTATATTTAGTTCTTACATGTGACTGTTTCGTATTGAAATTCAAATCACATTTGTCGATTTACTGGAGCTGTTACACGTAGATTTCACTGAGACTAGTGACGAGTATTATACCGATTAAATTCCGACATTACTTTCGTCAGTCTAAATTTCAAAATCGGAATTTCAGGACAGATACCACAGCTAAAATTGAGGATGCTGTGGTAATCATTTGGACACAAGTGGCTTAGTAGCATTTTATAAGGTGTAAATTTATTTTTTAAGCTGTATAAGGTTGTTGTGTTTAGAATAATTAGGTTGGTTTGAATTTTTCGAAAAGTATTGAGATGTTGTATTGCAATATTCGGTGTTGACTAGATTTAAATTTTATTGTAACCTTTTGAATATCTTATTTTCTTTCACTGATTTCTTTCGGGATATCTAAAATTATATTATATAGTAATAGTTACGATTAAAATTGACAAATAAAATATTACCTGTCGATGTTTAAATTAAATTATAATTTTTGTTATATTCTATGAAATACTTAATCATTTATCATATTTTCCTTCGTTGGCAAACTGGACCGTTTTAAACAATATAATTATTATTTAGCGTAGTTTACACATAAGAAAAGACTGCGCTATAACAAGAGATGTAATTTTTTTTAAGAGATAATTGTTGCTGGACACAGAATTGCTATGCAAATTAATTTCTTTTCGCTGTAGTCTCTTGTGTAAAATTTGCAGATGATGTGTATGTCCTTGATTATAATATTAAACAAATATATAATACCGTATCTATTATTTCCAAACATATTAAAATTGTAATTGTGATGTAATTATGTGGTCCTGATAATATTCGTACTATTACAATATATACATATATCTAAAGAATTGATGCATGCTTTTTGAGACATTATTGAATTCTACTTAAAAAAGTGCCGAAACTGTTTTTTGCGAATTTTACCCGACATTTAAATATTACTTTAATGCACATTTTGGAGAGACTCTCTGTACCTGTGGAAATCGAAGAGATAGAAGGGCAACATTTTTTTTGTCATAAATCGACTCGAAACTGTTTATCGAGTCTTCTGTATCCTCTAAGATTTTTAAGAAAAATTACAAATATTATTGAATTCGGATCATCCTGTATAGCTATATAGGATGATCCAAATCCGGTATAGGTCCACTTTCACACATAGGTGAAGAAAAAGCCACCAGTATATCTGAACGGTAAAAGTTAGGTTAAAAAACGGTCTGTATATGTATTAAACCATATGCAACGTAAGGTTGTGGAAGATTCTAAGCCTTGAAAAACTTGACAAACTTGAAAAACTTAAAAATACTAGTAATTATTTGTAATACTCACAACATAAGAGCTAGTTGCTTCTTACAAAAATTAACCATTCAAATCAGGTGACGTCAGAAGATGAGACACAAACTATTTTAACATTAAACAAAATGAAAAAAATAAACTTAAACATAAAACAAAGTAAACCCTTTCATTTTAGGAGAAGGAAACAATTCCATCTACACTCTTTGATGGCAATAGGTCCAAGCAAAGTATAATAAACTGAAGCATCCCTAGATCTTTAGACACGTCAATTTTGTTTTAGAGTACATTAAGAATAATACATTTATTTCATTATTTCTGAGAAATAATATTCTTTTATTAATATCAGCAGACTCTATCTTTGTATGTTTGGTACAAGTTTTTTTGTTACTTTAATAAATCGTTTCTTAAATAACAGAAGACAATTACTATAGATGTTTGTCAATCATTATTTAAACGTTGTACACACGTATCTTGTTTTATCATTTCATTGGATTATGTTCATGTTGATAATTTTTCATGTTTATAATATATTTCTAGATCTGCTCTAAACACTCTTTAACATTATACTTTATGGGCAAGATTTCAATAATTAATTAACCACAGAATTTAACGCATTTATTAGTCTTGAATTGAACAATTGTGAAAAAATTGTTGAGTTTAAAGAAGTCATTATACTTGCAATTAGCATAGGACTTTTTAGCATTTTACTTTCAATAGTTGAAAAATAATAAAAAAATAAAATAAATAATAAAAAGTTAAAATATAAATGATATTGATGTGGTACTTTACTGACATATGCCTCATACCACATCATGAAACTATCAAAGGCGTAATATGAACTAAAGTTTCTTTGTAACCAATGGCCTATTTTTTACAAAAATATTAAATACTAGATAGATGTTCTATCTTGAAGAGGGTATAAAATTGTTAACAGTCCTTGATATATGGTATTAGAAAGATTGATATTCATTAAGATCGATAAGATGCGTAAACTTCAAACTATAGGACATTAAGTTAATTTAGAACTGAAGGCGACAATATGAATGTTAGATACTAAAGACAGACCTGGGAGGAGGGTCAAAGGGGTCAAAGTTTCGAGACCTGGATCTCAGGGGAGACTCTGCGTGAGGGCCTTCGTCTGGATTACTGGATTAATTTCTGATAGTTGCTCGCTACTCTGATTACAGTATATTAAATAATTATAAAGTCAGTATTAGCTGGACAGATTTCAAATCAAACTTTAGGAAAATATCCTAGTGAAATATGTACAGAATTTCCTGAACTTGAGTTGTTTGATAACAGAGATTGAGAAAGTGTTTACAATATTTTTATAAAAGTGGAAAAAAATTCACAAAAATAATATGATAGCAGAAGTGCTATTAGATAACAGGTTTTTTATTGTATTCCTCTAGTACTCCAGTGATGGCATGGACAATTCTTTAAGTTAATAATGTAGTGTTTGGATAAAAAATAAAATAAAACCTGTTTACGGGATTCTGATAGTTATGAAATTTAATTATCTTAATTAAAAAATTACATATAGCCTTCTTAAAAATATACTTACAGGATTTTATTGTATAGTAAAAATTGGATAATAATTAGGATGGTGTGGATTATAACTTAAATGTGTACATATGCCCCAAAAATAGTACTTATTAAAAATCCTTATATCGGTTGAATAATATAATATGACTGAATGATAGGCTCACGCTAAAATAACCACTTATTTTACTAATGTTAATAATAGAAGTAATTGTTCTATTTGAAAATGTATTAACGTTTCCAAATAGAACAATTAACATGTATTAACGTGCACACGGGTGGTAATTTAACATAACTACATAGTATTGTTATGGCTGTGGACATATTTAATTTAGCCGTAACGAATATGAGAAAAATAAAAAGTAAATTAAAATATAGAAATTAGGAAGCCCCATCTACCTGCTAAACTACCTACTGCGTCTAACCGCAAGATTTCACATAATACCACATGACGGGGGTAATAATAAATTATTGTCATCTAATTGATCCGTAATTGGGAACACCAGGCGATCTCGGAACTGTATATCGAGATTTATCAGGCGATGTTTTCTCAAGAATTTACTACTATATTCAGCATGATGCCAAACGAAAATGAAAAACCTGTAACTTTTTAAATATTATCAGTCAACTCATCATATTTTCTTTTGTGGAAAACGAAAGCATTGTCTTGATTATAGCAATCTAT
Source organism: Rosalia funebris (assembly GCA_037954035.1). Taxonomy (NCBI): domain Eukaryota; kingdom Metazoa; phylum Arthropoda; class Insecta; order Coleoptera; family Cerambycidae; genus Rosalia; species Rosalia funebris. The sequence goes on from JAZFAV010000021.1 coordinate 318,222, forward strand.
GAGACATAGCGTTGAGGAGAGACAGATTATATTTTCTCAACAATTTATTAATATATTTAGCATGTAGCCAAATGAGAATAAAAAAGCTGTAATATTTTAAATATCATCACTCAACTAATCATTCGTTCTTTGTGGAAAAAGAAAGAATTGTTTTGTTAATTCCAATCTATGAGACACAACGCCCAGGAGAGGCAGGAGATGTTTTCTAAAAAACTTATTACTATATTCGTTATTTTGCCAAATGAAAATAAAAAATGCTGTAATATTTTAAATATCATTAGCTTGTTCATCATATATTCATTTATAGTACACGAAAAAACTGTCTCGGTATCTGAAATCTATGAAACGTACTGCCGAGGAGATGTGGGTGATGTTTTTTCAAAATTTTACTGCCATGTGGCTAAATGAAAATGATAAAATCTATAATTTTTTAAGTATCATCAGTTGATTCGTTATACTTTATTTTGTGGAAAAAGAAGGAATGGTCTTTATTATGTTAATCTGAGACATAGCGATGAGAAGAGATAGGAAATGTTTTCTCAACAATTAACTACTATATTTAGCATATAGTCAAACGAAAGTGAAAAAAACTGTAATATTTCAAGTATCATCAGTCAACTCGTGATATTTGTTTTGTAGAAAACGAAATAATTTTTTTGATAATTGTAATCAATGAGACATGGCGCTGAATAAAGGCAGGTGATGTTTTTTCGAAAATTTACTAATATATTTATGTAGTATGTCGTCAAATCAAAATGAAAAGGATCTGTAATCCTTCAAATATTCAAGATCTGTAATCCTTCAAACATCAGTCTATTCATTATATTTTCATACCTCATATTCCTTCCTTAGCCTTTGTTTACAACTAAGTCGATAATACAAAGTTATAATCAGTCTTTTTTATAACTAATATTAGCATCATTTTTAGAAAATATTCATCAACAACGTAAACTAACAAACTCTCTTGTAAGGATTTCTGTTTACCACTACGGTGTTTCAATAATAATTCCGCTAAGGTTTCTCTAACGAACAGGAGAAATAATATACATAACATAGAACCGAATAGAAACCTTGACAAAACATGTTGTTCAGTTATGTTTATTTAATTCAGACATTAACAAGTTTATTTCAGGAGGATAGGTAATGGTGAAAGTTTTCTTGTTAGTATATTAAGTTTATTAAACATGCTACTAGGCTACGAGCCTCCAGGTTTAGCGGTAGTGTTCCCAGTTGGCTGATTATGATTTACTGACTGGTAAAGTTAAACGTAGTTCATAGGGATTCTTATTCAGTTTCGCTTGTTCTCTGTGTACCATTGCTTTTATACTCAGCTTAAATAACACTGAAACAAACTGTTTCCTTTTCGTATTTATCCGCCAATAAATTGTACTTACATTTAGTCACTTTCACATAATTATTTAAAAATTAAAGAGTAACAATAATGGAATGTAAATAGAATAATTAAATTTTTGTAATTTACTGTGACTGCAATAAATTGAGCAATTAATAAACTTTCTGAAATGATCCAAGTCAATTGAAAGGCATTTTACTTTTTCGCACTCAACTATAATGTAATCATGTAAGTTATTTTTTTCTAGTGTTTATTTTTCGTTTTTCGGCCTAAAAACAAGAAAAAAATGGTTTTTAAACAATTTTTGTGTGTGTGTGTGTCGTTGTCGTTGGCATTAATAAAATTTATTGTTAGCACGATAACTCAACTAAATCGTGTCGGATCCATTGGGTTTTGACTGATTCTAATCGGAGACGTCTCCCAGATGACACCTATTGATTTTGAGGTGGGTAGAACATGCTACCATGTTCATGAGTCATGAGAAAGCACAATGGTGGACTATTTGACAAATTGTTTTTGTTAGCATGATCACTCATGCTAACACAATTAAATCGTGTCGGACCGGTCGGGTTTCGACTGATTCTGATTAGGGACATCTACCACACAACATCTCTTTATTTTGAGGTGGATAGGACACATCCCACTCTATCCATGGGTCATGAGGAAGCACGATGGTGGACTATTCGAAAAACGTAAAACTGTCGCATAAAACACACTGCATTCTGCACTCTGCATTTATGTTTTGGTTTATTTTTCCTCGGCCACTCAATTTCGAAATAGAGATGTTCTACGTGTGGAGAAGTCCATTTTAAGGTTTTAAAACTGTTTATTTTATCAGTTGTTTGTATTTGTGGCTTCATTACCTTCCGAGCAATAATATCACCTAAGCTATGAACTTTATAGCTAAGCAAAGTCAGTAATTATAGAAAAAGGTAGAACTTTGTATAAGGAATATGGTGGTGTAAGAGATTATGTGTAAAAGCCAAGGTTGTTTTATTGAAAACATATCTTGTCATTGATGACATATTAATACTCATGAAGTGAAATATATAGAAAAAAAAAACGATTAGACAGTAAAGAATATTAATAAGCGGAAAAATTTCAATCTGTAGAATTTCTGGTATGATGGAATTTAAAACATTACATAAACACCACCTGTCCTTACTCATCCCTACGTTTCATAGATTGTAATTGTCAAAATAATTCTTTCGTTTTGCATAAAATAAATATGACGAATTGACTGATAATACGTAAAAGATTAAAGCTTCTTTTAATTTTATTTGACTACATGCTACATATTGTAGTTAATTGTTGAGAAAACAACACCTGTCTCTCCTCAGCGCTATGTCTCACAGTTGCAATTATCAAGAAAATTCTTTTGTTTTCTACAAAAGAAGAAAAGAAGAAAACAAAATGATGAATTGACTGATAATATTTAAAATATTACTCCTGTTTTCATTTCCGTTTGGCGACATGCTGAATATAGCGGTATTAAAAAACATCACCTCCCTTTCCAGCTCTATGTCTCACAAAATTGTAATTATCAGGATTCTTTCATTTTCTACAAAGGGAATATGGATAATTAACTATAATATTTATAAGTTTACATCTTTTTTTATTTCCGTTTAGCAGCATACTGAACATAGTAATACATTTTTGGGAAAATATTAACTGTCACTTCTCTATTAACTCTATATTGCACAGATTGCAGGTACTAAAACAATTCTTTCGTTTTCTGCAAAAGAAAATATGGTGTACTGACTGATGTTATTTGAGAGATAATAGTTTGTTTCATTTTAATTTGAAAATATGCTGAATATAGTGGTATATTTTTGAAAAAAACATCACCTGCCTCTACTCAGCGCTATGTCGCATAAACTGCATTCATAAAGACTATTCTTTTGTTTTCCACAAAAGAAAATCTGACAAATTGACTGATGATATTTAAAAAATTACATTTTTCAACATTTCCATTTGGCGACATGCATGCATGTTTTAATAATATTGCACTGTTATAATTTATTGAAATTAAATTAATGATCATAATAATTAATCCACATTATTGCCAATATTAGGTGCCAATCAATTACGTATCAAACCATAGAAAGTGGTGCTTTAGTAAATTAATATTATAAAGAAGAAGAATAAATGTGCTAGCTTTTCTATTGAATTGACGAATTGGGTCGTGTCTAAAAGGGTGTGAATGTTCATTACATATACTAAGTGATTTAGTTTCGGTGAAAATTCACTTTTTTATATTAACAAGAACAAGCTTTTCTGAAATTGTGATGTTATTCTCGATATTTTAGTTATTATTACAATGTTCATATATTATGTGATAATATATCAACATTTACGCCATGACATTATAGTATGTAAAATATAGGCTATCCTTCTGTTCCTTAATAAATATTCAGTTATTTATAGAAAACATGACACTAAATATGAACAGAAAAAATTGTGCCAATCATTTGTGTAGATAAAAAAATACTTAAGAAACCTAATAATTAGATGAATGAATTTGTATGAATTCTGTGATACATATTAAAGTGAAAAATGTGACAGTTTATTTATTAATGAAAACAAAATATGTCGTCAAAATATTATGATCCTTAAATACAAATATTTTCCATAAAAGTTATCTTGAGTAACGAAACAAGACAAGTTATTTAATAGTCTTATTTGCTTAAACAAAGATAAATCTTTAGCGAAAGCCAAAGGTGATCTGTGTAAAATTTGCCGGTAAGTAGCGATCTGAGTTTAAATCCAATCCGAGAGGATCCTTTTGCTTTGTCTCTTCTCATTCCTGAAGGAAGTAGAAGCGTACCAACGCCTCGAAAAGAAAAGGATTGATGACAACTAAATGGAATGTCTAAAGTAAAGGCATCGGCATAAAAAATGGCACTTTAATATGGCGTTCTAACACAACGTTGTTTGAAGATAAATGTAAGAGATCGAATGTGGAAGAAACATTGACATATTTATAGAACTAAATTACAAAGTAAAGTTAGATGTTAGTATAATTTTTATTCCTATTTTTTATTTTCTAAATACGTATATAGTTGCTGGATACATTATACGAATGACATATCTACATTGTTGTATTGCTGCCAGAATATTTTATTTTGGTCAATATTTTACAACTTTTGATAAATCAGTATTAACAATTGCCATTGAGAATGCATTAAGAAAATAGCATCGGGAAAAAGCTATAACTAGATAACTAAATCGTATATGAAAATATATTACACTATTTTTTTACTAATTATTGTAATTTATTGTTACTGAATTTCTTATTTTCGATGTAATATAGTCAATATAGCAAAGTTATATTTTATTATATAGTAATATGAAGCTCCATAGAAATTTAACTACATTCTTCTGAATTATGTCATAGTTGTGATCAAATTCATCTTGATATTTTGCTGATAATCTTATCCGATTCAGAACAAATCAAAAGACTAATGTTGTGCTCTTCGGCTTCTAGATATATGTCGTTGTTTTATTCCAATTTCACGGTTATGTAGTATATTGATAGTCATACTCGGTTACTATAAATACTATAAATTCTACTGGCCTTCCATGGTTATATGATATGACGGTAGTCGCGTTCGATTGACCATAACCCTTTATGCATCCCCAGTGTTTGTCAAATTTAATCTCCAAGTATAACTGATGCAATATCCGTTATCTTTATTATATCTCTTTTTATTCTTTGTAATCTCCAGTCATTACCTAATAATACCAGCATCTTAACATGTTCATAATCTGTTGTGTGGTTCGGAGTCTACATGATTTGGTTCTTATGTTCCATAATTCTACACTGACCTGATGCTCCTCAATGTTTGACCAATTTTGCTCTTTTCATATTTATGGAATCAGTTGAGCCCACATACAGCTTTGTTAATGTTGGAATAGTATCTCTGTTAGAAAAAAGTATTCATTGTACATTTTTGACTGTTCAGACACGTACATACATATATTTTTTTACTCTATAATACTTTGTGCAGCCTGGTATTGCTCTCCGGGAATATAAGGTAGATATGATTAATTTGTTTATTGCTATTGATTTTCAGTTCAGTCTTCGCTGTTCCCCGGTCTTTTTTTCACGTAGAATATCTTCTGTTGGAGGATAGTGATGAGCAGTAGCACATATATAATGGTCTGATTGCATTATTTCCTGTACACTCCTTTCATAAGCGTGTTGTTTTCAATGCGTTTCAGCATATTAAGAAACTCATCTTGCTCATTCTTTATACTAAACTTGATATGTACGAGTATACGCTACATACTTGGTGTGTACATTGCTCACCTCATCAAAGAAAATAATTTAAGATGATTCTCTGTGTATGCTTAATAGTCAAGGCATTTTCCATAACACTGTATCATTCCTAGTATTTTGGTCTCCTCGTACTGCAACATATTACCTCATTGTCAAATATTCCTAAGAATAAATGAGGCAGTGAAAGTGATGATCCTATCGCTACTCCTTCGCCTTGCTTATAAAACATTCTATTTTAGACAGTATATAGATAATAAATACAAGTAGGTAGACTAGCAATGTATTCTCTTAAACCTTTGTCCACTAGTCCTGGCTGATCTTACCTAAATAAAGTTATAGCATGTCTGCAATGCATCTAATCCATTCATATGTCGATTAATCATATGTGCTGACGATTCGTCTCAGCAGTGTTATCAGGTTTATGGATTTTAGGTAATCTGTAGGGTGGTGATGGTCTAGTTTCACTCTATAATAGTTAATCGTTGCTTCTATAAAGTTATCGACGATTTATTAATAGCTCATCTGTTCACCAGCCAATTCTCGATGTTGGATCTCTCTTCATTTTGGTGAAAATTCCGAGTTTAGCGACTCTTTTATTTCTTCATGGTATTCTTACTTCTTCAATACTACTTTTGCATGGCCTTTATCTGTTATCAATATTAGTCTACATTGGCTGATGCGATCTTAATTAAATGCTTCCTCTCTTTCTCGTTTTGACGAGAAAGAGAGGAAGCATTACTCTCTTTTTCGATTGACGTTTATGTTAGATGATCTCGATTTCATAGAAAGTAGTCAAGAACAAAGTGACTTTAACATATCTTATTCGTTCGTTATCAAAAAGTATCAACCATTCGATGTTTTGACTTAAATACTCCATTGTATACCCTGTTTAATAAGAAAACAGGTGTGGTGGTTTCAAATGACGTTAAATACCGATACAAACTGTGTATCATAGAATTCTGGTGTAAATAGTAGGGAACCATTACTGCAGATTCAGAGAACATCGGACTGAATGCCGAAATTAAGTAAATTTAAAAAACTTTATTCTGGAATTTTGGAAGTGGAACACAATTGTAATTTCATTGTAATTAACTGCCGTGCTGCTTTTATCATATGACAAACATTAATTTATTTTCGGTAATAAACGGACGGGTGACATGGAAATTCGGAAATTATGAGGATTGAATTGAATTAACAAGAACACCGCATTCATATTCTGGCTGTGATTTTCCATCGATTCTAAAATTGATGGAAAACTCAGTGGTTGAAGACCTTCTCGCACATTTTCATCTTTAAATCTAATTAATGCCGAGGATTTAAACGTAAATGGAAGCATCAGTTACGTCTACAGGTTTTTATGTTAAGCGAATTTAAACAAAGTGGGGGTGTTTGAAGGATATCCTGTATTTTATTCCTGATGGTTCGTGGTGCGTCATCCAATAATGTAGTCCACGTAATATATGGGTTAATTATCTCAATGTTCCTTAATTTTGGTAATTTAAAATGTTGAGCAAACTTACAAATAAACAAAAATGAAAAAGAAGATTGAAATAACGTTATAACACTAAATTAAGTAGGGTTGAATAAATGTGAAATTATTTACTTCGGATAGAAATATATATCATTTCTAATAAATATATTATAAAGGCTAGGTTGCAACTTTCCGAGAGTGTATATGAGCGTTGTGATACTGAAGCAATTCCTAGAAGAACTTAAGAAATAAGAAACAGTTAATTGTTAAGTATCCTATACGTTAAAGTATACGGGAGTAACCTCCACCTAAATCGAACTTATTTATTTATAATCTATTTGTTGTCAAAAACATATTCACAAAGAAAATCATTTTGTAACGAATTATATGAGTTGTAAAGATTTATTTAAACAAAATATATATTAATGTAATTATTTGTATGTTTATTTGAAACACTGTAAGCCGCAGTCTCACCAATGCCATATTTTTCATAAAACGGTGTCATTTAAATATCTGCAAACAGTACATTGTTTGCACAAACCGTGTTAATATATAAGAAACTTATATTTATTTTAAACAAGACAAACAGTATTTTAGTGTATGAATACTTTAGTGTTTACGTTTATTTACTGTTAAATTACACATAAATGCTAACACTTTTCTTTTACATGAGTAAAATTTAACTCCGAAATCGCGATGATTCATCAAATGACGAATTGGATTATATAAAAAGAAAATATAAATGCTCAAAATCAAATCTGACTCCATCAATCCATATGCCAAGTCATCTAATAAATTAATCCTAAATATATGCTATTGTTTAGTTTTATCAATAAGTAAAATATTCAAAATATTCCAATAGTCATCTATTTTTATATCCAGTTCTCGTGCCTGATGTTCACCATCGAGAATAAAATAGACGAGATTATTAAAAATAAGAAATAGTTGAAAACTTATTTAATTAGGTAACAATTGTTCAAGTTAATCTTAGCTATATTGCTATTTCTCTATCTGCTTGTATACAGTGTGGCCCACTTTGGTGTTGCGTGCATTGTCATCTCAAGTCTTACCAGAGATAGAGAAACGCTTCAATAGGGAAAGCTGTAAATAATTTTATTTAACTTTTCAAAACAAAGTGTTGTCAAAAAACAGGAGGATGCATTTGCAATAATGCCTCATTGTTGGATATGTGGCGACATTTTCACAAGTACATACGTTTTTAAGGTACTTTTTAAATGAGCTTTTAACTGCATCAACAGAAACGAAATTAGAATTTTTTTGTTTCTGAGAAACTTTTGTTTTTCATCTTATGAACGTCATATTGGATCTCTTCGATGCTATAGAATTTTTATTCTTTTTTCAATGATTATATGATTAGAAAATCATATGATTTGATGATGTACACTTAATTAATTTTTTCTATGTTGACTATGAGACTCAAAAAAGGTGCAAAATAAACTGATTTGTTATTATGTGTTGTTAAAGCTTTTTTACATATCTTTAGTCTTCGTTGGTTTTTATCTTTCTTGTTAACAAATTATTAGTTATTCCCGGTTATTATTATATTCATGTTTATTGTAGTCAGTAAATTTATAAACAAAGGGAAGATCTGTGAGAACTTTAGGTAACTGCTAAATTAAATGCGGGTTGTAGGCTCAAGAAGGAATGAAGATTCTCCTGAACGTAATCAACCATTTTTGATGTAATGTCCACATTTTATATACTTGATAATAAATCTGTTAGACTGTAAAAGGCTTGAATAAAAAATAAATGGAAATTATAATATTGGTAAGGAGGAACCTGACTTACAATAAGAGAATAAATAAGGCATATCTTTGAGGCATCAGAATACATTGGTTTCTGAAAAACGTATCAGAAATACCTTGGCCTTAGTTCACAGAAAGACCTTGACAAGGATGTGTAACAAGTAAGGGTCGAGTTAAGGACGCTTACATGTTAATAGACTAAACATTATGTTTTCTAACATACTTATTTCATAAACACTTTTGGAAAAATTAATTTAAATTTACAGCTCCAAATACTTAAGTTTTCAGATTATGTGATACATAATAAAATATAATAAAAGATTTCTATTAAATAGTAGAAATATCCAATATGGTGTCTATATGACAAGCAAAAATTTATGCCATTGTCTTAGAAACAAAGGACTGCAAATTTTTTTGTTAATACAGCTAAAAGCGCCTTTAGAAAGTACCTTCAGAATATACTTATTTACATGTCGCAACATCTCCAGTTAAATGCAAATGCTTCATTCTGTTTCTTTGCAATAATTATTTAAAAAAATGAAAATAGTTAGTTAAAATTTGATAATGTAGTGAAAAGACAAACAAAAGTCCTTGAAACCTCTCTGTTAACCATCTATCTCTGATAATACTTGAGAGAGCGATGCATGCAGCACCAAGGTTAGGCCGCACTGTTTATATCCGTGAAGTGATTATTACCATAATTTGCTACGTTCACAAAAAAATTTATTGACTCTTAATATTTGTGCTATATATATAACATTGACTGAGGTCCAAAAACAACCACAATATACCGCAAAAATGCTCACGAAAACATTAAATAGTCTTGGCACCATTTCAAATTCAACTTGTTGAATTTCCAATCACGTGCCAAGATGGCCGTTATAGCGTTATTAGAGGGCATAAGTCTTTAGGGCAGCGGCTAACTAGACACTATGTTCGCATACAGTCTCGGGGAGAATTTAACTCACGACAGACATTTATCTTCATTGCAGAGTTTTAATATTTATGTCGGCGCTCTCGGTAATCGCTGGAAGAAAATCTTTGTCTTAGATGGGGATGAAAGCAAGCGGTGGTATTTGTAATGATGACAAATTTATCCACCAAATTATTGTTACTGGAGAAACGCGAATTCTGGTAGTTGCCAAAAAAAAAAAGAATATTTATAGCCCCTAGTTAAGTTTTACGCGCATGCAATTTAATACACTTCGTCTATATTTTATATTTTACTCGTATTTTAAAACGATCTTCTGACTGGAGAATATTTTAGAGTATTATGTTCACACAACCCATAAATAATTAACTAACGAGGGTGATAAAAATATGTTATTAAAGTAGAGTCTAGAATAATCTTATAATAATGAAAATTCATTACTAATTTAACACATTTTGTTTGTTTCCGTGAAATGTAACCAGTTTTTCCATTAGAAAAACCCAATACGGTAGCGATCTGGCCGATATCAACCAAGATAAGAAATGAGCGAGAAATATAAACTAGATGACTGGGTTTATTATCGTTCAGGTTCAATGGAATTGGAAAATGACGCTTTTGACAGGGATTGGTTGTATATTCGGAATTATATGTAGTTTATTTCTAAATAATCAAATTTTCAATTTGATTATTTAGAAATAAACTCTACTGCTACTAATTATCGATCAAATCGATAATTAGTAGCAAAAATATATTCCGTTATGAGGTGTACATGACGATATTAGAACTCTGAAAACTTTGGTATCTACTTGAAATATAGAAATACTTATATACAGAGATGTATGACTAAGCACTTCTAGTATTAATCTCAGATTCAACTACATTCTGATTTGAACCCTTTTCATCCCAAATAAGATTATAAATAATTCTTGTATATATGGTGCGCAATATAGTTTTTTGATACACAGACATACAAGGTACGAGTAGGTATCTATGGTTTGTATAATGGTTCTTTGCGTGTGCGTCACAAGTAACAATCGTATGAATCAATCAATTGAAATTTTTGAACAGTGTCGTGCCGAGAACACATTTTAGGGTAACAGTTAGTACAATACAAATCCATCAACCTATGGCAGAGTAGAAGTGATAGTTCCATCAAAATAAATGAAATAAATTAAACAAAAATCAAAATAAATGAAACAAAAATGAAATAAATTTTACAGAAATATTGAGACGCCAATGAATCAAATTATACAATAAAGCTAAAACGTGATTGCATTTTGTTCGGCAAATCATTAACTGTCTATGCCGTACGTACTTGATTCAAACATATGTTACTAGACATACGTGCATATACATTGTGGCATATTAGTAGTAACAATTGCGAGTGGTGTAGCATGTGATCGTCATCGTCACTAAATTGATACACGCGCAAAGATCTAATATACAAATTGTAAGTTCGAATTACGGAAGTCTGGATATCTTTATATTCATCTTTTCCTATATAATCGAGTATGTGAAGCAGATTGAAACGAGCTATCAGGGTCTTGTTATATCGATAGAATATATGGACATTGAATTAAATATTAGATTATACGGTTTTTAATTGTTCTTAAATGATGTATTTTTAAAGTCCCTTTTTAGAGTCCCTTTTGAGAAAAGCGTTGAACAGCTTACGATCTTATGAAGGATTTCAATAGATACAATGTAAAAGCTTAGATGGAAAAGACTTAATTATATAAGTCATTATTATTAATTACGCACAATTATGCATCAACAGCGACATCTGAAGGCTGGCGATCAACCGGCGTAAATAGCCAGCGCATTGAGCTTAGTTGATGTCATTAGAATCCGGACCAAAATTGCTTGGCCTACTAATAACAACTTATTTATAATAGCACTGAGTAATAATAGTAGTTTCTATAGGTCATCTCTCTGCATTGTATCTGAATGAAACGTCGCGTGGTAATAAAACATAATATGTTATTTGATATATCTAAAAATGTATATAAGCAACAACTAAAGGAAATGGCCTAATGACAAAATTATATTTATTATCTTAAGGAACTGATACACCTACAAGATAAATATAGTATAATCAATTTCATTCATAATTAAAATTTCACCAATGATTGAGTGAAATATTAAGTTAATAATTTTTATCTATAGGAGTAAGGAAACGGGCCTGTAAAATCTATTAATCGATATTTCTGTATATATGTTATTGATAGTTAACTTCATTTATATAATTAAAATCAAATAAGGTGTGAACATTCTATTTGCTATCCCAACACAATTCACTGGAACAACAAATACCGCCTGAAATGCGTAGTGCTTTATAATTGTGTATCATAAGCAATTATTCCTGCCTAATGTGGGTGATACTAAATTAACACCTTCGATGATGTTTACTTTAAACCCTTTTCATTATGTTGGGACGTCGGGTGGATATAACACAAATATGCCAAACCAATTTAAACTTTTGATTGAAAACAAGTTAGAAATCAAATGAGAGTTTGTATAATTTAATTTGCAACCAGTGAAGTTTAAGATTTCAGTATTGTACAAGTTAGGTGAATCTTTTATCGAAAGATCTCTTTGAAGAGAGTAATATTTGCTAATATTAAGCGAGTTCGAATTTTAACACCAAGGTAAACGTTAATTTTAAATTATTGTTAAATTATTATTGGTACATATTTTCGGTTACCTATTCAAATGAATGACACCACGTTTAATACAGCAATATTTACTCTTATCTGAGAAAATGGCCTTTTCAATTTATCAACATAAAAATAAAGATGTGTTGATAAGTGTTGTACATGAATACTCAATAAGGAAACGTATTCAAGAATTTATGGTGCACAGCACAAGAAAGTCATGAGGACAGACATATTCATGCTCTAATTTTGCCTTTTTCTTGAAATATATTTAAGTCCTAGAATAACTCTACATTACTGAATCATTTAAAAAAGCAAAACCTGCTGTAGTTTTCAGACTTTTTTAAAATGTTATAATAATAATAATATCGATAGGCAAATCCATAGACACATTTATATAAAAGACAACTAATATAATGTTAATACAGAAACTGATAAAATGTTCTGCCATTTAAATAATAAATTTATGGTGAATTATTTATATAGGGTCTTTCAATAAGGACGTTCTATTTTTAAACATAAATAAAACAAGTTATATGTGAGATATCCACTAATTTTTTTTATTTGAAAGAATATCTTATGGCATTAAGTATAGAATATAACGTTGATCAAATATCCGCATCGGATTTGCTTGGTGGCATGTATTCGGGAGATTCAATTTTCAATGACTTTGTCGCACAAATCTAGCTGATTTTGCTGAACGGTGTTGGTTATGTTAACTTTGAGGGTATTAATTGCTTGCGGTTTATTCGCATAGACTTGCGATTTAAGATAGCCCCAACGGAAGAAGTTTAAAGGTATTAAATAGCACGATCTCGGTAGCTAGTTCGTGTCATACGCTGTGTGGCACGTAGCGCCGTCCTGTTGGAACCACACGTCGTCGGTATCCATATCATTCAGTTTAGGCCACAAGAAGTTGTTTATCATCGATCTGTAAATAATGCCGGTTGATGGTTATGGCAATGCCAGTTTCGTTTTGGAAGAAGTACGGACCGATGATTACGCGACACCAAAATTCGCCCTATATAGTGACTTTCTTGGGATGCATTTGGTGCTGGTGTATCTCGTGTGGATTGGTATCGTCTCTAATCTGACAATTTTGCTTGTTCACATATCCATTCATCCAAAAATGGGCTTCGCCACTAAAAAATGATTTTTTTGGCGAAACGCACGGGATGTCTCTCGAACGGAGCACTGATTTTGAAAATAAAATTTGATGACTTGCACATGTTATTGAAGACTATAGCCTTCCACAATTATTTGCCCTACACTACTGAATAACTTGCAATAAATTTAACAGACATTGCTTTAACAACATGGCCGCTATAACCTAACAGATTTCGAGCGTCCTATTGAAAGACCCTTTATATATAAATTGGAAGTTTTAAAACTGTTCTGGGCTATATTTAAAGAGTATTTATTTATTGTTTCAACATTTATATGTATTTGTATATGTGCACTTTTACATATATGTGTATGCATGTTAAATGTGTTTTAATTACCTTTATGTTATATTAGGACTCAAGTATTTGTATTTCATATATTATTGTTATTTGTTTTTGTTTATATAGCATACTATTTTATGTAGTATTCTTATTATCTATATCATATGAACATTCTAAAAGTTATTTCAGTCATATGTAAATTTTTTATGACTCAAAATGTATCCCACGCTCAAATATCTATGATATTTTGTCGCGTATTCTGTTTATTCTGTTTGTAATATAGCATACATTTGTATTGTACCATTATTTATCCCACGTAAAAAAGAAGAGAGAAGAATCAGATATAATACATATATAAGAAAATGTACTGGCTCTTCGGTAAGAACTCAGCCTTATCGATACACAATAAGCTACTCTTGTATAAACAACTCGTAGTATTCCGCTTTGGGGTTGTACCAGAAAGTCAAATATTAAAATTATACAAACCTTTCAAAATAAAATACTACGGAACATTATAAGAAATGAAGATCTCCACCGAGATCTTGGAATAGAAGACGTTGATATAGAGATTCAAAAATTTGCAAGAAGTCACGAAGAAAGACTTTTGGAACACGAGAATATCGAGGCCATCCAGTTCCTCGATAACTTCAACCAAATAAGAAGGCTCAAAAGAATTACACCCCACAAGTTAGTGTAGTGTTTTGAGTGAATTTAAAAGTAGATTAATTTGTGTAGTGTACAAGAGATATCGCCATACTTGTCAGAAATGGTTAAGAAGATATCAATGGGTGTTTCTTAGAATAAGTAATTTAGTATAATAGAATTAGAAATAAGTTGCACATTAGTTAGACTTAAACTTATTATTAGACTAGATTGTAATAATATTTTAAAATAAAGAATATTGTGAAATGGCAATAAGCATTAATATTATTATCTTCAAGTTTTGCTTCTTGCGAGTTGCAGGTCACGTTCTTATTATTTTATTATTATTACTTTATTTCTGTTAGTATCTTGTACATTTTCAACTATATTAAAGCATTTATGAATAATATCTCGTCGACTATATTTTGGTCCCCTCTTTTTTATTTTTAATGTAGCAAAATATTTAGCATTCATCGTTTAACCACAAAGTTTTCATCATTAAATATTTATAATTTTCTTTAACCTACATTTGTAAAATAAAAGTAAAGTATGCTATATTCTCGTAATCAGAAAGATATCGTTTACAGTACTCCCCCGGAAAATATATCGTTGCTCTTTAAAAAATTATCGATAGCGTCTTATCAGGAGTAATAGCGCCATCTACGTTATTTATACATCAAGATTTGGCCAGGAAAACTATAAAATCGACGTGACCGCGAATATTATTCAATACAGTATATTATTAAAAGTATAGAATTTATCCAAGACTTTTTTAGTGAACTATGTATATAAACCTTCTTTTGTTGAGGGCACTTTGGGCTTAGTTTATATACAATAATTTATTGCTTATTTATTTTATGTTCATAAATAAATATTCCTTTCTTATTATACTTCAATTGAAGGCATGTCACTTTATCAACTTAGGTCCTTAATTTGTACATCATTAACTGATTATGAAGCGACTACACAAATTGTCCTAATGACCTAAACTGAGTTGACACACCTGTTGTATATGTTTAGTACTACTTTCATCGATTTTTAAGCGACATTATAGCGTGACCCACATACATCTCTAATAACTAATAACTCAACACTTTAAATACTTGAGTTCGGTAGTAATAGAAAAATTATGGTCGATATTTTTTAGCATTTATTGCCTCTATTTTAAAATTAACATATAAGAACATATATAGTGATTGACCTTAAAAAAGGGATTCAGGCCCTTCAGTTCCTTGTTTAGACACACAAAAATCTACTTCATATGTGCCCTAAAGGCCCAGGCTACGAAAAGGAAGAATTACATATAATGAGTTTAATAAGTAATGTATACATTTTGATAAAATTGGTAGTAATATACATTTTATATCGTGGTCGATAAAAATCAATTTTTAAAAACAATTTATTTTTGAAATACGGAATTAAACGTTTTGTTACAAGGATTTAAAATAATTATATTATTACAATAATGTTATGTGAGTACCGGAGGAGTGAAATGAGTTATGCCGGATGCTATGCCGGTTTGTCGAATACTATGCTAGTTTGCCGGATACTATGCCGGTTTCCCGGATACTATGCTAGTTTGCCAGATACTGACTTCTGGTCGCACGCTTTCGCCTATATAAACTGTCATGTGCTGAGTCTGCATGAGAATGGCTTTAGCCATGAGAGCATTCTTAGAAGTTAGGCTGACCACAAGCAAGTCTTTGTGAGAATGAGATAAATCATGAACTGTATCAAGTAACTATGAGAAACAACTGATAAGAAAGGCCAAAGATTATGTTACTTGATATAGGATACAATGTAAATGGTACCTAACTGAAATTATTCTAGAATGTATACAATTAAATATTTTATATAATATACATATTTTAAAATAACTCGGAATATACAAAATATGTATTTCAAATGTCACTGAGAGCTGTTTTTTCGAGCTGTATTCTCAAAAGTTGTTACGGCCTAGATTGCAATGGATATCCCCATTTTTTATCAGACCATTTAAACAGCTCTTTTTTGTGCATAGTAAAGTGAAAAAAGGATTTGTTGTATTATTTTTTTTATATGCACAGATTTTTTTGTGAGCAAGAGAATTTTTGAAATCATCAGAAATAAAAGACGACATAAACGCGTTAAGAAGCGTAAAGCCACTGAAATAAATGAATATTTTATGTTGGGTAATATTAGTATACGAACTATGTTATCTAGTGTTTATTAGAATTTCATTGTTTTAAATTTCAGTAGTCAGTACATTTTAATTTGCTTTGTCGAACTATTTCTCAAAAAAATTATCATATGTAACCAATCCCCCGTTCTGCTATACTGTATATGAAAAAAGAGTCCTTTCAAGTAACGTAATCAAAAATGAGGATTTTCATTCAAAAATATTTCGATGATCTTATAAGTTTTAAAAACAGGGATCGAAAAAAGTAAAGAGTGGCTGTAAAAGTAGCATTTCCAATATATATTTTGACATTAATTTTATAGTGATTTTCAAGAAAACATTAGTATCAATTTTATCGAATTTATATATTATTTTCAAGACTCATTGTATAGAGCCCAGGATAAACACATCCATGCAATGAGAACTCTTCCCGGCGGGACTCGAGCTTAGTCCCAAAAAGCCTCAAAATGTCTCTGAATTGAATTGAAAGATCACAAATGTAAAACAGTGTTAAGAACAACATTGAACTATATATAATATACATACCATATATAATATACATTTCGCAGTTATTTCCTTAAAGTAAATGTTATATTTTTTGTTTTTCGTTGTTTCTCCACTTAAATGGCCATCACATTTTGTAATGGTATATTTGTGGTATGTATATAACTACATAGAAATATTGTATCTTATCAGGAATTACTTATGCAAATACATACGCATATGAAAAACTATTCCTGTTGTTCATGAGATATTGAAAATGCAGAAGCATATTAGATGATTGATTTCTCTAGTTTGAAATATTTTATATCAGCCCAGATGTTACATGACGCACAGATTCAAGGGGATGGAATAGACGATAAGAAATAACTGCCAACTAATGAATTATGCTCTTATGCTCTTGCAGGGAGGTGGTATAATAATTCATTTAAGTAATAAAAGGCATGGATAAGTTTCAGATATACAGAGTAACTTAAGTACTATCAGTTGGTATTTAGATTTGCGTTAACGACAAAAATGACCATCTACGAAAAGAAGAGAATTAGTAAGAATAGGTATATTGATTATGATAGTAGACACACCAAAGACCGAAATATTGATATTTTATTGAAGATAGAAAAATAAGAGTATATTATGTCATAGTGCGTTATATTTAAAGGATATCATTTTGTGCCCACTCATTATAATTCCCGTCTTCATTAAGTATTGTTCCAAACTTATCCTTCTTGGAAATATACAGAAATATATGGAGGTTTTCAGTCTATTATGATTTCTCATTTTCTGTAATTGAGCAGTGTAACGATAACTTCCATTTCTTGACAAATACCGTTGACATCTTCCTCAAAAATATTTCAAGACTCTCTACTTTTGTGAAGTACTCCCCATTATCTCTTGTGAATTTTTATATTCCTTTATCGTTCTGAATGAGATGTAATATATTGAATTTATTTTAGATTCTCGAATATTTTACATTTATTTGTCATTTTTATAACCCAATTGTTGTTATGGGCTTAAAATAAAATTGAGCTATTCAAATCGTGCATAATTATCTTATATTATAATATTTAACATTTTGCCACATTATTATAATATAATGTACTAGAACAATTTTTATCATGCTGATAAAACATTGAAAATGTCGCCTGATAACACTGTAAATGTCAAGTTATCAAACGCAAACTGTTTCCCGCAGTAAATAATTTCAAACCTATTGATACAACACGTTACTGTCGAGACTTCTAAGTAGCCACGAGTATATCATATCATAACCAACAAACTTTGTAATCAGATCAAGATTACTTTATTTTGTTCGATATTACTCTAGAATTATGTAGTAAAATATTAAACCGATCTTAATACTCCACAGGCACTTAAAAATGTAACTACTTTGGTGGAGCATAAAATAAGATTCCTATAGATATAAAACACCAGTCTAGTCGTCCTTACATTGATTCAATATTTACTGACTAGTTTATATGAAAACGGAATGCTCCTGAAGCCGCTTTATACCTATTTTATGATTTTCGAAAATGATGTATACACCTACGTACACATAAAATTTTATTGGAAAACCAGCGCATCTAATACTTATATTTTTCGATGTATTTTCTAAACATACATACCGCTCAAATTTATCAAAATATACAATCAGGTGGCTTGGCACGATTTCCAGGTCAAGATGGGTTATATCATAACGAGATGATTCAGGTTTATTCAGAGTTCAAGCTATTGAATTTTGTGCTCAGTATCGTCAATGTGTGTAATATATATTAATCGGCAGGTTTTCAACTTTACTCTACCTATATTTATTTCGTAGAAATAGAGGAGTCAGCAACAACATTACCATCAGGACAATTTGTGAGTTTAACATTGATACAGTAATCACAGAGAATATACAATTAGTATTTGGGATGTAAGAAGGGTTAAGGCAAGGAGGGGGCTAAATCCAGCACATCGATTTATAATTGTTATGGATGAGATCATCAAGAAATTGAAATATGGAATTAAGAAATTGGAGTTTGTTTACAAAAAATTGAGAAAGATAGAAATATCAGAAGGAGTATTCACAGATAATATGATTAGTATAAGAATGAAACAAAATGAATTGTAGGAGCAGATAGTAGAAGTCTGTAGTAAGTCTGTAGTAGATCTTAGAACCATGGTTATTCTATGTTTATTTATAGTTGAAGTTGTAGTAACAGAAACATTTATAACATATTCACATAACGTGTAGAAGTAACTGTAACAACTGCTTTCCCTTCTTTAAAAATCTAAGGATCAATGATCCCTAATTTGGAAATTCCACATCATACTAACTTTAACATGGAGTAGCTCTCATGGATTCTCCGTTGTCGAGTATCTACAGTTTCATTTGTTTACATATCCATTCAAATGCAAATGTGCTTTGTCGGTCATCATTACCATGGCATTAAGGCCATTGGCAGAGATGGCGAGCATTCTCTGACAAAACTCTCGGTGCTATGGAAATTCACTTTAAGTAAGCTTTTGTACAATCATTGTTCTATAGGCATCAAATTTCAACTTGTGCAAAATGCACAACCATTGTTTTATAGGGATGATACTTCAACTGTAGAGGGCGCTTACTGGAATACCAAGAGCCGCTCTCATCATGGTTTCAACAATTTCTGGTGTCTGAATGCAACGAAGAAATCCAGGTGGTTTCTTCTTCATAACAGATACTGAATTTGAAAAAGCTTCTACGAACTGAGGATCCTGTTGCGGTCTGGTATTGCCCCTCGGCGTTCAACGTTGAACTATAGATGTAAAAGTAGTTGAACTGTAATGACAGAGACGCTGTTTCAAAAAATCTGCTCAATGGTGAACACACGAAGCTCCACATTCTCTGGTGCTCAAGCATGGAGTGAGGAAGTAGTTAACCCTTAACGATCGTAATATGTTAGCCATTCGAAAAACATAGTTTTCTTGTGCGCCGCCTTGGCTATTTAACATCTATTATTCTCTTGAACATTAATTAAAGCCAATAACTCATACGTTTTGAGTTCACTGTACGTGAATATAATTTATTTATTCTAATTGCCTAAGCTGATGAACGTTGCTTACAATCCTGTAAGCAAACTATGAAAGATCATGAAACTGCACTGCATTGCATTGTGTTGTATAATAGATAAACCCAGAACTTCATTTATTACGGAGTATTCGCTATACTATACACTGGTACTTAGTTGATTGCTTTTAGAAATCAATATAAAATTGATTAATGCTTATAGTTATATACTCTAGAAGTACACGGTAAATTCTTCACATTATTAATTTTGCCGTACTGGAGAGACGGTTAGCAATTCAATTTAAAATCTCCCACAGGACTGATCCGATCGAACATCAAAACTCTGGATAGACGCTGGTTGTAGAGTGACAAATTACTTAGGATTTTCTATTTTAGTTTGCGAAACTCACTCCCAGTTGAAAGAGTAAATCATGCTTTGGAACATCCTTTAGGATAACGCAATCGTATGCGAAGTTTCGTCCATTTATATCCTTAAGAAAAATTTTCCCTTCGGGAATTTAATTCACTGTACGAGAAAAAATTTCCAAGGAGTATCTTTGGATGATGTTTAAATAAATTATGTAGACTTACGAAGTGTATAAGATAGATGATGATCATATTTAGAAAGATTTGGTACGAATTCATTGTACGAAAGAAAAAAAAATCCATTCAAAGGGCGGCAGACGATTAAAATGTAAAGGGTTTATATTTATTTTATATTTATCATACAGTACGTAAACGTTGGAACAAACGTATAGAATCATTACCAGGAAAGTAAGAAAAAAGTGTTCAGACAGATCTATTTTGTTTTCTAGATGTGCATTTTTTAGTATACTGCTCATCAAGAATAAGAAAAAGTGTAAGAGTATCTAGGTTCGTAGACGAAAGAGTGAGGCAGAATTCGGAGGAAGAAGGATGTACTTTACGCGCGGCCAGATCGAACCCTGTGTACATTCACATTCAATAAACATTCATTAATATTCACTGTTCAAAGGTCTCAATTGGACTGAGTAAAGATAAAGACCAAGCTATTTACTGCGCACCAAAGTAGGCGGTTTGATATCGCAGTTTTGCGACTTGTTCCTAGTCTTGTTGAGCTGTACGTATAGCTTGTCTCATCGTTATTTGCCAAATAACATATCTCAAAACATACCGCGGCTTGTTTTTCTGGCTAGGCTCAGGTAGACTGTTCCGTTTACCGGCAAGATAAGACAGTTTTTTATTTGGCAAATAGCAATGAAATGAATAGTACATTTTCTTTAACTTCTTGGATTTATGATACCCTCAATAGTTATTTTTTATAGTAACACCCTTATCTGAAGATGCCATTTAGGGTAGCACATTTCTACGTATTATGTGTCAAATTCTGTGATAGGTTATATAAGAATTGTTTTGAGAAACGAAATATATTTTGTCAAATTGATCGAAACACTGTCATAAAAATAATAATTAATGCAAAGATATAGGTACTATTGAATTAAGTGGTCAATTTAACGGACGTCTTTACATCTTGATTGAATGTACTAAAAGTGTTATTTAGAATTTCAGTGTAAATTAGTCTTAAATTCTCTTGAACTCTAATTCCCTAACAGTATTATATTTGGTCTGTTAATATCGAATAAGAAAATAAAGAAGCTTCCTTAAATTTAAGCTAATCCCACAAGCAATACTTTAGCTGAATTATATATGAAGATCTAGATGGATACTCAATAGTTCCTCTTTTACCAATATACTTATTGAGAAATATGGTGTTTAGGTAATTATACACAACTCATGATTAATATTATGACGCACCATTATGCTGATACCATATTGACCTTTCTGGTATTTGGGGACTTTCATGATATTGATGCTGTACCAGGACCTATGTTCTATTGTAGTAACTTCAATTACTCTTCAGTGGTTAATGCACTGGCAATAAAAACGGAGGTACAAGTTGTTGTACCAATAATTTGTTCCCATGTGTTCCTCTATCATCCAATTAGGATTTTCTAATATTTCTAATATCTTCTTCGGAGAAAGGGATTTGAGAATTGGGAATTATTATATCGCTCTATCATTAACTCTATTCTGTAGTCAAAATCATATTCTAGAAACTCACGAACTAACTTAATATAGTTATAAAAAATATAACTGTCGTGGATCCATGAGCGAAGTTTCTTTATATAACAAATAAGCAGCACGATAACTAGTAAATTGTTCTTTATTGTATTATAGAATTATTTTTATAATTCTATTAATTTTTTAATTTGTATTGACTCTAATTTTCATAAGTTTGTATTCAATATTCCTCCCCACCCAATAATTCCATATCTAACATCGATTTCATGCAGCAGTGAGACGTACACCTCGACGTTTTGTACGAAATTGTGCAGCACCCTTAAATTTTCTCAAAAACCATTGTCCACAACATTCTGACAAAGAATTTAAACTTTCGTAGTTAGAAGATTATAATAATATAAAATATAAATATAATATACTGGTGTAAGCTTTGAAGGTTGAAGATTATTCAATTCGATCCCCTTTTAGGCAAGTATTATTAGGAAAATTTTGATTGATGCGGGGGAGATTAATTGGCCGCCCAGAAGTCCCGATTTAACGTCAATGGACTATGGGGTTACTTGAAATTTAAGGTGTATACTGATGCTCTCAGGACTTTGCTTCAGTTAAAAGCCAGAATACGGGAGATAATTCAGATCCCATTTTAATTCAAAATCAATTATGAAGCTAAAATATTTTATTTGAATTATTACGTGTATTTTAAAACTGTGTAATTATTTGCCTGCTACTTCTAAGGAAATGTGATTTCTGGTGAAATGTAATATTCTGTTTGGAATTAAGGTTTTTTTATGACATAATATTTAGTACATCACTGATTTATATCCTTTTGATTTTAAGAAGTACCAGTAGTAAAGTGAATAGATAGTTAGCTTACCTAAAACAAAAAGATATTGTTAATTTAAACGGAGAAGCCAATGTTGCATATAAATTGTAAAATATAAGAATATTGTCACATAGATAGAAAATAATTAATCTTATTAATTCTTTATAGGACTAAATGTCCTTATTTTATTAAGTACCGATTACCAATTTTCTAGAATATAAGTATACAATTCGAATTGAAATAGTTAAATTAAAATTTGATTTATATATTGATTGTGTGATATGAAATAACAGTAGAAACTAGGGAAGATGAATTCATGAGGAGAACTACTAAGATGCTTAGAAATAATGTAAATAGCGAATTACAAATATGAATATTACACCAGGTGACTAGTCGATCAGAAATCTGCTGCACTTGGACCATCGCCCTCACCTATACTATCAAAGTATTAATACCTTTGATATTAATTATGTACTGGACATCTAGGCCTTATTTTATTTATTTACTTTACTTGTTATTCGAGTTACGTGTTTTCTGATAAATTATGTGTATTTATTCTCCTCAATACAGTTTAGAGGAGTTAGAGTCATGACATATTAGCTCGGAACAATATTGTGACACTAAATACGTAGTAATAGTAAAACTACTATAAGACAAACATTGTTTCCTTGCAATTTTTATTAATATAATAAGAATAATCTTATTATTTATCATTTATATTAGTTTTAAAGCTTACGAAAATAGATATGGACCTCTTTAAAATTCTTTAAATTAATATGGATTTATGTAAGCTATAATAGACTGTCAGATTTTTAGATTCATTATTTATTTTTATACAAAAGAGGAACTAAGCGGAAAAATTGCATGAATCGCTTTTTACTTTGTGCGACCATATGATACATATGCTTTTTATCCGTTTACTAAATATTTTTTACAGAAATAATACACAAACAGACTGTGGAGACAATATTTAGTTCACTTTGTGAAACTGACAAAGAAGGATTTTCTTGGAACTTGTTTTATTTTTTACATTCATTTTATTTTCTACATGCATGGAGCGTTTCTCTATTATGGAATCAAGACAATATCTCACATCACACTTATATAGTGATAGTACCGAGATATTCACCACTTTGTTTTCATTCTAGTTATTAGCAACTAGGACTACTATCAAAGACTCAGTAAATAATTAAGAATTAATTCATAAGGCCATCTAAGAACAAGTTACACACGACGGCATGTTTCTTTTTGATTGTGCAACCAAAACAATCTCTTTTGTCGTAGTTACGTAATCGGAATATTGGGGCTTTCGCTCTCAGTGACGGATTTGTGTTCTAGTTTCGCTTCTAGCTACTAGGACTACCAGCAAATACTAGATAAGTAATTGACTAATAACTAATTAAAGAGGTCGTATCGGAATGAATTACTCACGAAGGAACGTTTCTAGTTCGTTATGCAATCAACACAATATCTCACATCGTACTTATGTAGTAGGAATATCGGGACTCCGTCTTGGTGAAAAAATTGTCTTCAGTTAATCCATTCATTAGATGGTCACAGGAATGTAGTTCTACATGTTAAGTATATCGTATATCATTCGTTAGTTATTAATATTCAACTGTTGAAGTACATATTATATATAATCTTATCTTTAATTAATTCTACAATAACCGCAGTTAGCCTTTTCGTTTAAAAATTACAGAAAATCGTGTTAGCTATGTCAGCAACATAGGGATATTTAATATACTCGTACTGTATATCATGTGAAAAATATTAAAGGGATTCACATAAAGCACAATACTATGACCTTAGAGGTATGACTTATAAAAATGAAAAGCAGCATAGTTACTTCATGAGAATTTATTTGACATTTTTTCCATTTGTGGTTGACGAATGACTAGACAAGAGTTAAATAAAGTGGAACAATAGTTAAAGTTATAGTAAAAGATGTATGTAAAAGATTAAAGTTATAGTAAAGGGTGTATCGACTTTATACCTAATATATAGTACTAGGGTACTAAATACTACAGCTAGAACTGTATAATTGAATGATAAAGAACCGGTATCGCTAACGGAGGCACTTAACAAAACATAATATGCATTAACTTATGATAGAGTCAACTTCATACATGCATAATACAGAAGTGAAACTAACCATAATATTTCAGATTACCATAATATTCTGACAAACGTCATTGCTTTTTATCGAGCCAGTTCGTATGTGATGGGGAAAGTGACGTCGCGTCGAAGGAAAGCACTATTTTGTTCAAATTTCGATTAATTAATTCTAGACTATCCTACAATACGCTTAAACATTTATACAACCATTCTGATTCCAGGATATAACTGGGTTAAACAAGTTGCTTTCTTTTATAGACTGTGAATAATTAGAATGATGGGTTCTGTTGAATGAATGGGAATGAATTTTCAGACAAAATATTTCTTTGGTAGGTCGGAATGGGAGTAAGAATCTTTCATGTAATAAATATAAGAATTTCTTGTTTAAGTTGGACTACAATAAATTAACACATTCCTTGTATCCCTTATTCGTCAACAATCTTTTCAATTTCCCCCAATAATAAGAATTTCTTCTCAATTACTGGTAACACATAACCACTATATATAATTCTTATATAATGGTATTTTATAAATTATCAATCCCAGCGGAATACGAGGGTGAGTCAAAAATTATCCGCAATTTTGACATAACTCTTCTTATCTTGTTCATACTGACATATATCTTTGTTTATTTTATTATGATGCTGTTGTGGTCTTGCTATGGAATTTCGATACTAATTTCTCCATTTGTGTTCCTTTTATGAGTATTACAGATAGATTATACCCGCTCTATTAGAAGTTTGCACCAAAGAGAAACAACGAGCTGTGATCCGGCTCTTGTAGTCGGAAGGTATATCAGGGGCCGCAGTCTATCAAAGATTTTCGGCACAACACGGGAACAGTGTCTTGCCACAACGAATGGATTGAAAAATTCAAAAATGGTCGCACGAGTGTTACATATGAGGAAGGAGCCGGACCACCACCTCCGGTCACAAATGATGACAACATTGAGCGTGCATGTGACATGGTTCTATTAGACAGACGAGTGACTATTAATGAAATGGTACATCATCTGCAAATTAGTCATGATTCTGCCTACGAAATCATCCACAACAGACTTGGGTTTCATAAAGCCTGTGCAAGATGGATCTCAAAACATCTCACAGTGCTGCACAAACAAACACGCTTGGACATCTACCAAAAATATTTGGATTGCTATGGTAACGAAGGTAACGGCTTCTTAGATATTATCATCACTGGTGAGGAAACCTGGATCCACCATTACGAGACGGAGAGTAAACGGCAGAGTATGGAATGGAAACATCCACAATCGCCCAGCAAGAAAAAGTTCAAAACCCAACCATCCGCAGGAAAACTAATGCATACCGCTTTTTTGAACCCAAAAGGCTCAGTACTGGAATATTATCAGGAGAGAGGCACAACAATAAATATTGCGCATTACAGTGAGATGCTTATTGACAAGCTAAAGTCTACAATTTAAAGCAAACGCTGAGGACTACTGTCGAAATGTGTTGTGTTGTTGCACGACAATGTCCGTCCACATACTGCTGAAATGCTCCGGAAACTCAAGTTTGAAGTAACGGCTTATCCTTCGTAAAGTCTTGATCTTGCTCCTTCTGACTACCACTTGTTTGGTCCACTTAAAGAGGCATTAAGGGACCGTCGATTCACCTCGGACCAAGAAGTGAAGGCCACGGTGCATGTGTGGCTCGCTGCTCAGCCGAAAACCTTCTTTTCTGAGGGCATCAGCAAGCTTGTGCAACGATGAACCAAGTGCGTTAAAAAGCACGGGGACCATATTGAAAAATGATGTTAACTTCAGTATCCTATTTGTATTGTAATAAAAGCTATAGCTACATTGTGGATAATTTTTGACTCATCCTCGTATATACTGTGTGCAATCTAAATATCCTCGAAACTTGGAACTCATTTTTTTCCAATGTCTGATCTATGACCCTATTAAAAGTCCTGAAATTAAACATATTTTGGAAAACTATGACTCACTTATATATGGCCTTTTCTATATTTTGCTTTCCTCTTTACTGTTCCTTTACATATACTCAACATGTATTTTTCGTTATATGTATGCATAAATCTTGTTCTACTAACAATTTACTTGTAGTTTACGAATATTGTGTTACATATATGGACCTAACTCTTTATGTACGCTCATTTCTAAAGCTCTCAAGTTGTACATACAATTACAGTCATCGAAATCGGCTCAAATATAAGGCACAATCTCAAGTGTACATGATGGCATCTCGGCTGCAGCGGATTTACCTACGCTTATCGCCGCTGATGTATCAATTACGGTAGGAAACTTTATTTAATCCATTTTATGTAGCCTCTAACTAGAGTAATATATTATAGATATGGTTTTTTTTTAATTATTATATATATTATTCTTAACTAAACTAAATATTTTAGTCATATAATCGAGTATTTCGATATTATTTGACAGAGTACTGCCTTATTTCTATCGCATAAACGTATCATCAAAGTTTTAATCCCCGTTAAGTCCTAATTTAACACAAACACCCAAATCAACAGAGAATTTTCCAAATACTTTGTTCTATACATTTTACGGTCGTATAGCGTAAAATCCAATCCGTTTCAATTCTCGATAAGCTTTTTACTGCTCGCAAACACATTTACGGGCCGTCATTAAATTTCATTCCGTTCAAATAATAATTTGTTTTATTTTAGTGGCAGTAAAAGCAAATCCTTTTATTCTCACTCAAACAAAAATTTAAAAACGCAGTCGGCGATACGTTATTTACATATAGTTGAGTGTAACTGAGAACATACTAATTCAGAAACGATAAAACGCAAAATTACGTTCGAAAACTTCACTTACTTACTAGAGTTCCTTACTACTTTTCCGCACTCCACTATACGCGGAAAAGTAATGTAATCGTGTAAAAAAAATTTTTTCTAGGGTTTATTTTTCATTTTTCGGCTTAAAAACAAAAAAAATGGTTTTTAAACCATTTTGTGTGTGTCGTTGTCGTCGGCATTTATTCTTCTTAGCACGATAACTCAACTAAATCGTGTCGGATCGATCGTGTTCTGACTTATTCTGATCGGGAACGTCTTCCAGACAACACCTACTGATTTTGAATTGGATAAGACACACCTCACTTTGTCCATAGGTCATGAGTAAGTACGATGGTGGATTATTTGAGAATTTTTTTTTGTTAGCACGATAACTCAATTAAATCGTGTCGGATCGATCGGGATTTGACTTATTCTGATCGGGAACGTCTCCCAAACGACGTTTATTGATTTTTAAGTGGATGGAATACACTCTACCATGTTCATGGGTCATGAGAATGCACAATGGTGGACTATTTGAGAAATTGTTCTTGTTAGCACGATCACTCAATTAAATCGTGTCGGATCAATCGGGCTTCGACTGATTCTGATTAGGGACATCTACCAGATGACATCTGTTGATTTTGAGGTGGATAGGACACACCCCACCCTGTCCATGGGTCATGAGAAAGCACGATGGTGGATTATTTGAGAATTTTTTTTTGTTAACATGATAACTCAACTAAATCGTGTCAGATCGATCGGATTTTGACTGATTCTGATCGGGAACGTCTCCCAAACGACGTTTATTGATTTTTAAGTGGATGGAATACACTCTACCATGTTCATGGGTCATGAGAATGCACAATGGTGGACTATTTGAGAAATTGTTCTTGTTAGCACGATCACTCAATTAAATCGTGTCGGATCAATCGGGCTTCGACTGATTCTGATTAGGGACATCTACCAGATGACATCTGTTGATTTTGAGGTGGATAGGACACACCCCACCCTGTCCATGGGTCATGAGAAAGCACGATGGTGGATTATTTGAGAATTTTTTTTTGTTAACATGATAACTCAACTAAATCGTGTCAGATCGATCGGATTTTGACTGATTCTGATCGGGAACGTCTCCCAAACGACGTTTATTGATTTTTAAGTGGATGGAATACACTCTACCATGTTCATGGGTCATGAGAATGCACAATGGTGGACTATTTGAGAAATTGTTCTTGTTAGCACGATCACTCAATTAAATCGTGTCGGATCAATCGGGCTTCGACTGATTCTGATTAGGGACATCTACCAGATGACATCTGTTGATTTTGAGGTGGATAGGACACACCCCACCCTGTCCATGGGTCATGAGAAAGCACGATGGTGGACTATTTGACAAAAATTTAAAAAAGTAAAACCGTTGCATGAAACACATATTCTGCATTTATGTGTTAGTTTATTCTTTCTCGGCCACTCAATTTGAAGATAGAGATGTTCTACGTGCGGATTCCATTTTAAAAGGAAGTCCATTTTAAAATTTTAATACTGTACATTTTTTCTAATAATTTAATTAAACTAATATTAATGTGTACCCTATCCTATTTTTGCACTACATGAAACTATTTTTCTTGAATAATAATTTTACTATCTACATTTCTATTCCTTGTACTTGTATTTCATTTAATATTCTTGAAAACAACCCTTAGAAAACTTTTAATTAGAGAATCATGGTAGCAAGGCGTTATTATCTTAAAAATACAATATTAAAAATTCTTAGTCGACTTTAAAATTGTTGCAGACTTTAGGAATGTATCTGAAAATAAGGATAATACATTTTCTTTAATAAAGTTAAATAGAAATTATCAGCAAATAGCAACACGGTTTAGATAACAATAAAGGATATGTTTTCATGTGGATATTATATTCAAAAATTGTACAGTGTGTTCTAAACTAATATTATATTTGTTTGCTTTTTGCTCAAAGAACTGAATACAAAATAATTTTCAGCCTTTTTTCCCTTCTTCTTCTATTTCTATTTCGTTACGCTTTGTAAGAGTTATATAAATTTTGAATAATTCCTTTATTATTATATGGTACTTTAGAAGGAAAAAGTTATTAAACTACGGTTACGGTAGCAATAAATAAAGAGCGATTGTTGATAAATTGGGAGATTTGTTGTAAAGGAACATAATAGATTAATCGTGAAGAAAGCAGTACGTGAAGTTAGACAGAAAAAAAATTGGCAAGTTAGGTTAAGCTAACTTCCGCTATAGTACTGTTCCCTTAAGCAATTTCTCGTAAACAAGAACATTACGCTGCAGTATTTGAATACTGAATTGAAAGTTTTCATTTTAATATTAACAAAGTCAGTACGATTCTAGTAATTGACGAGATTGGAAAAAATCTACATATATTAAGAAATTTCTAGAAAAATATCCTGATCCTCCTGTATCCGTCCTGTATCTATAGTATACGTACAACATATACTACAGAACATTCAAAGAACAGGTAGTATTCGGAGTGAAAAAATAACTGGATGCCAAGGCATTGCACAAAAGCAATAAATAAATATTGTCGCTGAAACGGTCGTAAATCCTACACAATCTATATCTCATATTTCACTTATTTGTATAGTATCTGCAAAACTATGCAAAGGGTTTTAAACAAACAAAAAGTTCACCTTCACATATAACAAATGATTCATCATGTCATAGAAGATGATCTCCATCGCAGATAATTTTGTGGAATTATATCAGAACAAACGGCAAAGAGAGGAAAGCAAGCAGATGAAACTTCTATCCATTCTGCTATCGAACCAAGAAATTCTGGCTAGTCATCTTAAGAAGGATGAAAATATAATTTCATGTACCATATTCATAGTAAATCCGTATTTATATTTAACATGAGCATAATTAATTTAAAATAACAGTAGTGATATATCGTTACATCTGACACACGAAGATGATTTACTCGTATTTACTTTTCTGCAAGCATCAAATACAGACTATTACACCGTTGTCACTATTATTATCCATTCCTCATTTAACTTGGCTCAAACAACTAAACGCCAAAAAACTAAAATCTCAAATCTAATCTATAAGGGGCTGCAAAATTCCTACATCTGCATTTTCTTTCAGCTTTTAATTAGCATAATACATGCATACAATGAACATGAGCCTGTTCAGCGAAATAGTCGCTCAGCACTTTTCAAATTCAAATAGATGTGGAATAACGATAAAGTATTGATTTGAGGAATTCTATTCTATGTAACCAGCCAGTGACCACGTTCTCATTATAAATGATGTGACGTCGGTCTGGCGAAACCCTTTACGAGATTTTGATTTCATTTTTAATATGACTGTGATTCAGTGAAAATCCATCAGAATCATGCAAATTGATATTGATGGTTCATTACAATTTTGTGGATAATAACATTATTTAAATGAGATTTGGTTACGTATGACGTGTGTCGGGTTATCGATGAATAATTTAATGAGAGGTTTGAAAGTACTGTAATTTGAAAAATTATATCATAAAGTTTGTTATTAAAATTCAGTATGAAGGATTTTCTGCATCTTGTAGATGATCATATTATATACTCGTATGATTGCTTTCTTTAAATAAATAGGGTAATATAGATAAAAAGACATGACAAGAGAGGACTTTAAATCGAAATATGTTTCATAATGTAGCAAAAATAGATATGAACCACATAGTCATCCTTATTTGTAAATATTTCATACCATGAAGTATATTTAAACTCAATTAGAATACTTCTTGATTTATATAAACGATAAAGAATTGACAAAATCAAATCATAATAGAGATTATATTTTCTAACAAATTCTATTACATTTCCAAAGTTATTATAATTGTTAGTGGGACATAATCTGTATTTTGTATTTTGGAACTAAATCACTTAATTTGGAAAAACTTTCTGGTATATGCCGTTTTACTTTCCAAATAGCATACTCTATTTTTGGTCTTTAATTTCGAGACACGTCTGTTTTTGATTTCTCAATTTCAAAACCTGAGGGGTATTGATATTTACCTTTTATACATGTTGGAATATTAGAGATGAATGTTATAATGGAATTTTTAAATAATGTATTGTTTTAAATATAATAAATCCCGATAAATCATAACTCTTAAGAGGATTTAATAGTCTTTGGTTATATTATTTTTGATGAGGAGAAACATTTTCTCTGATATTCTTGTTTTCTTTCGGTTTTAATAATTGAAAAATATTAGAAATAGGTTTTCCAAATATTAAGAGAAAAGTATTATTAAATTTATAATATTTATCAACCAATAAATAACACATTTTTAAGTATTTAGTAGATGACGACTAGAATCATATATTCAAGGATGATTGGTTGACTAAAATTATTTTAAAATGTTCAAATTCATATTATTATCTTGATTTAAATTTTTCTCATCGTACGTCAATAACAGAAACAGACCAAATCGGTATATAGTTGCCTAAGGAGTTCCTCAAGGGTCTAATCTTTGATCACTCTAATTTTTGTTATTTATTGATAATGTTATTAAAGTTATTTAATTTAACAAACATATATTTTCAAACTATATGAAAATGTTTGTCAAAATAGAACCTTCTTTATTCCTGCAATTATAAATAACAACTGCTAGTGAAGTGGGAAATTGTTGACGTTTTAATAATAGTCTTCTGCTGGATGGAGCGATCTTCCAAAGAAAGTCCACATTAACTTCTACTTGACATTATGCATCAACTTATATTCATTAAGTTAAAATAGACAACCATAGACATTAAGTTTGTCAACCCAATTTAAATACACTTCAATGGAAAGTAGTAAGCTAAAGCATTTATATTTGAGACACATTTGCGGGTGAAACTAATTTAGAAGTAATTCATTTTATTCTGTCTTCGTTAGGATTTTCAATATTTATGAAAATGAATATTAATATTTATAAAAAAAAATTCACTAGTCGAGTTATTAGTATAAAATTTAGAATGAAGATGCTGTTGCTACATATTTTCCACGCTTTTCTATGCAGTTGAACCATTGACTCTTAAGAAGAATAGTGTAGACCAATTGCAAACCTTTGAAACGTGATGTTACAGCGGAATGTGGCGTATACCCTCGATGGATATGATCACTAATTAAATAAATTGCAGAAAGATTGTAAAGCAACTAATACCATAAAGAAGATAAAGCTTCGGTACCCAGTTCACTTGATGAGAGGCTCCAAATATACACGTCTTCAATTGATAGTTCGAAGAAAGGGGACTATTGTTAGACGCCGTGTGTTTTAATTCAAAAATCTAATGGACTGGCTTGGTTGTTAAAAGCAGTCAACTATTCCAATCTGCTGTTAATATAATCCAGATAACTGTAATGATAGCGAATATAGGAGATGCACTAGCAGATAAGAAGAAAAAGCATGGATTCTATTGACCATATTTTTTTTTATAGATTTTTACCACTGCTGTTATAGAAGTAGAAGGGAAAAAAAAGGGAAGTAGGTATTAGGAAAGGAGTAAGACAAGGATATACGCTATCACCACTAATTTTTAATCTGTACATCGAAGAGGCGATTAATGTGGTAAAAGACAGAGTGGATTTCGGGATTAAAGTACAGGGACAGAAACTAAAAATGCTGAGATTCGCGGATGATATAGCAGTATTAGCATCTAGTAAGGAGGAACTAGAATCAGCATTGAACGAACTGGAGGCAGTGTTGACAGAGGAATACGGAATGAGGGTGAATAAAAACAAAACTACAGTGTTAGTGTGCAGAGGGCGCGAGAGCAGAGCAAAAACGAAAGTACAAATTAATAATGAAAGATTGGATGAAGTTAAAGACTTCACTTATTTAGGAAGTAAAATAAATTGGGATGGAAGAAGCGATAAAGACATAAAACAAAGAATAGCGCAGGGTCGAGTAGCTTTTAACAAAAAGAAAGCACTTTTATGCTCGGGGGTAATAAACTTAGAAACAAGGAAGAGATTTTTGAAAACATATGTATGGAGCACGGCACTATACGGCTGCGAAACCTGGACGGTAGGGGAAGCAAGTAGGAAGAAATTAGAAGCTTTTGAGATGTGGTGTTACCGAAGAATGATGAAAATACCATGGACTGATAGGGTTAGAAACGAAGAAGTATTGGAGAAAGTCGGCGAAAAAAGAAGTATGTGGAAAAACTTAAAGAAGAGAAGAGATAGAATGGTAGGCCACTTGCTGAGACATGGGGGAATAGTCCGCGATATTTTGGAGGCAGAAATAGGAGTGAAGAAAGGCAGAGGTAGGTCTAGATTAGACTACTGCTCGCAAATAGCAAGGGATGTAGGTTGTAGCACAATTAGCGAAATGCGTAGGTTAGCACAAGATAGGAGAAGCTGGAGGTTAGCGTCCAACCAGTCTTAGGACTGATGACCTAATGATGATGATGATGAGATTTTTACGAACTTTTTGTTGCAATGCAAAAGTAGTTTATCGACAAGGTTAAAGTATATGTATTTATTTCCTCTTAATTTTCCCCCTCTACATTAAATCAAGTTCTATATAGACTAGATAAAATCTAGTTCTATAGTCTAGATAGTAGTCTAGATTCTTCAAATTATCTGCCAGCATGGACAATGTGAGGTGTGTCCTATCCACCTCAAAATCAATAGATGACATCTATTGATTGGTAGACGTCCC
The DNA here is from genome assembly GCA_037954035.1 of Rosalia funebris. Taxonomy (NCBI): domain Eukaryota; kingdom Metazoa; phylum Arthropoda; class Insecta; order Coleoptera; family Cerambycidae; genus Rosalia; species Rosalia funebris. The sequence goes on from JAZFAV010000021.1 coordinate 352,909, forward strand.
TAATTAGAATCAGTCGAAATTCGATCGATCCGACACGATTTAATTATGTGATCGTGCTAAAAAAAATTCTGAAATAATCCACCATTGTACTTTCTCATGACCCATGTATATGGTAGAATGTATTCTATCCACCTTAAAATCAATAGCTGTCGTCTGGGAGATGTCCCCAATCAGAATCAGTCAAAATCCGATCGATCCGACACGATTCAGTTGAGTTATCGTATTAACAAGAATAAATGCCGACAACAACGACACATACACAGCAAAAATTTTAAAAATCATATTTTTTGGTTTTTAGGTCGAAAAACGAAAAAGAAACAGAAAAAAATTTTCACTTTTTCTTTACGCGATTACATTACTTTTCCGCGTATAGTGGAGTGCGGAAAAATGAAAATTGGAAGTTAAACCTTCGAAAGGAAGGCGCAAATAAACAAAGTAAACATTAGTACCATAAAACAAAAAATAAAACGAAATAAAATAAATATGAGAGAAAACATTTTTGTATTTTACATAAATAATTATCTCTTAAAGACCTTCCAGGTTGATTTTTTTAGTTGATAGTACCCTAAGAGCTGTCTATATTATGTAATTGTACTTTTATATCAAATAATAATACAAAATGTCGATATTGTGATAGGTTTCCAAGTTACGGGGGAACGGCAGGAGAACTACGCATATACGAGTATACTTCAAATGTATAAAATTTGAAGCTTCTGTTTTGTCGTTTTCTGCTTTTTCGTCCATATTATTATACGAAATACAATATCAACGAAGTCTCATTCCTCAGTGTTTTCTGCCTATTGTTAAAAAGCCATTACATAAAGAATGTGTTTGTTCCTACACCGTTGCGAAATAAAATAGCAGTTTAAATCAACAAATAGAAAACAATACCGACGAAAATAAGTATACGCGACCAGTGAGGACACCACGTAGACAGAATTTATCGATCAAATTAATTCAATTAACCATGGGAGTTTGGAAACTTCGATGTATCATTTAGCTAGTAGTTATCTGAATAAACAGTACGAGTTGGTAAAAGTAATAAAACGCATTCATTAAAAACGGAATAAAACTAAAATAATATTAACATTGACATCTATTTCCGATTTTACTAGCTATAAAATTGAAGGTTACGTAAATATTAACTACATTTTAGTTGTGAGCGTGCATTTTTTATTTAACTTCATTTTCCTTGCACGAAACTCATTTCGCTTATTTATTTTGTTAATAGCATAACATTTGCGTTGCTACATTTGTTCATAAAATAAGAAGGAATGTGAGTACTTCATTATATGCCTTAACCTTCCGTCGGGCGCAATATGAAGCCAAAGACATTCGGGCGCAATGGATTTGAGAGATCCCATAATCAAATTATATGCATTTAGATTTTACTGAGGTGGAGACTTAAATAAACGCTTATTTTAATTAATACTATAAATAATATTTATTTCATACCAGTTTTTAATCGCTATCATTAAATTTACACAAAGGAATTCATTTAATGTTGTGAAACAATAAATTTGGAAGATTTTTATAGGATTGACAAATTTTTTCTATTTTAAGGACAAAACACAAACATAAATTAGTATTGACTAATATTTTAAATGCAGAAAAAATACCTACGTTTTCATGTAAAATTATAAAATTATATTTAAAAAAATTGGAGGTGGATTATGATTACAAATTACAAAGAAAAGTTATAAGTAACTGGCTATTTTAAGTGTAAAGAATTATAATTCCTCTTCATCATTTTAGCATGATCAAAAAAAAATTAACTTCACACTGTTGATAACGATATTTAGTATAAATTAATAATTTAACATCTAAATGTGTTAATTTTGAATAATAATACCATACAAAGCCAGAATAAGTGTAGAGATCCCAAAAAATATTATTAATTTAAGTAATAAATGAAATCTAACAAAATATAAAAATCAATATACTGACGTAATCAGGCGCAATGCATCTGACAGATTCGGGCGGCCCATACATGGCAAAGGAATGCACTAAAAAAAATCGACACCATGTTGAGAAGAGTGGTTTGGAGCTAGGAAACTACGAGGGATTTCCAGTTGATATTCGTAATACACAAGAAAGGGCAAAGAAAAGAGTGGCTGCCGGATTTCAACATCAGCTGCGCCCGACGGAGGTTTAAAATTTTGAATATTTTAGAAGCTGGCATTGTAAATCATCGACAGGATGACGTGACATATACTGTTTTTCATGTTCTTAAATGTTAAAATTTAATAGGTAATCGTTTAAGAAAACGGTCTCTATTTTCACTAAAATAATCTGGTTATATCTTAATTTAATCAGATGTTGTAATTTGTGATAAAGCAGCGCCACAGTGACAAAAGAAATATGTTGAGAGACTCGAATCTAATGTTACCATTTATGCGTTTTATTGGTTGAAATAAAATAACGACTTTTTCAAAATGGTTCACTGTGTTTTACAAAGTATTTGGATCAGTTTTAATAATCTTTCAATCATCGTCAATCTCTTAATTATGCCAACTTGTTTGGAGAAACGCTAGTCGAGAAACGTGTAATCTTTTGGTGTTAGTGGAAAATAAGTTTCCTGTTTTTGCTTAATACTGCACTCCTACTAAAATTATCTTCAAAAAAAGTTTTCCAAGAATTAGCCCATAACGCATTCTCAGGATATGGGGTTACTGCATACACAACATTCTCTGGAATCTATTAATAATATTCACATGAACATAAATCAGAGAAGAATCTTATCGCCATTACTAAAAATTGATCGAATCTAGATTGACTTGGCGCACGTGACACGATTTAGATAAATTCACAAAAGGACTATATCATTAAATAGAACGAAGTAGATGTACCAATAAAGATGTATCTATTTTTAATACTGCATAAGTATTACAATTGTGCAGTGACTGTTTGAAAACATTATATTTGGAAAATAAATAAAATTGTACTACCAAAAATATATACACATTGTAACTATTTGTCTTAGTACATTAATAACATGAGCACAATATTAAACTAGTCTTGATCACAAACTTGAGAAAATGCGATACCAATATAGTCAAGAAAAATTATTCAGTTGCATTATTTAGTGAAAAACACATTAGTGTAGAGATACTAATAATATTAATGTAAACAGGTACGTGATTTATACTTTTAGTTTATTTGCGAATAGCTAATTGTGATCGAGGATGAATATTTTGTGTTCAAAAATGTTTTAATGATACAGTTCTTCGATTACTGTTTATAACCAATTTAGTGATTTTATTAAAAATTCTCCAACAAATGAAAAAGAAAAATGAAATATTAATAATTAGCTATAATCTAAATTACTTTCCAATGGTGTAGATTTATAATTAAGAATTCTTGTGTAGGGCGGAAAGGATTATGTAGTCTGTTATTTTGTAAGAGTGACGCGACTTGGCTAAGTAATGAGGATGATGGATTATTTTATGAAGGGTTGAGATTAACTGGAAATTTTAAATTATTATTTAAACACAATGGATTAATATTATTTACAAAATACTTTCAAGTTTCCTTCAAGTATCAGTAACTACGTAAATCGATTGCCATTACAGTACCATGTCCTTTAAATAATTGCCTTATTGTTCTTCAAGGTCAATAAGAGCTATTATTTACTTGAAGGATATGTAAAAATAATTGCCTCATTCTCTTGTTTGAAGGAAAATATTATTTCCATGTGTTTTATATTTTAACTCTAATTGATAAGTTTTGGAACAACTTATTATATGATTAAGTTGATAGTTACAGAGTATATATTTCTTAATTCTATATCATGGAGTAATTTTGGGGGCTAACTTGAATTAAAGGCAACGTCCACATATTCCTTTGAAGTAAGCCTAAAAGATCTTGGCAATATCCGTCCGATATTTAATAACTGCTTTAACAAATAACGTTAAAAATATTCTGAATAGGATGAAACATTGTAGAAGCTATAAGCACAAGCAAACTATTATGGAATAAAATTATTTTTGACATTGTTTTATAGATTGTTGTAAAATTACGTCTTTTAAACAAAATTATAAACATGCAGTACAAGAGAAAATTCCTTCTCACTAGACCACCCTATATTTATTTGTATTATAGAATGTTTATTGATCAGGTGGTTTGAATAATCTATAACTGGGTAAACTAATTAATTGGGAGCATTAATTTATGAGATTGTGGGTATTAGAAGTGACTATGAATTACGAGAATACTTTATCTGAACATTATATTTCATTTAAATATCTTAAAGTATAAGAAACTAAAATAAATATTCTAATTCTTCTAACTCTTTTAAAACTAAATGTGAAATATGTCATAGTTCACTTAGTTATAATTCCATAATTCGTTAATCTGTAGTTCAGGTAGGATTCGCATATTACTTGGCTTTGTTGCAATACTTAAATCACCACTTAACATCATCTCTTTATCCAATACATAGAAAAAGTTTGGTTTAAGTGCTCTCTTACTATCGCAGTTAATGGAATGCAGGGTAGGGTTCGATTTATTACATTTAAATATAAGTTTGCAATAACCGGGATATCTTCATCTTTTAATAAATTTATATATTGTTGTTTATGTATTGTCGTACCAATAATATAGACGCTGATTGTATATGTTTAAATGTTTACTTCTTGAAGATTTTGTGTATGAGTCTCACCGCCTCCAATGAGGATTTTTCGCTGATCAACGCCTATAGTTAGTTCTACGAGTTTAATTCTCCATCCAAATTGAAAATTGATTAATGAAAAGAAAAAATTGGAACCCAAGATATACCTCATTTTTGTCAAGATTATTGATTGGTTTTTCTATTAATGCTCCAACTTTAATAGTGTTGCATTAGTGCATCGACAAATATTATTTTATAGATATGAAGAGTATCTTTATGTACAACAGTTTAAAATAATTTAACTCAGTTTAGTACGCTTGAAAGAAATTACATAATTTGGTTGCCTAAAGCTGATACTTCTATTAAAGAACTTGTTCACCAGGGGAACAGAATATATCAATTGTAATGAAGTAAACCAGGGGAACAGAATATATCAATTGTAATGAAGTATTATAGGCTGTGGTTTGAGGAAGGAAGATTACGAAGATCTAGAGGTAACGCACGACAAAAACATATTACATAACATCAAGTTCACTGTTTTAAATTAGTCAAGAAACATAAGACAAATTTATATCTATTTCAGTATTCCGAATCAAGAGTGTAATGGCGGAGAAGGATCAACAACAATACGAACAGTATAAGATTATATACTACCACATCTATAATATGGCCATATATAATAAAATATTATATAAACCAATTCGTATACAAACAAAGTTAATGTTAAGCTTCTTAAGAACTCCCCTAGTTATCCTTCTCTGGACACCAGGACTCCCCAGCATTTTCTAAATTGATTATGTGTGGAATATTGTGACTAGAGATGATTTTTGAATGCAAAAGTCTCCACAAATTATAGAAGCTGTTTGGATTGAGATTTTGGTTATTTGAGACGAGAAAACAAGATTCATCGATGCTTCCCTTCGACCCATTCTCCGAAAAATTAACGAGTATTTAGTCTATGAGAAAGTCCAATCAATTATTGAATTTTTCTCGATAATTCTAAGGCTTTTTATCCAGATTGGAATATAAACTAAAAAATATATATTACATTGATTATTGTTAAAATACTCATTGTTATTCTTAGAGCAATGACATAGGCTGAAGTTGATCTAGATTTCCACAAACTGATGTTTACTAAAAAAATGAGTTTATATGCTTCAGAAGTCTCATATTTCGGATATTTGTATAAATGTTATCATTCGGAAGTTATTGTTTCGTTTACTCAAATCTAACCCCTTTTTCTTGAATTTCTTTGGATGAATATTATTGATTGACAGTTCTCTGATAGAACTATCGTGAATTCTTTAAAATATCTTTTGTATTTGATATATCCATGAAGTTCAATATAAACAACATCCTTTAAATTAGAAATTAGCAGCCTTCGGAGTATTATGCTATTAAAATGGCCTCTTCGTTAAGGCACACCAGGTATTTAATAAAGTCAGTGCCAATATCAGGATTCAATGGTCTACTTAAAACGTATTCACTCTTTAGCGAGTCCCCATTGCAAATATAAACATGGAAATAAAACAGACTCCGACCTTATTTCACTCTATAAAATTTCGAGGCGTCTGACGCCCAAGTAGAGACCTAAGTTAATTGAATCTACCAAATCCCAAACCTGCAGTGGCCTGTTTGCTTTCTTTTCTAACAACTTTGACGGCTTAAGTGCCTTCATCTATATTTTATACTCTCAATCTCTTCTCTTCCGGAAAACGGAATGAAAAAACTTAAAAGGTGGAGAAAGAGAGTGTAACTGATGGCACAAATCGATTTCAGTTCTACAACGTTAATCTATTAAAGGGTTAAAAAGGTTCAGATGCATAACCAAATAAAAAAAGTGTCAATATCAGTGGTGTTACAGTTAAAAAAGAAATATTTTAAACTTGTATATCAAACAAAACGATTATTCCTTTGTTATTAAATAATATAATTTTTTCAATCATCTTTTGGCATGTCATTACGTTAGTAGGTACTAAAATTTCTTATAAAAATATGTTCTACTAACTACAAAACAGTGTTAAAAATCTAGCTTTATAAAACTTTATAATATTTAATGATATAAAATGGTTATATACATTAATACATTATAGGTATAAAATGAATACAAAGCATCATAGAGAGCTGTGTTTTATTCTGTAAATATAATCCAGTCCTATATTTATATATACACGATTATGAGTACGTAATTAAAATAATTTAAGGTTCTAAGATTATAGATTAGACGTATTGATTTACTTACCATTCGTTTATATTAATTTATCATTATGTTTGAGGTGTTCTATATATTTATTTCTTCTTTAGTGTATCACACACTACTACAAATATTTACCTTAGAAAAAAAATACAACACTACATGAATTCCCTTACCCAAAATCAAACACATTAGATAAACATGGATAATATCCATTTAAAACGATATTACCAGTGAAGATGCTTAGATTCGAACCAAGGTTATTTTCCACCTATTGCACTGTAAGAACTGAGCTATCCTGATGATAAATAGACCTCTTTTGTAATTCTATTACACACGCTATTTTAAAATTATATCCTACTTTGAATATACAACTTAGAATTCAGACTAATAAAGCAGACAAGAATTGTATTGATACTGTCACAGAAGTATATACAGCACATCGAAAGTGGGAAAGTCTCCATATTATTGAAACCAAGCGTTATTGTTATTAGAGTACTGAGCTATTGTGGCACGAATAATGTCATATTTTATTAAAGGCAAGTATATTTGCATTGTTAAATCCTTCTATAAAAAATCAAAATATTTCTGGCGAATCTATCTTCGGTTAATTCCTGAACTAGATGTATTTTCAAGGAATGGAATTTTTCCGTTTTCAAAATTCTATGAATTGACCTTTGCGATATTCTATGGTCTCATTCTACATTGGTGGTAAATGATCTTAGATTCTTCTATACTGCTAATAACACAATTAATGCCACATCGTCGCGAGTAGCAGCCTTTGGTCAACTCGGTCTTAGCACAACCTTCAAATTTGCCGTGTTTCTGCATTTTCTTATTATCCTGAAGACACAAGACTGTGTGATAGAGGCGCCGTCGGAATAAACTTCATTAAAAATGCACAGACTTCCCGCTACATTTTTTACGATGTCAATATCTCTTCGTTTCTTATCTTTCATATGTACTATTTTTATCTATCTTAGCCTAATTTTATTTGTTGTGTAATAAAAGAACGCTAAAGTTTATATGCTATGGAAACCTGAACATTATGAAAAAATAATTTTCTCTTGTCTAATCTCAAGAAAAATATTAATAAGTCTGTCAAATAAGATCTCAATTACGATGTCATTAGGTTTATTTAAACAGCAATCATTTTATTTAGAAAATTAATTAAGGAAGAAACTGTGGAGGATATGCTAAAAAACATACATTTTATAACACAGCAGAGAACTCATGGCCGAAAAAATGTTTCAGGGTTTTCAACATGTATAAAATAAGTGGTGAAGAAAGTTTATAAAATCTATTTACCAAATAAAAAATCCCAAACCGCTTTTATCTCATACTTTGGCTTGCTTTTATGGCTAGGCTTAGGTAGACTGTTCCGTTTGTCGGCAAGATAAGAGAGTTTTTTATTTGGAAAATAGCGATGAAATTAATAGTACTTAAGTAAAGTCTATTGCAACAATATATCTAGTTACAGTGGCACCTTCGCCATTTCCTAGAAAACTGCTCCTTGCTAAAACCGGATCGTTACCAACAGTTGGTTACGAAAAGGAAATCTAAAAACTTCATGTCTAAAGTAAGCTGACACGTAAGCGAATAATAAACGACTATGAGGCACTTGTAATGCTTTATCTTCATTACAGCATTCGAGAGCGTTATAGCAAATTTTTCTCTTGAGTTTTTCACCGAAAGCCATACATAGACTTCTGTGTTTTCCTATTCCGAGTCTATTAAGCATTACTACACGAACAGAGACGGCGATCGAACGCACTCAACCGCAAGGTTAATTTATCATCCCTCCAATTTCAAAGTGCCAACCGTTCATTAGGAGAGGAATGTATTTCTCATATCGTGAAACCAAAAGTTATTAAACCGCTCCATATGGGGATGCGCCTCTCATAACTGGCGGACGCAAGCACAAGAAGGTAATAAAGTGGTTTACGTAATATACGGGGATCCTCGCACTGAAATCTATTTTGCGAACTTAAGCCTATATTGAGAAAGATATATTGAATAAAGCTTGCCTCAGTTTGCTTGCAATATTAGACGGGTAGAAAAATATTCTCATAGGCGATGTGATGTATGCACATTCTGATGCATACATTATTCCGTTGATATGCATAAATCAACATTCCCATTTTCAGGGCAGAACTTCCGAACTTGGTGGAGTATATAAATACGATAACAGGGAAACTGGTAACCATATATGTATGTTTGATCAACATTTAACATACTCACAAGTAAAAAACCAAAGATTTAAAGAATATTTAATACTGATTTTGGAGACTATTAATTATACTTATCTCATTTGATATACGTAGATTTTAATAAAACATAATGTCTTTAAGTAGGAAGGTTATAGGATATAGAAAATGCTGTAAGCTATAGGGTACAATATAGGAAATGAACATTGTTTCGCGCTTGTAAAAGTTACATGTTTACGAAAATGTAAACAGCAATTATTTTATGTTTGGTACATTTTTGCTTACAAAATAAGCATATCCTTGTTGTATGATATGATAATGTGGTGAAAATTAATCATAAGGCAACAAGCGATGGTTGAAAAGCTCCCAAAAGCGACTGGAGGAGTGACGCCCTCACATCTCTGGAATATTCTCGGTTACCTGTTGTCTCGAATGTTCGACAGTAGATAGATGGGGATGCACTATATCCTAGCGGGTAGTTTAAAATAAATATTAGCGTGCACCAATCAATTGTATATCGTAATAAATATATAGATGCGTTAGAAATCAGAATCAGGTAGAATTAAAAAATCATTAGCGTAAAAATTATTTATGTAAATAAAATTGATCTCAGCCTAATATTATTAATAAAGTACTATACTTAGTGACTATTGAATATTTTTGTTGACATGCAAATTAATTCGACTATTAGAATAATGTCGCATAAAAATATATGTAAAGATGGTAAATGGATAATGGAAATTTACGTAAATATTAATGATGTCAATATTCTTAAAATGTCAAGCAAGTTAAGATCTCTTGTTAGCAATTGTTTTCTTATTATAGTCATGAAAAGACTGACACTAGTTCGTAGAGATTCTAGGACATTCAATAATGTCCTAGAATTATATTTATGTACATAATAAAATTACCTATGTACATACAATTTTTATGCAATTATATATATACAATTTTAAATAAAAATTGATAACAATTTGATAAAATTTGTGTTAATAAAAAATTATTTGTTGTAATCTCTTACTAATTGTTTTCTAAAATAAAAAATTAACACTGTTTTTTATTGAGTTAAACAAAAAATGTTCTAAAATTAGTTTTGATAATTTCTCTAATTCATAGTTGATTGCTAGTCAGTCATCAGTAACTAAAAAATTGTAGCATCTATCGAAAACTTATTTGAGCAGTTTTTCCTTCACTAAGATTTTAAAGGGTGTCTGTACAGAATTGAAGTGAATATAAGACTGTGGGAGTGGTAATTTTATTTTATTTTGTTCGCTAACAATCTTGTACTTTTTCATTATAAAAATTTATAGCATCTACTAAAAGATTATTTGAGTAGTTTTGCTATCAAAAGATAGCAAAAGAGACTTTAAGGGATGTTTGTGCCGAAGTTTGAAATAGCGAAAGACCTAATGTGGATGTTGTGATTTTTTTTATTTTCTTCGCTAACAATTTTGTACTTTTTCCTTAAGAAAATCGTAGCATATATTAAAAAAATATTTGATCAGTTTGCCATTTAGAAGATCTTATTAGAAACTTTAAGCGATGTCGGTGTAAAATTTTAGTAGCGCACGACCTGCTGTGGAAGTGGTGATTTTTTTATTTTCTTCGCTAACAATCTCGTACCTTTTCTTTAAAAAAATTCGTAGCATTTACTAAAAGATTATTTGAGCAGTTTTGACTTCAGAAAGTCTTAGTGGAGATGCTGATATTTGTCTGTGTAGAACTTTGAAGTAGCGCAAGACTTACTGTGGGACTGGCGATTTTTATTATTTTCTTCGCTAACAGTCTTGTACTTTTTCCTTAAAGAAATTTATAGCATGTATTAAAATATTATTTGAGCAGTTTTGTCTTTAGAGAAACTTTAAGGGATATGTATGCAGAATTTTTAAGCAAGTAGCACAAGACTTATGGTGGAAGTGGTGATATTTTAAATTTTCTTTACTAATATCTTTTAAGGGTAAATTATTTCATAGTTGAAAGGTGAGGTTTCTCGAAGCTGAAGTACCTTCAAGATTACTGGATTGATTCGAGGTAACGATGCCAATTATTTGGATCTGGCGCAGATTACCGGCCCAAAGTAATCCGGGCGTGAGTTAAATTCCCACATCAGTAGGCTGGGTGTGTCTGTGTATGTCCATATCAATGTCTGTATATTAGGTAGGAAAATAACACTATGTGAAAGTAATGTATTATTAGAAATAATAATGATCTGAAACTTTAAATGAGTTTTCTGGAACACCTCAATTTCCAGACCTCACGTTTTGATTTTCATAACATTGGATAAAGTCTAAAGTATACTTTAATAAATCTAAGCATATTGATCATTAAAAAAATAGGATGATTCTACAGACACCCGCCCAGATACCTTTCAAATAGTTTTACAGGAATTCAACAAGGCAGTTGTCCAGTATCAAAAATAATTCGTGAAAAATCTATTAAACAATATTTATTGACATATTTAACATTGCTCTTTTCCAAAGTTATAATGCAGATCATAATTCAATTATATTGTTGAATATTAAAATTTGCATTGCTAAAAATTGTACTTTTACTTAGATTTGGTAAACTAACTATATATTGGCATTAAAAAAGTAGTTGCAGTAGCATCACTCGTCATAGAGGGGTTTCCATGCTTAACATTCACACTGTATAAGGTTTTATGAAAACAGCGTCAATACTACAACTATACGTTAAACTGTAAAATATGAAGGGCGTTATATCGAAACCAAAAAATTAAAATATCTTAATTCATATGAATCCGAAGGATACGGTGGGCATTGAGATGCCATTGAAGTTGCTCGATGCAGAGCTAATAAAATAAAGCAACACTTTGCTCCGCATCCAGAACACGCATGGATTACCTATTGTATTCTCCTATTAAGGTGGCTATGATAATGTTATTCATATTGAGGTCTGGGGCGATGGACTAGGCTCAGTATGCAGGATGTCATTGAATGCTTTAGTTCGAACCCCAACGGAGGAGCATTTCTTCCGAAGCGTAGGGTGTGTTTGTCTTCATCTCTATGTGTAATATTTCTCACTACAGATTAAAGATTTAAAGCAAATAAGTAGATTTTTATATGTGTAAGCGTATTTCAGAATAACTTAAATACAGAACTTGTATATAACTTTAATATAACCCCTTCATATATCATGATTAGAATCAAGATTATAATCTGTTCATATTACCGGGATTATATACATAAAAATGAATGAATTATATCATTAAATGTAATAATTTCATTGCAAACATAGCATTGCTTTGTATTGCAAACATTATTCTACTCTGCTACAGTTTACCGGAACATATACCGGGTGGCCCACGAAGCTTTGGCCAGTCAATATCTCGAAACCTATTTGAACAATAATTTTGAAACTCGGCGATGTTAAACAGTCGAAAGCATTGCCCATTTTTGGCGTAAAAGGACTTTATTTCACCTGCACATTTCCGGTCACGTTACATCAACTCCAAAATTTTAAATGAGACACCCTATATATATTTACAATTTTGTGATGGTTCACCTAATTCAAATCCAATGATACCATATTTATTAGCACGTTTATTTAAAACAGTGATAATCTGAGCTGTTAAATGAATGGATTGATTTTTTAAAACTTTTATTAAAGAAGGTAAACAATTACACAGAAAAATATAATAATTATAAAAATCATTACAGTTGACGCTCAAATTGATGTTCATTTTCATTAACGCAATACTCAAATCTTTTTAAAACATTTGTGTAGCATGCTGCTCTAATCATTTCTGGTGTAACAGTTTGGCACGCTACTCTGATTTTGTTTTGCAAATCGTCTAAATTTCTAAGCGGTGCATTGTAAACCAAACCTTTTAAGTATCCGCATAGAAAGAAATTTAAAGGTGTTATATCTGGAGAGCGAGCCGGCCAAGATATTGTACCATTTACATTGTAAAATGTAAAGGTATAATACTTTTATTACTATTTTTACAAACACAAAGTCTACTAATACTGCTTGATAGCTCTTGACAAGTAGTGATGTCCTTCTGTTGCTAGGACTACTTTTTTTTTCTAAGTTACCTAGGTTTTCTTTTAATAAAAATAAAGAAATGTTCACAAACAGTTGTTTATCATTACTATAGTGCCGCAAAAACTTGATAAACATGATAACATTGGATTGGTATTAGACAGACCATCACAAAATTGTTATAACATATAGGGCATCTCATTTAAAATTTTGGAGTTGATGTCACGTGACCGGAAATGTGCATGTGAAATAAAGTCCTTTTATGCAAATATCGGCAACGCTTTTGACTGTTTAACATTGATAATTTTCAAAATTATTATTCAAATAGGTTTCGAGATATCGACTGGCCAAAACGTCGTGGGCCACCCGGTATATCCTAAGCGGCGCGCAATGCCCATATATCTTGTTCAAGTTGACCACTTACCCTAATTTATAGATCATATATATCTTTCAGAATAGACCTTACTAATTGGGAAGGATGGGATTTTCTCGCAACGGTCATCATTAGTTAGCGTGAGTACTTACTAGATTGAAAACGTCCATATACTCCTACTTCATAGGCTAACATTGCCATATTAGACAAACACTTTCATGGAATGGACAAATTGATTGATTGATAATGCTTACTAGTTTATGCAAAATCCGTGCAATGTGATGTGGACAAAACAAAGATATGGTTAGACAATCCCGTCAAACTAATAAAAAAATAATAGTAAATTAAATTTAACATCGCTTCTCTGCATGAGTGAGTCAAAAATAAAGTCGTTTCGAGGTTTTAAAGCTATGCCATGTTCTCTATGTATCACGATATATAGAACACTAGCACTTTAGAATAGAACGAAAGAAACTCAGTTAAAAGTCTGTCGGAATTATTATTGAAAGTACAAGTAGTATACAAAACTACCTTAGAAATTTCTCAGTGATTAAAGCAACTTTTTACTGACTTTAAATAAATCAAAGAACATTAGTTAACCACAGCTCTCTCATCTTCCTATTCACAATAAAAGTAAGTCAAAACTAGTAAGGAAAATGTTCTTGCCAACCATCCAATAGAAATTTCAACCATACCCGGCAAACCTTAATTCTAAAACTGGAGAAGAAGTCCATTTACCTAGAACCACTGTAACACGTTGTAGTTTAGTGACGCAGTTTTCCACAAAACACCAAAACATTATACACTACACTCGACGCGCGTTTCACCAACAAAGTAACCATCATCTGGAGATGATTAAAACTGATCTTGTGCTATTATTGTGGCTCAGTGAGCCCTGACCATCACGGTTACGATCCAGTGAGCCGTGAGTAACTAATCAATTTTTCCACTTCTCAATTTCTAAACTTTCAAATATATCTAGATGTCTAGTATTTGTTACATTCCTAATCAATCTTGAGTTGCTAATATATATCTTATGGTTGTTCTCAAAGGCATATTGGGAGGCACTGGGCACTTATCTATTCTACCATATTTGAGATGCGTCAGGTGCCCTTTGAATCTGGTTTGAATAGTTCGTCTGGTATGTCCAACATACCTTTGACTACAGTCATTAGAGATGATTTCTTAAATCCCCGATACGTCGTTTGTGGTAATTTTGTCTTTTGGATTGCCTAAATCCTGTTTTAATTTATTCGTCGATGAATGAAGTACCGCCATCCCTCTATACAGCTATATAATCAATAGGATATAGGACCACTATATTGACTAGAGATATACCTAAAAGAAGAAGAATGCATAGTAGTGCTGCACTTTTATTAACAGCGCATTGGGCAACTGACATGAATGCTCGCTGTATTCTTACTCAGAATTATCATTGTAAGAATTGTTCACCAGTATCGCTGTTGTTATTATAAGAATTTCCTAACAATTTCCAAGAAATATCTTTTACACCTCACTTAATTTTATCTTTGGTCAATCTACAATCTTCTATCTGAAGAACAGTAGAATTCTCTTAATATATTCGATATTACGTTGTATGAGATTTTTAACTTATTCTTCTATATACTTTCGCTGTATACTTGTTAAAAAAACCTTCGACAACTATACAATCGTTTGCTGGATAAAAACTGACAACACTCTTGTGGTATTTGTATTAGTTCGTCCGGCCATCTAGCGATACACACTAGGAGTATAGCGTTTATTGGTCCGTGAATGAGGTCAATTTATGATGAAAACCTTCAGACAGAAACTACCGTTAGAGTTTAGATAAAGATTATTGTGATATAGGAAAGAGTACACACCAGTTTGATTGTATCTGAAAATGTTATTTACTTTTAATTTTACATGAGTTGCTAGTTTTTAATTTTCAACAAGACATATATTTATTACTGATAATAAACATGCAGCAATAAAGCTGCAGGATAATTTTTACTGCAATAAAAACTTTGCAGCGCCGTAAAATGTAATGTAAAAACAACCATTATATATACTGTGAATAACATACATGTATATGGTATCTATTCAATTACGATTTTTCAAACTGTACTGTAAAGTGGTTACAATACATATTATGGCCACAGACATGGTAATTGTAATTCTGTATCCATTAGGAAATGCTATTGTGGGTATTGTGTGAAAACACAATCTTTATGCTCCTTTTATTGATTTTTAGGCAACAGGTTGCCTTGTATGTTTAATGGGGCTGTTTTGCAGCAGAATGCAGGCGTGCTTTAATATGTAATTTGGAGATAATTATAAATGTGGGTAAGAGAATAAAAATTAATTAAAAAATGCAAGGATATCTATTGCTTCATTAAAGTTATACTTTAGCTAAATGTGAAATTGTTATCAGTTATTTTTCTGCGCTTTAAAATAAAAATTACCTGAACTGTCGATTATGAATAATTAAGAACTTAATTTTTCTCGTTGAATAACTTATCTTAATTAGCGTAATAATTACCTTTTCTTTTAGTTTTTAATTATCATTGTTTCTCTTCTACCTTTTCATTCTTAAAGAAAGAAAAAAAAAGGAAGAGTAGTTAGTTAGATGGTTACATATACATATATGGTGTCTCATTTGAAACTATAGGATGCGATTTGCGAATAAAATTAATATTTGACAAACCGAGGTTTTTTATTTTTCAACATAAAATGGAGATGATGCGACTGCAGATGGTGGTGGCTCTTGATAGATTCACTTGTAGTATTCGACGTCGAATTGATATGTTTGAATACTCCCGTACACTTTCTCTTACTGCAGCAATATTTTGATCTGACCGATTACGACAAGGACGTACTTGTGTTACCTTATCAACAACAGAGCCCGTTGCTTCACATTTATTGATTAAGTTACGAACTATTAACTCTGTATGCATTTTGTCCTAATTTTGTTAAAATTTTTCTTAATGTAACTGTACATGATCGCTCACTTTCATAAGAGAGTTGTACACACACTATTCGTTATTGAACTGTTAATTGTGGCTTATTAACGTCGTATAGTTTGCAGATGACAGTCATTAAACAGTGACGTCCAACCTTTGACAGAACACACATGGCGGGTAATTAAAATACAATTGCTTCAACTGAGACACCTTATACTTCTGGATAAAAGAGAAGAGAGGTTTACTGAATGTAATAATAATGAAATAATTTAATTTATACTCTTGAAGTAAAGTTCTATATGAATAATGTAATATTTAACAAATGGGAAGTTATTTAATTTAACTATTTTTAATATATTTTATGTACAGTATATGAACTACAAGTTTAAGATCTATTATTTAGGAATTTATTAATTAGCTTTTACTGTAACATCTTTTATAACTGCAAAAATAATTTTTACTGACCTACAATGCTTTTAGTGGCAAAAAAAGCAACTTAGAAGAATCGTATTACATACGTTTTATAATAATAATTAAATGTTTTATAATTTATATCTTCTATACCATAAATTTATAGATTCTCTAAATATATATTTGTGCAGGGGATGGGTATGTATTTAGTAGAGTGAGGTAATAGATTACTACCTGTACTAAATACCTATCTATCTTCTAAATATACTTTTCATTTATAAATATATCATTTATTCAAAAGATGAATAGGTCAATTAGTGCAGCAACATATAAATTCATGTTAGATTCCTAAGTAAACTTTAAGTAATAATATAATAAGGTTACAATTACACGAAAATGGTATTGTAGTGACATTGAGCATTAACAATAAAAATATGTGAAAGAAATAAAGTTAAAAATATATTTATTTCATCGTTTGTAGTAACGTTTACTTCCTTTAAAGGTAACATTTACATACCTCCTTACAAACTATTCAATCAAAGATCAACCGTTATCTCTATAATTATAGGTTAATATTATGGGTATTTTATATATAAATAATCATTTCTGGTTTTCTAAGTTGTTCGCTCTTTGTTATTATAATTTGCATTATGCTCCACTACCATATTTTATGGACCATCTTGATCCTCACTAATATCTATCTTGCGCCACGAAAATTGTTCCCTTACACTATTATTAAGGAACAGGTAGGTAAGTAAATAGATGCATACTTAAAAGTAGATCACCCTTCCACATGCGCATGTTTGAATGAAATGAGTTATTATTACAACTTATATATTATTTATTATTTACTCCATACGCCATAGAATAAGTCCGTAAGTCATGAAAAGCATATATTTTTCTGCCTAATGTCTATTATGTGTTATAGGTTTCGAATTTAATTCCGTTTTTCCATTTTCTTATAATCATTTCATATGAAAGTAATACTTGTGAACATGACTAAAAGACTAAGTTATCACATTGTTTTAATAAATAATTTAAGAAGAAAAAGTCTTTGAATAAGTTTAAATTTTTAATATATTTTTATTTCGTAAGTTTAATTCAAGTTGCCTTACATGTCACTATACTCTGATACCCTTTTAATTGTAAAATCAACGAAGTAAATATTATTGTTTTCGGTGTCAGTTCTAAAACTGTTAAACCTTGGATCAGGAGGCGTTCTTATTGCTTAAAAAATAAATGTGATAGCAGGGAAAAATAAATAGACCGGTACTTTAAAGTGTAGTAAACTGAGAAATTTATAGTATATTTTCATTAGACAATATGGTATGTTCGCAATACGACAATGAGGAAAATACGTTCTTAAAAGTAACTTCAGTAAACCTTTCTCACTTTATCGTTTACTGTATTGCTTTTATTTGCAAAATCAATCAATATTTCAGTGTAAAATAAACGGAGCAAATTCTGTATATATACCTATACTCCACTGATAAATTATAGCTATTTGTCCTCGGCAGAGGATATTCCAAATCGTATTGACGTAAGGTAAGGGGGAATACATGATGACATAACAAGCTATTTTCGGTTTAGGATAACTCTGTTCACATTTAGAAGTAAATATAGTCAAGATTTGACTAAATTGAACATCATATAATTTCTGGGGTGTGTAAATATCGTACTTTACACCCCAAGTAAGTACATTTATCTTTGAGTTTGAATTATGTGGCAGATATGGCGAGGAATTGTAAATTTTTAATAAGGTACAATGAAGAGCACCACTTTAATCGATAGAGCAAGAAATGCGACGAATGTAGTGCAAAATGGGAGAGCAGTATAGGGATGAAAGAGGGGAATGTTAAATTTATGCAGATGATGTTTGCCATGCAGCCGAGCATAATACACAACATTCATACTGGTTTTCATGCGATATAAATTTTTAAATTCAATTCAACGATATCTAAGGTTTTACAGTTAATTAAAACTATACATTTATCGGAACATCTTCATGATAATGGACTTGGATAAAAATGAAATGCATATTTGTAAATTCTTATCCAAGATTGGTATAAATCAAATTGTAGCAGTGTTTTATAAAATTGATACAAAAATCTCAGAGATGTGAATAAATATTGTTTGCATTTGAAAACTGCAACTTTGTTAATAATACATCTCTACCTGAGGGGTATATATGTCATCATTCATAATTTATATTTATAATCTGTTGCATTTATTCCCTGATGAATTTTCGGAAAACCATTTTTGGCATTTCGTTTGTTAACATCTGGTAACTTAACCTTCTTTCTTAAAACACTAGTACTGTAGGCAACTAAAGGAAACTAGCGAGACTAAAAAAAAAATAAATAAAAAAGAAACAAATACTGGTTTTCAAAAAGTTTCAATACACACAACTTGACTTCCTTCGTTGAAAGCCTCTGGCTACGGAGGAGAAGTTAAACGTATAGACGAGGGCAAATTAATCTATGCTCAGAGGATGTGTCATATGATCCTCATTGGGATTCGAACCCAACACTATGATGACACCTTTAATGCTATGCCCAGTCCATCCCAGAGCACAGTATGAATAACTTTATTGCAGCCCCCTTTATAGAGGAATACGATAACACCCATGAATGCAATGGGTGCGGAGTAAAGTGCTGCACTTTCGTAACTCCTCGTCGGGCAAATTAATTAGAAATCCAACATATTTCATTCTATAAATGACCACATGCATTGTTATATGTCATTGAATTTTTAATTTTAAAAAATAATTTTTTAGATAATTTATTATTCATTAAAATTTTTATGTCAGTATTTGTTTACAGTAGAGAAATTAGACAATAAATATTGTAAAATACATAGCTAACTGAACATAAATAAAAATGTATACAAAAGTTTTACACCTTTTAGCCTTTATAAATTTTAAGATTTTTTAATTATTTCATTTGTGTATCAGTAACTTATAAGTCGGAAATCGAGAAAGGAACCACCAAGCCGCCAAGCGGCTATCAAAGTAGTTCCCGAATAGCAAAGCTATTACATAATCGCTCTAGGAAACAACTACTCCTCGGGCTAAAGCCCCGCCAGGCATTGAATTATACCCAGAAGCGATCCTCGACCCCTTTCTCGTGTTTCTGCACGATCAGATAAGGTTTTAAAAAATAAGGCTTGGTGGTTCCTTTCTCGATTTCCGACTTATAAGTTACTGACAGAGATCGTATCGATAAAGATGTATAGGCCATAAAGTTCATTCGGCATTTGTCCTGAATCGGCGTACCGTATGCGGCACTGATGAGAACTAACAAGTTCGAAACAGCTGTATGTCGTTCGGTTCCGATCCGGGACAAATGTCGAATCCTACCTGTGGCGGGTTTTATTTTTTGAAATCATTTGTGTATATTTTTTACAAAACATTTATATTTCATAAAATTTACAGAAAACCACATTCGGAATAATTTTAGCAATTAAACATAATACATCGTCTTTATCTACAAAGGTAAAATCTAATTACATAAAAATCTTTGTCTTATCTTTATGGAATACCATTAATATCTGGGAATGGTATCAAAAGTTGCTCAACAAAGATAAATTCTAATCAAATGTTCTAATATATAATAGATCTCATTAAATTTCAATGGATATAACAGTTTATACAATTTTACTAATATTTCTATTGGCATGCGTTTTGCTCATTGTTGCAAACTGGGGAAAAGAAGGAAAAAATAGGGGAGGGGAAAAGAGGGTATGATGGTTTTTATGCCTTTAAAATAATATAGAAGAGTTCGACATATTTTGCATTCAAAATAAAAAATATATAAAGACTACAAAGCAATGTGTCGACTACTGCTCTAAAAATACAATGAATCACCCAATTATGTAAATTATTTTAAAATTTATTTTATCCTAGTTTATTATTCATTATTTTACTTATTATATCTTATCCATGGCAGTTAAGAGATTATGCAAATCTTGATGTTTATAAATAAATTTGAAAAATGAAGGGAGAAATATCTAGTATTTATTTTAATTTATATTCAAATATATTGCTAACACTTGTGGAAACACATTATCATAATAACTATTATTCATGCAAACAGATTAATAGCCAATACTGTGCAGAAAAGCGGATCTAATTCATTTCTGCAAAAGCTTTAGCCACGATAAAGTTCACACACAATTCAATAAAACTTGATTTACATTGAACAAAATGATGGCCAGCCTTCGGCTCTCGCATAATAAAGCGTTTTATTATTTGAAAGTAATGTTCGAGCATATAGAAATTGTATGAAAAGTTTAACGGGATACGTAAATTAAAATGGAAATGGCTTCGTCTACATTGTATTTATGCAAATTGGATTTTTCTTTACACGACACGATTATTTAGTGGAGTAAATAATACTATGTATATTATAATCTTTAGTTAGTTTTCCTATATTCTGAACTCTTACTTTGCATATTTAGAATTTCTGTTTATTATACTTGTAAGTTTTCTGTGGAAAATGGGTATTGATCACGTTTTCTCCAAGCAGAAGACAAACAATATGTTTTTAATCAAATTGAATGACGAGACTAAACATTTTCTTTTTGTATGCATTATGTAGAGTAGAACAAACAAGGAGTTGCAAATAATCTAGTGTTTTATACACATAATTGATTCATGTGTATTACATTATACATACACATGAATTAATGTACACGTTTCTACATACCAGTGGCAACCAGTATCTCATATAATTGCAAAATGTATAATAGACAAGAAAATATACATACTAAACAGTTTTCAAACCTTAAAACGGACTTTTCCGCACATAGAACATCTCTATCTCGAAATTAAGTGGCCGAGAAAAAATAAACCAACATAAATGCAGAATATGTGTTTTATGCGACAGTTTCATTTTTTCAAATAGTCCACCATGGCGTTTTCTCATGACTCATGGACAGGGTGGGGTGTATCCTATCTACCTCAAAATCAATAGATGTTATCTGATAGACGTCTCTAATCAGAATAAGTCGAAACCCGATCGATACGACACGATTTGATTGAGTGATCATGCTAAGAAAAAAAATTCTCAAATAGTCCACTATTGTGCTTTCCTATGACCCATGAACATGGTAGAGTGTGTTCTATCCACCTCAAGATCAATAGGTGTCGTTTGGGAGACATCCTCGATCAGAATCAGTCAAAACTCGATAGATCCGACACGATTTAGTTGAGTTGTCGTGCTAACAAAAACATTTTTCAAATATTCCACCACTGTGCTTTTTCTTGACTCAGAAACATGATAGAGTGTGTTCTATCCACCGCAAAATCAATAGGTGTCGTCTGGGAGACGTCTCCGATCAGAATCAGACAAAATCCGATCGACTCGATACGATTTAGTTGAGTTATTGTGCTAACAAGTATAGTGAAGTGCGGAAAAGTAATAATTCTTGAAATGCGTAAAGAAATTTAGTCTGTATGGTGGTAAGTGGTTAAGGGTAATTTCGAGGAATTATACCACAGCATGTTTCATTTTGAAACATCTTGCGTACAGGTCCTTATATCATTCTATAGTGCATATTTGAGCGAAGGTTTGCCGTGAGTTCTGAAAGTGATATGTGATACATGGGGGAGAGGTAAGCGAATAAATCTGATTGTTTGATGTAGGTATATAGGTTACACCCGTAGTAACGAGTAGTCAGAGTAACAAACCCAAATATAATGACAGGAAACATGATATTCAATTCGTGGAAATTCAATACATATAGAAATGTACCAGCATGTCTCCATATTAGAGGAGTGGGGACATATTCATTAAAAATAGAGTCGTATTATTTGTGTAAAATTGAAAAACAAATAATTAATTAATAGTCATATCAAAACGCGTCGCGTATTCTACTCATAATGATAATGATGCCTTTATTGTCCAACAGAATAAATCTATTTATAAGACAAAAATTTGGAATACAAATAAATGCACATATATGTATGTGTACAATAATTAAAAAATAAACAAATAACAATGTTTGGAGATAATTTCAGTGTTTTTCTTAATGATGGTATGTCTAACAACGCAGTAGCAGCTGGGGAAATTTGAAGAGGCCATATTTCGTTATAACAATTATAACACATGGGATCTATTCCATTTATAAATATGATCACATATATGATCAGTGCTAAGCTTGTGAAAAGATACCTTACGGAAAAGAAGATTAAATTTGAGAATACTTTTTCAAAAAAAAAAAAGATTTTTTACAAAAGTTGTTATATATTACCATAATTTTTAAAGCGTTTTTATTAACTTTAGCTATAAAGAAAAAAAATTATTTTTCACCAACTCTTTATTTTTCAAATTTCGTTTAGATACAATTTCTTTAAAGGTAAATATTTGTTAAAAAATAGAAAAATCTATTTTCAAATATTAGACAAACCATTTTTAAGGTCCTAGGGTGCGGGAGCTATGGTGGGTTTTGAGTTCTAGGGTGGAAATAATTTCCAAAATTATTCCGCAAATTTTCCGAAACCTTTTTTCTCCAAGGAACATTTCTTCAAGAGCTTACTAGTCATCACAAAATGTGGAGTGGATCCGATATGTTATGTTTTAAGAGAAATTATGGTTATTTCAATTTTCACTAGTCGCGACCAAAGTATGTTCTTTTTTGACGATAGCGACCGTTTTTTATTAATTTCTTTTTCTTATTTACTATATGTACACAATTCTTCAATTCTGGTATAATTTAAAGTGAGCATATTTGATTATTTTTGTTCACATCAGCCATTCACCAAACATTCTGAAGTCAAATGAACAATAATTAAATTTCATTAATAATAAATAGCCTTACTACATTAACGTCAGTATGTAAAGTTTTAGTAAATTCGAGAGTATAAAGAGTATGATCTTTATCTTTAAATCACTATTGGTGTGACTTGAGTTCGTGTATAGAATGTACTACTGGCCGCTGATATAGAAAGCGCTGACGAAAGTCATATTTATACTAAAAGGGAAATTATATTCATGTCAATCAATGTACAACAAAATCTGAAATAATTTACAAAAAAATTCGGCCAATACTCGATCTAAAAGAGGACTTGTTGAAGGAGAAAATTTGTATAAAAACAATAATATACTTTGCTAAATGAATGAGGTGCGCTAAAAAATACTAAAAAATTAAAGGCAAGTCTCGCTGGTATTAGAAATACGATCTGTCTGAAACCGATGAAGAAGATGAGCTTAACATTCCTGAGGCCTATTAATAGGTCAAGTAATTTTAAAAATTATACTATTATGTGCTACTTCCAATCGAACCTTTTATTTTCTACTGTAAGTACGATTTACTCACGATCAATATACAGGAAGTACCCATTTATATCATACTTTAAGACAATTTTTAATTTTGTTGATTTTAAAAATAATGTAATTATTCTAAAATTGAAGTAAAATGGAATGTTAGTCAAAATTAACTATTTTTAATTAACAAAATTCTCAATTAGTAATACGAATAGTGATAATTCAGTTTGTACCATATTAAAAATAACAAAATAAAAATAATTCTCTCTTGTAAAATTGTCAGTTTGTTACGTTATTCTGTCAAACACCCATCGAATATCATCAACAAACTGTCTAGAAATAATCTTACCCCAACTGAGTATAAGCCAACTGAGTAATGTAGAAATATTTTTACAACTCACTGTAACTCTTATAATTCGGTAGCGCTTAGAAACGTGACGTTAAAATTAAATAAGATTTTTGAACTCGTACAACACGATTCTAAAATTAACATATGGAAATAATATGCACTAAAAATAAATTGTACAAATACCTATCAACATGAGCCGTTTAACATAAATTTGTACAATAAATGTCACAAGCACTTGTTCAACATGTAATGTCAAATTTAATTATACAGTGTGTTACAATTATCTCAAACCATTCAATGACTGAACGGTTTTCACCTTTCTACTAATACGGAATATATTTCAGAAACATGTTATATGAAATAATATAATGATAATGATATCGAGATAAATTATCTTAGTCGAGAGTAGTAATCAAATAGAAAATATCAGTCATTTGAAATAAGTCTGTCAATGTCTACTAATTTACGTGCCATACTAATATTGTCAGTAATGCCCAAACGTGTAATTTTAAGGATAAAATGATAATGAATTACAAGTTTGGAAACTAAAACGCAAGACTAATAACATTGGAAATGTTCCGCGCTTTATTCAATACACAGGTTCATATAGTTACTCATGCCGTTGGAAGGATTTTATAGTATTTATAAAATGTTCTTTACAATAAACAGTTCTTGAAAATTATCTATTGTGGTTCTGTAAGCAGCACAAGTTAGTCTATGATGGTCAAGCAAAAGCACCTCGGAGGAAACTTATCTTGTGTATACAAACTTATCAATCATTAAAACTTGCATGGAGAAAAGCTCCAGTACCTCGTGTAGTTTGTGCTGTTGCGCCGTTTTGCTCAGAATAGCTTTGTTCATTACCATGCAGTTGATAAATATTCAGTAAAAATATTATGTCTTTACCACCCCTGATTTGATTGATGGTGAAATTACCCAATTATATACAGGACAGGTGAATAGGAGAGGCGAGGTAGGCTCCAAACCGTAGATCCGTTCCCCCAAAGGTATCCTAGACTGACCTATCTTCTTGATACCGCAGGATATGATGAAAGTATGTTACTACTTTGAACATGGGTTCAAGGTAGGTAGACTCAGCAGAGAAGATTGGAGAAATGGCACTGTCCCCCTTGCTGGGGGCATCTAGATCACGGATGGTTCCAGGACTGAAGGGGGACTGGGACTGGAGGATGGGTTTAATAGAAGAAAGAAATACTCGATTCCTCTCGGAAGTTATGCGACAATGTTCCAGACGGAGGTGATTAGGTGGCTAGTAGGAGCATTATATTATTCTCCGACAGAAAGGCGACCATGGATGCTATAAAGCCTCCAGGAGTAAAATCATGGCTAGTGAAGAAATGCAATAGAAACATTAGTCAGAAGTAACAAGATAACGTTGGTGGAGGTACTGGGTCATATTGGTATCCATAGCAATAAAAGGGAGGACAAATTAGTCAGGAAAGGACGCGAGAGGAACTTAAAGGGACCTACATCAGGGGTCAGGATTGAATACTGCCTCGGGAAGAGAGCAATCGGGGAGTCGCTGGATATTGAAAGTTAAACGCTGACAGAATACCAGGGGATGCGGACAGGCTAAGTTGCTGCTGGGTTTGATGCCTAGCAGCGATTGGATGACAAACCCCATGAAGGGTGATGGAGGCAATATCCGGGTACTCACAGGGTTGTTAACAGGGCAATGCTACCTTAAATACCATCTCAGCAAGAGTGGCTTGAGTGCCAATAAGAAATGCAGATGGTGTGTGTACAGGACAGGTGGAGATCTCTCCTGTGATAGGTGGTAAGAGGACATAGGAGGTCATCACATCACTAACAACTAGACATCACTAACAACTTCTTCTATATTAACGGTTGGTTAGCCAGTTCCACGAAAAACATTACAGTTTTTAATGCATGCATAACAATCCTTTGGTATCACTGGTAAGTCAAGAAAATGATGTCGAAAAGTGTCCAAATATAAACACTAACTCAAAATTCCATTAACTAGAACACTAAATCGAAAATACGCTTCAATCCGGTAAATTTTGTGTTTGTGGTGAAAATTATAATTTAAAAACTACTTAAGATTATGATAAGAGTACTTGACCAAAATTGTTTGACAAATGTTAAGAGTCAAAAAATTATATAGAATTATACCCAATTTTAAGAAACTGGTTATAATTCTGAATTATGCATAATTAGGTACTTTTAAATCCATTATCACCTTGTTCAAGATTTAATCTCAGTGTTTCATGAATATGAAGCAGTAGATTGTGTAACAGTATAAATATATGCAGTTAGTTTCCAAAAATCGCAATTTCCAATCTTCGAAAAATCCCTGATATTGTTTGTTTCAATTTCTCAACAAGCGCTCTTTATTTATTGCCGCCTTAACTTAGATCAATGAGATTTAAAATAATAATACAATAATACACTTATATAGCAGCATAAAATCTATTTTCCTAAATGCGTGCAGAATATATAGTTTTTTCTATCACGGATTATGTTTAATAGATTATAATAATATAACAGATTATACTTTATTAATGAGAAACTGTGTTAATCCCCTCATGTTTGTTATGAAGTGAAAGAACAGGGATTAAAGAGTTACCTTCAGTTATGTAACTTAGGATAATCTATGTGAGGAAATATAATAATAGGATTTTCGTTACCCCAATATTCCTCAGGTAGTAAAATAATATGTAGTAAGTATTTACTTCCAGTTTACATAACAACTGAACTAATTAACGAGAATATCTTAATGTTCCCATATATCATATTAACTAACCCTTTGATATAATATAGGAGTGCTTCAATTATCATTAAGGCATTAATTTAGAGTTGTTCCTTAATTATAACTAAACAGTTTCTCAAAAATGGTTTATAGTTTGATAAAGACAACATAAATTATTTTCATATTAGTGACGTAAAATTCGTTATGCTCGTCGTGAAATTTCTAATGAAAGGTGGTCTGGTAAAAATGTAAGTCATCAAAAATTCTAAAAGATTGATTTACTATCAGAGGCGTAGCGTGAGAAAAGAATCTAGGGATGTGATCAAAATTTTATAAGAGAAAGGTATAGTCAGATGTATGGTAGGCCATATGAAAATGGTAAAAATAAATAAAGACATTAACATAAAATGATTATGCCGAGGTATATATCCTAATTTTTAAAATGAAGCTCAATTCTTCGGTTTTTATTTGTCCAGCGAAAACGTCTATCACTGTTTCTTCAAATGTTGGAGACGATCCCATATTCTCTAACAAGGCACTTTCAATATTTATTAATGCTAAAGCTGACAGTCTTTGTTGCTTTTGAGAATTTAGCAGATAAGTCTTTATTCTCTTTAAACATGAAAATGATATTTCCGCGCAACTACTTGTGACAGGAATAGTCAAAATTAAACGACACAATTTTGATGACTCCGGGAAAACAGAAGATAATTGAAGGGACATAATATATTGGTGAAGTTCAAACACAGTGCTCTTTTTCATATCGGGATCACTATAAACCATTGAAAGTTCACTTTTTAAATGATTTGCGTCAAAGAATGTTCCATATGTATATACTAAAGAAGGAAAAAGTTCGTCAGGAAAACGTTTCACGAATGTAGAAAATTGTGTGGAATCTAGATTTAAGCATTTCAATTTAGAAATTTCACTAAACCGTTCACTAATGTTCAAAATAATAACGTCCAAAATTTCATAAAACAATCATGCGTAGGTGCTCTTCTTATCTGCTTCAGGAATTAAATCCAAACGAATTTTTTTACTTGGTGGTGAATTTTCTAAAACAAATCTGTCCATACGGTCCTAAATGTTACTAAACTCGTTTCTCATTTTTGGAATATTTGATTTGAATTCGGCGATCCTTTTATTGCAGTAACTAATATTTGATATTTTGTCTGTAGAATTTTAAACAGACCTCGGAATGTGGGAATATTGCAGAAAACACTGCTAAAAAAATTAAAATCAAAGTCGAGCAAAAAAGCTAAAAGGCCTCTAATACAAATAACGGTTCTCGATCCCATTCCTCATTTTCATTTTCCACAATTGCCTGAAACAGCGCTTCCAAATCTTCCTTATGTTATGGCGACAGTCGCCAGGAGACATTCACACAATCGCATAAAGGCTGATTTTCGCATATAGGTTCGTGCACCAACCGTGCACCGACTGTGCACCTATCGTGTCGTTTTATTTTCAATCAAAAATTTGAATGTTCCATAAAAAAGCATTGGAAGCTAGATTTACATTTACACATATGGGACTGTGTTCCGATCGTGTCGTGCTGGTGTGGGTCAAAGTCGCGTCCAAACCGATTTTCGACGGCCGCAACACGATCGCAGCACAGCACAGCACAGCTCGTATATGAAAATCACCACGGGACCGTGCATTTGTCATGTCAAGTCTTTCAGGGTAGCGTTCAGATAAGAATGGCTGGGACGATTGACGAAAAAACCCTAATAATACTTATTCAAGAACATGAGTGTTTATATAATTTGGCACATAAGGATTACGACAATAATCTAGTGAAAGACAATATGTGGAAAGGTTTCGCGCTGAACCTAAGTACAACCGGTAAGAAAAATTTAGTACTGTACATTTTTTATTTTTATACATTTTAAGTTACAGTTGAAGTTTGTAAAAATAAATGGACCTTGTTGCGGGGTTACTATAGGCGAGCTTTACAAAAAAGAAAAACAAAAAGTGGCCAACCCTCTTCATTCCTTGTCAAATATAACTCATGAATCCAATATCTTTTACGGCGCTTTTTCACAATATGTATTTCTTTATTATTTGCACACAGGTTCCTAGTATCATCAGATCATATTGTTCGATGACAACGCAAATAATACTAAACAGTAGAATTCGTAAGTGATCGCGGACAGTAGCCACGATAGGATTCGACCTACGATGGTCATAGCACAGTCACTACACGAACCTACATGTGAAAAGACCCACGACGGTCGTAGCATGATAGGTGCACAATCAGCGCACGATCCTATATGTGAAAATCAGCTTTAACTGAGTCCGGAAATAACAAACCCACTCGAGGTTCCACTGTTGACTGCGTAGGATCACCGACTTTTTCGCCCATCTGACGCGCAGTTTGGTTGTGACGTGGACCATTGCATTTTAGCACTGCAGAATCATCATCAGAAGATGATGTTCGGACTCCGATAACTCTTCATCATTTTCTTTTCAGTCATTTGTAAAATGTCGTCAATCTTCAAAGGCCTCTGGTCTCCAACAAGTCATATTGGTTTTAAATAATTATTATCTAAAAACCAACCGCAGTTTGTCCAAACGGCCAAACGTCGCTCGCAGCTGCTACGATGCGTCCTGCTTTATTGAACTACATAGGACACTCAACTCTCTCTCGCTCATCTTTGCTTGCTTCGCTTTTTAAACTTTAAAGCCTCGCAATAATATCACATGAACGGTTTGTTGCAAGCAATACTATACCATCGCGTTTGTAATTAAATTATCTTTATTTTGATATGTATTTAGATTGATAAACAGATCGGTGCAGTCACCTATATCAACTCACCTGCTTAAACCTGCTTGCCCGGTAGTTATGAACAGAAACAAGTAGGCAATACCACTTTGGCATATTCCTTATATTTCCAACTTTTGATTCGAATAACATAACATTCATTCATTTGGTGAATAAGTGGGTGAATGATGACAAAAAAATTATGACAATTAAAAAAATGGCAATTAAAATTTTAAAAATTAAGGATAGCCATGAACATATTTTAATAGGCAATAAATTCGGGATGTATTCGTGAGACTTAATAAAAAATGTTTCATTTGGTAAACAGATGGGTGAAGGACGACCTCTCTTCGGATCCTATACTACATGTATAAGAGTTGAACTTTTAATGAAATATTATCATTTCAACAATCTTATCGTTTCATTTCAACAAAGGATACAATAGTGTTTATAAATATAAGTATAACTAATATAGATAATATTCTAGAGCTTCCCTTACATCACTAATGCTATCTCAGGCAAATAAGAATAATTTCTTAGTCATCAGTTCATAACTGATGTCAAGCTAGCCTACTTAATCAAGTAAGAACATGTATACGGCAAAATTTTAAGTCAAAATAAATACTAGTTAATGTCTAATTAACCTAATGTATTTAATGTTTTATTATGTCTTTTATGTGAGTAAAAACATATTTTAATATTAAGTACTTGTTAAATAATAATAAAACCTCATAGAAATATGTAAGATAAATTATATCCTACATTTGATTTATAGTTGACATTGCTCAAAATAAATGTTACTTTAAGTGACAGTATACATAAACATATTCCATAGACAATCAATGACATACCTACTTCAAAATTTTTTGAGAATACGTGGATAAATAGAAAATGTTGCACCAATTCTTACATTAAACATTTTTTATCAATCTGATATTTTTGTACTGCTCTACCTGTCATAGCTGTTTACGTGAGAAATAAATCTTCTGGTTGAATGAAAAATATTTATGCGATCCTGTCAGCGGAATTAGCTGCTGAAATTTAAGTGGCTGTATCTGAAATTAAATTTCCTTACAGACTGGACTATTTTTCAAATGTAATTTCCTTCAATTCATACTTCCTTATTTGACTAAGACGTTAAAAACTGATCAGATTAAATTGAATCTAAATTGAAATTTTAGTGATAATTCAATTAGATTCGATTTTTGCCCTGTATTTCAGTTCACCGTTCGTGGATAAGGTTCGACTTATTCGCAGCAGTGGAAACATTAACTTATGCAATATTGATTAAAATTACTTCTCTTAATGAAAATATGATAACATTAAACTGCTACTATTTTATACAAAGAGTTCTATAAAATACTATTTGAACCGACTTCAATGGGCCTAATCCAACGCCCACTGAATAACAAGGCCTTAGTGCTTGTCGTGTGACGTCATCAATGTAGGCCGTGCAATTTTAATCATATAAGGGGATACATACACTAATATTTATGAAAACTATCAATAGTTAACTTATTTTAAAGAACGCTAGTTATATGACAGGCTTCTTGACAAATCCCAAAAATTATGTTTGAGTTTTGGTTTAATACTAGGTGTAGTATTAAATGCAGGCTCCCAACTCCCCTACACCAGCGCCAAAATTCAGGATATGTATTTATGTATAATAAACATTTTTCACACTACTGAAAAGAGGTTATTACACATAAATACATATACTGAACTATTACACACCTTCTCTTAATTATTATTACTTAGTAGGTATAATATAGGTATGCATGTTCATGTTATGCAGTTTCAAATTTCATTTACCTACCTAACATCGTGCATAACTTAGTGTTGAGGTGAGAGTTTAGGTATAAAAAATATATTATAGAACACAAGCCATGAAAATACATTAATTAAACTTTTAAAGAAATAGGTTCCAAATTATATACGTTTAGTTATAAAAAATATTTATGCATATATAGGTAGGTATGTGGCCTACTTCGTTAATGTGTCGAGTTTTCTTTTTTATTTCCTTTTTATAAATGGTCGCTATTTTTTGCGCAATAATTTTTTAAGAGGGCATTGGAAATACTTTTGAGAATAATTTTTAAAATGTCTTTTCCATTATGATTAGCGCATCCATCGAAATGTGAGACATGCTTCTGTTCAATACAATATTCCAAAATTAAATGAACCATGAACGATCTTTTATTATAAATTTCTAGAAATGTGTCCTCAAATTCATTTATTAATTTATTGAAGATTATATAAGTCATAGATACAACATTTATAACTTGTCCTTGGGGATATAAAAATCCTCCACGATTTAATTTATTAATGAGATCAAAATTGTCCTCAACAATAGATTGCTCGTCATAGGTATACTAATTTTTGTTTACAGCTGGCACATTGTAATTTTTTTAACGTAATATAGCAACAATAACCACCTAAAGATGTAATTAACGGCAATACATCGTTGATATCGTGAAAGTGATCATCATTTATTAAAATTTGAGACAATAACGTGTTAATTTGAGAAAAGTCTTGTTGAGAGCAATTTTTGCTTATTTCAAGGGCTTTTGACAAATTTAACTCATCAATATTTTTGAGTTTTTCATCTTTACTTGGCCGTATTTTGACATCTTTTGATAAATAAATGGGGCAATTTAAAAAAATAGATGGTATACAGTCTTCTTTTAGCCGTGGTTTTAGTAAATCTATTGTAAAAATCTTACCAGTGTTTGAGTCTTGAACTGTTGTACTTTTTATTATACTACCTTCAGGAAAATGAGCTTCACATACTCTCGTGTTGTTTGTGGGCTGAATGTTATCTCGGAGTATCGCTTTTAGCCATTTTTGTCGTAAACTTACGTCCTTTGGAAAACCGAAAACATGAACTTTAGGCCCATTTTTATAATAGTTTCCGTTACAGCCAGGAACACAACACTTTTGAGGCATAATTTCACTAAGTATCAGTTACCACAAAACTAGCCGAAACCAAGAGAAAAACATACAATTAAACACGAACAAAAACTTATAAACTGTGCTGTAAACAAACCGACGGACCGCCAAAAAAGCAACAGGTTATAAGTCCGAAATATATGGTTTTACGTATTTAAAAATACGCCTAACAATATAAATTGTATACCTAAATATGCAACGAAATATTAGGTACAAGTTTCACGCACTTAAAAGCACATAAATAGTTCTGATTTCAGAAAACTGTAAGAAATAACGCTGAATATAGCAACTTTTAGGTTTAGAGGTTAACGTACCAGATGAGCGCTGTTGCCGGCTCCGTAAGGAAAGTATTTTTGTTAGGGAAGTCGAACAAGGTAGTAGTATTTGATAATTAAATAAATAAATTACGAAATACCACATTAAAAAAAGAGGAAAGAACATCTTATGGAAATATGTGTTTTACGATATTGAAGAAGAAAATGGTAATTTAAGAAAAAGAGATACATCCTTTATATACTGGAATCCTAATATTCGCTAGTATCGTAGTAGTCTGGCAACGTTGCAAACATCTGTTGCCTTTCGATCGTGTTTCGCCACCGGTAAGCTGGCTTCCTAAATCTTCGCTCCATATCGGAAAGGCCTACATTCATGACGTCACAAGCTAAAATTTTGTGAGCACTTTGTCCTTATGTAGAGGTGTTGTTGCCTAATCACATGATAATATAACTTTGACTGGATTCAATTTGTACTTCAAGGTTGACTTCGAGGTTACAATATACTTTTTGCTTTTTTTTATATTCTGTTTAAATAAGACCACTGTCTTAAGCTGTAAAATCAACATACAGATTTTTATCACGTCCAATCTTTGTTTAAACTTTTAGTCAATATTTTTTAAATCGTCTTCATCAGGGCATCTCTACATTATTTAAAAATAGGTCTCAAAATTATCAGCTATTAAATCCGGATAATGGTAAGACTGGGTTCCTAACTATTGTAAACTTCCATATTACAAGCCTTTGTGTTTTATGGTTGGATTCAGTATTTTATGTTTCTGCTAAATTTTAAAATTATGCCCCGCCATTTGAAAATGTATTCTCGTACTTTTGTTCGTACAAAAAAAAAGAACAAAAGAGGAGTTCAACACCTGAATGTTGAACACCCTGCAGGAGTTCAACTTTCTCATGTAGAAGGAAGGACACCTCACCATCGAGTTCCCCAAGTTCTTTGAGGCGCTCCTGGTTGTCCTCATTCGAAGTTAATACTTAGTATGTTTGATGAATACGATAATTTCGAAATTAATTAGGCATATGATTTACTTAATATAAATAATCTAGGTTACTTCTTGAATTCCTTATCAATATGTTGCAAATGTAACGAAGATCGGAGTTAAATGGGGTAAATTACTCGTTCAGAAAAATCATCATGAATTTTCCTACGATTGAAAAGAAGATTGAAGGGAAAACCAATCAAAAGGGAAGGGATTTTATGAGTATAATATAAAGGTTGCTTATCCCAGTGGAGTGATTGGAAAAGAGAAGGAAACAATGCACGTCCTTTTTTTTTGCTGTAATGGATTTGCTTCATCTACCTAGAGAAGTGGCTACATATTACAAAATCCTTACGCTTGCAACAGAATAAAAGGTAAAAGACCACCCCAAGGAAACTGAAGACTTTGATAACGTTTCCTATAGATCAGGACAACTTTAGATTATAGCCAAAAATTTAATAATAAAACTGCTTTATTTTCTTACAATACGCATTAATGTTTATTTCCCAAACTTAATATATTCATTACAGGACCAAAATACATACGAGTATATAAAATTAGCTATTAGTAGCTGAAATTTATAAAAAAGAAACTTCTGGATAAGATAAGAAGACGTGTGGAAGTTATTTTAAAATGTGCAGAAGTGATGGAAGTTTAAAGTAATAAAACAATTTTTTTTTTCAATTTGCAATATCAATGTCCCCTTAATAAATTGAACTCACTTGAATATAAAAAGGAAATAGGTATATGTAATTAATTGCATACGAAATTATAATATCAAAATGTTACGGTGTACATAAACATTAAATTATAATTCTAATTATTTATTTTAAGACTTCTCTACTGGGTGACATACGTAAGTACACATTTGTGCTACACCACACAATATTATTTTGACGCTGTTTCAACGTCATCTGCCTGCCGCCTTGGCTAGGTGTCAAGTAACGCAACCGTGACGAAGGTCAACTTACTGATTAACTAGAAAATAGAGTAAAACTTTTGTCACTTAAGCGTCATTTAAAATTTTGGATATTTGTATTAGAGCGTAGAAAACAACACTGTGATAAAATGTGCTAATACACTAGCATCTGTGATATCTTATACATACTAAATTACGTACTTCCAGTTAGTGGAAACTATTCTGAAAATATTTTTCTGATTTATATCACACTAACTTTTTTACAAATATGGCGATATTTGATAAATTAAAAATTTCTTAATTCTAGTCACCTTACGAGTTAAATGGAACAAATCTCTTGTATCTTGTTCATTACCTCCATGTGGTCTTCATGTGAATACATAAAATGTTTTAACATCCTTCGTAGAAGAGAATTCTTTTGCTACATTGAGTACTTAGGAGATGGCCATAGTGCTGTTTTATGCGCATGCTCATTTCAAAAGTGTTTGAAAATAATGACATCAGGCCATCATTTAACTCAGAAAATACGGTAGGCATTCAGGTGAGTTATCCGAGTTAATAAAAGTGTATAGTATCTACACTTGATACGTTGTTCCACATTTGCAACATATATAAGTGACGTATTGTATTCTCTTCTAGATGTGTCTACAACGATATTATTTATATTGTAGACTGGGATGGTGGACTAAGTCTACTATTGGATATTTCATTATATATTGGGATTCGAGTACCAATAGGGGAAGTTGAGTATCCTTCTGAGAATGACATATTTGTCTTCGCCTATATACGTAACCGTCCCTTCTGTATCCTGGGGTTGTAGAAGGAGATTAAGTAAATCACAGGAGATAATTACCTTATGCAAATAGCCGTATTTATGTATAGGATGGGACAGAACAACTTGATTACCGAAATTTGACGCCCTGAAGCGATGGCTGCTCCTAGGCGAGTGGGGGTAGGCACATTCGACACGGCGGAACGTAAAGTTGTACCTCCACTTGGTTTAGTTAGCATCATCAAGTAGACGAGGGTGGAGTGCATATTCGCTGTAGAGGCATGCTTTTCTAACGGTCGCTCAATCATCGCCACGTAACGTGAATTTTGTGCCCATTTCAATATTGCACCCTATGGTCATATTCCTGGTCGGCAGTCGATTATTTGATGGGTAAATAACTTCAAGGAAACTGGTGATCTGTAAAAAAATCCTGGGCTTCCACGAACAGCAAGGTCACCCCAAAACATTGACATGGTAAGGTTTTCTATCTTGCGATACCCTCACCACTCTGTCCGCAAACATGCAGCTGCTGTTAGGTTGTCTGGTCATTCTATCAAGCAAATTCTTCATGAAGAACTAAAATTTTATCCCTACAAATTAGCTGGGGTGCAGAAACTTAATCCACGCGATTTTGTTACTAGAGAAATGTTGCATGCTTCTATTGGCATGCCTCACGATACACTTGTTTTCTTCAGTGACGAGGCTCACTTACAACAACTCCCTGTCACCAACATACCCGTCGATATGCTAGAAACAGTTGAACGACACTTCCGAGTTCGATTAACGCAGCGTATTGAGAGTAATGGACAGACGCCACCTGCCTGATATTGTACTTGATGCTGTTCGAAGAACTATATATATATATATATATATATATATATATATATATATATATATATATATATATATATATATATATATATATATATATATATATATATATCTCTGCATTACTTTTTTTTTTAATTGAATTTCTAAATAAGCAAGTTGCTCTACCCCAGCCTTTATTAACAAGAAATACTTTCAAAACAAATATTCTCTTTAAAAAATTTACCAAAAAGAGTGCATAAGTTATAAAAAATCTACCATGTGATAATAAATAATAATAGTAATTCTTTAAGAGAAATATACTGTTGGTATACTAATAGCAATACCAATTAATATTAATAATGACGTTTTAATCAGAAAACGTAAACGGTTTCTTATATGCAGACCAAGAAAATGGCAAAATGTAAACTATTTTGGTGAAATTAATTCGATGTTATCCTAATCGTTATAGTATCAAAAATGTACGTACACTGTGTCAATTCTCCATCAAGTGACATTGTATTCATGAGCATGGCTTGACGCTATAAAGTGCATATGTGCAGTAATTTATGTCCTTGCTTTATTTCCTAGCGCTGGCGCTTAAACGTTCTGGTTTAGACTGCTTAATTTTTCTGCAACTCTGTTTTATGGCGAGGAATGTCGATAATCCTGAAAACTCCGAGATTTCTCAGAAGCAACAATGAGGAAGTTAGGCAATAGTATGAATTCTGCATTCTAATAATAAATAAATTCTAATAATATAAATTAAATTAAATTATTACATTAGGTAGTAGTATAGACATTACATTGAGGCAAACTAATATTTTTAATTCATAAGAAGGTTATTCATAAAATATTTACTAT
This sequence comes from Rosalia funebris, assembly GCA_037954035.1. NCBI lineage: Eukaryota > Metazoa > Arthropoda > Insecta > Coleoptera > Cerambycidae > Rosalia > Rosalia funebris. The sequence continues at coordinate 390,334 of JAZFAV010000021.1, forward strand.
CGCAACAACTCATGGCTGATTCATATTCATAATACAACAGACATTCAACATAAGAAACCTCGCAAGAGAAATGTTTCATTTGAGTGTAATTGATAGAGAGAAATCTATCTTCTTCCCTAAAGCCTCAGGCTTTGGAAAGAAAGGAGGTACATATAGAGGAGGACAAGTATATCTATGTTTACGGGGAGATACCAAATTACTCACGTTGTGTATGTACCTAGGTATACACTAATATCCTGAATACAGGCTTCGGTCCTTCTCCCCGGCTTACAGTACGAATGCTGTACGAATAACATTATTTCAAACACCTCTATAGTGAACCTCTATTTAAATCATTTGTTTTATATTTAAATGGCAGCTCATAATATGTAGCATATAATGGATTTAATTTTAAACCATTTTGTAATACATCTTGAGTATAACAGGGATCCAATTTAGGTACATTATTATTTATATTATTTATTGATGATATTACTAACATTCTAGGCTCACACTATGAATTATTTGTAGACTACCTTAAGATATGTTACGCTATTGAAAGTCTTGGCGATTGTTTATTTATTCAAGAAAAAGTCTTAAATGTGTAGACTTGGTGTAGGACAAATAGGTTAAATTTAAATTTATCAAAATGTAATACTCTGATAAAATAGCCAGTTAAATATACATAATTACATAATAAATCAATATCAGGTAAATGTTTGTCAGTTCGTAAAAGATTTATGTATAATCTTCGACAACGAAATACTATAATTTCTAGTTTAGAAAACAGTTGGGAGAAATGGAAAAGAAATATACACTGAGGCCTTCTATTCTCAGCATCTTCATTATTTTATGAAATGGCTGTTGCTGCCAATACTAAAGCTAAGCAATCCTTTGGTATGATATGATATTAGCTTCTCACTCAAAAATAAATTAGCGAGAAGCGAAAATGGAACTATACAATTCCATAATTGTTAATTATCTTATGTCTTGTGTATTTATTTGGGACCTAGGGCATTTAAATATTATTGGGAGAATTCAGGTTGGGTTTTCCAAAATGTTATTATTGCCAGCAAGGTACACACCAGATTATTTAGTTATGATAGAGACGGGTATAATAAAACTAGAACATCTAGTTATCAAGCAATGTCTTAACTAGTTAGAAAAGCTGGCATCAGTCAACAACTCTGCACTGCTAAAGATACGTTATAATAAACTACAGTAAGTAGATTCCAGTAAAAAAAAATATTAGTTATAACTGACTCAATAAAATTAAGCAATTTTTTGATAATATTAGTCATTTCCTTATATGGATTGATATTTCGTTGGCTTCACTAAACTTTAATAAGAAATCATTACTTTGGAAATATAATTTTTTTTGCACAAACATGATATACTAAAGGCAGTTGAGCGTTATTATGCTTTACTCCATGATTACGTTTTCTCTTCAAATAATACAAAAACATGTCTACTTCGAAGAATTTCCATGCATATTACTTGATTATGTGCATTTAGAAAGTCTTCCAAATGAGAAATTACTTTTTACTGCAATAGAAACTATTTATATCATCCACTAAACCGTTCAAAGTACATAGTCTGTGTGTAATTTATTCAAACGTGAAAGTATAGAACATGGTATTCATTAGATGCCCATGTCACAATTAAATCTGCCCTAGAGAATTAAAAAATCTTATAACCCTCAAGGATCCTGTGTCCTTATTTGAAGATTCAGACATTAGGCATTTTAAACTGCTGTCAAATTTTATAATCGGTTTTCTGAAAATTTGGTCATTTATTTTTGAGTAGTAAATATAACTAGAACTCCATTTTGTTGATTACTGGGATTTTGTTTTACTTTTCAATGTTAAAGAAGTATATGTAGCATCATTATATATGTGTACAAAACAGTATATTTTCTTATATATTATGCTGATGTTCTGTAATGAAGTTTTGCATTATAACTACTGTTTAATTTTGTTTTTCTTCATTATCTCTGTTAATTACTATCACAACCTCTTGCTATATGATTTTTTGTATGATTATAAGCAATGAAGCTAAATGACTAAAACAATCAAATAAAATAATAATACGAATAGTTGCAGATAATACGCACATAAAATCTATGGAATGAAACGAAAAGGTGTATCGACGACGGATATTGCTTGCACAAAGATTCAGTGGCAACTGAAGGCCGACGATCAGCCGGCGCAAAAAGCTGGCACGATGATTTCGGTCAGCGCCGTTTAAACCTGGATCAAAATTTCCTACCCTAACTATTACGATATTTTTAAATGACAGATTTCTAGATAATGCTAATAAATATTCTATTGATATATGCACAGATCTTGAATTTCATAGGCGTCAACAAGTTCTCAAGGTCATAAAATTGTCAAATTTATACGATAGAGCAGATCGGTATAAAAATACACATCTACAGATGTATCTTAAAATATGTTGTTTACCATATGTTATCCTGCATTAAAATTTCTGTGTAATTTTTGTAAATTGATCGAGGAAGCTGTTACTCTGTGGTAATTCTTGTATGCAATAAACCAAGAATAGTTACATCCTCAGTAATAAACAAATTAGAAGAGAGACTAGCCAAAGTCTGCCTAATTTTAAGTGACGTATAATTAATTTTGATAAAAACATTTATTGTGAATTTCCTTTATTTTAATGCAATATTCCTTCCATTCTAAATAACTCATTTATTATCATACGTTCCTGTTTTCTATTTGAAATTAGTTGCATAAATCGGAGTCTAGTTCCAAAAAACTGCCAAACGGAATAATGTCTCTCTACTGGCACTGTGACAAATTTTCCCTTATTGCTTACTATTGTATACATTCGCATTGCTGCCAATACGTTATAAATTATCTGTAAAAATTTGACGGCATTATCACGGAAAATAGTAAATTAAAATTAAAAATAACCCCGATAGGTCCACATTGTTTACCAGCCACAACAATTTTTGGCTAACCGCATCGGGAATGGCCTTTGTTTATTTCTGTCATAATACTATCTTAAACGTAGGTAGGGTCCGCGCTAATATTAGGCCTTCATTAGCTTAATTTTAGATTCTGCTATACTTAAATATCAGCTTAATGTCGTGCGAGTCGGTTATGTATGCGCTTCAGATGAGTTAATACGCACAGAAAGTGTCATAGCAATTCTGTCATCTAATTAGCGTTATAATAAGAGTTTTCCATGGTATGTATCGAAAGATAAAACGAAATGCGTTAATATGGAAATAAAGCTAAATGACAACATTGATCTAGTGTCTTGCATTTTTTCGATAGAAAAAATTTCAGAAATATTTCCCAAAAGATATATGAAAAAATATATCAATATATTGCAACTGATGGGTCAAAGTAAGATACTTGATTATTCATACACGCTGATATAGTATCTTGTTCAATTCACGACAGTAAACCATAATAGCAAATTTAGATAGCAACTCAGACACGGAACTCAGTGATTTCTATAGACGCCATATTTTAGATGACCGCAGAAAAAGAAATCAATCGGGTCATGGTTAGGAGAATAAGGTGGCGAGTTGACACACTTACCGATAAACTTAAAATAAACTAGCGTTGTATATCACCAAAATTATTGACTTAATAACAGGAGAAATATTAAAACTGCTCCTGAGGAAAGCACTTGTAAAGCTGACTAATCTAATCAATTCCGCTTTCAGGCTTAAGTACATACCTAAACTATGGAAGGTGGCAGAAATCGTGTAGGTACCAAAGCCCGAGAAATCGCCACATGTAGTCTCTTCATATAGACCAATATTGTTATTACCTATTATGTCCAAGCTCTTGAGAAACTGCTATTCAAAAGGATACAAGCCATTATTGAGAAAAAAAAAACTAATCCCAGACCACTATCTCAGGTTCAGACATAAGCATTCGACAATAAATCAGATCCATAGAATCACTAATATAATACAGAATTCATTAGAAGAAAAAAGAGTTTGCCCTGCCGTATTCCTCGTTATAGTGCAAGCGTTTGATAATGATTGGCATGAGGGACTACATTATAAATTAAAAATTATCCTTCCTAAACAATATGCAAGTATTCTAAAATCATATTCATCAGACAAACGCTTTGGAATTATGCAGGAAAATGCTTACTATTTCCTTAAAAAAATCAAATTAGGAGTCCCACAAGGCAGCGTTCTAGGCCCTGTCCTCTACCTTCTGTATACGTGTAACCTCCCAGAGCTAGATAATAATACTGTAGCTACTTTTGACGATAATACTGCCATAGTAACAATGGACAAAAGTAGTATAGAAACAGCTAATAAACTCCAAAACGTCGTCAATAAATTCCAAAATTGCCTATAGATACGAAGCTTCGCTGGAAATCCCACGTAAAAAAAGTGAAGAATTAGGTATAAGATATAAAAAAATGTACTGGCTTTTCGGTAGGAACTCCGCCTTGTCGATATATAATAAGCTCCTCTTATATAAGCAAATATTGAAACCGGTGTGGACTTTGGTATTCAGCTTTGAGCTTGTATCAGAAAGTCAAATATTAAAATTATACAAACCTTTCGAAATAAAGTACTACGGAACATAGTTAGTGCACCTTGGTATATAAGAAATGAAGACCTCCACCGAGACCTTGGAATAGAAAACGTGGAGATAGAAATTTAAAAATTTGCAAGGAGCCACGAAGGAAGAGTTCTACAACACAAGAATATCGAGGCCATCCAGCTCCTTGATAACTCCAAACAAATAAGAAGGCTCATGAGGATTAAACCACACGAGTTAGTGTAGTAGTTTGAGTGAAATTAAAAGCAGAGTAATTTGTGTAGTGCACAATAAACAGTACCATACTTGTCAGAAATAGCTAAGAACATATCAATGGGTGATTGTTAGAATTTAAGTAATTTAGTATAATAGGATTAGAAATAAGTTACTCATTAGCCTTAGACCAGATCGTACAATACTAAAAAGAAATATATAATATAACTTTAATTTATGCTCATGAAAATGAGGCCCTCAGGGACCCCTGAGTTTGTAATTTGACGGTAGAGGTACCCTCGAAACCAGAATTGTGCCTCATCACAATTTGGATGTGATAAACTTCGCGTTCACAAGTTTAACATTTATTAGAGGAGCGACGTTCCTTCTCTTTGATATAGAATCGTCGGAGGTTGATGCACTGGGACTAGAGACTATGGATAGAGCTTATAGCTGTAACGTGTAATACACATAGTGCTTTCTCTAGCTAACGAAGATTTGTGGCAGATCTACACTACACTAGTGTTATAGACACTAGGTATGGATACTAGGCTTGAACTGTTTTAAAGGAACATGTCGTCCTATCTGGATGGTTCCTTAACTCTCTGTGAATACTTAATATACTCTTATTACTTCGATCTAGAACACGTCTAATTCTTCCCCTCGAACAATTGTGAATTTACCTAAAAGCTTCTGCTTACTAACGCTTATTGATGGTGATCACTTCATGGTGAAAATAGAATGTCCAAAAATTGAGTGATATTCCTCCCCTAGACAAAATATGTCAGTTGAACAGCTCCCAGGTTATATACAAAAGAATGGATCTTCAATATAATGCACAGTACAGGCTATAAAGTAGATTAGAATTTTGATGTCTCAAAAGTGTCTAATGTACATTATATCTGAAAATATTTTCCTATCTAGCTTGCTGCATATATATAATGATCATGCAATATTAGTTATCTGCTGATGAATCCCATGCCGAGGGTGATATGTACGCCTAGAACTGAAATGCCCAACAAGTTCGCTGCAACTCAGTGGCGGGGACAGGGGTGGGCACGAGTGGGCGAGCGCCCATGCAAAATCCTTTTCGCCCAAAGTCTTATAACATCACTATGTCACATTCGCACATAAAATAATATATTTAACGCCATCGCTCACCCTAGATATTTCCTGCCTATTTTCGAACAACCGCAAAATAATGCTAGCGCTGCCACTGCTGCAACTGGATTAAAAATATCTCAGTAAATTTATTTAATTTCTAATAAAAAATAAGCATGGAAATTATAATTCCATTATTAATGGAAACCAGAAGAGCGATCTGTCATCTATTACTCTTGTATATATTATCTTGGAAAAAATTGTAATAATGAGAATGGCCATTATGTTCTCTTTTTATTCAATACTTGAATTTACATTATTTTAATATTATTAAGCAGCACTTACTGCTTTCTAGTTTTGGGATAAGTTTAAAATTATAAAATTCCGAATATGGTAAAAATAAGTTATAAAAACTAACGAACTAAATTATTATCGAATTAATTTATTTTCACTTCTATGAGTTGTGACAGATATTCTCATGATTTCGCTCGACTAAATTCAATACCATTAAGTCAGTGAAGTATGTTTTCTTCAGACACTTTCTGACAACAGTGATGTATTAGGTGAACTTTTTTTAACGCCATCCATTTATCACGATTCAACCAAATATACAGCCTTTGTTGAATTGTCTGAACGTTAGATATAGAAGTGACAATATTTGATTGCAATGTTTACAAATATTTTACATATATCTGTATGCTTTTAGTCCACCATGTGTTATTAACGTAATATTTTTCCTGGTGGAAGTTATTACCAAAAATGCGGAAAAACATAGTCTGGTTGTACTTTATAATAAATTTTAACGTTGAAATGATACTTTCGTCCTCTGACGCTTTGTGTTTGAGATCATCAACCCCATTTTTTAAATATTGACCTTGATTTTTGAAGACATTTTTTGACGGATTTTGAAGACATTTTTTATTAGACCTTAAAATATGATTTTGTCTAGTTAAATCATTACTTTAAGAAATAAATTTATGAAATGCATAAACAGTAAATAGTAAGTTAGAAAACAAATAACTTAATCGTCTTCTCCTACGGTGGGTTAGATCCGACCCACCTAGAAATTTGTTTGCGCATAGTTTCTCTCCACACTTCCTCAACTTTGAGTGACTTCAGGTACCCTACCAGTCAGTTGACAAGAAGACGCCGACTCCTTCGCAGCTCACACGTATGCGCCGTTTCATATATGTAGCATTTTATCGTACTTGGGTCTCTGACCCACTGCAGTGAAAAGTAAATAATTGGTGGTTTACGGTCAACATCACCACTTATGAACCAAATAGTTACATCTGTCTACGAATCTTTAAAAAAGTTTTGACACACGGAAACTAGACTTCCCTCCCAGAAAGCCGACAGGCTTAGCGGTAGAGGAAGGTTACACATATAAACGCGGACAAACACCCAGCCCTGAGGGAAGTGCCAAGTTCCCTCTGGTGAGAATCGAATTCACTCATACAATGTGCCCAGTTCTTGGCCCAGTTGCCACCCTGTTACCAAATACCAAGTCAGCACCACCGCGGCACTATGAGAATGAGACCATATGTCACCCATCCAAGTCGCACCTGACTATTCGTTGCTTGACTTCGAATAGCGCAGGTCCGACAATTAACAGAGTACACTGCCTCATCCTCTTCATCTAATTTACATTTTATTCTTTTTTATGCATTTTAAAGGAAATAATATTAGAACAACGTTCCAAATGACCTTTGGACTCTTTCTATTTAGTTAGTCTTCTCACATTAGTTTTTCCCCCCCCTTTGTTTTCGGGAAAATGGCATTCAATAAAAACTTTCACACTCCTGAGGAAATATATGGTAAACTTATTCGTCAGATGAACCCTGATGCAGATGAAGGAGAGGTTGATGTATGTACTGTTATTAACTAAAAGACTGAAAAATGTAAGTCTGAAGTTTTTTTCTATTTCGAATTTGAAGTACATTTTTGATTTGTTAATATAAACTATATACGTACCAATGAATTGAATTATTCTTCTGTACCAACCTTCTTTTGCTATATTAGGCTGCATTTTATTTGTGATTTTGCAACTTCAAGTGCCGGTTACCCCCATTTACTTATCTAACTCCCGATCAATTTCAAATCCGGCACACTTCATTATTAGGTATCTGAATCGGTACTATATGGCTTTCAAGTGATTCCGATCATTGGGTTTTGCTTAAAAGAGGGAGAAGTGCGTTAGGCTCGGATTTGACCAACTGTAGCGTTATTATCAGAAGAGAACATCGTAGGAGAAGAGGGTTAATACTGAATAATATATAATTACTTACATGTATTAACCTAGATAATTGGAAAAGTAGTATATCGGGTAACTTAGAAAAATAATTGACGAATATAAAAATCATATATATTAAAATTTAATAAAACTGTTCAAAATAGGAACCATTGTATTGCTTCTTACTTAATTCCGTTAAATGGTTCAGTAGCAGATGTCTGTAATTCTTGTAAATTTTCAGAATTATATACGAAGTGGTGTCATAACTTTTAAAAGTACATTTCAAGACAATTAAAGGGTAGCTCTCAATATAGGATTTGAAATACATCTTTTGATGCGTCTGAATAATTTTCAAAACAAAAACAGTAGTACCAGTTTTATTCAATTTATCACTCATTTTATATGCTCTCTTCTGATTTGTTGTATCAATTTGGTAGATATTAGTTTCATCAGTAATTGATACAGTCTTCCACATTACCCCAAACCTGAATGTATTAACTGATGTGATTTCTTATGTATCAAAACTTTTATCGCCATAATAAAAATTAAATAAAGCAGTCTTCGTACCGTGATAAATCGGTAGTTTATGTGGAAAAATCCTAAACATTGTCCCGTAGACGCTTGGGAGATAAATCCAAATACTTCGTAAATTTTCCACAAACTTTCTCGGCCTAAAGTTAAACCGTGCTCGGAACAATATTTGGAGTTTGATAAAACTTTTAATAAACTTTATGTCGAAACTGTCTAACATAATAAGAACCTATCATCGATTTAACCTGAAGCGTTGTATGGAATTCATGCAAATTGGATAACATTTAATTTAAGTAATGTATCTAATTATGGTAGGTATATTGCTTAAAATTAATTAAGGAGATAGTATGTTTAATAATTCGAAATATGCAGGTTATATTATCTAAGCAATGTGGCTAGTTATAATCGTGTGGATAGATTTAAAAAAAGTAAATTTGGCAAATTTCATAGAAATTCAACTAATATACTGAAGTGACTTTGTACGTGACACTGATTTTTGGAGCTGAACTGAATAGTATAGAGTGTTTTCATTTTTGTCAAAGAAAAAGTCATATTATCAAGATAGAAACATGTTTGATGTTTCTATCTTGATCTATCTTTTCTATATGTTTTCTCGTCTATTAGACAATAAATAGATAGCAAATAAAAACTGAAATATCAATGAAGATATATGATATAAACTAAATGAACTAAAAATAGTGAAAATGGTATATACTTTTTTACACATATTTCAAATATATTTGTTACACAAAAAAAATTAATACAAGCATTTTTGTTGTGAGACACTATTGGCATGAGAGAATTATAGCCCAGTGACTAATAACTATATGAATTTTTAACCGATTTTTTTTTAAGATGAAGAGGAGGTTCTCAATTCATCTGTATATATGTTGTTAGTTGTTATATTAAGTTTAAACAAATACACTTCAATAGTCTTCAAACTAAAAGTAACTTAACTAAAAAGCAAGAAATAAGTATATTCTACAACAATTTAATACTTGTTTATTATTCCGTTTGATGAAATTAAGAAATTATTATTTATTATGTAATTATTTTTTTATATAATTGTTTTATATAATTTTGAAGTCGATGCCAAGTAAAACAAAAAAATATACAGTCGCTACTATAACAACAAGTTTACATTTAAAATTGCCGCATTACCAATAGTGTTTGGCGCCGACTTCAAAATTATATAATACAATTAATAATAATTACATAATTAACAATAATTTCTTAATTACATTAAACGGAACAACAAATAAGTATTAAATTGTTATAAAGAACATTTATTTCTTGCTTTTTATTTAAGTTACTTTTTTAAGTCGTTTTTTATTATGTAGTACTGTCTCGGTATTTATAATATTTAGTGGACTGTATGGATGGGTATAATATAAAATAATCAAGGGCCTCTGGCGTTAACTGTTGGAACCTTAATTGGAAAATGATAGAAAAAGAAAGTACCAGACTTCACAATGACATTTTATACTTTGGTTAATATATCTTCACGACATTCTGAATCTGAATTGTACTGGCGTGCAATATTGTATGTAGTACTTATCCGAACTTAGTAGGGACAATTACAAATAACTATGAATTTGAAAAACAAAGCCTAAATAATTCATATATTGAGAGATCCATAAAGTTTTTTTAAAGTATACAGACAAAAATGTCAATAGAGGTAATCAAACTAATTAAGTGTGAACCAATATAATTCTATAAAATACTACAATTTTAACAATCGAAAATATATTGAGAAAACCTCGTGGTATGGTTTTATAAAAAAATTAAAATGGTCAATGACAACTACGTCAATAAGAATAATATAAGCACTAAACCTCTTTCATTCAGAAATATTTTAGTTGTTCAATTAAATGATACATTTTTCCTAGCCTTTTTCTTTTTATTGAGTTCAGTCAATCCACGGATTCATTCATCATCACAGCAGAGACATTAGACTTCATTTGAAATCAGTAAATAAGTGTAGTTGCAATGCGTTATAGTGATTATTCGTTTTAACAACATATTTTATTTAATACCTAGGTCTAATCTGTGTATGTCATGCCTATTCCTACTTTTTTAATTTAAATATATTATATCCTAAAAACAAAACGTATCAATAGTGTGATAAATATACTTTTTTTAGCAATGCAGGGGAATTTTGTTATTACAAATTTGATTAAGTAATAAAAACTGGCAAACAGATTATCTACACTAGATGTGTGTATATATGTAATTATCGAGTTAGTTACGCTTTCTTTGGTTGATAGGAGAGTAGTACCAATTTGTGTACTGTCAATAAACAGTGATGTTATTAAAAAATATAAGTATAATAAAAAAATAATACGGTTCCATGGTGTAATGGTTAGCACTCTGGACTTTGAATCCAGCGATCCGAGTTCAAATCTCGGTGGAACCTACCTGTTTTGGTGAGTTTTAGTCACAATTTCTGATCCTGCGTCAGTGGCGGCGCTAGCATTATTTTGCGGTTGGACGAAAATAGGCAGGAAATATCTAGGGTGGGCGAGAGCGTTAAATATATTATTTTATGTGCGAATGTGATATAGTGGTGTTATAAGAGGTTGGGCGACTGGTTGGGCGAAAAGGATTTTGCCTGGGCGCTCGCCCACCCGTACCCACCCGTACCCGCCCCTGTCGCCGCCATAACATTGTTCTGCGTATTCATATGCATTAAGCATGCATATAATGGAATGTGATAATTTCTTGTGTAATAACCAGTTAATTTATTTCTAAAGTAAACTCCTTAAAATGGTCTAATGTCATCAGCGATAATAAGAGTTTGTCCATTGTTCATTACTTGTAATAGCTTTGTAATTTGTAATGGTTGAATGAAGGTAATTTGTTTTACTAAAATTTGGTTTAAATAGGAGAAATGGTTATGGTGATACGCCAAATTCTCAGAAGATATATATAATCAGATGCATATACACTGAAAAAATTTGGAACACCTATAAAATTTCGAAATTTTTTTTCTTGCAAAAAGTTAGAAGGGGTCAATAGGTATATTAAATTTACCGTCCTTTGAAATAGTTTAGTTGTATTTACAGTGGCGTTCGCTTGCAGGGTCAAAGAGGGCAAATTTTCTTTAAATAGCAATCTCTATTTTTTGTTCGATACAGCAAAATAGCGCACTTTCTGAGTATTGTTAAAAATTCTATTAAATAGTATAAAGAGTTTCGAGAAAAATTCAAATAAAGTTTTAATTGTAAAAATTGATTTATTTAGTTTGTTGTCTAGAAGTTGTTGAAACAAATTTTATTTGAAATCAATTCCTTTAACTTTGCTTTTAGTAAAATTAATGCTTGTGATTTATTGTTCAGTCAACAAATCAACAAACTTTAGTAATAATGTCTCTTTCGAAAACATTCAAACTTTTATCATGTATGTCTATGGAGGTAGGAGAACTACAGTGGAAGTCTGCGCCCCCTTTAATAAGGCTCATCAAGATCATCCTCCTATAGCATGATCTACTGTTAGTAAAATTGTGGGTAAATATAGAGAACTTGGACATACGCGATTTACTTACAGGTGGTTGCCTAGCAATCAATGCACATGCACAACATGACATTGTACTAAGAGTTGGTGAAAATACACATTCCAGTTCCCATTATATTGACCTTGGATATGGATTTGAATCATGCTACAATGCTTAATGTTTTACATAAACATAAATTGCATTCTTATACAGTTACATTGACTAAAGAATTATCAGAAGATAATTTATGATAAGATAATATAAGAAGCCACCTTTACCTTAACGGAAGTTTAAATAGACAGAATTGCAGGTATTGAGCCTTGCAGAATCCACAACGAATGGAGGAGTCAGATCAATCTTCAAGAAAAGTGAACATCTAGGCAAATATAATCAAAAACAGAATTTTGGGCGCATCCTTTTTATGACAAGTTGATTGGCGCAATTGGTAATTTTTATAGCAAGAGCTGATTTTAACACTGACAGCTTTATGCTCAAATTCAAATGAACTAGGGATACCTAATAACAGATTTGGTATGAATAGGACTGTGCACATCTTCATTATGCTCTTTCAGTTCGCACTTACTTGGATAACATCTTTCCATAACGATGGCGACGGGGAGCTGTGGAGTTAACATTTTATTTGAATTTTTCATTGAATCTTCCCTTACGCAGCTTAATAAAATTGTTAGAGAAATACTCAAAAAATGTGCTCCTTTACAGTATTGAACAAAAAATAGAGATTGCTGTTCAAAAACTGCGCCCCTTTTTATCCTAAAAACATACGCCACTGTAAATAGAACTAAAATATTTCATAAGATGGAAAATTTAAAATACCTTTTGCCCCTTTGAGCGTTTTTGGAAGAAAGAACATATTTTGCGAAATTTTTCAGGTGTTCCTTCTCTGAGGACTTCTTTTCCATAATGTATACTTATTCCAAAAGTAGGAAATTAAATACGCAAATACCTACCAGGTACCAATCACCTTAAAATTTTAAGTAACTAACAAAAATATAGGGGCGCTGTCTTCTTCTACAATTCATTCAATCAGTTTTAGGTAATTTAATCTATTTTATCTTTATTTACTCGGCTTACCTAGTTTAAAAAGCTTTTAAATTTATTTTTGCATCAATTTAATAAATACCATGAATAAATTAAAAATAATGTGTAGTGGTAACGAGGTGTATATATTTTTTCTTTTATATTGATAGAAAAGTTAATTATTGAACATTACTTCATCGCCATCATAAACCGGCGATGGATATTAGATACATATATTACAGAAGATCATTTTATTGTAATTAGTTACACTTTCTTTATAAACACAGTATTGACAATATAGTAAAATTCACTTATTAGCCATTCATAAAAACTAACATGGTTCCATGGTGTAATGGTTAGCACTCTGGACTCTGAATCCAGCGATCCGAGTTCAAATCTCGGTGGAACCTAGTCTTTTGATGAACATATTAATGTTTAATAAAATGTTTGTATCCAAGTTTAATAAAATATTTGTTTAATAAATCTATTTACATAATAATGAATACAGAGCAAACTAAAACAAATGCTCGAATCCCTTCTTTTATAAACTTATTGTATTTGTTATATTGTCAACTAATTAATTGTATGGCAGTTGAATTTCTATCAATATCGGAATCATCACAAGAAAACTTAAGTCGGTGTACGTATGATTATATATCAGGTTATATAAACACGAGAATATTAATGTTCCATTCTTATGAAGTGCGAAGTAATAAATATCAAAGTTTTGTCTCCTATTTCTGGCATAAGTCCAATAAGGTTTGGATATTTTGGTCTGTTTAGATGTATTTAGAATATCTGCGTGAGTAATTATCAGATCTGTCATATCTCTGAGACAGAATCGCAAAGAGTAATATCCCTGGCAGATATGATACCACTAGCAATAAGATTGGTTAGTGGTAAAGAAAGATTTTATATTTCACCTGAATTTTGTAGGGCGTTGAAAATATTTACTTAGAATGAATAAATATGCTGTCCTTCTCTTCAAATTAATTATTGATAGATATATTTAAGATATGTATATCTTAGATACATATCTATGATATACGATGATTAACTTCCCATAGTTTTTGGTGTACCAATTAATTAAAATTTTTACTTAATTACTCTGGACATATATTGCTCAATCGCTGCCATAAAGTTAGACACATCTCAACAGATAATAATGTAATTGCATAAAGGAAAATCTTGATCTTCACAACATAGATATAAGAATTGAAAAAAATAAAAAATAAGGAAATTCAGATTCACTTTTATCTTCAGCTCTAAGAAAATTTTTATCGACATTATGCAGTTTTAAAAGTATACAGTGGGTCCGTCATGCCAAATCTTAATACGAGTAACGTAGGTGCAGACGCAAGATAATATGTTACCTATCTACAATTGAGACACGAAGCGAAATGCTGCACTTTTATTGCCTTCACGTAGGCAAACTGAATTCTCGACTAGATGTGGGTTTACTAGGGTTTACAGAAACAAGGGGATACTGAGTAATTATTTGTTACCAAGTAAATCTAAAAAATATATATAAGATTCATCCGGTTAGGAAGATTAAGAAACGACGTTTGTTAAACCTGAAGAGCTTTCTTTGGTTGTAGTCACATTAGTGATACGTTCAGAAAATCATAATTTATCATCAAAGTACACCAAAATTCTTAATATTTTCGGAACGTATTACTACTTTATTACCAAGATAATAGTGAAACATTAGTGATAGCTTCTTTAAGGTATAGGAGCAAACTTTGCATTTACCTATTTTTGTTGATAGTTTATTCTCTAAACATCATGACACAACAAGGTCGATGGATTGTGGACTGTTTTGCTAATAACCCGTGTCATTTAGGAGACAAAACGGATTTTACACCAAGATAAATGTGCATATATAATGGACATGCCGAAAATCTTTACAAAATTTTACAGAATAGTAATTGGGCGGATAATTTTTTATGTCAGATCGATTGCCACTTTATAATATAGAGCAGATCCTTTGAAATGCAGAATTCAATTGCCCAATGGTTTTTCTCCAAATTACACATTACAAAATTAAATTACATGGAATGTAATTAAGACACACCACGATGATTTGTCAAACGTTAAAGCGTGGAAGGTGTATTATAGAGTCACGATATTTTATTTAACTATATTCAAATACAGTTAAAAGGTTTTCCTTTGTTCATACTGCGGTTATGCGAATAATTAATATAATCTAAAATACCACCCCTGAGGTAAAAGTCATTCCATTGTTAGTTAATTGAATCATATACCGAGATTTTAAGGTGCCCATTAGAATCGTACGACATTTAGTAAACGTTTCTCTTTAGAATCTACAAGACCACATGAAAAGTAATGAACCGTCAAAGAAATTGGGGTTGTGCTAAGTGGAAAGCGTGCGCTCTCCAATAAAAGCACGGCCACTCATTTCCTTCGCTCGGCGTCAACAAAGTAAGCAAAAGATAATTACATCGGGGGAAAGCCGTCGAACTACATAGTAGCTTAACACATTTCGAAGTTTTGAATATTTCACTTTGTGGGAAATAGAAATGCGAATATGACGACCGGATAATGTTAGCAGGTTACACATAGAATAGACGATAATACAAAATAAACATTATTATTTACTAATTTATTACTCTTCAAATTCGAAAATGTCACTATAGTGTTCTACAAATTCTTTCAAAGCCAGTTTTCTCCCTCTGAAATTAGCTGCAATAGACAAGTTCTATTTGGTATATCTGGAACTATCTCTGGAAATACACTGTGATATTTATATACACGATGATATATAATACGATGATACGATACCTTTAAGTCTTCTTTCATAAAAAATTAAAAGTTGTTATGTATACCAAAGGTGTACCAAAGAGGACATAGGTTAACAGATGGGAAATGCCCAATGTATTTTCTTCATACTTAAAATATCCTTTACTCCCGAAAATCGATCCCATCATCTTCATAAAAGTCCTTATTAGGAATCCTACTAACCATTTTTGAGAAATAATAGTTTCAGTTATTATACTATATTGATTCACAATTCTCTTTCTTCTGGAGTTTTAATGACCCTCAATTGGAATTACAATTACACATGGTAAACTGAATTAAAATAAAAAGTAGCACAGTCTAACTGTATGGAAATATCAGATGTGCATTTTGGTTATAGAAGGTCTAACAGTAATTCAATTTTAATTAGCAACACTTACCAGAGTGCATACTCAAATCATCAAATTCCAGATGTAGAAACTTTTATTAGAAATCCCCAAAAATTGTTAACGAAACTGATAGCCTCAAGGTGAAGGGAAATGAGTGTGTAAAATATCGCACTACTAGAAGTTGAAGAACTTCTATTTAATATAATGACAAACAATTTAATCTTCAGTAGCACATGCTGTGCTACTGTGTTCTCAAAAATATCTCTGTGTTCTAATCTCGTATGTCTTGTACATATATACTATAATTTTTTTCTTGTATTTACCAACCTGTTTGATAAACATAGTCCTCTCTCCTCTAATACCCCACCTCGTATTCATTTAGTATTGTTTTTTACGGAATAAAAATAAAAGAAATATATTGTGTGCATTACATACCACCTATTTTCTTAATTTCAACACAATGACAACAAAACTCAGTTTTCCAAACATGATAGCGAGGTAATTCGGTATGAAATGGTAATATTAGAGAAATTTCTTTTGTATATAACTTGGAGCCATAACTTAAAAGATTATTTTTGAATATTGGGTCAAGTGTTTATAAATCAGGCAATTCAGTTTCAGGTAGATTGTAAGAAATTGCTTAATAATAAGTTATTTAGAAATGTCAAAATAAAAATAATATTAATATAAATTAGTTAAGTTACTGAATTTATGAAAAAAATGATATTTTTCGCAAATGAACAGTCTAAATTCTTCAGTCAATACTGCAGATTTAATCTATTGTGGATTAAGCTAATTTTTCACTGAAAACTTCTTTACTGAACAAAAACAAATGATAAATAAATTATACTTCAAAATAAATCTATTGTAGATTAAGTCAATTTTAAACAAATTAATCACTGAATAAAAAAAATTTCAACAAAAAAAGAATTTAATTATTTTATTCTACAAGCGAGTTGTCTTATTTAATCCAGTTCCTAGTGGGAACATCAGACACAAAAACTGCATATCACTATTTCATCCTTATTGGAAATCGTTAGTACAAGGTATTTAAGTATAGTTTTTTAATTAAATGAGACACCAATGAAAGCAATTTCTGGTACACTGTTTAATTCACTCGCAAGTTATTGCGGTAGTATGCTTGTTCTATGCTCAATTCTTGTAATGTGAGTATACCGACTGCTTTTCATCAACCAGTCCTTACACTACATTTTACGATTTTCTTATGTTTTTTATTGTTGCTATTTTTGAACGTGTGTAACCTGTTTAGATAAACCTATACACTTTACCTGAACAGGTTCAACATGCAGGGAAAACCGCAACGTGTGTGACCGACTTAAGACTACGTGTCTAAATTTTTTACATATTTTTAAAGTAATACATGAAAGACAGTCGGTATGATATGTTACTTATCGACGATAATTCTCAATACGGTGCAAGATATCCATTAAGGAATATGAGTATTTCTTATCTGATTAGTTATCAGTTTGCAGTCTAATTTTGAACGATGTTAATTGTACGTCAATACCAATTTTCCATCAACAATAAATCCTCCCAGTTTGTTAACATCTTATATACCGTTCTTTCATTTTTTTACTAGACAGCAAGTCAATCGGTCGATTTCGTATAATGTGGAGGGAGGGGAAACGGACGGTACGCCCTGCTTCAGGTTGTCCAGTGTCGATAATTAGCGGCGCTACGACAGTTACGTTCTACACGTGAGGGAGTGTACATCGTATTTGTAACGGGGAAAAACTTTTACGTGGGAAGTGATGTTGATGGGTTTACTGTTAAAAGATGATCAAGGTATTTAAAGAAAACATATCTTGGCCATATTTAACAGCAAAATATGATCTTTTTTGCATTATTTTTATAATTAGTTTTGCATTAAAAAAAGTGTCTTCTAATAAAACGTTTAAAAATAAATAGATTCTCTTAAAATAATTAAAAATAAAATACAAACTCTTAAAACTTAAAAAATATCCCCTTGAATAAGAAAAAAAACTAAAGAAAATTTTCGAAGATGCCTCCGTCTTGCGCCAAACAATAATCCAACCTGTCGTAAAATTCTGAACGAACGTTGGTCAGCATAAGAGGGCTAATAGTTTGAAATAAATTTTCAATATTAGCCCTCAGTTGATTTAAATTATTAGCTCTTTCATGAGGATGCCCGTATAACTTTGATTTAATATACCCCCATGAGAAAAAATCATTAGTCTGGCTAGTCTGGATTAGGGCCGAGTCTGGCGATCTTGGTGGCCATTGAATTACGCCTCTCGTAGATATAATTCTTTGGGGGAATGTCGTATTCAAATAGTCAATGACTATTCTTGAGTTATGGGCCGGACACCCATCGTGCTGGAACCAAACGTTGTCAAAATTGGGGTTAATGTTTGCCAATGCAGGAACAATTTGGTTTTGAGGAAGATTCAAATAAGTCTCCCCATTTAAATTTCCATCAATAAAGAATGGTCCAATAATATCATTCTCATAAATACCAGCCCAAACATTCAATTTTTCGGGATATTGTGCCCTTGTATTTAACAGGCGATACTGATTTTCAATAGCCCAATACCGTAGAATTGATGGATTATGCCTACCATGTAACGGAAACGTGGATTCATCTGTGAACACGATGTTATAAATAAAATTGTCATCCGCATTTGCACGTTCCATTACCGTGTTACAAAATTCCATTCTACGGTACTGGTCTTCATCGAAAATTTCTTGATGGGCTTCGTATTTATAGGAATGATATTTATTTTTCTTTAAAATTTTGTGAATTTTACCCATACTAAAACCAGTCCTCGGAAATTTTTGGGATAGAAATATTTGAATCTTCTTCTACCATTGCACACACCATTAATTCCTGCATTTCAGCAGCCTCGTTAATTCTAGGTGTCTTGTGGCATTTACAACCTAAAATGCATCCTGTTGACTTAAACTTTTCGACTACTGTCGATATTGTGTTCAAGGCAGGGATTGGACGATTTACATATTTGACTGAGAAAAGGTCCCTTATTGCACGTAATGAATGATACTAGTGTTAAAAACTTGTAACGTTCTTATTGCATTGTTACATAAAACATGTCACGAAAGCTGAGTTTTTTCTCCATTAAACAAAAATAAATAACCGTTACTTCGTGGACTGTACAATTTTATTCTTATTGTACTAGAAAAATTCGTTCACTTGAAGTTAGACTTACTAACTCAACTGGAAAACTTCTCGTAAATTCAATTTAACTTTACGTACCCCTATCGAAACACAATTAGAGACATCTAAATTCCACTTACCTGTTCGTACCAGTTTGAAGGTAACGGCATTGTGTGTCTTGAGAAGTTCGTTGTAGGCTGGGTGTATTAGGTCCTTGAGGGGCGATTCATTTCCGGCCATGCTGACTTCTGTCTGAGGCGCTTTTCTTGTTCTTACGCTGCTGAAGAATGCCCTCTTTTTTGTCGGCGACGGCTTTTCTAAGAAAATATTAATTATATGTAAACAATTATGACAGACGGTTGAAGTTACAGTAATACAATGGAAACTGCTTGTATCGCTTGAAATATATTATATAATTCCACAGTGATGTCAGAGAGCAAATCAGTTTACATAATTGTCATGTGTTGGCAAAATAACTTATAGGGTGTCTCAGTTGGAACTATAGGACTTGAATTGCGTGTTGTTTGTATTCTGTCAAAGATATGGCGTCAATATTTAACAACTGTCATCTAGAAACCATACGCCATCATCATGCCGCGATTAACAGTTCAACAACGAATAGTATGTGTACAACTTTTTTATGAGAATGAGCAATATTTTAGTTATATTAAGAAAAATTTACACAAAATCAAGGCAAATCAAATAATAAAAAATTTCAATTTGTCAAATATTAGTTTTATTCACAAATAACGTCCTATATTTCCAAATGAGAAACTCACGCACATTGATGTCGCATAATTGGTAGATGACAGTCGTTAAATATTGACGCCCTCTCTTCAACATAACAATATTGGTGCGCAATTCAAATCCTATAGATCCAACTGAGACACCCTATGTAATCATATGATTAGATACAAAAATATTGGAAAGGGAATCTTAAACTATTTTAGTCTCAGAGTATGTAATTTTCCAATTGAGAATAACTTTACTTTCTAAGTGATGTATTTTTTTAGCCAATAAGTATACACATTTATTTATGGTATTAGTAATGAAAGCATTAGTCATCTATTAGGTTTGATTGGTATCTGAATAAATTAAGTTTATAGGTCCTATCTTGTCAAGGAAAGAGGATAATAGTACGGAGCACGAGGATACGAGAAAGGAATAGGACAATATCTGTAGTCTATGGGATAATACGTTATCTTATTCAAACATGAGCAAAATGTGAAATGCCTTTCAAGAACGCGTCATTTTACTATCGCATTTGGCGTGGGTAGTAAGTGGTACAAACGTTCAATGCTAAAGTAAGCTGTGTATCACATTCACAGGAATATGAATTTAGTAAAGAACATAGTGTACCGTTCGATAAGAGAAACGTTGAACAGGTACGCGTATTCTTCAAGAACATGATCGGATTGGGTGAACAAAATACTAGAAAGAAGGTCAAGGTGGTTTAACCAATGTCGTGGAGAGACATGGTGAACGTACTGCTACAGTAAAATCTATTAGTATATAATGTAAGACTAGAACTATTCAGCTCTCATTGTTGATAAAAAGTTAAAAGAAAGAAAAGTTCTGGTTGAACATTTATCGCTACTAATGTGTTTAGAGAGATGCTAGCATTATTTTATTCACTATCTTGCCATTATCTTTCAATAATCCTATTAGTTTCATGAAAGTAGAATTTTTATTGTTAAAGTTCTTACTCGCTAAATAAACTCAAACGATGTAGAATTAATCTAATCTATTTATATTAGTCCCTAACTTTTGCTTCAGCAAATATATCGATTAGGCTGCTGGAGTAGTTTTAATCGAGACATTAAAATTGAATAGTATAAATACATTTTACGCTTTTGTATTTCACAGAGACTGGATTTTTAATACAGAAGGAATAATGTCTTACTAATATCTTGGGATGCGATGAAGAAAGTAAGTGTTAACCATTCCATTTATTTAGTTAGGCACACTAGAATTTTAAAATTTAAAACATAAATAAGAGGTAAATCTACGAAAATAAGGTAGATAAAATCTGCATATAAATTTTAGCGAGGTAAGAGTATTTAAGGCATCTAAGTTAGAATGTTCCAATATTGTTATTTTCTTTGAGGATAATAACAACTCATTTTGTAGTTAAACCATAAGATGGTATAAATAGAATAGATACGCCCAAATTAAAATGATTATTTTGTTACATAGTCTATCATGTTAACTTATCATTCATTTATTGAAATGTGTAGGTTACAAGGATATATACAGTATGCTTAAGTGATACTCAATTATAATGGATATGTAACTTCTTATGGGATTAAGATATATGCAGATATGCTGAGAATGAATAAAAATAAATGCAAAAGAGATTTGATTATGATTCATTAAGTTCTGTTTGAACATGTAACAAGAGGAAGCAACTGATGGTCCTTGAAATCTATTTGATTTCAAATGCTTAATGATTATGATACTTATCGCCTGGTGACGGTTTGTAAGAACATGAATATTTCATAAATCTATGAAATATTTATTTCGGATATGTAAAACGATACTGAATTGAATTGACTGATACCTTATTTGTTACTTATAATGGCTTTAAATCCAATACCTTCTTAGCGTCCTCTGGAGTACTTCAGGGCCCAAATTTAGGACCATTACTCTTTATCTTATTCATTAACGACTTGCCTCTAATGTTCATGTAATATCATCTTCTTTTTGCTGATGGTCTAAAGTTATATTTAAATATAACCTGCTTATATGGTCAATTGAGCTTGCAATTCATCGACCTTGTTCTTTAGGAGTTCTTTAGGAGTGTGTTTTGACCACTGGAAAATCGCTGATGCAATAGCGGCACGACTAGTGAATGTGCGACCACGGAGAGTATTTTTCATTGTTGAGAAAAGCCAAAAATCGCTAGTAGATAGGTCCGGCGAGTTGAGAGCACCAGAAATCACTTAAAAGAGGTTTTCAAGAAGAAACTGCTATGTCGCATACGACCAATGGGCTGGTGCATTGTTCTGATGAAAAAGTACACGTGTAGCCTTGTCCCGCCGCTTTGGTTGTTGTTCTGGAAGGAGCTTGTTCTTCAAAATATGTCGGTAGGATGCTCTTGTCACCGTAGTGCCCTTTGGAACGCAATGAGTAAAGATTACGCTATCGCTGTCTCAAAAAATGGACACAATCATTTTGTCAGCACTGGCACTTACCCGAAATTTTTTTGGTGGCGATGAGTCTCTGTGCTTCCATTGAGCTGATTCGCGCTTCGTTTCAGGATTGAAAAACTGCATCCGTGTCTCATCTATTGTCACAATTGATGAAAAGAAAGTCCCATTCATGCCTTCATCACGTGTCAACATTGCCTGGGAAATTTCCACGCACGCAGTCTTGTGGTCATTCGACAGCATTCGTGGCACCCACCTGGAGGACACTTTCCGTATTTTCAGGTCCTCATGCAGGATTGTGTGCACAAATCCCACGGAAATTCTAACTTTGGAGGCGACGGCTTTCACACTCAATCGGCGATCCTCCAAAACAACTTTCTCATCTCGTGTGACCATGTTGTCAGATAGGCTAGTGCGTGGCCGAGCCTGCTTCGGTTCGTTATCACACGACGTTCGGCATTCTTTGAACTATCTGACCCATGAACGAACATTATTCACATTCATGATTACATGAATCATGACCATGATTCACGATCACACCACATGCCTCAGTCAACTGGCGGTGAATTTCAATGTGTATCGCACCACGCAAGTGGAGAAAACGAATGATTACTTGCTGTTTTTGTAACGAAAATGTCGCCATTTCCACCAAAGTGCCAACAACACTCCTCACTCTCGCCGTCACCGTGAGAGGATCTGTGTGCCGTACAGTGCTGCCATCTCTATTACGCATTCACAAAGACTTCACACGTATTGTAAAGAACGGACCTCGTAAGTGCCGAAAATATTAAAGATCTTGATGTATAGTTTGATGATAAACTATCGTTCTCTGGACATATCAATCATGTGGCTCTTAGTGCATATAATACCGTTGATTTCGTTATTATGAAACATGATATGGTTCAGTAATAATTGCTACTGTTATATTTTGCATTAGTTAGTTCAAAATTAGAATATTGTAGTTTTATTTGATAACCCCGATATCTAAGTCATATTAATCAACTTGAAAATATTCAACAGCCTTCTTAAAGTATCCCTCACTTCGCATACATAATTATTGTCCATTAAGAGGTTACGAAAATAATCTACTTCCAGAATGATTTGATATCCAGTCATTGAATACTAGAAGGATACTAGCCTCTCATTTTAATTTAAAGTATTCAATAATAGTATACTCGTAGATGCACCCACATTACTAATCATGTTTAGTATACGCATACCTAGATTAGACCCTCGACAAGAAAGTATGGTTATTGCCAGATTACAAGAACTAACGTGCTGTTAAAATCGCCAATGT
The DNA here is from genome assembly GCA_037954035.1 of Rosalia funebris. Classification (NCBI taxonomy): domain Eukaryota; kingdom Metazoa; phylum Arthropoda; class Insecta; order Coleoptera; family Cerambycidae; genus Rosalia; species Rosalia funebris. Next base: position 414,206 of record JAZFAV010000021.1, read on the forward strand.
TTGCAATGTCACAAAATTTTAATGTAATATCTGGTACTTGTGATTTGCATAATTGTACTCATAATGAGCTGTCCTGTAAGTTATATATTACTGAAGTATTTCATTGTTTATTTGTATCAACGTTATTTGGAGGTTACTTTTACCTTTTTTATTAGTTCTTTAGTTATATACTGTACTGTTTATATATATTTTTGTCCTATAACTGGATTTTTTCTGTCGCGCAATAAAGGCACTATAATTATTATCATTATTATAAAAAATTGTCATAAAAAATGAAAATGTCTGAAAAATGTATCTCCATTCACAATGAAATGGGCAATAAACTATGTTGATTCAGTTTGATCATTCCAAAAGGGACCCTATGACGTTCTTACAAAGCTGTTTGAGTTCAAGAACTTTATAACTATCAGAGTTATCACAAGGTAGCAGTTCGTAAGAACACGATAGATCTATGGTATGTTCATTCCAGATACGTTTTATGTGGACTATTTAATAAAAATAACTCACAAGAGACAACAGTTTAGACATATCTGATGAATTTGTATAAGCCTACAATTGAGTTGGTCATAAACTATAATGCTTTGCTTTGAACATTCCAATAATAACCATATGATGTTCGTTCTGTTAGAGTTATGATCAAGATAAACATGGATACTGAATAAAGAACTATCACTTTTGAGCGACTAAAATTTCCATTATATTAGGCACTCCTGTAAATTATTTCAAATATACATGGGTTATTGACTAATAATAAATATATTAAGAAAATAGAACGGTGTCAATTTATGTCAATCGATTTGTGGTAGATAATATTCTTTTATGTGGGTGAGAGACTTCTTGTAGCGAGGTTCTAGATGCGAGATATATTTTAACAGACCTCAGACCACTCAGATTTAACTTGCAGAGAGAACCTATAGTATAATTTCTCGATATACTGTAGGCCCATCTTGCTGAAAATAACGTAATTAAGTTCATTATTCTATTGAACAAATTCAGTCCAAATTCTGTTTGTGTATTACTCAGCACTGAAAATGAAATAAAAAAAAACCCAGCTCATTTACACTTCTGCAAGAAATGCCAATTTGTGAAGATATAATGGAGATTTAACAAAAATGTGCAGATTATCAGTACTCCCAATTCGCATATTTTGAGAATTGATATACTCAGAAAGGCAAAACTATTTTGCCAACAAAAAATATTTGTAAGTTTAGCTATATATGTATCTGTCATATATGAGCTGAAGGATCATCATTCAGTAAACTATTTCTGAACTATTGGCAGAACATTTTACATTAAAGCCACATGGGTTTCCTTATTAGTAATAAACTGTTTTCTCTGTGAGAAATTCGCAAAATTCAGCAAAGTCATTAGGAAATGTGTTTCTTTAATGAATATATCGGAAGAGTGGAGTAGATACTCTGTAAGTATTTGCAGCATAAAATTATAATTTGACCACAATTTTGGTTTGATAAACACACAAACATGAGTTCTTTCCATTCACACTGTAGGTATATGTGGCATACATTAATAAATAGTTAATTCTGTAGACACTTATATATATATATATATATATATATATATATATATATATATATATATATATATATATATATATATATATATATATATATATATATATATATATATATATATATATTTAATAATGATGAGAACATATAAACGAAATGTTATACCAAAATGATTTTTTCTAAAGCATGCTTATGCATGAGCAAAGCATGCTTTACTCACAAAAATAATATTTTTTTCCTGAAATACTGGCTGGTCCTACTTCAGTTTTTTTTTTTAGGAATGGAAACACCTCCATGTTATCCTCAAATATTCACTGTCACCGATTCTGATAAATTTCTGGGTTTCCTTTTTAGCATAAGGGTTTGCACGCTTGTTAAATTATAAAGTCCTCTCACTGAAGTTGATTTGAATAATGTATAGTAACATCCAGATGTTACCTACATACTTACTTCGTAGTTGGCGGAAAATCTGTCTTCACAAAACGGTTTCACCATCGACGGTCGCTAAACGATGAAGAGGGCATAATTGGAAATTGTGGCTTCCTGAATGCCAATCAGTCCCTTCCTGACTCCAATTCATTTTGTTCTAAATCGCGTCTTAAAGTGATGTTCTTGTTTCAGTAATTGCGTCATTAGATATAGGGAATAGATCTGTTAGAAATAATATTTCATTTGAATGGATATTGTTATGTAATATATTAGAATAAAATTATAACATTAACTTGATTTTAAAGAGTAATTAGAGATAATTAATCCTAATTTGTAATTTCAACTATATATTTATAATGTGTTATCAACTGGCATATTAAAAGTATATTTGTTAAAAGAAAATAAATGTAAAAGCCTATTTTCTGACTTTAACCAAACAGTATGTAACAAGTTTAAACTGACCAACAGCCTAAGAGGGCAAATAAGAAAATGAAACAAACAGTTTTAAAACCTTAAAAGGGATTTTTCCACACGTAGAACATCTCTATCTCGAAGTTGAGTGGACGAGAAAAAAATAAACCAACACATAAATGCAGAATATGTGTTGGTTTATTTTTTTCTATTTTCATAAGCGACAGTTTTACTATTTTCAAATAGACCAGCATCGTGCTTTCTCATGACCCACGGACAGGGTGGGGTGCGTCCTATTCACCTTTAAATCAATATACTCGTATGTTGTCTGGTAGACGTCCCTAATCAGAATCAGTCGAAACCCGATCGATATGATACGATGTAATTGAGTGATCGTGCTAAAACAAAAAAATTCTCAAATGGTCCACCATTGTGCTTCCTCATGACCCATGAACATGGTAGAGTATATTTTATCCACCTCAAAATCAATAGGTGTCGTCTGGGAGACGTCCCCGATCAGAATCAGTCAAAACCCGATTGATCCAACACGATTTAGTTAAGTTATCGTGCTAACAAGAAACTTTATCAATGCCGACGACAACGACAACGACAACGACGACAACGACACACACACAAAATGGTTTAAAACCCATTTTTTTTATTTTTAGGCCGAAAAACGAAAAATAAACGCTAGAAAATATAATTTCTTTTACACGATTACATTACTTTTCCCCGTATAGTTGAGTACGGAAAGTAAAATACATAATAGTTTCTGTATTTTGTACAGTGTGCTCAATAAATAATTGATAAGTTCATTATCTGTCATTAATGTTTTTTAAGTAAAATTCCGAAACGCTCCAAAATTATAAAGTATATTGTAAATTATAATAATTGTATCTATATACAATTATTATAATTTCACTGTCAGACACTGTACAATAATACTACTATTATTGTACAGTGTCTGACACAGATGGATGACGATTTTCAAAAATTAATAACTCGTTCAATGAAAGTAATTTATTTTTTCAAAACATTTGTTACAATATTCCATTTTGTTATAAGATGAGAAACATTAAATAACAAGAATTAGGAACGAAAAATAACGTTTTCTAAGTGACGAGAATTTTTTTACCCACGTAAACGAGTAGAAAAATTGTTCATGCACGGTTGTACAACGTTGGCCGGAATAACTTTAATTTCCCTTGGTATTTCAGCAGAAATTAGGCAAAGGTACATGGTTTCTCAATGAAAATTCTTGCTTTAAGGTACCTCCATAAGAAATAATTGCAGGGCGATAGATCCGGCAATCATGGAGATCACTTGATATCGCCTCGTGGGGTAAGAAAAATACTTCAAGAAGACCATAGTCTCCCTGAATGTGTGGCAAGTACTCTCTTTTGCTAGCAATAAACTGCATGCATGCTTATGTTGCACCTTCTCAGTTTAGGAATAAGAAATTAGTGCAGCATCGTAACATAACGATGTGTATTGACAGTATTGACCGTGTGTCCATCTTCTCTAAAAAAAAAAAAGAAAGTAAGGACTGGTGATGCTGAATCCAGCTACTGCATACCACACAGTAACTCGGTTCGAATGAAGTGGTCGCGGTAATTTCATGTGGATTTTACTCCGAACAATATCAAAAATTCTGTTTATTCACAGCGTCCGACAAATGGAAATGCGCTTCGTCACTTGCTATCAGTACAATGTCATGTGCAAGCAACTCCAACATGGTTTCTACGAATGCAAACCTCCTTGTAAAATTATTTTGGCAAAGTTCCTGAACCACCACGATTTTACACGCATGGAAGTGGCGCTCTAAATTGAGAATTCGTCGTACTGGCCTGTCAGACAAGCACAGCACGCGAGTATGCGGTGCGGCTTATCGACGCGGACTGGCTTCCACTGCTGCACGAATTCTTTCCATATTTTCGGGAGTTCTTACCGTTCGCTGTAGTGCCGGAGATGTCTCAGGTCCCAAAAATCCAGTTGTATGGAGATTATTCACCCACTTCATAATCGTGTTCCGAATAGGGAGACAACCGTGCCTTCTAACATTGAAATGAGTTCGTATCCCGCGTTAGTTAGCGACAACAAAACTGGGTTATATGAACGTGTCGTAAGCAAGAACACGATGCTTGAACGTCCACGCTTCCATGGCGACTGAAATGGCATCTCCTGATCTTGACATACCAATCGTTCCGAAAACATTAATCTCTCCCTCTGAACTCTCATACTCATTTCAACAACGTCACATATCTCTGCCGGACCCTGTATAATTATTCGCGTTTATTAAAATAATACACAGTGTGTATTATCTTAATAAACTTGAATAATTTTATAACATAGAAATATGGGCAGGGTTAGTGACAATTTTTAAAAATAATTTAAACACATCACCACAAGAATTAGTTAAGAAAACTACATAGATTAAAATCTATTTCATTCCATTTTTATATCGTTATTTTCTTCTTTCTCTCTTGGGTTCATATTATATGTTTATTACAAAATTCTTCATAGAATTCACCTGGGCACGAAAATCTCGTAAAATAGAACAACATGCATATGCTCTAAAGGCCAAATTTTCAAAAATTCCAGCCAGTCGTGATATCAGTAAATAAATTGTAACTCACATAATGCCTATATCATTTCAAATATAGTACCACAGATTACTCAATAGGAATATATTATCTCGTTAAATTAAAGTGCGGGTTCTATTGAAGCTTAATCTAATCTCAAGATCACACTATAATGGTAGTTGTATAGTCAAACAACTATTCAGTTAACCTTTCATTACAAGGAGATAATAGACTTCCTGCTAGCTACATAGATATATTCGTAAATACACCTACTTTTGCGTTTAAGTAACGACTAATAATTAAGGAACATATTATTAAAATACAATAAAACACGAATAAAACTAGGAAACTTATCTACTCGTACCTAATTACGAAATAACAGAAAATATAGAATTTATTCTGAACTATAATTTTTATAAATTTCCTGCCACAGATTTTCTTTTGGAATTTAATATTCTTGGAATTTGTTATGATGAAATAATAATATGATTATTATTATTTTTATTACTATTACATAAAACAATTGGAAATCAATTTTCCACAAATATCGAAAAATTATACGTTACTCGACATCAGGTTTCGCCACCAATGGCATCATCAGGAGAAGACAGTTTCTAGAACTGTCTGAATAAAAAATAGTTTCTTAAACATTTCGTGATGATATCAACTTGTGTGCTGCAACACGTGTCGAACAACATATAATCTTTCAGTGGAAAACTGGTCTCCAGTGATGCTATTGCATCGAAGGATCTAATCCTTTCCCAGGATCATGGTTATAGTTGGCGAAAGCAGAAAACCATCAGACTAGCCTCGTTAACCTAGTAGTCACTATCATCATGGAGGAGCAGGAACAGTGGTTGATGGTAATATCAGTAACCGCCACTTGTTGAAGGTACTAGCCGTCCAGAGTGTCATTCACATTATTATTAATTTTGATATATACATTATGAAATAACAAAAAGTAAATATCATATAACATATATATAGGAGTGTTTATGAGATTTAGTTTCATCAGTTATAACAACGAAAGGAAATATTTCAGATGCCAAGCTACACACATCACGTTAAAATGAATACATCACATTAAGAAGAAAATAGAAGAATCTATAACGCAAAGCTTTCAAATGGTAGTTCTATAAACTGCTGTAATATGGAGGCTTATACTCCAATCCATCTGTAAGTTCCTTAAACATTAAGGATTAAAACAAATTAAGGCAAAACAGCTACTCCCCCGGCTATATGTCGTCGACGGGCACTAAATTACATGGCAAAATTTTCCGTATTTTGTTCCAACATAGAACCAAAATACAATGATTTGGATTGCTCGAAAGTCACAAGAAATATTCAATGCGTCCTCTATACTGCAGGATACCGCTAACTACAGACCAGTTTCGACCTTATTGGGTCTCGTCAGTGTAGTGTGAGCTAGTATGCCTTTGACAAACGAGGTTTCACATCTCATAGACACCATTACGTTCTATAGTAGTAGAACTATAGAACGTAAACCAATCGATTTGGATTGTTTGCGAAACTATCGAGAGATGCCGTTTGGTTTACGTTCTACAGTTCTATTACTATAGAACGTAATGGTGTCTATGAGATGTGAAGCCTCGTTTGTTAAAGGCATACTAGCTTACCCTACACTGACGAAACAAAATAAGGTCGAAACCGGTCTGAAGTTAGACGATGCTTTACGTCTGCCTTGTGATTTTCGAACAATCCAAATCAATGTATTTTAGTTCTATATTGGAACAAAATACGGCAAATTTTGCCATGTAATTCAGTGCCCGTCGACGGCATATAGCCGGGGGAGTAGCTGTATTGCCTTCATTTGTTTTAATCCTTAATGTTTAAGGAACTTACAGATGGATTGGAGTATAAGCCTTCATATCACGGCAGTTTATAAAATAGAAGAACTTGATATTAAGCATAGGAAAATTTCTAACTGATTAGAAGAAACATTTCTACCTAATCTCTATATAATTAGCTCTTACTATAAATATAAGTTTCGATCGATGGTATCCCGGGATGGCATGTCGGGATCTATGGGATGATTTCAGAACAAATTGCTCAGGAATATTGTATATCTACATCAGAAATAGTAATCTTTATTGCGACCTGAGAATGAAAATTGTGTATAAGGAGTTTACTAAAATCTAGTAGGAATGGCTCTATCGTCGTGTGAACATGGATGCAATCCAGGTCCTATACGATACATAGTCATGGAAGGTTGAAGGAAACAAAACTATTTAAGTTAATATGTGATTCAGCTAACTGTTTGTGTACATCTTAAAATACTGTAATTAGTTTATTAAACCTTAACGAATACTGTTGACATTGGTCTATCCTTCTATATGTTAATGTAAGCCGCTATAAATAAATTAAACAAAATAGATGTGGGCTAAAGAAATCTGCTTTTCTATGGATTTTTTATATACTAAATTTGTATTCAGTGAATCTAACTTACTCGTATAGAGAAATCAAGAGAAAAAATTGGCAGTTCAAGATATAGAAGCTCAAATTTGTTCATATCTGCAATTAGTTCCGGAAGATAACGTAGAGGATTGTCGTAGGCATCTTGATCGTTATACTAATTTGATAGGATTAATCGTTTTGATTTTATTGAAACAATATATGCTATAGTGGAATTGTCAGACACACCAAAGTAGATATTTGTCGGAGAGAATAGGAAACCGTAAGTTTTAGGCGGATAGATAAAGTGCCAATAACATCCACAATTCCATTGGCATCAAACTTTGTTCAAAGCTCTTTACGCCGCGATGTGCGAATATTATTGCTGGCGTAACAACGTCGACGGAGAATCCTTTTGTAGACTCGAGATCCAGATCGGTTTCACTATCTGGGCAGAACGCCAAATTATGTTGTTTAATTACACCATCGAATCGAGTACCATGCCAATTGGAATATGAAAGGACGTAGAACGCAAATGCTAGAAATGTTTTATAAAGAATTGAGGAATATAGATACTTCTCTTTAATTATATTCGTCCAATTATTGGAATAATTTATAGATTTCATACAGCGATGTCATGCCAGTTGGATTACAATATGAAACAAGGAAGAAAGAGATTTTCAAATATTCCCTAGTTAACAAGCTTAAAAATTTGAATACGTTAAATTTTTCTTGAATTATTAAAATAAAATCTTAAATATGTTCACATATACGAGTATGTATTTTATAAACAGTTAATGCAGAGACTGTCTACGACGTATTATCTCATTGTATGTATTGGGTTGTCCAAAAATTTCGTTCGGTTTTTCGAGTTAACTACTTACGTCACGGCCTATGATCATGCACACAGCTGCAGCTTGAAGGCTTCCCCCTTATCTAACCCTGATATTTAATTGTTGTTTAATGCCGTTATGTTCGTGAACTTGTTTTATTATTGTTGTGTGATGCTTTTTTATTTTAAAAAAGGTAAAAGAGTCACTGAAACTTACCGCAAATTGTGTTCTGTGTACGGTAAAAATGTTATTCAAGATCAAACGTGTCAAAAGTCGTTCAAGAGATTTCGATTTGGCGATTTTTATCTCATGGACGACATAAAGAAATCCCAAGGGCAGGCCGACATAAAGAAGTCGTTCCCGACCACTTACGAGATTTAGTTGAAGCAAATCCTCACTAATCCATACGTGAGCTTGCAGAAAAAATAGGGACATCAAAATCTAATGTACAGAATCACCTTAAACAACTTGGGTTTTTCAGTAGACTCGATGTTTGGATTTCTCACGAACTCAGCGAATCCAATTTAATGGATCAACATCTGCGATATGTTAAGGATTCGTGAATGTAGCGATCCCTTTTCGAGAAATATGATTAATGTAGATGAAAAGTGGAAAAGTATTCTCCAGACCTCGCGCCTTCGGATTTTCACCTCCTCCGCTCCATGGATACCAGTTTACGAAACTTAATATTTGCCAATGATGAGGAAGTCAGAAATCATTTTAAAACGTTTTTTGCGAGAAAACCGCAAAGTTTTTATGAAAATTGTATTGTGAAGCTTACTGAGAGATCGGAGAAAGTTATTGGAAATAGAGAACCGTACATTATTGATTAAAATAATTTGTAATAATTATAATGTTAATAATAAATACTTATGAAAAAACCTTTAGCCAACCGATTTTATCAAGTAACAAAATTGCACAAACTCATAACATCCTAGTAGATTTCTTAATAAATATTCCGATTTGTATACCGGCAAGTCGTTCAATACATATAGATAGTATAATGAACATGACCGGAAGAAGTTTTAATTAACAACGTTGAAAAAAACATGTTGTATGGGTGACATATAGTTCTAAATAAATAATTATAGCTTCGGTACAAAATGTACCCTTCTTTAATTTAACTTTCTGATATTACAATTTAATGCAAAAATGATAAATTATATTTTGTATAGATGTAAGGTATGAAATATTCTTACATAGAATATTTTCTACTTGAATTACATATATAAGTAGAAAGTCTTCATAGTTTCTCTATTTTCATAAAATTATATTCATAGTTTCATTGAAGATAATTGGTGTTTTCTCAATACTTAATAACCCGTAATATACTGTGAATATATAAATTGCATTGTTTCAAATTATCCAATTCAATATTTCAAAAAGTTACACTAAATAATTGTATTGTTTCGTGTTATGGTTTCGTTGATATTACCAACAAAATTATTAAATAATTAACTGTCAAATACCTAAATACTGAACTGTATTGTATCATGATTTAAATAATACCTCAAGCAAAGTCCGTTGCATTTTCAACATGCTGTTTCTATCTAGATTGTATATCAAGCGTAGCGAGACATGCTACATTTCTATAATACTGAACTATTACAAGCATTTTCCAAATTTTGGTTTTATGTCGACAACTAATAGCATACAAGTTATAGCGCTGTAGATTGACATTATTAATCCACCTTCGAATTACTTTGATACAATCATTAAAAGAAATTATTATTTACTTACGATATTATCATTAAGAGAAATTGTGATAATGTCATAGTAATACCATAATGGCGTCATAATGAAAATTGCAGTGTTAATAAAAGCTCATTCAATTTTAAAAGTTTAAAGTAAATATATTTTTATAGGTACATATTTTCCATTGAAAACTCTCACACTGTATACTTATGTACATAAGTATACAGTATATTCATCAAACAGTTGTAATCTCGATGGTTCTTTGTTAGAAGTTATCACATTAAAAAATATATATGTTTCAATTTAGAACTTATATTATTACTATCCGTAAATCCTAGATTGATGTATTTCAAAAATCACGAGGGAATAGTATTTTTCTACTACCTATCGAGAATTTTATAATAACAATATGTCAGCATAACGTCTTAACGTTAGCTTACATGTAGACTTATAGAAAAGCTCTTTTCGGATTCTACTACGGTTGTCGAATTTCTTTTAACGTTTCACTATTGCGCATCAGCTCTTTCAGAAAGGTTCTAAAGATTAATTATTACACCTGCGACGTCTACATCTTTACATATCCATGCATTATGTATTCAGCATATCTCTTGAGCTTATATACATCCTCTTTCGTTGAAGGTTTTTGCTGGTGCTTATTACTTTAAAGGATTCCTTTATTATTCAAATCCAACTTCATAAAATTAATATTGTGACCGTCGTGTTGCTCAAGATGTCTCTCTGTCATATGTTTCTCTTGTGCTTTTTAATTCGACACCGCATATTTCGCCCTGTTTGTCCCATGTAGTATTATTGTATGATTTGTCTTATCCCTCAACCATTTATACCACGAAGACTTAAAGAATACATTCTGAATAAAGTTAAATTATAAACAATCCAAGTACTACCTAATTTACTTGGAATGGACATATTTATGAACAAACTATTTCCAATATATAAATTGTACTTATATGTTGTTGTATGTGTACTAGTCGTTTTTGCTGTCATATAGACCTTGAATCCAAATGGAATTTGGTGCCTGTATTTCGTTAACTAGTGCCTATCCTCAGGATAGTGCTTTAGATTATTGCTGCGCGAAGACTGGTGTATGTATACGATATACAAGATTATTCAAGTAGGCAAAAACCGAAAGATGTTTCTACTATATGTATATAAAATTATATCACACCAAGTTGTTCACCCAATTATTTCTTTTTGTCCAATTTTTTGAACACCTAATGTTATTTTAATAGTGAGGAGTAGTATCGACTACTTCAAAGCGTAAAGATCGTATGGAGCCCGACATTATTATGTATTTAACCCTCCGTCGGGCGCAGCCGATCTGTGATATCCGGCAGTCACTTTTTTCTTTACCCTTTCGTGGTTATTATGAATATAAACTCGGACTCCCTGATAACTTCCTAACTCCAAACCACTCTTCTGGATATGGTGTCGATTTCTTTTAGTGCATTCCCTAATTTTGCATGGGCTGCTCGGATCTTCTAGATGCATTGCGCCCGATTACGTCATTATTTTTATTTTCATATTTCATCAGATTTCTTTTATCATTTAAATTAATAATATCTTTTGGGATCTCTACACATACGCATTCTATCTTTTTACGGTATTATTATTAAAAACTAACACATTTGGGTGTTAAATAATTGGTTTATACTAAACATCGTTACCAACAAAGTGACGTTTATTTTTGTTTGGAATATGCTAAAATGATAAAGAGGATTTATTTATTCTTTACACTTAAATAGACAAGTACTTATAATATTTCTGTGTAATTCACGTCCAATATCTTTTTATATAACATGACTTTTACATGAAAAAATAAGTGTTTTTCTTCTTTATTCAGAATATTGGTCAATACTCCTTCCTGTTTGTATTTTGTCGTTAAAACAGACAAAAACTTGTCAATAGCTGGTTCTCCTATAAAAATCTTCCAAAATTATGGTTTCACATGAGTGTTCACATTAAATGAGTTCTTCTGTGTACATTTAATTATTGCGACTAAAAACTAGTGTGAAATATTTACCATTGTATTGGATTAATTAAATAAGCGTTTAATTAAGTCTCCAACTCATTAAAATCTAAATTATGTAATATTTGATTATGGGATCTCTCAGATCCATTGCGCCCGAATGTGTTTGGCTTCATACTGCGCCCGATTCAAGGTTAATACAAACTATAAACATGCTTCCAATGGTTTCCCTATTTAAACTGACTTTATATATCCTTTGCATCTAAAACTAATAGAAGTTTGAAAATATTAAACATAAAATATATAGTATTGGCCAAAATGACTTGTCTCTTCGACTTCTTTAAAAATTACAAAGTCCAAAGCTTTTAAAGTCTTTTTAGTGTTGATGTAAACAGTAAAATATCTTCTAACAGGTTTTAGGCTTTCATGGTTGAAACTGTCCGTAGATTTTCGGAATATTATCTGAGCTATCCTATCGTAGTCTAAGGAGCTATGTTCCTTCAAACGGTTCCTGTTTCATTGCTAATTCGTAATTGCGTAATTTCATTAGCTTTGATGAAATCATCACTGAAGATGCTATCAGCAACGATACGCGAAATATTTGTAGAAACACAGCTCTTTGAACTATGACAGAATATCTGTAGAATTTCTTATTCTTCTAAAAATACAAGATTGTAACACCTTGGGAAACACAATTTTGCGCTCATTCGTTAGACAAGATAAGAGATTTCCTAAATCGTGAATTAAATTAGTGTTGTTTGACTTGAAAAAATTATATGTAAATTCCTTTTCGAGTATTTGAGAAACGCTTCATATGGTCGCATAATCTATGTATATAAATATTTGTCGCTCAACAACAGATATTTGTATTAATTTCTCTATCGACTAAGAAATATGCTGGTATACAATTCAGTGTATATATTTCATTTAAAGAAAGGTATTGGTAATATTCTTTCAATTATTAAAAGCTGAAAAGTTTGCACTAACTTTTTGTACATAAAAACATTTATTCATTACTTAATACAGTAAAACAAAACAATCATTAAAACAAAATAACTAAATAAATAATTTACACTATTACCTCACTTGTTGTTTAACTGAAATCATTACCTAATTAACTTTGTCACTTAAATAATAATAAAGACCGAGAAGAAAATGATGTATTCAAACTACAAACTTATTTTTTATTATAACTACTAATGACATCTTGATAATTTTGGCTCGTACATGATGAGATTAGTCGTGTCGTGCTTTTACTGCTAAAATTCAAGAACAGGGGAAATTATTGATGTTACTAGAAGATTTATGACAAAGGGGAAAATTATATTGCAGTCCCAAGCTTTCTTGTCGTGAAAATAGGATGACGGTGTTTATATACGGACGTAAAATTTAAATAAAGATTAATGTGGGGTTATATTTAAGTATAATTGGTGGATTTGTATGAATTAGCTAGAGGAATTTAGGTAGAGGAATAATTATTTCGGAGCGAGACCACCCCCATATTGCCCTATCAAATACTATTAATTTCATCGCTATTTACCAAATAAAAACCTCTGTTATCTTGCTGATAAACGGAACAGTCTACCTGAGCCTAAGCATAAAAACAGGCCACGGTATGTTTTGAGATTATTTATTTGGCAAATAGCGGTGAAATAAACTGTACATACATATTATAGCTTGCATTAAATCTGAATCTAAAAATTATTTCTATTAACAGTTTTTGCTATATAAAACTATAAAAATACATAAATAATTTAAAGTTACTAGTATGTAATTTAACTATTTGCATATTATTGTTTTTTATTGAAAGGTCTATAATCATTAGTAAAGCAAAAACAAAACCAGTGGAGATCTATACTTTTACATTCTGCCATAAACGACATGTCAGAATTAAGGTACAGCTTGTCAATAATAGGAAAAGTGTGAGATTTCTATGTATGCCTAGAAGAAAAAGTGAGGTAGCACTCGAAGAGAAAATGATTCAGAATTCTCAATGCGACTGAGTAAAGACCAGTCTATTTATTGCATACTTCGTGGGCGGTCTGATATCGGAATTTTGAGACTTTTTCCTATTCTTGACAAGCTATATATCTGTGAGTCCTGTAACTCATTATATTATAGTGTATTAAGGTGATTGGTTTTATAGATTTCGTTCCAATACCATACATAAAAAATCAAGGTCTGCAAAACTATTAGACCAATTGACCAACAAATTCAGTTCGAAAGAAGACTACTGAGAAAAATCTTTGATTTAATAAGTGAAAAGTGTATATTAATAAGACAACTACAAACTCTACTAACTGTGAAATGGGACATTTTAGTCTGTTGCTGTAGTGATAATGCCAGATAAGAGACTCAACAAATGGCTCTTAGTAGTAGTATGCAGTACAGAAAACCAAAAGGGATGCCGCTACCAAAATGGAAAGAAAATATAACAGAGGATCTCTTATATTCTTCTCTTGATGGAGTTGGTCTAAATTATTGAACCAATGCCATCAAGAAGGAATATGACTAATATAAAATATCCAGCTGGTCTAAATATATTTCTATCAGTAAACAAGATCATGTCTTCAATTATTTACTTCTACTAAAATTATGTTATTATGACAATCACATAAACCAGCACAATATCATCTTAAAAGCCAGTCATATAACTATTGATAACTGTCACGAAACTATGGAAAATTACGAAATACTTTCATCACACTCTCGTTGAGAATGTTGATGATAACGTGGAAGCAACATGCTCACCGAAGTTACTCCTAATATATAAAATGATATACTTAATTATGCATTGATCAATACTCAACAAATATCGTTTATAAACTGTCTGTTAACTACTTGGGTGTGGCCAGTTCTTCTAAAGATAGACGTTAGATAGAGGGGTTAAGAAGAAGACAGTATATATTTCTGTGCACAGATTGCTTGTCTAATACAAATATAAATTCATATATTATAAGTGAAGCATCTTCTACTTCTCACTTGAGGGAGGGAATGGTGGAATGGACCGTCAGTTTCTCTCACGCTTAACGTGTGCGTACGTTTTTTAACGTACATATAACGAATAACACTGTCACAGAATCCTGTAACATTTGCTGATAATTCTGGTAAAAGAAGGAAATCTATTAAACGTTTTCAAGACCTCTACAATGACCATACCAAAGGTAACGCTGCTGGAAATGGAAGAACAGTCGACGCGTTAAATAACTCTTTTAATAATGTTAAAACTGATAAAATTTAAATGATATAAAGAACAGTGGGATTTTATGCTTTATTTTAAACAATTTCTTGTATTTTATGTACAGTTAATTTAAACATGAAATAGATGTTTTCTATAATGTTAATGTTACTTAATATTAATATTAGTAATTTACCTATATATATTTTTGATTTTACCCCACAAGATTTTAAGTACGCTAAAACCATATTTTATATACCCAATATTCAATCCAAGCTTTAGTCACTTTTCAGTTCAAACTGACATTTTATCTGAGTTTATAGTGTTATAATAATTTTTCGATCCAATTAATTATAGGTAGAATAGATCCAATTTTTTATATTTGGCTTACAATTAATAATATTTTCCAAATTATTTGTGAGGAAACTGTGTCACATATTGAAAACATGTTAAGCTATATAGCTGAACATGTTTTCGGGTCAAATTTAAGCAAAACCTAATAAACACTTTAGTAAGTCTTTTAGTAAATCTGTTAGTAAATCTAACTCAAACTCATAAATTAGTAGCTAATGATTAACAGTTAGTCAAGTCTCAATCCAACTAGGCAGCCACAAATCGGGGTTGAACCTTCACCTGATCCTGAGGTACTGTGTTGTCCTGTCAAGCTGGAACGCGACCCTTCTCCTGGTTTCAGTTGAGGCACCGAAGCCACTGACAGCTTTCCAGGGCTGGACTCTCGATTGAATAAATAGTCAAAATCCGCGGAATGCCTGTTTCTCGGTGAATTTCTCGGACTGGCGGATTTTGCACGAAAAAATCTGATAACCGGCGACTTTTCTCGTTTTATAATCGGTTTTTCAACTCTAACAGTTTCAACTTGGTCACTGCGCGTATTAATAATATCACTACGAGGAATTTCGATTCTTTCCCGGCTTACCGTTGGGAAAATGGGAGGAGAAGGTTTTTTTTCACTTACTGGGGATTGCGATCGTGGACTAATTTTTACAGGTTTCTTTTCCTTTTTTCGATCCGGTCTAACGGGGGGGAGCTCGGGGGTTTTGTCTCGACTAGAGGAAGGTCTCAGGAACGATCTAAATGAACTACTACTAAGTTTGTTTGTATTTTTTATACTTTGGGTATTGGTAGATTCAGATGCGGTTCTATCCCTAAGGCTCAAGTTGGCCAATTCGCATGCTACTTTCTCTTTGCTGCTACTAGGTTGGCTGCGCGATTTCGATGAACTAGAGCTTTGTTTGCTAGACTTACTCGACTTGTTGCTGTTGGAATTAAAGGCGCGTTCTGGAGTTTTCCCGCGAACTTTCGAGCTATCGAGTGAACCGTAACCGCTAGTACTAGACTTCTGTGGGTTATTTGACTTAGATTTACTACTTTTACTGCCGTTCGCGTTTGGTTCCGGATATTGCTCGCGAGATTTTGACCGATCAAGAGAACCTGTGTAGCTTTGCCCAGGCTTTGGATTCGACGGGGTCTCGTTGGGGACCGGCTTCTTGCCTTTTGTGGGAGCGACAGAGCTAGTTGACGGAACGCTATGTTGTTGTATTCGTTCCTCAGTCGCTTCAAGGGAGGTAGTTCTAATGGGTATATTTGCCCGGCTATCGGATGAAGGGGATAAGGGTACGTAGATAAGGCGACCATACGACAGATAGACTACTTCATCTGCCGGAAATATGACATACATGCTCTAATAGGCAGCCACATTGCGAATCTGCGCTCTGCAGTACAATGAGAAATGTTTTCAACATTAATGGTCTCATACGTAACTTTCCTCGCAATTATCACGGCTCGTATATAAGCGAACTTTCAGCACTGACACTAAACTTCACTAAACTCGTTTCGATTTTAACACCTATAAACAAAAACAGACAGATGTAGAGTTACATTAAAAATTTGTTACAATTTATAATTAATATCAACATGTACTTGATGCTGTTTTGTTAATTACAATATATAAAAACATATCCAAAAAATTGAATGGAATAATTACACAGAGTGTTGGCTTAGTCTGGATTGACTTTCATTTTTATATATATCAATGACAATATTATGTGAGAAAATAACATGCATACAAATAGGATATGTATACTATTTCCCTTTAAATATAGCACATTAAAGGCGATATCCAAAAAATATTTACATATATTTAATCATTTATGTGTATACCTACTTATGCATCTCGTAAACACAGAGTTTGTGTTCCTTTTAATAATCTCTGGATTATAAAACCCATTTGTTTATATCTCATAAATTTTTTTAATCCTATTTATTTGAATATGAAGCTGTCTCCATTGCATTTGACTATCACAATCTTGGATGGAATCCAAGCGCTGGCACTGACAATGTCACTGAGAATGATGTAAATCCTCTGTTGATGTACTCTTGATGTATGTCCTTCGGCTTTATATTTGGGTTTCGATAAAGTTGTGTGGTAGTTTATTTAAATTCGGTATAAGATTTATATTTCTCCAGGTAAATACAAATTTAGGAATAATAAAGGAAATACTTATAATATAAAATATGTTATGCTCCTAGTTATAAAAATGTAGGTAGTCATCTTTTAAAATATAATCGGGATGCCCATGAAATGCTTCATTCTAATTATTAATTAATGTATTATTCTTTATTAAATAATAATAACATGATATTTATTTAAGAGATGTTAGAAATAAATACTTAATGACATATTTAGCCGCTCACATATTTTAACTGTTAAATATTAATATTCAGCTTTGAATAATAATATTTAATTGACATAATTGAATGAATTGACATATTGAATATATTGAATTAAATATTTTAAAACAAAAAAAATCATTAAAATGTTAAGTACAAATAGGTAAAGCATTTATATTCTGCACCTTCATATGGTTTACAAATTACAATACGTTTAAAATGGCCTCCATTATTCAAAACATAATTTTCATACAGTCATTTTTCAATTGACCAGACAGATTGAACCAGTGCTACTGTTATTTTGATTCAATTAGAAAATAACCTTACTGATTTCAATACATTAAAATTATTACCAACTTTTACCTCTAAAAACCTCCACAAAATTAGAATTCAAACATCAAGGTAACCATAAATGATCATAATACGTTTAGCTGTCACATTATTTCACTAAATTTTTCAGAACAATAGTGCTGCTTGTAAAATTTGTACTGTTTTTGAGGAATTTGTAAACGTGTTTCAGCCGCATAATAAAAGTAAGTCAATAAATAGTAATTATTAACTTTTATTACCGAACTTTAATGGGAACAATCTTTATTTGCCATCAATTCTTATTTTCCCACCAAAGTCCAAATTTCTTTTTAAAAATTTCTACTGAAAATAAATTTAAATAAATATCTCATCAGTATGTAGTATGTGATTAAATAAATTAGGGTTTTCGTCGTAGGTTAACATCCTATAGGTTAACATCGTGGTTGTAAGTTAACATCCTGTGATTTTTTATAACTCTTAATCTATATTATTAATTATAGTAAAAATATTTTCAAAATTAAATAAAGCATCAAGTTATTCATTCTAGTTTGCTCTAGTGCATGTTTTTTTGTTATTTTGAATTATATAGTTTCCCTCATTTCCCTCACAAGTCATATGAGAGAAGTGAAACCGAAAGATTTGGGTAAAGTGTAATAATATTTTCTCTTTGTCTATATTTTTATTTTTTAAATAGTCACTGAAGGCACTGAATATAAATTATAACTTATATATGCTTATATAACTAAATTTGCGTATACGTAGCTTTCAAATCAGATTTTAAAATTAGCCCGTGTCAGATAGAGTACGTTAATAATACGTATTAGAGTAATAAGATTGTTATAGATTGATATATATTGATATAGATTATCCAAAGATTCTCATAATAGTTTTAAATGCTATTTCAATTAACTTGGATTTAGGTAGGGTACTTGCACTTAGACACATCTTGAAACTAAAATTAATTACTTGTACAAGCTTGTCAAGAATAGTAGAAAGCGGGAGATTATTTCTGTATGCGTAGAAGAAAGAGTGAAGCAGTATTCGGAGAGAAGAGGATGCACTTTGCTCGCGGCTAGATCGAACTACTATTCCCACTCATACTCAGTGTAACTGAGTATGAGTGGGAATATCTCAGTGTAACTGAGTAAAGACCAGGCTATTTACTGTGTGCCTCATGGGTGGTCCGATATAGCAGTATTGAGACTTGTTCTTATTCTTGACAAGCTTGTACCTCTATCAAATCATTTGATTCTGATAATGTATTTCTGAAGCAGATCGATGAGACTTCAATTAAAAAAAGAAAGCGTCAACTTTCTATGCTATACTAAATCGAAGTTTACAGATTTAGCCCATCATCACGTTGTAGTTACAATTACTATAACATCGTCAGCAGATGATTAAAAATAATAAACCTTTTCTGACACATACCAACTGGATATTGTAATCCCCAATCTAACCTAATAAATGCAAGAGTCAATGAACCTGAACTATCAATACTAAAATTTAAGTTCGAGTACCAAATCGAAGAGTACGCGTAAGAGCAAAAATAGACCAGTTTATGTTTCCCAGCACTTAATGGTCTACTTATTTACTAGCCTCCGGGTCTAGATTCATTAGAGGATTTCACCTAGCGTATTTTATTAGCACTAATTTGCTGTCACGTCTTAAAATTTAATTTAAAAATCATATAAATCATAGCTCCGTGGTTATAAGAGTCAATTAACTTGGCAGTTATTATTTATACCCCAGGAAGTGGCTCGCAAATATTTGCACAGGCTCTGATAGCGGTAATATCCAGACTAATATTATGTTCGGATCATCATATTGCCATACTTCTTTTGACAATGCGCACATAATAATGCGAAATGAATGTGTATGCAGGAGATAACATTTTCATAGAAGTGAGCACTCACCGAGAGAGTGTAGACGGTGCAATAATCAATTTTATGTGTACTCTATCTGGTTTTTAGGTCGTCAGAGCGGATGGGGTTATATGTGAGATAACTATGAATGTAGTACAAAAACATTCGGGCAGATGAAAAGGTTGTAAAAGATCACAACGGTTTTAATATTTTACCGACTGTGTAAACACCAATTATTGTTGTTGGAAATGGGGTGAAATGAAAAATTTGCATATTAGCATCATTGAATAATATCTTTGATAATTGAGATATACAAGGTATTTTCGAAATAAGCATTCAATGTTTTACATCTTATTACATCTATATAATACAGCCACTTAAGGACTTGCAGAACCTTGTTCTGCAAAGGTGATAGGTGATTCCAATAATCGTTTCCATTGAATACCTTAAGACGATTTAATACGAGCTTATTTAATTTTGTTCGTAAAAAGTGTCTCGCAGTCGCAAAAAGTGGCTCGGTCATGGCGATTTTCTTTTTTTAGGTACATATTTTTTTAATATCCATATACAGGGTGAGCCACGGTGGATGGAGTATTAAAAGTATATGGAGAACAGATCTACCGATTGCATTTAAATATTGGTTACCAAAATAGTCGAGTATGACCTATGCAACTAAAATATTTTCGAAAGTGCGGTGTTGCCACTTATACGTAAAACCGGCAACATCTTCGTTATATTGAACAGAATACCTTGCATATTCTTGCATTTTTTGGATTGTTGTCTCTTTCTAAGTAACTTTTGTTAATATTTCCCTATATTTATCTCAAGCCGTTATCGAGATAATAATTCTTTTCTGAATTTATTGCCAAAAATTTTACTTTCAGTAAATCGTGTTTTCTCCTACCCACGCAGCAATTAAAAAATAATTTTTCAGTTGTGGCTAGGCAAGGCCTGGTGGCATCTTATTCATTAATCAAATGTTTCCAATATCATACAGGGTGAGTTAGAAAATGTTCTCTATAAGTGACTTAGAGAAATGCACGGTCAATTTTTTAACTAATTCGGAAAGGTGATACATTTACCTATTTAAAAATGTTAATGTACCCTATACCTAATGTGCACCGTTTTCGATATATAGGCTTTTACTTTTCTGTAACCCTTCCAAGAATATTATATCTTTTGGTATGTTGTCATAACGGGTGGGCAATGAAATTTTTATTTTATCATTTTGTAATGACAAGAGACATGCTATTTTTCTAAATAAATTTGACATTAGTAATATTTGCACTTAATTTGAATAGATGTAGCACATAAATGTCAGAAAATAATTATACAAACATAGCTTTAATGGATTTGTTTATTATTCATGGACAGTGCAATAAGATTATCAACAGAAGTTGTGGAATATTTAATGAGATGTATCCGAATTTGCCGCAGATGAACAACAGAAAGTTTCTACAAATTCAGAGGAATTCTATAAATTTTGGTTCGTCATTAAGAGAACAATAACAACAGTGTCAGTATTAAGAAAGAATAATACCTAAGCAGCAATAACAGTAATAAAGGATATAAGTAGCAATAACAGGTAATACTAATAACTAATAAAATGTATAAAAATCTTAAAACTATTGTAATAATTGTTCAAAATGTTGAGCGTTAACTTCCAGACACTTTTGTATACGACGATGGACAGCGTCTGTTGTAGCAGCTCTTATATCAGCGGGGTCCAAGTTTTCAATCTCTTGAATCACTCGACGTTCTAATTCTTCCCTGTTGTGGACTGGAGATTTATAAACTCTATCTTTGAGAATATCCCAAAGATAAAAATCTAACGGATAAAGTCAGGGGACCTCGGAGGCCAATTCTGCGGTCCAAAACGTCTAATCCAACGGTCATCGAAAATGCGGTCCAACTCCATACTAATTTCATATGTACAATGTGGAGGAGCTCTGTCGAGTTGATACCAACAAGTTCTATATTTTTCAAGTGACAGATTATCAACGAAGTCTTCCACAATTGTTCTAATTACATTTAAATATTTTCTGGAATTCAATTTTTCGTCGTATATGTAATATTTTATTTTATCATCCATTAACATACAAAAAACATTGAAACTAAATTTAACTTGAAAACTCCCACATTACAGCCTCTCTAGTAATGTGGGGGTTGTCTGTGGCCCAATGGTGACGATTTCGTGTGTTACAAATCCCTTCCCTAGAAAATTTGGATTCATCAGTCCATATAATTTTCTTTAAAAAATTGGCGTCCTCTTGCATACGTACTAGCAACATTTCACAAAATATTCTCCGTAGATAATCCTGAGGCATGAGCAATTGGACTCTTGTAAATTTATAATTATGCATTTTATGGTTTGCTAGTATTCTTCGAATGGATGAATATGGCAATCCTAAATCCTGTTCAGCACAACGTATGGAATACTGGGGATTTACATGAAAATATACTAGCACACTGATTTCATTTACCTCGTCAGATGTCACAGGTTTCGGTAAATTTCTTGGTTCTCTTAATGACGAACCAAAATTTATAAAATTTCTCTGAATCCGTAGAAACTTTCTGTTGTTCATCTGCGGCAAATTCGAATACTTCTCATTAAATATTCTACAAATTCTGTTGATAATCTTATTGCACTGTCCATGAATAATAAATAAATCCATTAAAATTGCGTTTCTATAATTATTTTCTGCCATATTTGTGTTACAGCTATTCAAATTAAGTGCAAATATTACTAATATCAAGCAAAATAGCATGTCTGTTGTCATTACAAAATGATAAAATAAAAATTTCATGGCCCACCCGTTATGACAACATACCAAAAGATGTAATATTATTGGAAGGGTTACAGAAAAGTGCCTATATATCGAAAACGGTGCACATTAGGTATAGGGTACATTAACATTTTTAAATAGGTAAATGTATCACCCTTCCGAATTAGTAATAATATACTGGGCATTCCATTTAAAAAAAAATTGAGTTTCGTGCATTTCTCTAAGTCACTTGTGGAAAGCATTCTCTAACTCACCCTGTATGATATTGGAAATATTTGATTAATG
Source organism: Rosalia funebris (assembly GCA_037954035.1). NCBI lineage: Eukaryota > Metazoa > Arthropoda > Insecta > Coleoptera > Cerambycidae > Rosalia > Rosalia funebris. The sequence goes on from JAZFAV010000021.1 coordinate 437,195, forward strand.
AAGAAGATGCCCCCAGGCCTTGCCTAGCCACAACTGAAAAATTGTCTTTTAATTGCTGCGTAGGTAGGAGAAAACACGATTTACTGAAAGTAAAATTTTTGGAAATAAATTCAGAAAAGATATTATTGTCTCGATAACGGCTTGAGATAGATATATAACCAAAAGTTACTCAGAAAGAGACGAAAATCCAAAAAATGCAAAAATATATAGGGTATTCTATTTAAAATAACGAAGATGTTGCGGGTTTTACGTATAAGTGGCAACACCGCACTTTCGAAAATATTTTAGTTGCATAGATTATACTCGACTATTTTGGTAACCAAAATTTCAAAGCAATCGGTAGATCCGTTCTCCATATACTTTTAATACTCCATCCACCGTGACTCACCCTGTATATTTTACGCTATCAGTGTTGGACTTGTAACAACGTTATCGACAGTTTTTTTAATGACAAAGAAGTTGTATGCAAATAGGATTCCTGTACTATAATAATAATAACTTTATTGCTTATCAAGATATACAAACTTAATACACATATGCAATTTGTTAATAAACTAAAGCAACTAATAGTAATTAAAAATGGTTGTAGGTATAGTTTATTTCATCGTTAATTGCCAAATAAATAATCTCAAAACATACCATGGCTTATTTTTATAGCTAGGCTAAGGTAGACTGTTCTATTTATCGGCAAGATAAGAGAGTTTTTTATTTGGCAAATAGCAATGAAATGAATAGTACATCCTAATAGCATATTTATTTATTACTATTACAATATTTTGTATTATTCTATGTCACTTGGGTACTTGATTAGCATTATGATATAGCACTTGGCTATGATTAAGCGACTCAGTAATTTTAATTATTAAATTTTGGTGATGGGAAATGATTGTGGGAAAAAGTGGCTGTGGTGAATTATTGAATAGTAAGTATCTTATGGTATCTCATCTGTAAGTAACCACGGTCAGTTAGAAATAAAATAGAACCAAATCTTATAAATTTTGGTATAATAAAGACAATTATACAATAGAAGATCGTCCTGTTATTCTTGTCAGATACACACTTGAATGTACTATGTTACTGGCTGTGCAGAAATCAACTCTCATAAAAACCAACTTGCGAAACTGCATTGGAGCTCACAAGGTGTCACTCATTTTCTGTGAAATTCCTTGATACTCATACGAACTGCAATTAATTTGTAGCAAAAGCATAGTAACAATAATCTTGAATTCTCAAACCCGGGCATTTTCTCTACCAGGGCCATTTTTTTAAAATGGTTTAGTGTATAAACAGAATTGCAGACATTGTGCATCAGAAAACAATCATAGGGTGATGGAGAGACATGCAGTTTCCAGAAAAAGGCAACGTGTAGACAGGAACTGTTAGTACTGTAATTGTAGCCTTTGTTTATTGGCTGTGCATTAATTGTTGGAAAGTATTCTAAGTTGCTACAACATCACATATTTCCATCACTTGTGACACTGCATAGAGAACTACCAAACAATGAAAATTAAGCCGTAGCTAACTCCAATGGACTATTTCTGTGTGTTAAATAACATTTTACAATACTTTATGTTTCAAATTGCACTTTGCCAAGAGGTAAATGATAGATAATATAAACAATTAATTTAATGTATTTGTTTGTATTAATTATTATTCTCCATTACATTATTCTGATTAAGTTCCTAAAATAGTGTCGCTCAAAACTATTTTTATGTAACCCTTACCACATAAAATGTGTATTCGATTCATGATACTTAAAAAAAATATTAACAACCTCTCTATTAAAACTCTCAATTATCTATCTTAAACAACACCTTCAAATAAGGATGTTGCTATATAGAAAACTATGGATAATGTCATAACTCTAACAGTGATGATGTAAAATAAATACAGATGTACCAAAAATGCAAATTTAAAAAAAAAAAATAGAAACAAAATAGACCACTTCGAAAATTATTTTCCTTACTCAACAGTTGCATCAAATTTGTTCTAACTTTTATATGCTCACTAAATATTATCTCTAGTTTATATATCGATACTAATGCTCACCGCTTTGAGTGAAGGTGTTACTTGCAATATATTCATCAGGTCAAAAGTAAGCTAATAAACTCAGCACGATTGAAACACCGTGGATTCATCACATGTTAAAATTTTTTAACATGGATATTACTTTAATCTAATATACGTTTTATATCATATAGCTACTAATTTATTAAACTTATTGCTGGAACAAATGAACCCGTTATGAAACAAAATAAGATACAAATTGCATGTCCCCAAATTCTGGTCAAATTAAATCTGGCGTAATAGGGGGAAAAATAAATTTTGAATGAGCTAATCGATAATCAATTTTTAATAACATACAATTTGAAATAAAAATGTATATATTTATTGCTTTTATATATACAAAACATTTAAGTTATTTATAAATTTCAATAACATTTAACTTTTAATAGAACATCATCAAATACATTATTTGGAACGGAATTATCATTATATAAGACGTGGGATAAAAGTAACATAACAAGAAACATCATCTGTATGAAATATTTAATACCGAGAAATAAGAAACTCGACGGTAAGTTGGAAGTACTGCCCAAGCGAAGTCGCATTGCGTAATGGTATGGTATTGATATACCAATGAAACAAAAATGTTTATTTCTAATGTATACCAGAATTTCGTTTTAATATTATTTCAGATCGATATATAATTTTATACAGCTAATTTTTTTTGTTTAAGTATGTAATTATTTATTTAATAGAATAAATCAACAACATAATCATACATTACATAATACATAGTATTATGTAATCTGACATTACATAGAGGAATATTTTAAATCCTGTTCGACGATATTAAACATATGGGAAATAAACTAAAATATATTAAACAAGAAATCTAATAAGATTCGTCAGAATTAGGTTAAAACTTATAGTTTACAGTCTAATTTTTTTTTGCTATTAGCTAGTTGTTTCGAATAAGGGAACAGGAATATTTGATACAATGTCTTCATGTAAAATGAACAACACAATCTATGAATTTCATTGATCCATTGTGAAAATAATATGAAGGGTAGTCGTAATGTAATAACACTGAGGTCATTGTTCACTGCCTTAAAATATGTCCTAATATGAACTGACGAATATAAAGGAAATATAAGATTACGTTTAATTATATTATATTAGTATAGCTACTTACAATACTTTTTATGTAATTATAAATATATTATTATTCTCCTGATAATGTATAGTTGGATTATTATACACATATGATTTGGCACATTTAGTTTGTATAATGATTCACAGTAACAGTAGTCACAGGTAACAATCGTATGAATCAATCAACTGACATTTTTGAACAGTGTCGTGCCGAAAACACATTTTAGGATAACAGTTAGTACAATACAAATCCGTCAACCTATGACAGAGTAATGAAAAGGTTCTCTATAAAAACATTCAATGGAAGTGATATTTCCACCAAAATTAATGAAATAAATTCAACAAAAATTAAAATAAATGAAACAAGAAAGAAATAAATTTTACAGAAATATTGAGACGCCAATGAATCAAATTATACAATAAAGCGAAAACGTGACTTCATAATTGCATTTTTTTCGGCAAATTATTAACTGTCTATGCCGTACGTAGTTGGTTGAAATATATGTCGCTAGACATACGTGCTGGTAATTGTGGTATTAGTAACAATTGCGAGTGGTGTAGCATGTGATCCGTGCGTCGGCACTAAATTGATACACGCACGAAGATCCATTATACAAATTGTAGATGTTTTGTACAATGTGTACTGGTGTTCTTTATTATGACTAACTTTCATTCTTCACCCATGTTCACCAAATAATTATGAATGTTTAATGACTTTGGAATTAGAAATACAACATCCTTTTTTAACGTTGCCGGTTTAAAAAGCTTGAATTGAACTAAAGCCGAATTTTGTTATTTAACCTACTTCATAGATTCATCAGGTTACTAAGTATGTTTAATATACGTATTGCTAGGATTGGTTCTCGTGTGTAAATCGTATTTTATATTATTGTTGTTGTCATTAGGGAAAGAACATTTTAATTCGATTAATGTATTATAATAATTATAACAGTATTAATGTATAATAATAATCATTATTACTTACATATTTTTACTTATGTAGTGTTAATAAGTACGGTACAAGTAAAACTATCTTCAGACATTTTCATTATGCCTTCATAGTACAGTGGGAAAGTTAATTTTCACATACATTACACGTAACCAAGTACCATTGGGAAAGAATATAAATAATTCACTTTAGAAATATTCCTCGGAAATATAGACAACACTGAATACATTTTAGAGTTAATTATGCCCATAGTCAACTGAGGACGTAACTATTTAAAGACACAGAAATTAATTAACACTAAGATTAATTAATCATTGGATATATTTTAGGGGAATATATCGAAAATATCTCATTATATTCTTTCTCGACAATACATTGAATAATTACGTTTTAACATAACACTGTTGCTTCATTTAAATTTGGATACATATAGTTGTAATATATTCACAGTACTGAAACGTAAAACGTATACAATATTTGTTTTACAGAATCGTATTTGAGGTAAAAGATGTGGAACATATGAACGTTGGGAGAACAGGGGTTGTGGTATGTTTATAAAAGGATATTAGAGAGGGCGAAAGAGAACAGAGTAAAACCTCTACACATTGCAGTGGAAGTGTTAAACATGAAAGTTACATTACTGTTATGAAACTCTCACAGCATCTGCGTCAAATAAGAAGAGGATAAATTACTCTGTACAATTGTTGGTAAAAACTTAACCTTTGAATCGTATTCCGTATATCAAGTTATAGAGTCAGAATAATTGAGAAGCTGGCGAACAAAACGGTATAATTACGCTTCTGGTCAAAATATTTTTCTTTTAATCCCGACGTTTTTCACCCACTGAATGCAAATTTTAACTCATTTCGAAGCAAAATTACCCAAAACTGTATTAAAACTGACTCTAAAGCTCATGACCTTGATCAAAGCGGAGCAATTCCAGTAAAGTTTCAACAGTTTTGAATAAGCGAGCACGTTTTTGTTCAAAAATTTAATAATTTTCATACAAATTTGAAAGATGTCAATTAAAACGAAATAAGTGACATCCATTTCTTTGCACATTCAGTACTGTTTTTAATGAGGCTAGACCAGCTTTTGTTTTTATAAGTAGAAAATAAGATAAAGTCTGTGGTCAAAGAGTGTAATCTGTGGTTATCAGCTGTTTTAGTTCTTGGTTGTCGATTGTTTATTCGAAGCTATTGAATTATTTTGGATTTTCCCAATTATTATTTACAACTGGGAACAGTATCAAGAATTAAGTTGGTATAAAGAAATTTTAGGCAGTTCACAGGAAAGCAATGAAGGTGAGAGGGAAGATGATGAAGGAGGATGTCAGGAAGATGGACACGACGGAGTCGTGTGTGATAAAAGAGACATTGCGATAAAATAGACATTGAGCTCAGTATATAATGAAAGCACTGACAATTTTTTTATTTTGAGAGAGAAGTGACTCATCGTTTCCTTTTCTTTTCAGAAGAGACTGATTTTACGTTCTATGGTTAATAAATTTATGTAAACTGCAATTAAAATGGCTTAATTGCATCCTAGTGGCAAAGAAAATGTAATAATTGCACCGGTCGCAAATAAAACGAAAAAACCACACCGAAAGCACACTGTAAGTATGTCACTCAGTCTTTTGCTCCTTCTGCAAAATTTAATTTCATGTAATTATATCGTTTTGTTCGCCAGCTTCTCAATTGGTTTACGAAGTATATTTAAGCTGAACCACATACTAAGAAATATAGTGTTTAAACTACTTCAGAATTTTTATAATGGAAATATTTACAATAAACGGGGAGCAGTAACAGAACAGAGTTTTTATCACTATTAGTAAATATACAGCGACTACATAATGGTTGGAATAGATTCGACAAAGTCATTGGCGGGCAGGTAGCAGAAAGACGCTCGGATAAGGCCAGTTTATTTTTTAGATATTTTAGATATTTTTTGACGTTATTACGGTTAAACTTATTATATAATTGACCAGAGGCAGATATAAAATATTATGTTGTTTAACGTAACGTTATAAAATATTTAACGTTTGTATTACTCATTTTATTTTATTGTATTTAAACACAATTAGTGAATGTCAATTTAAAGAAAAATCCCCCAAAGCTTTTGGCACCTGCTAGAACTCATACTTTATCAATAAATTACAAGTGAAATTGTCATAAAAAATACTAGACCAAAGTTCTGTTTCTGCCACGGTTCCAAACGTTCAGAGATTTTCTCGAATATTAAGCAAATGATTCCTGTATCCATCGTGGATTCTGTGAGGCCCAACATCTGCTATTCATTTCATCGCTACTTGCCAAATAAAAAACTGTCTTATCTTGCCGATAAACGGAACAGTCTATCTGAGCCTAGCCATACAAACTAGCCATGGTATGTTTTGAGATTATTTATTTGGCAAATAGCGATGAAATAAACTATACCAACATGTATCTAATTACAGTTTCCTTAAGGAAAAATTTGGCCTCATCCGAAAAAAAATATTTTTCGGAAACACATTGTCATTATTACAGCGTATTTGCATTTATTATCGCAAAATTACACTCAACGATCAAAACCATTTTCTTATAATTCTTGAGTCAATGTATATTTACAAGGGTGAAATTTATGTTTATGTAAAATATTAAGCATCATAGCATAACTCAAATTCATATCCAAGTCAATATCACGAGAATTGGAACATGCATTTTTATCAGCTCCTACTAAAATATCCAGTTGGGTATGTGCATTGATTACTTGGCGATCAGCTCTGAATAAACGTGTACATATACATATTCTCTATATTTATCTGTAATTTTATAGTATAGTAGATCATGCTATAGGCAGACAATCTTGATGATCTTCATTAAGGAGAGCGCAAACTTCCATTGTTCTTCTTCTCCAAAAACCAAGCACCATTAGAATTTCAGTGCGATTTTTTCCAAAAGAGTCATTTCTTCGAAAGAGGTTTTTGTCTTTAAATAACAGAAAATAACAAGCATCAACTTAGCCAAGAGATAACTTGATGTAACAGATCTTAAATAAAATTAGTTTTAACTCCTTCTAGACAACATATTAAATAAATAAGTTTTCACAAAACTTTATATGCATTTTATTCGAAATTTTCTTTATTCAACTTAATAAATGGTTTATAATAATAAAAAAAAATGCGCTCTTTCATTGTATTAAACAAAATATAGGAGTTGTAATTTTAAAGAAATGCGTCCCCTTTGACCCTACAAACGTACGCCACTGTACACATAATTAATGTATTTCGAAGGACGATAAATTGAAAATAACTTTTGTCATCTTGGAGTGTTCTTGCAAGAAAAAAATATTTTGCGAGATTTTTCAGGTGTTCCAGATTTCTTTTCCACAGTATATTTAGTATAGTTAATATTATAAAATTAAGTTTTCTATGATTTCTATCTAAATTATATTTAAGCTTAAGTATATAGTTTGAACAATTGTTGTATACCTGATCAATTCTAAAGAAAATTGCATATTTTTACCCTTTCTGCAGTTGAGCAAATCATAAATGAATCACTATTTATTTTAATTCCTCATACGACTTAAAATTTTCAGTTCCACTATTTAAGGTATATGTTAAAATGTCGCCCAGTATTATTACGTTAATATTGTTGATCCCATAGCGAGCCCGTAAGACTTACACGCGGCTTACCGCTATCAAATAGAGGAATTAACTAATTGCCCATAATTAAGGCAATCAATTTAGCCAATTACCTTGAAAATTACGAAAAAAAGTGTACGATCCAATTTATTTTTCATTGAACTATAAACTAATAACTCTTAAATCAATGAGATTTACTACCGCATTCGCCAAATTTGCAATAGACTGACCAGATCGTATTTACGTGATCGTTAAAATTATGTAGCTCAACATAATAAATCATTGGGGATCGACACATAAAACATTTTTTAATGCCTCAAAATCAAGATATTCATGACGAAGCACGAGATCACATTAACTATCCCACATTAAAATAGTGTTTAAATATGTAACTGTAAAGTATTTAAATAACCGAGGTGAACTATTTATAGACGAAATTAACGCATAGACATCTATTTCTGTTTCGGTATCATAGATTTAAAAAAATAATCTCTCTCAAATTGACTAGCAGGCGTGAAATATTAAATTTTGCTCGAAGCACTCCCAAACCTTGAAGGCAACCAATGTGAAATAAAATATAAGAAATACTAATGTACTGTTTAATGTAAAATGAAAATTTATGCGAACCACGTCTCTTGTTATTAGTCTGTGGTGTGTAATTTAGCTATATTAACATCTACAGTTCCCAGAGAGAAGACAGTGTTCCAAGTAAATACCCAGCGAATAGTTTAGTTCATCTCAGAGAGTTATAATAAATGCATAGTAAAGTTATGGAAATAAACCTGGTTTATTTCAGAAAGCAACTCTAACCCCTTACTCAACATAGATCCGCGTACCCACCTAGGGAAATGCACATATTTAAGAGAGAAACAAAACAAACATACACATAAAGTTTGACCTCGTTCTGATAAAGCCGCAACTGAATAATCCAACCATGTCATTAATACTGTGATGCGGGGTGATAGACTAGGCCCTTTCCAGGAGTATCACAATAGATACACATATATTGACCTCTTCTTCTGCAGCCTCAGGCTGTACAACGTAACAATGTCATTTACACTGTGATTCGGGGTGTTGGAATAGGCACTATCCAGGGGTATCATAATAGACACATAGACATTGACCTCGTTCACCCACAGACTCAGGCTGAACTGAGTCTGTAGGCGAATAACAATGTCATTCATACTGTGGTCCGGAGTGATGGACTAGACCTAGTATTGAATAGGGTAGGTCCTATCAAGGAATGTCATAACAGACACGCAGATATTGGCTTTGTTTTCTTAGAGCCTTAAGCTGAACAATCCAACAATGTCATTCATACTGTTTGGGTGATGGACTAGGCCCAGCATTAGGCAGACTAGGTCCTACCCATAGTTATGACAATTTTTACTGTGGTTTGGGGTAATGTACTTGGCCCAGTATTATAAAGACTCAGGCCATATCCATATCAATATTTATGACAAGAGACATACAGAGATTGACCGCGTTCCTATAAAGCCTCAGTCTGAACAATACAACAAAGTCATTCATACTGTTATCCAGATGATGGACCAGGCCCAGTATTATTTACACTGACTCGGCCCTACCCAGGGATATCACAATAGACACACATTGATCTCGTTCCTTTACAGCCTTAGGCTGAACAATGCCACAATGTCATTCATACTGTGGTGTTGGGTAATAGATTAGGCCCAGTATTAGACAGACTAGGCCTTATCCAGGGATATCATAATAGACATAATACAGAGATTGACCTCGATCCTTTAGAGCCTTAGCCTGAACAATGCAGCAATGTAATTCATACTGCGGTTCAAGGTGATGGCCTAGGCCCAGTATTAGGCAGACTAGATCCTATCCAGGAGTGTCACTTTATGGTTGATGAATTACAACGAGTATTTAGTACCTCCCCGTGATCATGAGTTTGTTTATCCTCATCCATATCCAACTTGAAGCTGTAGTTAAAGAAGTTCGATTTCTATTTATCCAAACTATCTTCCAATGCGACAGATATTATTAGACTCGCGTCTGCTACCGAACTGAATGTCAATCGTATTTAGAAAATGAAATATTTTATAAAATTAATACGTCATCTTCTTGCAATAGTTATTTACAGTTCATACTCCTGAAATAGAATTGTCTCAATCCAAGTCTCCCATTGGGTTGTCGTAGATTATTATGTTAAAGATAATTCTGCACAATGTTATTTACTTATAAAAATGTATTTAATGTGAAGATTTGCAGGTCTCCAGATCCTCAAGGATAATGCTATGGAGGTTGAAGACTTGAGATTCTTGTACCTCATTGACTAATTTATCTATGTACTTAATAATAAATTCCTCATGCACAATTTCGCACAGTTGGCGCCTGTCAAATGTGCCTTGCTTTCAGAATATACTCGTGTTAGTTATTAACAAGACAACTTTTTCTGCCTACTCTGCAGCAATTTGTAAGATAGCAACTAATCTTTCATCAATAAATTGAATTATCATAGTAATTTTTTTTCCAACGGAAACTGGAAATAATTTCGTAGGCACAGTAGAACTTAAGAATCCAACAATACAATTTACCACCAATCGTTCATGGTCTCTTGCTTCTCCTTTAATGTACATGTTTCTTTTTCGTACAATACACTTTGGTGTCTTCTCATTATATTTTCATTAGGTATAGTACATACATTTTGTAAAAAAATGTTTTTATTTTATTTTAAATGTTATTAATATTGTAAAAAACTATACAAGACCTCTGACAAGATCTTTAAAAGCATATAAGCTATATATGTGTGTAGTTAAATAAGTAATGGCAGTATAAGTTAGTTATTTATCGTTAAAAATAGTGCTAGACAGTTAACACTTAATTGTCTGATAATGAAAAATAGTTTTCGTGCTATAATAATACAAATTTACGAGTTTTAAAACTACACGCAAAATTTCGCATTAGCATCTATTATTAAGATCTTGGCAATTCCGGCAACGCGAAAACTAATGAATGACTCACACTGTAAATTTGGCAGCTAGAATTTGAGGTGTTCAATGTTTCCTTCATCAAATTAAAAGCAGGTAAGGCGTTTCCAATTAAAATTTGATAGGACGCAAAAACAATTACCAAATTAAAGTTAAGTCACATGAATGAATGATGCACCATCGCTGAGTTAATATTAGTCTGCTGAATTTACGTCTAATAACATGTAATATATAAAAAAATTATGGTATAAATGGATAATATGTGTAAACATTGCATAAAATTTGAGGATCTGGCGAACAAAATGGTATAATTACACTTCTGATCCAAATACTTTTTTAATTCGGACGTCTTTGGCCCACTATATACGAATATGAACTTATTTTCAAGCAAAACTACCTAAAACTGTGCTAAAATTGAGTCCAATGTTGGTGATTTCGATCACAATGGTATAATTACAGTAAAGTTTCAACAGTTTGGAATAAGCAAGCGCGTTTTCGTTCAAAATGGAATAATTTTCATACAAGTTTGTAAGATGTCAATCAAAGCGAAATAACCGACATCCATTTTTTTGCACTTTCAATACAATTTTTAATGAGGCTACACTAGATTTGATTTTCTTAGTATTTTTGTTTTACTATTAGTAGAAAATAAGATAAAGTATGTGGTCAAAGAGTGTAATCTGTGGTAATAAGCTGTTTGAGTTCTCGGTTGTCGATTGTTTATTCGAAATTTTTGAGTTATTTTGGAAACAACAATAAACAAATGTTTAACATTAATCATCAACAACAATACGAATAATCTACAAGTAGTTATATATAATATTCAGTCCAACAATCACCAATATTATGAAAAGGCTAACCCAACGGTTCATTACTATATGTTCACACTCTACTACTAAAAATCATTTAAATTAATTTTTCGATAAAAATGTGTATCCTTATACGATTTATAATAAATCAACTAACAACTCATACGCAGAATAATAACGTTAAGAATATAATCAATAATGGTAACTATGTCTCCTCTGTACTAATAGCATTAGCATAATTTAAGTAAATTTGTACAGTGGTTGTCAGCGTTAAAAAATTTCTCGCATTATTCCTTATACTTATATCTTTTATTAGCATGAAAAAAGGAAATAATATAAGTTCCACCATTCATGATAGTGTAGTGTCCCGTGAAGTTATTAATAATTATCTTTAGATCTTATAAATTCATATTCACTTATATTTAGCAGAGAGGTATTATGCTAATGGTTTCAAGTGAATTAATATTATTTCTATCAAAATATTGTTTGTTTATCAAAACTGAACATTCATTTCAAATATATGCTGGAATAATTGAGAGCTTTGATTACTGCAAATCGACATTATTTGTAGGTGGATTATTTATTATTTGAAAACATAATATAATGGGTTTATCATAATGTCAAATTAATTGTAAAATCAAGCACACATGTAGAAGACTGCTGCGATTTTGTTAATTATTCATTCTTGATTTGTATAACTTAACTCCATAATTTAAATATGTGCGTACTTTTCCAAGAACTGTTTTGATTATTTGTTACTGTTTATATAGCAAATTAAATTTAAATAAGCAATAACTACATTGTAATATTATATACATATATTTATTACATTATACATTTATTTTTACATATATTTATTTAGTTATTAATAGACTATCGGCAAACAATATCCCCAAATAATTTGTCACGTAATTATTCATTATTACATGCTATTTTAGATCCATAATGTATTTTGCTATCATCATCAGTATATTTCTATACTTCGGATTATCGGGAAAGTTTTTGGTCAACATTATTGTCACATTTTCTGTGGGTCTGTATGTTGTAGCCATTATTCATTATTCAAATAAAAATTAACAATAAAAAATAAACAGTTTTAAAACCTTAAAACGAACTTTTCCGCATGTAGAAAATCTCTGTCTCAAAATTGAGTGGCCGAGAAAAAATAAACACATAAATGCAGAATATGTATTTTATGTGACAGTTTTATTTTTTTCAATATTTATCAAATAATCCACCATCGTGCTTTCTCATGACCCATGGACAGGGTGGGGTCCTATCCATCTCGAAATCAATAGATGTCGTCTAGTAGACGTCTCTAATCAGAATCAGTCGAAAAGCGATCGATACGACATGATTTAATTGAGTGATCGTGCCAACAACAAAAAAATCCTGAAATAATCCACCAGTGTGCTTTCTCACGACCCATTAACATGGTAGAGTGTGTCCCATCCATCTCAAAATCAATGCGTGTGGTCTGGGAGGCGTCCCCGATCAGATTCAGTCAAAACCCGATCGATCCGACACGATTTAGTTGAGTTATCGTGTTAACAAGATTTTTAAATGCCGACGACAACGACTACAACGACGACAACAATGTCGATAACGACACACAGAAAAAATTTTTAAAAACCATTTTTTTTAGGCCGAGAAACCAAAAATAAACCAAAAAAAAATTTTTTTTCAATATTTCTTTACACGATTACATTACTTTTTCGGAGTGCAGAAAAGTAAAACAAATGATCAAAAATTACATTATGTTATAGCCTTATTACTGCTATTGCTTTTCATACATTGAGAGAAATACAATCTAAATATTATTAGCATTCTGAATACTAGTAAAGAATAGTTGTATTCCAAACAAGGCTAATTAGAATTATTGTATAATGATCATTATGTACTTTCTCTATGAACCGATTATATTAAAATGATGACGTCGGATCGATACTTGATATGAAATTGTTCTATAGACATTATTAATATCACTGGTAGTAGATTTTTAATTATGTATTATAGTTATGTATGCATTATAAAAGAAGTGCACAATAATTAAGTAATTACACTTTTAATACTATAAGGAACAAATTTCGTGTCAGATCATATTGAGACAGCTGTATTATTTAATTCAGGTCATTGAAAATATTTGTACTCTATCTTCCCAAATAGAGTATATGATTTGAAAATTCTTTATTACCTAATATAAACCTTTATGTGACGTTGTAAATTAACGGTAGATTGCTAACAATTATTTTAACAATTAAAACTATTTTCAAATATAGGTCTCCATTTGCGCATATACAGAACACCCCTTTTAAAATAGATTACTCCTAAAATGGACCGGATGGAATGCCCCTTTTCTATTTGCATTATTCAATTAATTTCAGGACAAGAAAAGGTAAAATAAAAGGGCCTGAACTAGTTACCTATCTATTATTATTATTATTATTGTCCTACTTTACAAAATGTAAAGTTAGTAGCATTCTATGTACACTAAAACCGTTTAAGTTTACCACTACGTCAGCACCATACGGTAATATCACAGACAACCCGCTATTACTATGAACGTATTTGCTATAATAAGTAAACCAGAGACAGGTGATGTTACGTGTGTCTTCGCTCATCGGAGATAACCTAAATATATCAGAGACAACAGTTTTCATATTTTCACGCTGATCGGTGAGATGATAAATAGTAACATACATATCAGATCATAAATATGAAATTTTTCTATTGACTAACCCAGTAGATAATTTTCAATAGATATTGATAGTTGTTTGACATTTGACTGCTAACCTCGTTTCGTTTTTGCAAATTCTGTTTTTTCCACATAATTTTGGCAAATATTTTTTACGTTTGAACTCATGGATTATAAGGTTTGTCTCCATAATAACTTATTTGAAAGGCATTTTCCAGTTTCCTTTGGTGCCGGTAATACAGTTGACTGTACAGGCGGTAAATTTAAATTACGTAAACAGTCACTCACTTGAGTTTGATTTTTCATTTTAGTTCATACGAATATCACTTGTGACGTAGTGGTAAAGTTATAACGGTTTTATACCCCAGTGTCGAAATAATGTGGAGTGATTCATATATAATATCAGACCACCATAACTATTGGTGGTCTATTTGTTTGTCTATTTCTTGTGTAATCACCTATTATGTACATACAAATTTTATGTGCCGTTCTATAGAAACAATTCCCTCTCCTATTGAATTCCGAATCGCATAATAATCGGTTGTACCGCCTGGTGCGCTGTTGTAGCAAAGCTAGCCAATCATTTTGGGCGGTTTTAAATACATTTGAATCCAACTGGTCAGCAATTGGCGGCACGGATCAATGTCGATCGATAGAATGACGCATGCGTTGTTTAGCTCAGATTTTGCCGCGCCAGTGGCGTTACACTGTGGTTATGTGCGATTGATTCGGGATTCGGGAAATTGTTTATTTATTATATTCTGCGATAAAAGTGAGTGTTTAGTATTTTTCTAACATGGAAGCAGCGGATGCAAGTTGTAGTGGTTCTTCGACGAAGAATTCCAATCGAAAACAGCGACTTTTAACAAATGAAGAACTTCAAATGATTAAAAACGTCTACGAAGGAATTCGGGCGCGAAACCCAGATATTAGTACAACCGAGGCAGTTGATATATGCTCTTCGTTAACAAAAGTCTGTGGAAGTAGTGTGTACCGTGCAATGAAGTATGATGAAGAAGAAACAAGTGCAAAAAAGAAGAAAACAGAAATCCGCGGTAGGAAGAAGATTGAAGTTGACGAAGATGTTATAGATATAGATTGGAATGTGGAATTTGTAATATAATTAATCACCGGCCAATTGTTTTGGCCCAGTGTGTTTTTTCCATCGGTTCTATGAACATCTTAGAACTGAAAAACTAACGTCATAATTCTAAATCAATTTTATGTTATTTATATATTTAAGCAAAGAATGCTTCTTTATATATTGTGTTTTGTCGTTTTTTATATATTACATGTACGAAAAATTCGGCCTGAATTTATATATATTATATATAGTATTTTATGAGATGGATATGCGACAAAATGGATATGCGAATGTAAATACATACGACTGACGTCAAGCCTTGGGTATTATCGATGTCTACCTTCTTCGCGTTATATTTATAAACGTTGATAACAAACTTGTCAGTTTCCGTTCGAAGTAGCAATTTCTCGGAACGAATATGTATCCCTTTCATGTACTGTAACAACACCACCCTTATCAAACCATTTAAACAGCGGAGATTAACTATATTATTATCTGGTGGTTTCAATAGGACTAGAAGTAAAGAGATAATGAGTATCTGGATATTCCAAGATTCACGTAATAAGCTGTTGGTCGAGTCAGTCAAAGCGATTCAACTAAAGAATTACTGGAAACTGTCAGTTGTATGAATTAATGAATTTCAACTACAATGATAGTGTGATTTTTATATTGTCACTTTGGTTAGTCTGGCTAATAATATTTGTAAAAAAGCAGATATCATACTAACATTAATATTATATTATCCTCTTATACACCTATACTTTCAATATTGAATTATGGTGATAGTATACATGGTTTCTGTTTAAAAGCTGTCAAGCCATAATAAATTCAAAACAATCACAATTATTGTTTGTCTCACTGACCGTATTAGGAAATATGGGGAAATATGGGCACATAAGTCATAAACCTACTTTCGATGAGTTGTTAAATATGTTAAATAGAAAAAAAAAGTCGAGGCACATTCCCACCTCCTCCAGTAATAACTGCGACTTATAAATAATACTCTTCAGGTTTTAAAACTTTGAATTTTCTGTCACGATCATTATTTCTCGAGAAATTAATTAAAAAAAACTGATCTTTTTTCAAAGTCAAGACTCATTTTTTTTGCTTTGAACGACGATAACTTAGCAAAAAAATCATTGTATAAGGCTTTTAGACCACTCAAACTAAAGAGGATAAAATTATCTAAAAAATATTTATAATCAAATCGCTGAAAACAATTTATTCAAGTCTGTGGACCTTTTGAAAATCAAACAAAATTTGGAATCCTTTTTCCGATGGTTTTCTTATGATTACTCAAAAACTACTAATGGTAAAAAATTTCAATATCTGGAAACTAGAAACTCGGAGCTTCAATTTTATTTGTTTTTGTTTAATTGTTCTGCGATTATTTTTCTCCAAGTTACAGCCTTTTGAGGATCACATAAAATTTTTTTATTTTTTACATTGCTAAAATTTTTGTGCCTAGTGTAATTTGATGTCAATGTGTTGGTTAAAATGCGTATTAAGTGCAGTATTATTAGTACAATAAAAGTAGGTATTCTAAGAAAAACGATCTTCTATTTCATATTCTTAGATTAAATTTACAAGCTATTCCCAGGAATGGAAGACTAGAATTTTCTGGTAAAAATAAATCGTTGTAGTTTATTGGTCGCTATTCCTCTTCTAATTTCTGTATTAACTTAGTACTTTATTTGCGTTAATGTTAGTGTTAAGACGTATTTTGAGTTTAAATGAAATACAAAATGTAAAATATCATGTTATATGTGTTTTTAAGGAAATCGTAAAATCTAAAACATCCTTGTAGATATGTAGCTTGTAACATAAAATAAATTTCTGTTGAGTCTGTACCTTTTAAATTGAAGTGTGTGAAGTTAAATGTTCCAATAGGTACGATATTTTATATGCATACACTAAAAAAGATATGTTATATATAATCAAAGTCTTCTCCCATTTTTTACTAATAATTTGTGATGTTACACGTATATTATATATATATATATATATATATATATATATATATATATATATATATATATATCTAATGATAATATAAATTGGAACAGAAATAGTTTTTCTATGATTATTATTCCCATCAAGTGTATTATTTATATTAAAAATTTCATAATGTTACATTTATATGTAAATATAAAAAATGCCATTTTAATGGAGAATATAATGGTTATCACCTTCAATAAAAAGGCATATCTTTTTCCATCTAAAGTATCCAGTAAAATAGATTATTTTAGAAGGAAATAATTTCGCACTTTGTTATGAAGATGATATGCATTTTTATTCCATAGAAGCATTAGCGGCAGCTTATGATATAGCGCCCTAAAAAGCCTAAATAGGTTAACTGAAACTTTAAATTACCTTTGTGATACGGATAAAAGAATTTTAAATAAGAAGGGGAAACGCAAATTGCTCAAATATATCTAATTTAATTCATATTACTTTATGCGAAATTCTCGAATTTTATTTTTGCCTATACTGAATAAACCCATTATAGCTTGAATTATTTGAAAGTAGTCATAAATAGATTTAAAGTATGTTTTATGATAGATTTCCTGAATAGTTATCAATTAAGGTAACATAACACGTTTAAGAATTGTTTAACAATTTTACCCCAATAGTCTCATAGATTATTTTTGTTGACCATTGTGATACTAATAAAAGGTGTCCTCAAATGTTTTCGTCATTTGCTTGTTAAATATCTCAGAAAGTGGTAGTGGTAAATGTACGCACGCATGTGTTTGTTAGACACCACGTCTTGGAAATTAAGTCGCAATGGATCATTTCACTGACGAGCAACGTGCCATGTATGTCAGAAACTTTTATGAGAACCAATAATTTTTTGACAATAGTTCGTCGCCTGTATCGAGCGCGCTCTTCTTCGAGATGTTAGTCAAGTTCCTTCAGCAAAATTAGTCCAACCGTGGATCTCTAAATCTGAAATAGAATAGCAAGAAGTGTCGAAAACATCGAGAGTTTTCATGTAGAAGTGACACCTCGAATGAAATACACCTCATCATTGTATACGAGAAGTTACATTAAACATTTTGAAAGCTACTGTCAACGACATCCTGACAAAGGATTTAAACTTTCATCTTTACAAGATCCAACTGCAAGCTTTTATGGAATTTTAAACTTGTATATAGAAATATGCTAGACCATTTTTTATCACCAGAACTTCAAAATTGTGCAAAAATTCTAGAAATTTTATCCACAAAGCAAACAAATGCATTAGTAAAATATAATCAGTGTAAAAGTATAAGCTTCTTTTCCACCGGATAAAAAATAAACAACGACCGAAAGATAAAATCACTGACATCCCATATATCCCTATGTGTTAATAATTACAGACTATACTTTTTTGTTAAAACTTAGAGAAACACTGGATTGAATTAGCTCAGAAGTAGCTACTGAAAGGTGTTAAGTGAAGTATCATGTTTGTTACTCCAGATGTTATTATTGAAGTGATTTATCGCTGTCAAATAGGAAACTATAATTGGCCAATAATTTATATTGAATGAGTATGGCTTGAAAATACGGTTTCTTTCGTTCAACAAAGATAACGTAGCCTTAATATAACGGCCTATTATTGCTTCTGAAACACTTTGAATTGAACACATGGGACTGAAAACCTCGGAACTCATTATAATGAATTGTATCGCAGCAACATCTAAAAGAAACATATACTACATATTTACTATATCGTTATATTAACAAGGCAAATACAAAGTTTGTAAATAATTCGCAAAATTATAAATACTTTACGAATTATTATAAATTAGCGTTTGTGTTACTATACAATTACTGTATCTGAAAACTTTTTTGTTGTTACATAATGAGTACTCAGTGAGAAATACAATAAAAGAGTTAGTGCATTCTAGTGTGCTAATCAATATGTTAAATGTGCGCGATATCAGTGAAATGCCTATGCTAAAACGTCTGCTGCCACTCGACTTGATTACAAGACTCAGATAGGTTTAGACTTAAGATCACTTACAATTAGTCAAATAAATTCTAAATTTACGATTAATGTTAAAGGAGATTATTCACTGGAGTGATACTCTACATGACATTACATTCTAGTCACAAAAAAACGCTTATTGCCCACTGGGCAGATTGCAGATCTCTCTATCTCTCTAAGAGTTAAAAAAAATAATAATAATGAGTACCTACGTAAAATCTTGAATACTTTATTTAATACATATTTTACCGTGTTAATGAAATAAAATGGAAATTTATGTATTTTCACAAACTAATAGACGTGAACCAGCAAGATGGCAAGCTGATCTCCAAACTTAATCTTATTATATTATTTCTTTTAAAGTTGCAGTGTACGAGTACTTTAAAGGAATTAAATCACAGCGTTAATAACAAGTTAGATCAATAGAAGTGAAATAATAACATTTTGTAAACATTTTAGTATTGGTTATTGTCAATAATTGATGAATTAAACGCGAGGCAATTTTAATTTAAAATTCTATTCTATCCTGTTTATTTTTGACTTAATTTTTATTCTATTACATTATTAGGAGTTTGGTTGAGACTTGCTAGGTATTATACATAAACGATTATACAACATTATAACCTATGGCCTATTAATATATAGCGTGAAGCAGGTTTTTAACGAACATATGTACAGTGATTGCTGATTTAAGACAGTATCAATAATTCTGTATCAATTATTTGGCATGAACACCGTGAAAGATTCCCAAGACTAAATTATGTTGGTGGTTATTAAATCTGAGCCTAATCTGGGATTAATCTATATTCTTTAAATAGAGTCTTATATTTGACATCAATTATACTATCTAGTATCGTTCAAATGATCAAAATTCATAAACAATGCGTGGCGCCGATGCAGGAATGACTTTAATAACTTACGACCCCTCATCATTATGTCTGCCTCGAAATTAAATTCTTTCAAGACGGGATCAACATCTCAACAATTTATTAACAAACTAAAAAATAACTCAATCGATTCAGTGCAAATAGTGTGAACAATTACACCATTTACTGTTTTAATAACATGTACATGATTGATTCTATAACCGCCGGATTTTAAACCAACAATACGATGCAGACGCCAGTTTGTGGGTGGAAGATTATCGTATTAGATCAATCTCATTTTGTTTAACTGTAAACTACCTTGAACTTCCTGCGAATGATGTATTTGTTATAGCTTGCTTATATATTCATGACTCCAGCGTCTTAAAAACGTTGATATAATTTTTGGGCGCGATTGAGGTGGGTCAGTCAATTATCACCAGTATCAGAAACCGCCATTATTTATCAGGGATATTATAATAATCGTTATTAGTAGTTATCCAATAGAAAATATGCTAGAGTAAGATAAAATAAGTAATTAGGTTTGGTGACCACAGAAGTGAGATGATTTGTATTACGTAAACATGCAATTAGTGAAATCAGTCTAGAAAAGCCTTAGAATATTAAATTATTGTTCCCCATTATTAATTTTAAATGATATTTCATACATTTTTCACATTTTGGGGCCTAAAAAATGTTTAGAATATTTCGAGATGAGTTTAAGTTGATGTACATTTACAAGAAGTACAGGCAAGGCGAACAAAAGTATGTTCTAAAACAATATCCATTCTTAGATAAGTTGCAGTAAATCCTGTAAATTTAGTATTGTCAATTGTGGAGTACAATCTTCTCCAGATATTCAGACACTAACTGCATTTCATCTTCATGTTAGTCATAATCAACAATAAGAAATTAAAATTGTTCTATTTTATGACAGCTTTCTGGCATTTTCTGGTTGATATATAGTTTTAAAATTAAGAATATATTTTTTCAAAATTGTTAACTCAACTTTTACAATGCTTTCTTAACATAATTAATAATAGAAAATAGAGATAATGGGTTGAATAAAAACTAATAATTAACTGTAACTGTTACTATTACTTCCTCATTTCAGAGAATGAGGGAATGTATAAACGGTTTTAGAATACACTCTCTGGCCCTGGTTAACTTGTTTGGAGTGTTTTAATGTTTCACTGTTTCATTGCTCGCTTTCATATTTTTTATTTAATCTATTTTATGTTATTACTCTGGTAGAAGAACCATATGTGAATGGACTATAAAATATTCTTAGAATTAAACCTGTTTAAATAGTTTTGTGAGCTTTCAAAAACATATTGCTTTGTCTAACATTGGCAAAATCATTAACAAATGAAAACAAGTGCATGACACTGATTTTAAATTGGCTACAGATGCTAAAAGTGCAGTTACATGAAGTTACACTTCAGTACAACATGCCAAATAATATGCGCAATTTAGAGTCAAGGGTTGCCCTATATGCTCGACGTTCTATTTTCGTCCTACATACACTTCAGGGGATATATTTTAACCCTTGCATGATAACTGTATATTAAGCCAACACTTTATGAGGATATTATTAATCTAACTGTATTTCCAAGTGGAATGATTCTATATTATCAACCCACACGACTGATTACCGTACTTATCGGATGTTTCATGATATCCTATCGATAAAATAACCTAGTTGGGAAATATTTGGATATTTTCTGTTATCATCTCGATTATATCTTATTTTATTACGATTATATATTTGTTTCAGGATTCACGCCAATTTATGAATTAACAATAATATTCTGACAATATTGCCATGCCTGAAGCTTGGTTTACTGAATACGGTCAACGAAACCGATTTATTCAATCCGAAACAGTCAGTATTCAATAGTTTCAGTTACAACATATTAAGAGTTAAAAATCTAACAACATTCTGATAAATATATTTATATTAAACAATAAATGAATATATGTTAATGTGTTTATTTTATATATATATATATATATATATATATATATATATATATATATATATATATATATATATATATATATATATATATATATATATATATATATATATATATATATATATATATATCACTGATATTGCTAAGCTTAAGACAATAGTTCTTTAAACACGGAATACGATGGGCTCTCAAGTTAGTTGTTCGACGTGGAAAAGTATTAGTACATGGATGGAAGACCTATCATATATTCTTACAGAGGTGGCTGCAAGAATATTATTCGTACTGTGGTAGGGGATGGCGTACTGGAACTGGTATTGGGGTGTCCTTGTAGGTTTGAGTTCGAGTCTCAACGAGAGGAGTTTGGCACCTCTCTCTGAGCATGGGCGTGTTTGTCCTCATCTTTATGTGTAACCTTCTCCTCCATAGCTTGAACCTTTAGGGGGAAGTAGTCGATTTTGGTGTGTCCAAACTTTTTCACATAAACTAGTTTTATTAAAAAACAAATATTGCTCTGGAAACTGCAATGGGAACTTTCTTAACCCTTTTCAAAACTGTCATAACCATAACATAATTTTTGATTATGTTAAACTATTAACTACACTATTCTATTTGCGTTTTTCAGAATTGTCTAGCATTATCGAGTTGATTGCGTCAAGTTACCATAGCTACGTTATTAAAAGTAAATTATTCTACTACGTTATTAGAAAATTATATAATGTCGTATTGGAAATAGTAATAACTTCACGTTATCATTATAAATAAAATTATTTAAGATACGGTGAACAAAATGCGTCTTTCATACTTGAATTGAACATTTTACTTAAACTGCTTAAAATTATTGATCGATGAATTATGTCAGTTTGCCCCAAGTCTATTGTGAAAAGTAGACAGCTAGTACTGTCCATAAACAAAGTTATTTAAAATATCATATCAAAAATAACATTTTAGGTTTACAATATATTTAACTACTTTATTCTTGGCTTTATTGGGGGTAAGGACTAAAGCAAACTCTGTCTGCAAAATAAAATAAGACAGAGCTTCTTGTATTGATCAGGGAAAGAATTCAGGACAATTTTAAAGTTCTATATACTGGAGTATGTCAGAACCTTTGGTGTGAGGATAACACTGACTTGTGGGCATCATCTGGAGATGATTAAAACTGAATCATCAGTTTTAATAATCTCCAAATGATGCCAACCTTGTTGGCGAAACGCGCGTCGAGTGTATTGTACAGTTATTTGGCGTTTTGTGAAAAACTAAGTCAGTGTTAAAGCACTATATTCTATATTATTTTGTAGTTATAAATTTCAATTTATACTGATGGTTCAAGAATGTTGGGAAGCTCTGTATATGGGATATTCTCTAAAGAAATAATCCTTCGAATTAATGAGTCACTGCAAGTCCAGATCACAATAATCCAATTTGTTGTTATCACAGTCCAAACTGATGTCATATATACCACAAGATAAACTACTAATTAGATGAGTAATAAAAAAATAATTGGCATATTCACCGTTAATAAGGCCAATCTGACTGCATTTAATAATTGTATATATATATATATATATATATATATATATATATATATATATATATATATATATATTGCTGTGTCTTCAGCAATTATTTATGAATATCTTGGGGTGTAATTTGTTATCCCCATAGAAAACAAGTTCATTCTGTGTGGTTGTTGGTGATTGAATGTATGTGATGTTTGGTTGTATCAGTTGTGAAATGTGTTGTGTGTTTTTGGTGATGATATCTTCTGTTTTCTCAATTGCTCTTCAATTTCATTATTCTTCTTTTCTATTCGTATATTAGTTTCCGTTAGTCCAGTTATTACCAGTGCTTCTGCATTTTGTTGTATTTCTATCTTTGTCTCTTCACATTTTGTGTATAATTTTGTTTCTAGTTCATCTCTTGTTTTTTCTACATTTTCTTTTGTCTTGAATTTTATTTTCTAATCTTTGTTTAATTTTTTCAACTTTCTGGTTTATTTCTTATTTATTTTGTTCTAGTGTAGAATTAATGTATTCTTTTAATTCTTGTTTGTTTTCGTCTATCTTTCTGTTGTTTTCTTTCATTTCCTTTCTCAATTCTTGCACATTGTCCTCCATTTTTCTGTTGTTTTCTTTCATATCCTTTCCCAATTCTTGCACGTTGTCCTCCATTTTTCTGTTGTTTTCTTTAATTTGTTGTGTTAAATTTTGTAATAAGTTTAGTATTGTACTGTTGTCTATTATTGGGGACATCGTTGTGTTGTATTCGGTGCAGTGTTTTTGTGTTTGAGTGTCGGTTTGTTCTGTTTCAGTGTTTGTATTATGTTCTTGTTCGACGTTTTGAGGTACAGTTTCTCCCGATCGTAAATCCATTTTTTTTTATAATTTATATTGATGTTTTGTTTTAATAGAATTTATGAGATAATTTATCGAGCTGCGGAGTTAAGGCCCCACGTTTGGCGCCACAATATTGTTATGTTTATTGTGATGGTGACTATAGCTAAAAAGTAAGTATAGCTATACCTAAATACTCCTTAAAATACTACCACAACAAATATTAATTTTTGTAAAATTAAAAAGTTACTTTGTGTGAGACCTTTCCTCTGATGTAAGTTCCCCCCAGCTCTGTATTCATTCACTTTTAGTAAAAAAAAAAAAAAAAACAAGAAACTTTGAAATATATAATAAAGAAATGTAGAAAATTGTTGCATATAAGAAAAAACGGAAAAATTGTGAAACTACCCTATTTATTGCTAGCTAACTTAAATTAATATATGGCAATTTAAAATTTTGTAAATTAGGAAGTAAATTGAATATTCCAACGTTGGCACTATTGCCTATTATTTTGTTAGTAGTAGTGGTACACTCGGTTAAATGAAATTTGACAGTGTATAAGCTTACATATGCATAAATAAATAAAAATTGTATACAGTGAAAGTATTGTTGTAATGTTAGTGCTTACAGTTTTCGAGACAGCTAATTCCTGATGAACTTCCGGGATTATAGTTGCTGGAACTAGATGCGAAACACTCATAAATCACTTGTTTTTAAATCACTGCACTTACGTCGTTTTAGAAACTTACAATTTATTATAACAATTGAAATTGGATAAGATCCCTGAATCTGGCAGGTTAAATTTTTATCGTTTGATATGACTTTTCTGGCTGACATCCTGATTTTAAGGTTATGTTTTGTGCAATTGTTTCTATCATATTCAAAATTATAATAAAAATCTAACTAGATTTTTGTTATAATTTTGTAACAGATTGACGATGTTTACTGGACAACGGTTAAAAGACAACTGTCTCTTTGAAATGCCACTTCTCTATTTATAATTTAGGGTTGATGTTCACTTTTTTTTTTATTCTTGTTGTAAACAAATTGACATTTCAAATTAATTAATTTATTTTAATTATTATCTTTCTTATTGTATGATGTATTGAAAAGCTAATGAGATATTCTGTTTTCTTATAAAATTTGGAATAATTTGGTATGCCATTTGTCTAATTTGGTGACGATAAAAATTTTCCTCCGTTCAAAAGATGCTTAGGGATTTTTTACAAAACTATACTACTATATGTACTAAAACTAACAGAACTTATTGTCTACAACTTATACTACTTTTATTTAGTTAATATATTTTATTTAATAATGTCTTATGACTGTTTTCAAATGTTTTTATTTTGTATCCTTTCACTCAACTTTAATTTAATGTTTGTGTATGATTTTATAGGTCCTTTCCTATGTGTTCACTACCTATTCATTCACTAAAGTGTCTTTATCAATTGGGAACCATTTGTTGGTGATGAGGACATCTCGTAGGTGGTATTCGATGAAATGTTATCGTCGAACATATTAAGCCTGTCCTTCTAAAACAAGATCTTGTTGTTGAAGCGAATCACTGATTTTATATATTAGCAGTGCTCTTTTATCTGCTTATTGTAAAGGTTTGTTAATTACCCACTTAATATATTCGTTCTGCCTACCACCTCCTTACTTCCTCATTTGCCTATTGTATTGTCCTTTTCCCAATGTTTTTACTACGTTCCCTTATGCTATTTTTCTAAAAACTTACTTTAACAAAATTTCTTATACTAATAATTTCCTTATATCTAAAATTTAACTATGCAACAATTTTCTTTTTACTACTTTTTGTCATTTTCTTGCATTGTTAATCTATTGTCAACTTTAATATTGTTCATCGAAGTGAAGAATCATTCTTTGTCGTTTGATATTATTTTATTTAGTTGTTCTAATATCTAATAGTATTCTATTTCGTATTTCAGGAAGATCTGATGGATTGTTGCCTGAATTTTATTATTTTTACGAACCACGCGCTTGATTGGAAGGTACTCTGAGTATTTGATCAGTTATATATATTTGTCATGTTTATATTTCAATAAATGGTTAATTAGGCATGTATACCGTGAATTTTATAATTTTATACTTTAATCAAATGCAAAATCATGAATTTACCATTATTTATGTGTATATTCATTGAGTATACGAGTTGTTATATGTATTTATTATGTGACAGTAATTGTATAACTGGTTGCAGTGATATAGACACAACAATATATATATATATATATATATATATATATATATATATATATATATATATATATATATATATATATATATATATATATATATATATATATATATATATATATACCGCAATCATATCAAAATTGAAATACGAACAGT
The DNA here is from genome assembly GCA_037954035.1 of Rosalia funebris. Taxonomy (NCBI): domain Eukaryota; kingdom Metazoa; phylum Arthropoda; class Insecta; order Coleoptera; family Cerambycidae; genus Rosalia; species Rosalia funebris. The sequence goes on from JAZFAV010000021.1 coordinate 463,997, forward strand.
GAATTAACATCAAATTCCTTGCAAAATTTAAAAACAAATGAGCGACGAAAAGTTTTCAAATGTTGAAACAAGTGTACGGAGATGACTGCATGACTGTATTCATCCTCGCCAAGAATGAAAAAAGCAAGAGTAAACAAGTCAAAATTCAAGGCAATATTGATTGTGGTTTTTGACATTCGTGGTGTGATTCATGTTCAGTGGATGACAAACAGTTCAGGATAAATAGTGAACCAAATTTACTATTTGGAAGTTCTAAAAACTCTTTGAGAACGAGTGAGGAAGAAAAGGCCTGATTTGTGGCAGAAAGGGGGTGGGGGCTTTACCAAGACAGTGCCCCAGCTCACAATGCTTCCTCGATCAAGCAATTTCTGGCAAAAAGAAACATTTCTGTCCTTGAACATCCACCGTATTCGCCAAATCTAGGTCCATGAGATTCTTACCTTTTCCCAAAAATTAAAAATGAACTCAAGGGAACACATTTTTCATCACTGGATGAGGTAAAAGAAAAAATGGTAAACCTTCTGAAAAGCCTTTCACCTGAAGTCTTCAAATATTGTTTCTCCCAATGGAAAATTCATATGGAGCGGTGTGTGTATCAAGAAGGGGATTACATAGAAAGTGATCACTCTTAAAAAGTATTAAACATTAAATAAATATTTGTTTGATACTCACTCCGGTTTATTTTTAGCCAGACCTAGTATTCTTATTCTTTTGTCCATATGTATCTCTTCTTATTTCTTTTCTATAATGTTATATTCTTTTGTATATTTTCTAACTGAAAGGTCAAGACACTCGTGTAGGATTTTATGGTAATTGTTGTTGTTATTTATCTCGTATTATTTTAAGTAACTTATTATAAGGTTTAATGAGGAAAATTTTAACTACGTTTATTTTCAATCCCTTTCTTCTAGGCAAAACAATATTACATTATACACTTGTTGGCTTCACTAACAGTAGTATTTGCTCGATTCGCCTGTCCGCGTAGATTTATTAATAGTCTTAAGACTTATTAATAAACATATATATTTACATTAATAGTAATTTATGTAGAATGCAAAGCTGACTATCAAATTTGCTGATGGCGTACTATTTATTTTTCAGTATTGAAGAAATACACAATATTTTTAGATATACATTATGTTTCTGTTCTATTTTATTTCTGCCTCATCAGTACTTATGACTGTCATTAACACGTATTAAAAAACCCAATAAGTGTGAGAACTATATACACAAAATTATGATCATTATTACGTACGTATTGTATATCTTCACAAAAGTCAAATAAGGTTAAAGTGGGAATACAAATATTGAACTATTCAGCTTGAACAATATTCTTAGATATATATTATGTTTCTTTTGTATTTTATTTAACTTTTTAGCTCATTAGTGCCATTAACATGAATTATAAAAAGTCCAATAAGTGTTAAAATAAAAGTACATACACCAAAATATGTTCACTACTGCGTATACATTGTATATATTCACAAGATTTAGATACGGTTAAAGTTGGAAGAAAAAAAGACGTTGATGATGCCTTAATCATCTCCTGAAGATAATTTGGTCAACAAAACGTGTGTCGAGTAAGTTGTAATATTTCAGTGTACAGGGAAAACTGATCTGTTGCTGAATTGGAGACTCCGACCGCTTTCCAGGGTTAATGTTGGAGGATAAGAACCAAATTGTAAATAAAAGTTCATGAGAGTGTTTAATATAGTGGTTATTATTTTTTCACCACCGGTATTGTTCAACTGTAATTCATATATTTTCTGGTTGTTCTACGTAGAATTCTCTGTAGAACAGAACACAGTTGTGTTCTTCAAACGTTTCGCCGTTTATGGCTATGCTTGTCCAATAAATCCTTAAAGTCTCTTAAATAACAAACAAAACTTTCATGCGTAGATTATCTTGTATAATTCCAAAATATCAGATCTTATGTGAAAATAATTCAAACGATGGATTATATTTTATGTATATAAACTGAAATTTCCGGAACTAGTGGCATGTAATAGGCAGAGCTATCTGTCCAAGTATATAATGCAATTTCTCCAATTCCAACACGTTGTCTTGAACAATAATGATGTACTATAATTTCATTAATGATGATGTTCATCTTGAGGCAAAACGTGTAAGAGAAATTGAGAGATTTTCTTTTAACCAAATAACTCTATAAATACTTATATATGTCGACATCCTGATATGCTAATCATGGACTAATACGTACAACAGATTTAAATAGTAACAATATTTCGGATGCTTTTCAGTAATTCGATTGTGTTTATTTTACTAGTCAAAAAATTACTCAAATTCATCATCCACAAAGTATTTTTACAATGATAGCATTTCAAGATTGAATAAATAAAAGATAGACTTCGTTATTGCCCCATAAATCAGTTCACATACACACATTTAGAATAACACCTTATTTATTGCTCGGAAATAATGAAATTCCTCATTCTCAAAATTGAGCTTTTTATAAATCTAATTATTTATTCAGTTCATACTTTTGCATTTATCGTGATCCGGTACTGATAGATATGTATATTATTTTTGTGAAAAGGAAACGTTGGAGGCTTAATTACGTTATATCTATTATCTCTTAACCTAATTAGCTTAACCTCTTTATAAACATATTAGTACATTTATGTAGAATAGAGTATAAAATTGCATTTATTTTTTCCTTTGGGCGGCTATTTAAATTACTTGAGAATAAATCAACTAATGTGCTTAATTTAATTGAGATACGTCCATGACATTTATATTATCAAATTTACACTGACACTTGATCTTCAGGAACACAAAATTTCAAAAGCAGGATCCGCAAGATGCTCATGTGGAAGCAGATTAAAAAATTATGCATAGTAATTAAGAAGAGGTACGGGATAACATAAACACATGTACAAAACGGTTCATTAATTTTAGGTGAATCATTGCAAATAGTAGATAACGTGGAAAAATTACTCGAGGAAGGTATTTGGGAAATCATATGAACTATGCAAATTTAATATTACATCTTTAGATACCGACTGGTCGTTTCTTGTATAGAAAAATATTTTTGCACCGTACCGATTATCTTTCACAGAAACAACTTTGCAGACATAGGCAATGCTGCGAATTCTAACTGAATAAGTATTACATACTAAATACATTATTATATAATATGTAATACTCACACAACATAGTTAGCAAATTATTATCAGTTAGCACTATCAATGATGAAACATACAAGTGGACAGCTTTAATGCGTAATAGACAAATAGTAATGGACAAAAGTAATCTCAAGATGATACTGTCTTGATAGATGAAGCATAATTCTAGTTCAATATACTTTTATGAGAAACTGGCCTTTTGTTATTTTCTGCAAATGATAACTGGCCTCATCCTGTATATCAACCATACTAATTAAATTGACTTCGAAAAATGCAGGCGGTCATCACAAAAACATCACTTGTGCATTGTGTTTATGTCTAGCGTTTCCAGCTTTAGCTCACCTTGAGGATATACATACATACATCCATATAACAATACATCGCGTGTCACAAGTTCGTTACTAAAAACTTTTTCTAGATCCTTTATTGTATAATGGCCTATTGTCACTACACCGCTTTCGTTTAAGAACTGGGTCTTCCCTATTTGTGTAGTAGCACAAATAGGTATAGAATTCTCTTTGTATAAATGACAGAAATTAACCTTGAAGCTAGTGAAATATAAAAATGTATAATACCTCACAAATACCGAAATTATTGTTCCAGATGCTTTACAATGTTGAATATAGAACAAGTGTGTACAGAGACATGTCGAAGTAAACATCTCTAAAATATTATGATAAATGAAATGGTAAATTTATAAGACGTCTCTTAGAAATGACGTTTCTTGTTTTACAATCTTGTTGGTCAATACCAATTTAAAAGAAATACGTATATAATGAAGGGGAATGTCTATTTGAATTCTGCTTTTAAGGCTTTATGGAGTAGTAATTAGTCAAAAATAAACATTTAATTTTCTCACAAATACTTTGTTTGAGTTCCATGAAAAAGGTTTTACCTCAGGGTATTCTGAGGAACTGAAACGAATTAAAAGATTTATGTATGTTGAGATAGAAGATAAACGTCGATGGATTGCTGGTACCTACGCATTGGTGAAATGTAATTACTTTAATATGCCTAATTATAAGATATTCATGCAATTCACGAAGAGGTTTTTGTAATCATAAGTTCAATTTAATGAATTATGTAACACTTCAATTATCTAAGGTATAACAATATATACTTATGCTTCAATATTATTTAAGAAAAGGGAATAGAGAATTACATAATAACAAATATAGGAACACATTTACAACCAATAATACAAAACAAGCTGTAATACCAACAATAAATAAAATTACCTCAAATAATATTTAGACTAGAAATAATATTAAATAACCATCATTTAGTTATTGTATTGATTTTAACTATTTTCGTTCTTTCTGTGTAATCTTTTAAGTTATTCCTGATTCGATAGATCCTTCTCTTCAAGTCTCAGCCTATGGAGAAATTAGCAAGGCTTCCATTCACTCACCAGCCAAAAAACTGATGCCTAACTTTAAGATGGGTGCTGACTAAATCTACTGTAATGAATTCATGGTCTAATGATTCTCTGGATAATGTCTTGCAATGCAAAATCTTCTAAGATAATCTATAAAGATTATGGTGTAATGAATTCTCTAAAAAAAAAAAAGATAATCTACACCTTCACTTATGAATTAAATTGATATTATTAAATATTTTATTCATCTTGGACTTTCAATATTCTATTCACTTAATAAATCATGTAAATAAAAAGTTCTCGTAAATAAATAAAAACTTTTCAATATCTTAAGTCTTGCTATTAATCGCCGTCGTCAGCAAAATAACTACAATAATTATTAATTCATACAATTATTGTGACATTCTAAATTATTAATAAAATACACATAATTCACAAATTATGTGTATATTATTTTATTATCATGTATTTTAATGTTGTACGTTCTACTTAAGTGATTTGACCTAACTGAGTTAGGATAACATTTCTTTTGGGTCTGATGAATATGAATTTATATTATTAGTAGATATTGTTTATATTAAGTGTAAGTAAACATGCAAAAATTCCTATAATATAGTATTCCTAATAATATAGCATTATATAGTGAGTCACGTAGATATGACTTTAGATATGTTATTTTATATGCTTAGAATAGGTAGATAAATATAAAATTAATGGATTAACCCACTGAACATTAATTTAAATGATGTTTCACTTAAATTGTTTGTCATTACGACTGCTAGTTGTATTTCAATGTCTTCTGATCTGCAACATTTCGTATACTATTCAACTATATTGATTTGTTTCTACTCCTAAAATGCGAATGTTATTAAAATTGACGGTATGGTTTTGGTTTATTGCGAGTCTTATAAGAAATATTGAGTTTTGGTTTAGTGATTTAGTATTATATTTATGTTCATATATTCGTTTGTGAAAATATTTCTTTGACTGACCGATATATTCTATTACAACCAATATAATGTATTTTGTATATAGTATTTTGTACAAAGTATGAGTGAAGAATATGTTTGTTGTGTTATATGGTTTATGCAATATTATAATATTCTATTTTTTTAACATATTTGCAAAATTTTCAGATACTTTTGATAACATAGAGTGTGAGTACATATTTATTTTGTCTCTTTGGGTTTATCTTTTGTTGTATTGTATATGGTGTGTACTTTTCTTAGTTTTTTAACTAAATTTGGGATGATTTAAGCCAACTATTGAAGTGTTGCTGAACGCTTTTGATTACATCGAATATTTTATATGAATAATACCATGTGTTATGAATTCAAAAATCTATCAGATATCAAATTTTAATTGCATTAGGTATTTTTTATTGCTGAAATATATCAATAACTTGAGATAGTTAAACGCGAGCAAAGGATATGTCAATTTATCTTCTTAATCCTAGAGAAATTTTACAGAATATATGATATATATGCAATTAAAAAAATAATTAACGGCTGTGTAAAATTCTTATCCCAGACGTATCAGTTCAGGAATTAATAACGAAGTACAGTGTATATTTTAAGTGTAAAAATAACTTAATAAATTGAAAAATTCTGAAATCTGACGTGCAATATATATTATTAAGTAGAGATTCATTTATTTGCCGTCATGATTTATTCTTAAAATTATTTTAATTAGTCGAAGTGAATCTACTAAAATAAATATTATAAATGTAATATATAAAGCTCTTTACATTGTTTAGACTAGATATGCAAATTTAAAAATTTCAGATTAAATTATATTATTCAAATATACAATCTATAATTATTATTATAGAATAATGTTTAGTTAATTTAATACGTATACTGTTAGTTAACATAATTACTAAGACAATGACATTTTCAAAAGAAAATTTATCACAAGTAAATTTGTGAATAAACAAAAAGTAATTAAAGTGGAGAATTATATAAATATATAGAAAATCAATGCAAATACCACTTGTATTTTATTGCTGGCTACAAACCTGTGAGTAATTGCAGAGTCAACTGGTTTTTAATGCTCGGTGGATTGTATTGATAATTACATTATTGGATGACATCTTGTTTATAATTTTTATTAGTAACTTATAATCAGTATGTATAACACATAAACATAAATCAACCTCATTGTTAGAGGAACAAAAATAAAATACATTACATTCTAATATAGCTCAAATTGAAATTCCATTAAAGCACTCTAAATGTCGCTCTCTTATCGCTCTTTAAGGTGCTTAAGGACCTTAGTATTTATCATTAAATACCTTAAACGCAATCATAAATATTCGATATCAATGAAATTAGCAATATCTTTATAGTTTCCTTAAAAATAATTATTTTCTTTAAAGAGATGGTACCAAGATTGACGATACTAGATGGAATGTAGACACTCTTTAACCTAATTAGATACGAAAAAATAGAACTGTAATCGTATAGTTAGAAATAATACAGTATATTCGAAATTTTACTAGCTTGTATGTAATTTTGTATTACTGTTCCTCTATTACATTTCACATAGCCCATATTGTAAATTTCTATATCCAGAGAAATACGTCTCCTCACTTCTAGGAAACTAACATATGTAGTAGTGACCAAAACTGAGAGTATCACAAAGCCTAAATATTATAAAGGTTCATATATATTTAACTACTTTAAAATTTGTAATATAAAACTGAACCCATACTTAATAACGTATAGGCGATAAAAAATTAATATTTCTGCAAGCAGTCACTAGTAATAAAGTGAATGCCTTATTTGTATTTTATTATTTAAAAATAATTATAAAATTAAACATAGGTTGCTATATCAATATATTATGGCGTTCCTAAGGAACAATTTTTATTATATGTTATGGGTTTTAAGTATAATTTTTAGTTTTATTTATTATATATACAGTACGTCCTCGTAAGTTCTTTATTTTGTTTCAAATTGAGTATTACCAACTATATTGACTATATACAACCTATATTTCTATTGCTGATTATATTGATAACTCTTGTGAATCAATTATTGCCGATTTCGAATATATCTGAATCCTCCTATTTCCTATTCAATGAATACAAACAAATATTCCATATATGTACAACATATTCCATTCCTTAACATATTTTGTCAAAGACAACCATACAAAGTTTTCTTAATTTAAATATTAAAGTGCATTATGGTGTACACTACTGAACATTATAACTAGTGCACATAAATTAAATTTATATAAAACTTAAATGGCTCAGGGGATTATAGCTTATATGGCTTCAGGAAAAACTCATCGACGAATACATTAACTTCCTATTTGTATTGTATTGCATGTTATTTAATAATGAATATTTTAATCAACGTTATTGCAATAGGTTTATCCATTATAAAATTAAATCAGAATTAATATTATTGACACTGCAACAACGAGAAAATACCATAAGGGAACTGGATATAAATTTTATATATAAAGGAAGAAAATTAGCACACGTAAATACATTGTGAATGACTCACCATTGTTATCAATATGAAATAGCTAAACTTCAAAATTCTGATTCATATTCTGCTAACTTTTTTGATTAATATTGAGAGGAATGAAAAAAAGAAAAACATAATTAAACATGTAGCTAAAAATAATGTATATATACGTAGTAGTTAAATTAATTAGAACATGTTTTACAAAAATTTAAAACAATTTTTTTAAACTCTACGACCTTTTGAGGCCACTTTCAAAAAATAAAACCCGCTACAGGTAGGATTCGACATCTGTCCCGGATCCAAACCGAACGACATACAGCTGTTTCGAACTTATTTAGTTCTCATCAGTGCCGTACACGGTACGTCGATCTAGGACAAATGCCGAATGAACTCTATGGGGTATACATCTTTATCGATACGATCTCTGTCAGTAACATATAAGTCGGAGGCCTCTCTAAAAATCACAAATTTCGTACATACTACAATTTACCAGAGTTGAATTTTCAATAATTTGGGAATAACATTAGCATAGGTACTCCTCTGGTAAAAACTTCTAAAACCCTTAGATAGTTTCAAAGATAAATTTAAAAACAATGGAATGGTCGAGGACATGAAATTATTTGTCAATATTGCAATCATAAATTTTATTGAGTAGATAAAAAAAGTATTGTAATTACATTTAGTGAACGCTCTCTGAGACTAGAAAAATCTCTTTTTGGCCCAACATGCTTTCGAAATTAATCACGGATGGACTTAATCACAAAAATTTTGGAAAGGTATAACCAACTAGATTGTTGGATGCTTTCAAAAGAATCAAATCACCTAAATATGATGACAGCATGAACATTGATATTGTCTGAATTTTGGTTTATACAGTGAATTACATTAATTACTGGGTAAACCCTACCGTTTACTAATCATAAACAAAAATAGTAACAGGAACTTAGGGTATTAGTGAACGATGGACAAAGCTGGAAGAATTATTCATAACGGTTTACTGAATCTGAATAAAATTTATGTATAGTTTTAATCATCCCATGGTGACATCAACTTTATTAGAGGGTCGTGCGTTGAGCAATATATAATCTTTCTATATTTGTGAGAAACTAATCATCTGTTATTGATTTGAGGCGAACAAAAAAAATTATAATAACCCTGTACTATTTTTAGAATAAACTGCGTAATTTGGTTTCAAGAATATTCATTACATTAACAATTAATTATACATTAACAATTAATTAAGTCTTGTGTCGTGGAGTAACTACTACCATTATCGTTATAGATCTGTAAAGACAGAAATTGTCGGTCATACACATGAGTCGTGAATATATGAAATGGAATTGATGCATTTCTGAAATTAACGATATTAAATCTTACAAAACTAATACTAGCAGTAATCGGGCTACAGAAATAATTCCACAATCTAGTTTCAGATCAATCAGTACGTTTCAGATTCCTGTTATTAGATAATCAGTAATATATTGCTCGGTCAGCAAGACATCAGTAATGTATTGATAAAACGTTCAATGAAAGTCATACTTTATGGAGATAAACATAAGTAGAAATATCAGTGTAGTATTTTCAGGAAACTAAAAACATAAATGAAATTAAAATGTATGTAATAGACCATTTGTTTCAATGATACGGATATATATGTAAAGGTGGCCTTCCTTTTAAGTACTGCTTTTTAAGTAACAGTAGGGGTAGTAGTAATAATCTTCCGGATTATAGTAGACTATATCATATTGTGAAACATGAACCGATAAGAGTTTGTAATTCAGTTATAACAATGATCTATGCAGTTATAAAAAAACAGTGTGCTACTTGGTAATAGTGTACTGGATATTCACAAGTTTCTGAAAAATTTAGACCGATTCTACACTGCTTAAAATATTACAGAATTAGGGGAAAATTCTCGCAGGGCAAAATAGTTCATATATAGAGGCGGAACAGAAATATCGGCCGGTTTATGTATTAGCCTTTACAACCTTCGGAACTTAGCCCTTTAAGGTCGTAAAACTTAGACAACAGCCAAACACCAGGAATAAAAATAAGACTAGGCTTAAACATAATCCAAGGAAATATTCATATAAAAAATTAAACAAATCTTATGGTTAGATACATAATCTAAATTACATGCATAATTTTTTGTTCAAAGTTTTTAAGTACTTGCATTAAATTTGTTATTTTTCTGTATTAATAGATACCCACGGTATATGTACGTGGTATTTAAATTTCGGTACGATAATTACTTGCGTGCAGTTTTTTATTTTTCTGTACTGATACCAATATACTATGTAAATGGTATTTAACTTAAAATAAACGTACATAGTATATGAGGACTTTCATGAAGTTATGTTACGATGGGAATCAGTTACATAAAACCACTAGGCTTTAACTACTTGTTTTTAAACCTAAGTTTTACGATTAATTGCACGTTGGAAATGTTTCTTGAAACCGTACTATAACCGTTTTCTTTTTATGTTCACGTTTTTAAAGTTATAACACGCACAAATATAACAGGATATAATACAGTATTTTCTATGAATTACCAACTGTTACTTTAAATAATTTCTCTCTAGTATATATTAGTCTTATCTAGTATAGTTATATAAGTGCATATTATTAATACATTTTATTCCACATCATCACATTGTAGACTCGGCAAAATAACAGAGACAGAAGTCCAAGAATAAATTATTTCACTTCTCACTGTTATTTAACAGCCAGCTATTTATTAGGTGAAAAATATCTAATTATAATAAAAGCGCGTGGTGTTAAGTGTTACCTGGGGCTATTAAAACTCTACAGTCCTATTAAAACTAAAATATTACTTGAACACACTGAAAAACCTTCACGCAGGTGTATAAATAAAACGTCGAATATTTAGTGTTTGATTGTGTCCCAAATAACAACTTAAACTTTTCAGAAGTTTACGCTGGGTTAAAGGTACAATAAAGCGTGCTTGTTTCAATTATACAGTGATGAGATAAAACAGGGTTCAATACTTGCGAGTCTATTTACCTACCTAAGACATATCGTGGTCATACTATTACAACACACTGTATTCGAACGAGGCGCGTTGGCGTCGCGACGCCCTGGACACGGTTATTTCCGTCCGTAGCCGCTGCTATACTGACATACGGTAAGGCGTCACGACGGCTCACCGAGTTACCTGTAGTAACTAGAATGCGCGCATGTGCCTCTATTTTATTAAAACGGCAAAGGAAAAACATTGCACTTGAATTTATTATTGCAAGACTTATTTTCAGTTCTGTTTATTTAGGATCAAGACGTTTGAGGTGTCTAGCAGTGAACTTGGAATTCAGTTTTGAAACTTACTAACGAACTGTGTATCTTAAATACAAACTTCGCTAATGGGGGTAGGCCACATGTTTGTTCGCATTAAAAACTTAACCATATGATATACAGATGTTCGCAAAGTCCATTATAATTCTAAAAGGAGGGTAAAAATTTTATAAGTTTCATAATTGTTTTATAAAATTCACAAAATATCATTTGTCGATAAGAGTTTATAAAACAATTAGAATTTAACACCAATACTGTGTTGCTTAGCAATTTGAAATCGTTAGAGTATAAACGTATGATATACATAATAAAATGTTATATACGAACAAGATGCAAAGTTTTGTTTATATACCTCGAAGTCATTGTTTTCGAGGTCGTTCTATTGTCACTAATGTAACACTATTTGTGCAGACCATCAATGATAGAACGTGTGACGGAGAGCAAGTTTATGCAGAGAAAACCGATTTTTTAAAACCTCTTGATAAAATGCATTACAATATTCTTTTAATAAAGTTGGAAAATATTGGTATTCACGACAATTTACTGAGATGGATTACGTCTTATATTTTAAATAGATCACAATGTGTCAGAATTAATAATTATTCAACCTCACATGTTAATGTAACATCTGGTATCCCCCAGGGATCGCACTTAGGACCTCTCCTATTTTCGTTGTTTCTATACGATATTGATATTTGCTTTATTCATTCTGATTACTATCTGTATACCGATGATTTAATATTTTATAGTAAATAGCTTATCTGATTATATTAAAGTGCAAGATAATGTAATGCGTTTTTATAACTACAAAGTTTTTTTAAACATTGACAAATGCTATTCAATAACATTTTCAATGCCACCTGAGAACGAGATTGTATTTTCATACCAATTCACAACTAAAGAAAATAGACACAGTTAGGGATTTAGGTATGTATTACATTAATGTCTAATGTATGTATACATTAGACCCTAAATCAGCCTTTCAATTTTATATTGAAGTTGTTTGTCGAAAAGCTTATAGAAATTTAGTCTTTAGTTTAGAGTAAAAATTTTTGACTATCAAAAATTCATAATAATATGCAATTCCGAAAATAAATATAATAATAATAATAAATATATAATAATAATAAATATGCATATTTTCCGATCTCTATTATATATATATATATATATATATATATATATATATATATATATATATATATATATATATATATATATATATATATATATATATATATATATATATATATATATATATATATATATGCTACATTAATGAAAATTATTAATTAATATAATACAAAAAAGAAACAAAAAGAACGAATGAACATGCAGAATTGGAAAACGGCGAATCAAGTTGTTATTTATTCAGTAACGGCGCCAGCATTTCTAAAATAGGTGGGCACAAACTGGTACAAAATTTTTGGGTTGGGCACATATTTGGGTTGAGTGTCGGGGGGGGGGGGTCATTCATTATCATTAAAATCAATACAAATATATAAACATACACAACTTATAAAAGAAAATAGGTAAAGGTACATAGGTAATAAAGTTAAAATGTTAACAATATTATTTCAATTTTGTTACAAATTCCTCAACAATGTTATCCAAATCCAGGCTTCACCTACTTTTTTTTTCTCTATATTTAGTACAGCCAAATTACTCAATCTCTCATGTTTCATATTATTTCTTAAATAGTTATTTAACCTATTCAGACATGAAAAGGTCCTTTCTTTCACATGTCGCACTTAATACAGGAATTGTGATACATATTAAATATAATTTATAAATCTCATTGACTGCCACTCTGTATTTATTCAGCATGTTGGATAGCTGTAAAATATTGTCGATTTTAACACTTTGTTCATTTTCAAATTTTGAAATAGTAGTAGTCAAAATTTATATTTTGTTTCATATTATAATTTTGTAGATAGTAAATTTTTGGGTGGGCACTGTTACTGACAATACCTGACTTTACGATGGACACGTGCCCACCCAGCCCCCCCTGGTGCCGTCACTACATTTATTCCTTTTAACCTCACATGAATTGGGTTTCTGAAACAAGAATTAAAAATCACTACCAAAACTAGGATGAAGAGACTTTTCAAATGATGTATTACTCAACCTAGACAACAATATATTAACCAACATTTGTTAAACAACTAAGTAGCCCATTATTATTCCAGCTGTTTCATTTTAAATGGGACAGCCTATATATTTAGTAAGCGACTCGCATCTAACATCTAATAACATTATTATGAATTAGTTTGTGCAGATGTTTATATTATCCAACCGTCACGTTTACTATATCAAATACATGCTTTAACTTTCAAACCCTATTAGTTTCAGTAAGAGCACATGTTCCAAGTGAAAGCCTTTAGAATGTAAGGGCGACTATTGTTTCCGCGGAACGTTACACAAACAAGGTTCCATAAAATGTGTTTTTAAGGCACGTTTCATGAACACACTACACATTTTATAATGCACGTTTGTTCCACTGTCGCATGTAGTTAGAAACATTATTTACCACTACACTCTTCAATAATCGTATAAGTCACTGGACTTTTAAATAGTCTGATCCAAGTGCTCTAACAAATAATATTGTAGATTTAATTGCCAGAATATTAGATTTCTGCTTATGCTGTAGTGTCGGTAAAATGGGAATTGTGAATGTGTGCAAATGGAGGCCCACATATTTTCGTGACTAACTTTCGTTTTCTAAAAAATGATATTTTTAAAAACGAAGTTCAGAAATTTTGTGAAATAAATCGCATTGAGAAGTAATTATTATCTAAATTAGGCAACTGAAAAGTATTATATTTTACTCCGAAATATGATATAATAATATCAACGTATGTATTATTTAGCATAAACTTATATCTAGACACATGAATTAACATTACACTTCTAAAAAATATTTTAACTATGATCCCCACCATGATTTAACTAGGTTCCCATCTTTAATGTATTTCTTTTGTCATTCTATATTAAATTATGTTTTATCCTTATCTGGTCCTTGTCTACAGAAAAAAATAATTAAATACGTCAATTAATCATATCTAAAAAAATATGAAATTCTATTACCAAATAAAAATAATATTACATCTGTAGAACGTATGTTCTTTTTATATACATGGTTCAGCATAAATATATAATGTTTATAAATATAAAATAATTAAAAAGTTACAAGAATAATATTTATGATTTAGTTACGTTTCGTGTAACAACCGAACGGTTTTTAAAAACTTTTACAATTTGATTTAAAACGAACAGAACGAACTTTATTTCTGGATTAATTATACAATATATATTTTATGTTAATTACAAGAGAGTATAATACAGACTGACTGTGTAACCTACGGAACTAGAACAAAAGTATAATGAAATTTAATAGTCAGCAATATATTATCATCTTATTCTTATATGCTGCGGTGCAGTGGGATGACGTAACTCCTCCACCCTTAGAGGGAAGTTTTATCGGGAACAAATAAAACTTTCACATTGGATTTTCCACGTGATCCGGAGTTTTGGGGTTCTTTTTCATCAGGCTGGATAGAGGGCTTTCTCGATCTCCACCTCCAAATTTTATGAACAATAAATGCTATAAAAATAACTACCATTATAGCATATAAAGGGATTGTCCATAGATTAGGTCTGATTAAGGGGTTGTCATCAGGATTAATCAGTTTTATCTGCTGTTGCTCTTGCTGAAGCATATGTAATTGATCAAGCGGGATATTCTTAATGTTTACTTTGATAGTGGAATCGTTATTTTTTATTTTCGATATTTTTATCTCAGGTAATAATAATGGTTGACCTTCTAGAACTTCTTCTTCATTAATGTACCTGTATGCTGGAGTTTGAAAAATACACTTTGGTGGTAATGTAATGAGATAATTGCCTTGTAATGTTGTAAAGTCCATTTTTTCACACTGAATTTGGACCTTTAGAGGGTCTGGGAATATAGCGATATAATAGCCATTAGTAATTTGTTCAACAAAGTGGCTGTTAATTGATATAGGTGTTTGCTCGCATTTAGTATTGTTGCCAGATAGTTGTAGTAACGAGAATACACAGTCTTCTTCCCGAATTCCATTAATTAGGTTATTGTCCTCACAAAAATATACACGGTCCATATTTCGGCATGGCAGCGGCTGGTACTGATAAGAGTCACTGCCCATGGTAAGGTAAGTATTTTTAGGTATAATAGTGGTAGACATTGAGGTAGGTATGGAATACAGGTGGTAATGGAAAAATTTATCAGGATGTACAAGAGGAAACTCTAGTGCGAATATTAACCGTTTCCCTGAATAAAATGCTTTTACCTGAACTATATCATAATACTTATATAAGTCATTTTTGTTAAAATACATCAATTGTTTTTGTGAATGAAATTCCACAAGTTTTTCGACAATGGCCTCCATCTCGTCTAATTTTAAAATGCTATGATGTAAAGTTCCCAATTTCGCGAAAGATATACTATTTTCAATATTTGTTAATAATTGCATAACCATACTTAGATTAATACTTAATTGATCGAGTACATCGCGAATCCTCATGTAACGTGAAAACTTGAATACAAATTTGTTCAAATTATTTTGAATTCTTTCTATACCATTAGTAATTACATCTTGGTT
Source organism: Rosalia funebris (assembly GCA_037954035.1). NCBI lineage: Eukaryota > Metazoa > Arthropoda > Insecta > Coleoptera > Cerambycidae > Rosalia > Rosalia funebris. Next base: position 479,949 of record JAZFAV010000021.1, read on the forward strand.
ATGTAATACTAATGAAAGTGTTTTATTATAATTGTCTAAAATTTTAGTTGTTAAAGAAATCTGTTTATTGACTTGAGATATTATTTGCCTTTGCTTGTCCTGCAAATTTTCAATAGCTTTATCATATTTTACTGCATCTTCTTGATCTAGATTTCCAGAAATTGATTTTATTATTGATCCCAATCCATTTATTAAACCCCTTTTTAGACGATTATTATCGAAAAAAGGATATATAGAATCAAATTTATTTTCTACCGATTCTAATTGGAATTGTATACCTTGATTAAAGTTTTGCAACGCAAATGAATATGGTGAACTTAGTTCTTGTTCTATAGTTTTTGTAACATTAACATATTGTCGTTTTATTATATTAATTTGATTTGATATAGGAATTAAATCAAAATAATGAAGGAAGGTGTGGGTGGCAATTTTGACTCTTGCATACCCTAATTTGAACGGAAGTATACCTGGATTTTTATTTAGGTTAGTTATTTCCATTTTCGGTACTTGGGCCAGGACGAGGGTCCCTAGAGTGATGAGCCTGTAACAATGTTTTTCGTTGTAATCGAGGCTTTTTAAATACTTGCTTATGCAATGTTCGCTTTTTTGTTGTTAATTTAATACCGTCTTGTCCTGTAGCTATCTCTTTTCTATATCTGGGTTCAATTTTATCACGATTTGGTAAAATTTTGTAAGCAGGTTTCTCCAAAGTATACGTAGGAGGTTCAATGCGCTTTTCGTTTTGTTTACTTATTATATTCTCTTGGTGTGTTTGCGAGATATTATGTATGTGATCATACATTAAGCGTACTTTTTCTTTGTGTAATTCTATATAATTTGTGATAAGTGCCTTATTAAGATCAATATCGAAAGGATCATTGGTATCTAAGTGACCATTAATAATTTCAATTGGTTTTAATTTTGTAACAGAATGTATTGAATGATTATATCCCCAAATTGCATATGGCATTAAATCTATAATATTGGAATTTGGCATTTTTATGTTTAAAACTCTTAAATGTTCCAAAATGGTCGAATGAAAACGTTCGATTACACCATTACTATTAGGATTCTGTGGCGTAATGTAATGAATATTGATTTTATGTAATTTAATAAAATCATTCATAACTTTATTTTTAAATTCAGTACCATTATCAGATACGAAACTTATTGGTAATCCGTGGTGAGACATATATTTTACAATACATTGTATAGTATGTATCATGTTAGCACTTGTCATTGGATAAGCTTGACCATATTTAGAAAATGAATCCACGATTGTTAAAAATTTTTGATTTTTAATTTGAAGTGTGTCTAAATGTACGACTTCAAAAGGTTTGTTTGCTGTAGGTGTAAGTTGTAAAATAATACGATGAGGATTTCTTTCATATTTTGTTGTTTGGCAAATGTCACAATTGTTGATATGATTTTGAACATCATTTTTTATATTCGGCCAGTAATATTTTCTGCGAATCTGTAGTTCGTTTTCGGTTATACCTCTGTGGTTTCTTTTGCCATCATGTATATATTGTACTAACTCTTTTTGTCGTTCTGAGTCCTGAATATCTTCCAAAAGACAGGTACATCGTACTAATTTAAAGGTGGAATTTTTAAATGTATTTTTAATTACGTTACAAAGGTCTGGTATGATATTTTCATTTTCAATAAAAATTGCGTAAGTTTTGTTCGGTTCAATATAATTTTTAAAGAAATTAATTGTATTGGTTTCAATTTGATTTTTAACAAAATTTACAATGGTTCTGGTTTTTGTTTGAGAAAATAATTTTTGTATAATAGGTTCTCCTACAGGCATATTCACTGTTTTTATTATAATTTGATTTTGATAATAGTTTAAAGGTTTTTCTGAAATTTGAATAAGTTGTACAGGATTTTCAGTACTACTGTGAGCGGTTTCAGTACTTTCATCTAAAGCTGTTTCTGTAGTTTCACCATTGTTTTGATTTGGTGGTTCGCTAATGTTTGCTATCATTGATAAATTGTCATTGTCAGGTAATTGATCATCATTAAGGTTATTGTTAGTTTCAGGTGTATTATTAATATCAATTGATTGATTGTCACCAGTTGATAACATTTTGTTAAAACTATCCATGAATTCTTCAAAGGGAGTTTTGCCTAAATTCTTATTTAAATTTGGGTTTTCTGAAATATCTTTAGTATGAATTTCGATACGAGAGAGAGCATCGGCATTGGTATTCTTTTTACCTTTTTTATAACAAATTTCGTAGTCGTACTCCTCTAGCTTGAGGCGCCAACGTACGAGACGTGATTGCGGCTCTTTGAGTGAAAATAGCCACTGTAATGGTTTATGATCAGTAATAATTTTGAATTTTCGACCATACAAATACGGCCTAAAATATTTCGTGGACCAGACTATTGCCAAAAGCTCATTTTCAATTGTCGAATAGTTTTGCTCTGCTTGATTTAATGTTCGCGATGCATACGCTACAGGTTTATCACTACCAATTGGTCCCTGCGATAGTATTGCTCCTAAAGCAAAATTGCTTGCATCACAAGTTAAATTGAATGGTTTTTCAAAATCAGGATATTGAAGTATCGGATCATTTGTTAATAAATTTTTGCAATCTTCAAATGTTTTCAAAAATGTTTCATTATGCTCAATTTTAGCACCCGTTTTCAAACAATTAGTAAGCGGTTTCGTTAATTTAGCGAAATCTTTTATAAATTTTCGGTAATAACCTAAAAGTCCTAAAAATTCTTTTATTTCTTTTGTAGACTTCGGAATTGGATAATTTAAAATAGCTTTGATTTTTTCTGGGTTTGGCTTAACGCCATCATTAGTGATAATATGACCTAAAAATTGTACTTCTTTTCTTAAAAACTCTGATTTGTCGAGTTGAATTTTAAAATTACTTTCTCTAAGTCTTTGAAATACTTTTTGTAAATTCACCATATGTTCTTGTAATGAAGTGGAATATATTACTATATCATCCATATAGACAAAACAAATATCACCCTGTAAACCTTTTAATATATTATCCATAACGCGTTGAAATGTTGGAGGTGCGTTTTTTAATCCAAATGGCATACGCATGTACTCGTAATGGCCATTCTCTACGGTGAACGCAGTTTTTTGTATGTCTTTTGGTTCCATCTCTATTTGGTGGAATCCACTCGCAAGGTCTAAAGTTGAAAAATATTGACAACGCCCGAGTTTATCTAATATGTCTGTGATATTTGGCAATGGATACCGATCATCGATCGTTTTCTCATTTAACTTCGGGTAGTCGACGACAATTCGCCATTTTTTCTTTCCGGAAGCATCCGCTTTTTTAGGGACAATCCAGATGGGTGATGCCCATGGAGAATTGCTTGGTCTTATTATACCATCAGTTAACATTTTGTCAATTTGATTTTGTACCTCACTTTTATGTACAAAGGGATACCTATAAGTTTTGGAATGAACTGGAATTTCGTCATAAGTTTTAATTTGGTGTTTGACTTTATTGGTAAAAGTCAATTGATCACCTTCATAAAAGAAAATATCACTATATTTTTTACAAAGATTAAAAATGTGGGATTTTTCTTCCTCGTTCATGTGAGAGGTCCTAATAAGTTGTTGTATGTTATTCAGTTTTGAAGGGTTATATTAAAATTCGATATTAAAAATTTCATATTGATCCGCAATTGGTTGTTCAAACGAAATTACTTTTATAGGTTCATTGATTTTAATTAGTTCATCATTATCAGTTTTATTCACTACTTCGGTCCAAGCATATCCATTAATTGCTGTCGTTAATGTCTCTTTAAATTCGCAATTTTGAATAGTAGTTGGCGGTACCAGTATATCGCCATTTTCGATACTAACAGGAATTTTTATTCTCGCAATTTCATGAGAATTAATTTCGTGACATGACGTAAAAATTCTTGGTGTCTCTCTATATTTAAGTTTAATTATTGAATTTGGTGTTATAATACAATGATTGGCAATATCAATTTGTGCACCTAAATTTTTCACTGTATCAAATCCAATCAATCCATCAAAATAATCATGAAATCTAAACAAATGAAATTTAATATATCCTTGTTCTTTGAATTCTGGAAAATATGGAATATTTGCACAAAATTTACAATTAAATTTTTTGAAAACTGTACTAAGAGAAAAATGTTCAGTATAAATTTCGTTAGAAAAATATTTTTGTGCTATATTAGGATTAAGTAAAGATTTTGTTGCGCCCGTGTCGATGAGTAATTTTAAAGGCGGGTTTTTAATTTCAATATATGGCAATTCTCTCTTATCTGAAACAACATGCAATTCTACTACGTGTCCGTGTTCGGTTCCTGGAAAATTATTTGATCTAAAATTTTGTTGACGATTAGGAGTACTAATACGAGTAGTTGTACTCATAGGGATTGGTTTGTACTGAACGTTATTATTATTTTGACCTGGTTTCCAAACATTATTATTTTGTTTTCCGAAAACTTGTCGATTAGTTAAGAATCTTTGAGGGGGCAAATTTTGTCTAGGCTGAATTTGAATCGGCCCTCTTGGAAATTGAGAGTGTGTTGGTATGTTAATATTTGAACCCATGTGTGAATTAAATGGTAATCTTACATTTTGATTAAAATTTTGTTGCTGAAAATTTGGTCTAATATTATTATTATGATTAGGTTTATTTGTCGAATGTTTTTGTAAATTTTGCTGGCGGGACATATATCTAATATTATTATCTTCTATCATATATTTTAAAGCTTCTGCCAAGTTTCTTGGTTTCAATGACCGTATCATTGATTGTTGAGGTTCTCGCAAGCCGACAAATAAAGTTCTCAAAGCCTGGTTATTATAAGTAAGTAATTTACTTTTACGAATATTTTCGTCAGTCTCATGTAAGCTAATATAATTATGCAATGTGTTTAAATTTGCAATAATTCGATAATAAAATTGTACACAATCTTCGTTTGGCTTTTGTCTTAAGCCAATTAAATCTGCCAAAAGACTATTTTCATCACGTTGATCCCCAAAATTAGTGATCAGAGTATTTTTAATTTCCTCCCAATTTTGTGCGCCACTGATAGAGATAACCTCTTCAGCACGTCCTTTTAATTTTGATATACTATTAAAAATAAAACGATTTTGTGGACAATTTTCATTTTCTGGCGTGGAATCCCAATATGTATTTAATACATCTGATGCCATTGATATAAATCTAAATAAGCGACATGGCGACCCGTCAAATTCAGGTACTAACTCTAATGGTTTTACCTCGATTCTTGGCCTTGCCATTGTGATATTTAAATTACTTGAATTAAAATTTATTAAATTACTTTGAATATTACTAATAGGTAATATTGATTTATTAGATTTTTGTGACTTTTCTGTCGTTAAAAAGAGTTTAAATATTTTATCTGTTAATTCGATTATTTCCGAATCAATATCGACACTAGAGTTTGGCAGTTCCTGATTTCTTTGTGAGTCTGTCATACGAGGAAATTAAAAAGGAAAGCAAGTGACTTACAGTACTTTCTTCATTCCTTTCTCTCTTCTGGTGGATACTGCTCTCTGTGTGATGGTTCTGAAGTTCGTCTTTTTCGCCAGATCCTCGATGGACCAATTCCTCGATGGAATGCTGTGTTCTTTCCAATTAAGAAGATGACACTTCACAAGTTATCCGGTATGGATGTCTTTTTGGAAATCCGCACGACTGCGCCAGTTACGTTTCGTGTAACAACCGAACGGTTTTTAAAAACTTTTACAATTTGATTTAAAACGAACAGAACGAACTTTATTTCTGGATTAATTATACAATATATATTTTATGTTAATTACAAGAGAGTATAATACAGACTGACTGTGTAACCTACGGAACTAGAACAAAAGTATAATGAAATTTAATAGTCAGCAATATATTATCATCTTATTCTTATATGCTGCGGTGCAGTGGGATGACGTAAGTATTTAATAAAATTTGTACTGTTATTTTCAATACACAGTCTGTTTATTACTGATGGCCTTACATTTACGAATATTTCACACCTCTAATCCCTCTCACTTTACAAGTGATACCAGCTTTCAGGTCATTTATACCATTTAGTCATTCCTTGTACATACATGGTTTTGTCAGTAACCTCACAAAAGGGCCACAGGGTATCAAATCAAATGACCGAGCCGGCCAGTCCTTGTCTGTCCCTCCTCCAATCCATCTGTAGGGAAATCTGTATTTAAATAATTTCTCACCGCTTTTTCAAAGTAAGGAAGCATACTTCCTCACTTGGAATAGTGCTGAAAAGTTATTTTTCTCTTTCTTTCATCTTATTAAAACCAAATATTGTTGTCATCGGGATATAGAGAGCTTCTATCACAGAAATCATGTTATCTCTAAATGAAAACAACGGCTTAATGTCAGACTGAACAAGTGACATAATATATGATATAATATTATCAAACGTCACAGACTATTGATCTTGAGACTATTGAAATAGGTCTGTCAAATAAGATATTAGTTAAGATGTCATTTTAATTTTTATTTAAATAACAATCACATTGTTTGGAAAATTTATTTAGAAAGACATCATAAGGGATGTACTAAAAAAATATATTTTGTTGACGAAATTTTGATTTACCAGGAAGTCATCTTTATGCTATATTAAAGTTACACTATAGTGAAAACTAATTTTAATGCTATGTTTCTAAACAAAAACGGTTAAGGAATAAAGGACAGGACGACTCGGTCACTGAACTATGTCCCTGAGACATTTTTATGGGGTCACAAAAATGTCAAATACACAGAACTGGGTCCTTACATCTAGAAACTCAATTCATTTTAATCATTCAGCTGTTCTCTTAGAGAACAGAGTTTCTAGATGTAAGGACCCACTTCATTTTAATCATTCAGCTGCTCTCTAAGAGAACAGCTGAATGATTAAAATGAATTGAGTTTCTAGATGTAAAAACCCACTAATTTTGAATATAAAGGATTCGTACGTATTCCAGATTCTTGAAGTAATCCAATAGAAACAAAACAAGTGGTCATTTAATGATATCTCTTTTGCAATCAGAGGAGATTTCTTTCAAATACTTTTTTACAATCACAACATATTGTGGTATTACCCCGTTTTGTTAAAACCAAATAGTGTCACTTGATAGGATCGTATTTAATGAGTTTGGATATAGGCTTGCTAGAGCAAAAATGATTTTATGTCTGATGAAATTTAACTATTATAAGCTACAAAATTCCCTTCATGAAAAATTGGAACAATACTAGGGTCGTCGATGACACCTACCCAAATGCTAACATCTTTTGGGGAGGTTATGTATGTATCACTTGCATCTAATGCGGGTTATCCGCTGACAAATACATATTAAAGAGAGAAAAAAGAAGAGGAAGAGTGAGGACAGGAATGAGAAGTGTCTCTCATTAAAAAAAATGTAGTTTCTATCAAGGATTAACCAAGGATTAATATAAATATGTTAGATTAATATGTTAATGAGGATTTGTTAAGGATTAATATGTTATGAGTGATATGTTTCATCTAGATTAAAAGTCGAGCCATTTTCGCGATTCTCATAAGTCTCTACAATAATGCCAAATTATTGTAGATGTATGTATGTATGTCAATTATTCCGTATGTGGTGTCCAACCTCTATAAATAAAAGCTCTATAATATACATAAATAAGTATAAGGCCGTGTAACCTGAACTCTAAATAATACAGTAGAAAAGTTATATTATATTATATTGATGAATTATGGGTAATAATATATTGCCTCAACAATTTATTATTCAACCATGATCCCAATAAAACCTAACCCTAAATGTTTTTAAGATTCGTAAATGCAGAAAAAAGCAGAATTTATTGAGTAAATTACGGAAACGCACACACGACTTTCGTCTCTAGCCGTAAACAACGAAAAACACAATAAACCCCCTTATGTTATCGAAATGTCAAGGATGCGAGAATATAAAATGTATGGTTTTATTTTGCATCCATATAACTTCACCCAATATAAAGTGACATCGTTTGTTTGGTATAGCACATTCAATAACACTTTAAATTGCAGATCCAGCCTAGAATTAGTCTTGCAATTATTTAGGTCCTCTAACATGCCATTACTGTGTATGAATATGTCGATGGCTTTACTACTAATCTCCTGATTACTAATTTCTCTGGACGCTTATATCCTACAATATCAATTTGGAGCACTCCGGCATCAGCGTCCAGTGCCTCACTATTTCAATATTCGGAGAAAATTCCATATCCAGACCTTTCTAGGATTCCTGAACCAATGGTATATATGGTATATAAAGAGGCATCGATATTCCGTGTAACCTGATTCAGTCTCACGTCCACAAGAGCTACTTATTTATTTTCTCCACGGGAAAACAAGTTTTATTTTTCTTTAGTTTCGCGATCATTTCACATAGACCTTCCCCTCGCAGTCTCACGCCGCCCTTAAGACATCCTCTATATACTTTTACGCTTCTAAAACTGCTATGGATGCGATCTTGATTGCACTAGTGCAATGGTTAGACAGGAGACATGGTTAAGTAATGGTAATGACTGTAGCTACGACATAATTAGATTATCCATCTTCCTTTTCCTTGTGAATAGAACAAACTCCACCTTATTTGGATTTACAGACAAAGTTTGCTATCAATAATTGTCAAAACATTTTTTATTAACTAACTTAATACAATTCAGAACTCCCAATTATCATAGTTAAAGTCATTCATGTGGCTTATTGCGTAGCAACCAGCTTCATTTCGAAGTTTAAAAAGTCTACTTGTATATACTGTCCTGTATCGTAGTATGGGGGATAGTACTATACCACCTTGAGGACAGCCTCTTATACTATGAATCTCAACTCCACATTGCCTATATTTACTTTAACTATTCTCCGTTCAAGTATTTAACCCATTGAATTTTTGTCTTACTTAGATGACGTTCTGTATCTTTCTGTGGCAATGAAATATTAAACAGGATAAACTGATCCAGTCTACTTCTGATGTTAATATATTTGCTTATTGTCTGTGTAGAATGTCAAAATTGATAGAAGCTAAACTATTTAATTTTACGATAAATAATACATTGGAAGTTAAAAAATATGAGTCTTAAATAAGCCATAAGTAGAAATCCTAATAAATATTCCCCAGTTCCATTAACTAGGCGGCCAGTTCTAACATGAATATTGGAAAATCCATTTTTGTATTCAAAAGAGTAACAGAAAATATCAATTATTCTTAAGCATTTCCCTCGTCTGTTATAACAGCTCCTTTCTATGTTTTGAGCGGGTGGTTATCTATCCTCACTTGGCACATTCATGGTATATATATGATCGAAATGACCTTGACCGAAAGTCAAACAAAACTGTAGCAGTGATCACTTGAATGAATAACTTCTATCTACTTCATCATCAATAAACACGAAGACACTGAGAAGAGATTTATATTAAACACGTACCATCCCTCAGATATAAAGCAAAATCATAGACGCCTTAGATGTTGTGGGTATGTTAGACAAGTAAAGCATTCTTATTTCACTACAGATGTGGAGATTTTACAGAATTTCAAGATTGAGGACAATACATAGATAGCCTCATGTACTGACATCGGTTCTAAGTATAATATATTAGTGCGAATATCTACAACTACTTTTAATACCACTATTTTGTTGTCTTTTTTTCCATAGTAATCGTGTTATTATTCTTGTCACCAGAACTGATGTATTGAATAAAAATATATAATTTGTGAAGCGCTGTTATAGCTAAATTAATTGACTTAATTTATAAGAGCTCGTATTAAAATGAAACTGCCAGCCTATATTAAATAGAGCTTTTAAAGTAAGCGGATGTACTCACTCAATTAACTAATGGGTCAGTCCGAAGGAGCTTTTAATTAATAACTTGACTAGATAATCCATATATGTCTTAGTGTTAGGGCAGAAAGGTTTGGTTCATTATTATTTATAGTCTTATGAATGCTGAAAAAGGTACCATTGATTTCCTTATTGTAGGTCACGACGCGACTATCATTGTATTCGTAACAAAAAAAAAACGATTTCCGTTCTGTAACCCTTATTATATAGGGATTATTTAGTCGAAATGTTTATATTTTAAATTTGGAAGTTGGTAGAAGTAATGGATACAAGTTTGAAACAAAATATGATACACGTTCTTTAATTCATGTGATACATACGATATATTATTTTGGCTGAGGCCTCTGTATAGTTTAAATAAGTGCGATAAATATTTACATTTACATACAATGAAACAAATACCTTAAATAAGACTGAAAATTAATAATTAATTAATTGTTTATATCGTATTTATTTATATTTTTACACAGGGGAAACATCGTTGAATAATTTTTTTAATATTGATTTTTTCTTAATGAGCTGACTTCAACCACCTATAACGCTAATGACTTAAATAAATACATAAAGGGTTAACTTTATATAAAATAAAACAATACGTAAAATGAAAATTAATTGAATTGAATCTAATATGTATCTCACCCACATTTTTACAACATTTTTTTGGCTTTGAATCATCGAGTTCACGCAATATTGCTGTAGAACATAACATCAACTACATAGCAGTTTTATAGTCTCCCTAAAGAAAAGGTTCAATCTTGTAAAGATTGCAAATTACATGTTCCCAGAATGTAATAGGAGACTATTTAAATCGTACAATTCATTTCTCCAAAGAGATAATAAGCAGAAATGAGATACCTCTTGGTTGCATTTCTTTTTCAAACTATTCTTCTTTCACATTAAGGAAGGTAGTAGGAAAAACTGTAGGTTCTGTTTAGCGAATAATCTTCATTGAATTTATCATACACATACATAACGTCCTTAAAAGTTACCCATTTATTCTCATGCCAATGATCCAATTTAATTGAGAGAAATATATTTACTGAAATATACTTAAATTTTATCAATTATGAATTTTTTTTTGGCAAACATATACCCAAATGCACTAGATTCTAGTGCATTCAGTGTGTATTCAATGGCTACCTTAATTACTAGATATTACCTCAAGAATAAAATATATGCAACAAATATAGATAATATTAATAATTTGAAAATAAGATTGCAAATATAAATAGGAGCTACTTCGTCTCGAATTAAGTTTTATAGAAAATTCGGTAACAGCCTTACTATAAACTACTTGCCAACAAAAAAGTGAGTGGAGAATATTTTCAATGTTTACTTCAGTTTAATACATTTAAAAATAACATTCGAATAGTCTTATCATTATGTCACAATTTAATGTCTGTAATTATCTAATCAACTAGTCAGATCACAAATATTACAAGGCACTGAAATCAATTCACCAAGGAGAATTTGATAATATAAATTTGGTCAGGGTATTCCATTAAAACAAGGAAATCAAATTACTACATTTACATGAATTACGATTTGTATTTGCAACTGTATTTAGAATATGTATATTCTTTTTGAGCATTTTTTATGAATCCCTAAAATAAAATCGAAAAATCACTTTATTTAAAATAAAATCGGAAATCACGTGATTTTCACGACAATACAAATTGTATTAATTTATAATTAATTACCTAAATTAAATATAAATAATTATTAATTATATTAACTTTTCATATATTTTTGAGTAATACTTAGTCTTCCTCATACTTAATTCTTATTATCATTTTAAGATCTTCACGATATGCAGTATATTTAATATGGTACCAGTTGACTTCTCTGATCTATTGTTTTGCAATGGGATAGAATCCTATGATAAAATAGATATTTCATTTTAAACTTGATAAGCATTAATAATTTTTTAATTTAGGCCAAATCGATTGTCTCAAATTCAATGAGGTAGTGCTGTAGTACTTCAAATAATACAGGATTACCTTAAATAGATTTAAATCTAATTAAATAAAATATCATAGCTAGAAAAATCTGAATAATTGGCTCGATTAAAAATTAACGCCTCCTGTTGGTATTAAAACAAATCGCCTTTATTTGAATTACGTAGTATGTATAATTATCTAAATATTGTAATAACGATAACTCAAGAGTATTAGTGACACTACACTTTCATAATCCTCAAAGAGTAATAAAGCATAGTTAAATAATCCAAAAAGGGCCAAAAAAAAAAACGACACTCGTATTTGGGCTGATAATTATTAGCCAAATTTAAAGCTAAATTAACAACACTAGAAATTGTAGTCAAAATGGCCCTATGGTCATTTTTGGCAATCAAATAGTTGCGCCTGTCAAGTGGCAAAATATGAAGTATCTTCTTATTTATGAATATCCTGCTTTTATATGATAAAAACTTGTCCGTCGTGTCTTTATTTATAGCATGTTTTAAATGAACAGGATAAAAGTATTTCATCGGAAATATTTCACCATCAGGAGAATCTGAAAGATATATGTCCAATATCTCTTATGTATAGCTTATATTTTCATCTTCTCGATATATTTTTCTTTTATATTTTATACATGTTGTATGATAGATTGTTTATCAATTTTAGTATTAGATGTGGAAATTAAAGACGAAAGTAAAAGGTCATATATTCGTTGATATATAACGATTTCTACAGTATATTTATTTCATGTAAAATGTTTTATACTAAAACCTTTTTATAACAGTAAAGTTCTGTATGTTTGATATGTCCTTTTAATCATAATTAAATTATATATACCACATATCCTTTATAGTTTTTTAGTAATATGAGACATATTCACTTCAATGATCTACCTTAAATCAATGTTTAATTTTTAGTTAGGTTTGCTTAATCAATAAAATGTTTAGGTATATAAAAGAAGCATTTGCTTAGAGCCGAAGATTTTGTATAAGATTTATAAGATTATTCTTGACAGTTCTTTACTGTTTTCACGATAAATACGTTGAAAATACGAGATATAATTTTATATTTCGCACAAAGCTCGATTCAGCTTTAGAACGTTTTTATTAACATGGACATGCCGTCTTATTGTGGCGCAGTCTGAAAACTTTACATCTGAGAAAAATTACATTTGCTTGAAATATAAATATATTGTTATGCTACCGCCAACCCAAATCATTGTATAAGAATTATATAAATTATGTATTATTTTTATCAAAATGAATGTATAACTTTCTTGTGCGTCATATTCTCGGATATATATAATGAATTCGGCTGTATAAGGGATCCTTTTCTATTAAATATATGTCTACTAACATCAAACAGTAACAAAAACCACTTGTATATTATTTTCAATTATTATCCTGAATAGATAGAATATTTTTTATGGAGAAAAGGTCAATCAATAAAAGCGCTTTATCCTTACTTATCGATCTTTCAACATGATATTTCCTGTGATAAAACATTATATTTGTCTGATAAGTCTATAGAATGCTAATGTATTGAAATTCAAACATTTTTGTGGAAGTAAATAATATATATAAATGTAAAAAGTAATTTTGATACTGATATGGCCATTCTAATTAATAAGATATGGATTCTTTTACTGTTTTTTTGTAATTATTTATGATGCTGTGAAAGACATATACAAAAACGTTTTATTATAACACGGAGCTGTTGTCGAGGGCTGTAATGTTTGTAGTTGAAAGCAGCTTATAGTTATTAAGTACTTAATTAATTAATATTTAACCTATGTTTACTGCGAACATTTTTACTTTTCCGCACCCAACTATACTAGCGGAAAAGTAATGCAATCGTGTAAAGAAAAATGGAAAAAAAGATGTTTTTTGTTTATTTTTCGTTTTGCGGCCTAAAAACAAAAAAAATGGTTTTTAAAAAATTTTGTGTGTGTGTCATCGTTGTCATCGGCATTAAAATTTCTTGTGCACGATAACTCACCTAAATCGTGTCGGATCGATCGGGTTTTGACTGATTCTGATCGGGGACGTCTCCCAGATGACACCTATTGATTTTGAGGTGGATAACACACACCACCTCCTCCCTTGGGTCTATTTGAAAAATTTCTTTTGCTAGCACGATAACTCAACTAAATCGTGTCCGATCGATCGGGTTTTGACTAATTCTGATCGAGGACGTCTCTCAGACGACAACTATTGATTTTGAGGATGGAACACACCCCACCCTGTCTATGGCTAATGAGAAGGCATGACGGTGGACTATTTGAGAAATGGTTTTGTTAGCACGATTACTCAATTAAATCGTGTCGAATCGATCGGGTTTCGACTGATTCTGATTAGGGACGCCTACCAGACAACATCTATTGATTCTCAGGTGGATAGGACACATTTCACCCTGTTCATAGGACATGAGAAAGCACGAGGGTGGACTATTTGAAAAAAGTAAAACTGTCGCATAAAACAGATATTCTGCATTTACGTGTTGGTTTATTTTTTCGCGGTCACTCAATTTCGAGATAGAGATGTTCTACGTGCGGAAAAGTCCGTTTTAAGGTTTTAAAACTGTTTATTTAAATATAAATTTATTAATTCTAAACAGTATGTGCTAGAGAAACATATGTATACAGTAAGCTTACGATTAGTAATCAGTTATGTAATGTAGAATATTTAATATAGTATGTATGTATTATATAACTATCCATTAAGCTTGTAACTATATTAGTCAATCATTTCATATAGAAAATGTAATATAATGGATTATATCTTAAGTTTACGACAACGATCAATTATTTACGAATCATAAGTAAGTGAAGGTAGATATATAACACAAATATACAGATGTGAGGTTACTTAGTATATGCCTATGGGGAGAAGAAGACCTAGAATTTAACACCACAAGAATATAGTTGTGGAACATTGGCAAAGCAGTAAAGATTGAAACGTAATAAACAAACCTAATAAATGTTCAGAAATGGTTGAAAGTCATTTCAACATGACAATTACAACAATGAACACATTAAACAAATCAAGGCGGTAGGTTAGTGGCAAATAAAGAGACACTGGATGAGATATAATTGTTAAATTTATTCTATTACATATATATATATATATATATATATATATATATATATATATATATATATATATATATACTTTGTATCTATAACTTATATAATAGGATATATTATGGAACATATATGTATGTTATTATAACATGCGGCTGTTAAGAGTTCTGTCCAATCGAATCGTTTTTTTTTTTCAATATTTCTCTTATAAGTATACTCTTAACAGCTGCACCTTCTGTTATACTATAACATGAATATTCGCATCATAGGGCCATATGTGATATAGCAACCTATTCCTATCGTCTATATTGGTTGCTTCTGCATGGTATTTATTTTGCTTACTGCTTGAAAATTAATTTTTTAACATGTTTACATCCTGAATCTCAATCTACTTCAAGTACATTAATGCTCTGACTGATCTACTTTTCTAATTACCAACTTATGCTGAAACGTATTGTAGAAGTTTTGAATACTTTCTATTAACTCACTTCTCATATTTTTCATGGCTATTTGTGTATGAGAAACAATAGTACCAAATAGATTCCTAAATATCTCAATGGTGACCTTTTTTCTATCCTAGTGACCTCTTCAGAATCTGAGTTCTTTTATAGTAATTTGGAAGATAATTCTTCCAACATTTTTAATTCCAAATTGATTAAAAGTAGTAGTTACCCGAACGCCTCAATTGTGACGTCTTCTGAATCCGAGTAATCTCTTCTGAATCTAAATCCCCTTGTAGTCATTTTGAAGATAATTCATCTAAACTCCCCGATTCCATGTTGATCTGTTACCATACACATATTTTCATCTACAGTTTTAACCTGTACATAGTTTGTCTTATGTATAAATTTTAAAACTGTCTTATCTACTCTCATACGTAATAATCACTAGAGTTTGCCTTCTCCAGTTTTCATTCTTATTTTGATGTAAATATTAATTGCTCTATACTGATAACTTATGTTACTGTTATGGATGGAAAGATAGTTTGATGCATTTTATCTTTAGGTTCATACATTTTAAGTTCATATTCATTAGATATTCAGAAGTTCATATTCAAATCAAGGTTCCAGTTATATCCATGATACTCTCATATCATGCTAGTTTTGTCTATCATCAAAGATCAAAGATAAAGAGATAAAACGTCTACTTTAATTGCTCTGATAAGTTTTATGTTTAATTTATGGAATATCATTTAGTTCTTTATCTTACTTCTTATATCCCTATTGAGTGTATGAATAAGTAATGAGGTTTTGTTTAATTTCTTGTTCTCATTATTTCTCAGTATTGATTTTAAGCTGTTTCATATTTAAGTATAAGAGTTATTGGGGTCTCATAGTAATCCCTCTATATGATATGAAAATCGATGGTATTCTTATAAAATATCACAAAAGTTTACCAAAGAAATAATAAACCATGTTATTTAATAGACTGGAAACCGAATACCAGTTTTTACTGATGTCTTTTTAATGATCCTCGACGTACTGGCTTATTTATTCTATACTTAATAAGATATTGTATTCTATTTGTGTTGCAAAAATACCTGAGATCAATAAGAAGCTCAAATGTACCATTACAATATTCGTTTACTAAATCCAAATTCCACAGACTAAATAATTTAGTGAGTTGCTGTACAAGCTAAGTTTCCAAGCACTTTGTGTTATTGGGACGAGTATAATAATAAGAGAAACCTTCTGCCTACGCAAACATCATTTCTTTACTCTACAAATATTGTTGGGCCATTCCCATACATTTTTAATCACGTTGTTTATAATGCATGAAGATCGATTCTTATTACAGGACAAAGTGTCTTGGATGTATTTGAATGCTTTTATAGAATTCTATTTGTTCAATTACATTACTGCACTAAATGTTTAAGAAAGTAGGTATCCAATATATGAAAACACAAAATAAATGAGTAATTATAATATAAAATGTATACAATCGTGCATATGGGAGTATAATGTTTGTTTTCGTATATAAAATTTTAGTTAAAATTGTAAACGATAGACAAGATACATCTGCTTGCAAGCTACTATTAACATCGCAATTTGCCAGATAAAAAACTCTTTTATCTTGCCGATAAATGGAATAGTCTATCTGAGCTTAGCCATAAAAAATAAGCCACGGCATGTTTTGATATTTCTTATTTGGCAAATAGCGATGAAATAAACTATACATAATAATCTTGCTAATGATAAAAATAGTCATTTAGATTTACCAACAAATTAAGAGAGTACTAAACAATAGCATCAAATAAGAACCAATCAATAGCATCAAAGCCTAGAGCTACTTATGCCGAATAACTTCACAAAATCTCAATTGACTAAACGTATGATAAGATAGGCAATAAAAAGCAATAAAACTCTTCATATTACTAGGCATTAACGGCATACATCTAACCCTACTTCAGTGGAGTATAAGAACCTATTGATGTACTTAGATGGTATTTTCAGTTCAAGATCGATATTTCTCGATATAAGTGAAAATAGTGCTTATATCAAAACACGGATTGAATGGATCATCCAACCCACACATAATCTTAACAGTAGATCGATCAATTAGTCTATTATCATCGAAGTATTGTGACAATCATTCTTGAGGGATATTATACCAGATGAAATCTCGTTATACCTGTCAACATATATACACCCCAGGGAAATCCATCGAAATCATTCTTCACTTAGCTACTAGTCAGATTGACAAATCTTTGAACAATAAAGAATCCAACCTTGGTAAATTGATCGACATAGAAAGTGCTCTTGATGAAACCACCTTCCAAAGATCCAGTCAGCACTAACAGGTAGGAACATTCCCCGGATCGTTCGTGACTGGAATTTAAACTTATACTCAGAAAGAGCTCTACAAATTAGTGTGAAAAACGAGGAATCGGTACAAGAGTTTGTCCGCAGAGCAGTGTGTTATCCATTACTACGGTTCCTAGTGCTTGACAGCTTCTTACGCTACTTAAATTCTCAAAGCTTTCGTCATTGCATACCCAAACGATCTAATAATATTGCGTAGTGGAATATATAGTTAAAGAGTTATTCTATAAGAGAATGCAGGCAGCTATCGAAATAATAGGAAAATGGTATGAAGAACACACATAATCTGTTATTCATGTCAAAAGAAGGAAATTATTTTCAGTATTCATAGGGAAAAGAAAACAAGGGAACATAATGGCCTTGTGTACTTTTAATTTTTCTAGTGAAATTTGTGCAGAAGTAAAACTAATTAGTGTTGCCTTTGATACCAAATTACCTTGTATTCTGCGCCTTGAGACTGAAAGGGAATGTGAAGTCTTGCAGAACTAGAAAACCTGGGGAATAAAACCCAAATTGATTATGTGGCTGTATACTGTTGTCATATAACCTATGGAAGTACTGTTTGGTAAATGAAATGTTAAAAGATAATGACAAACTTAGTTAAGTGCAAAGAGCTGTTTGTCTAAATATAACTGGAGCTATAAGAATCACCTCAATCAGATAGATTGAGTTAATGCTAGCTTGTCACCATTTGAATATTTATATAAGTACGGTAGGTAGCTCCACAACGATCATGGTATGCCTCAAATCTGCTGTGTAACCAAACGAAGAATATTGGAATCCTAGGAGCCGTATTTTATTTATAGTAAGACTAGCAATTTGATGCCTCTTCTACAGGTTCTAGCAATATTCCTTCCCAATTCCTTTTTTGACAGACCCTATACAAAAAATGCAATGAACGAAATCAAAAGTGTCAAAGAAAGGACAATGTCTTCACGATAGTTCTAATAGGGATGGCACACGATACGGAATATATACTCATGGCACCAGCATATTCCGTGTACGAGACGTTTAGATAGATATGCTAGAGTAATAAAAGTGGAAGCAGATATTTTCATAGCTACTAATGAGACAGGTAGTAGTAGGGGTGGATAAATTATTGCCGACAATATGAAATAATGAAATAATAAAACAGTTTCGCTATAATGTCATGCACTAGCATACATCACCCATACAAACAGTGGTATACAGAAGTACTCCATAATTTAAAGCCAACAAAGGGGCTTATATATTGGCTAGGAAGACACCTAGTCTAAAAATATTTGGACCTGCCCCTCTCAGTACACTATCGGTCAAGTAATGAGACAAGTAAAGTAATCTGCATGTTATATTTAAATAACTTGCATGAAAAATGCATGCTATTTTATTTTGTGAAATTAAAAGGAAAGCTCTTAGTTAGCTATGGAATTCTTATGATGCTTCAGCGAAAGTGTGGTACTGATTTTTTTGGTAATGTCTAAGAAGAACTTGTTTCTTGTGACAGGAATTATATGAAATAATATGAAATTGGGAGAGACTGTCCTATTCACATTCTCTGTAGAGAGAATGAGAAGAGAAGGAGAACCAATGTTTTCTACCACAGCCATAGCCCGTATTTTGATGGATTACCTCAGCACATAGAAGTTAGGTGTTCTCTTATCGACTACCTAAACAACAGGAGACCTAATTTTGGTTAGCGATCGGAAAAGAACAATCACAAATTATTGTCTCATTTAAATTTTATTATGGTAATAAAATTTAAATGAGATAAAAAATCTCATAAAGAGTAGAACATAAGTACATATTAATCGTCATGATGGATTTGGATGGCATTACATATTGACATCTGAACGACGAGGTAGAAAGCGTTACCATTGAATGATATCTTCAGTTTTTACTTCATAACAACAGAGAAGAAAATTCGCAACCTTCTTTTCCTTCATGACAATGCCAGATCTCTTCATGCATACACAAATTTGGCTGTATAATTGTATTAAAATAAAATGACATCATACTTGCATAGTGCTATGCATACATGCATAGCATATTTGAAAATCGTTAATGACTATATAATTTTTTTCAATCATCTATTTTTCATACTCTATCTATCAGCTACCTTGATATCTTCGATCGCAAGTTACCTCTAGAAATATATGTTCCTTGTACCAACTTATTTTCTTTCTACGTCGCTATAAATTCAATAAACCGGAAGATGATTGGCTCTACAACGATGTTACAGTGCCTTTACATGAAATAAGTTATCGATGCACGGTGCACTCTTGAATATTAACTAGATGATAGGTAGCGAAATGCAGCGGTCTGGGATTTTAAAGTATAGCACTTTGACGTCGATGCATTTCCATATACACAGAATTTTTGTCATATCGAAAATGGTTGCAGATTGAAGGCAATTTCATGCTGTCAACCTCAGCGGTAGTAGTACTCAACGGTGATAGACAGATTGTTTTGTAGCCATAAAAAATTAATTAGCTTGTAACGGGTCATTTGCGTTCGATTTTTTATAGAATGAAACTAATGTGTTCGTAATATTGGAAACTATTTTATTAACATTAACATATTTTATACGTAAAACAAATTAGAATCACTGTACGAGTAGTAGTCGAAAATATTTATTAATTTATTTATTGCAAGTATGTGAGGAAGTGAAGTGGTCCTGGTTAGGATTTAATGAATATGCTAACTATTTTTTAAAAATCGTCTTAATGTGGTCGTTATTTATTTTCAAATGAAAGTAATCACATTTTATTTAATATGAGTTTATAATATCATTGTATCATTGTTTGAAAATTTAGCTATTAATATAAGATTTCAATATAAAACTCATATTAAATCAATAGCTTCATTTATAATATCTCTCGAGCCTACAAAAGATTGTTCACATTATATATTTTAAAAATTAAAAATTTACATTTTACTCTCAAAATATGTATTCCAACTTCAATTATAGCTTAGGATGAATAAGAAGGTGTATCTGTTTTATGAAATAAGTGTTCGCTTATTGTTGCTTTCCTGGGAAGGGGCAGGAACCTTCGATGCAGCAAGAAAAACAGGACACCAATTTTCCGCGAACACCGAAAGATAATACATTTTTCTACGCACGCTTCGCCAAGCATTTGACATTCAGTCGGCATCATCGCGAGATGATTAAAACCAATATCTGTAACTAGTTTTAATTATGGAAAATTTGTCTCTTGTCCTTATATTATTAATTCAATAAAAAAATGAAAGAACGCATGTTCTAATAGCTGCCAGTCAATAAAGTAGATTATTCTCGATTACGCAGTATTTATTGAATTTAATGATTTGATTTAATGATCGATTTACCACATTATTTTACGAAAAGATCAGTGGCTATGTAACGAACTTGAAACATTGCGGAGATATGTTACATACTTTTATTATAACGAAAGGTGATATGGTCAATTTGGATATGAATTCACTAATGCAATGATTGAAGAAACTATTAAAATAGCTCACCAATGGTACTATCTGGACTATTAAGGAAAAAATACTTAATATAGTCTAATTATTATTGGCAAAAATATATAGTAGATGCAGGTTTACAATCTTCAGAAGTTAAAGCCTATATGTTCAAAAATTCTAATGAAAGAGAGGCTCTATAATCTCTATAAAAAAAAACCAACATACAGACCAAACTTGTGTTTTTTTAAATAGAATACCCTGTTTATTTTTCCATTTTTGAAATCTACGTTATCTTTCAATTACAACGATATATATATATATATATATATACATGTTATAGCTTTGCTCTAGTAGTTTGCACAGTATCGCCCTTTGAAATATCGAATATCAAACAAAATCAAACAAAAAAGTCGTACTTCAGTCAATGCTCGGTGTGGTATTTTTCAAAATTCAATTATTGGACCAGTACTTTTTGAATGCTTTTTAACTGGGCAAAAATATTTAGATCTTTTAAGAGGATAGATTTCTGATTTAATAATTCAATTAAATGAACCGAATATTGTTTGGCAACAAGACGGCGCTCCAGCTTATAAATCAAATGTTGTCAAGCGATATTTAGATAATACTTTTATAGAGTGGATAGGTTCAAATGTAACTATTTTATGGCCGGCCAGAAGTCCTGACCTGACCCCACTGGATCTCTTTCTGTGGGACACTTTGAAAGATCGGGTATATACAGAAAGGTTAAATAACGTAGAAGAACTTTGAGAAAAAATATATCGGGAGATCAGACACATGAACGAGACTGGTATATTGGCTTATAAACGAAATTTGTTAAGGAGGCATGCTTTCTGTATTGCACAAAATGGAAGTATTATAGAACACCTTCTATAATTTAAAATTATAGTTTGTAATAAAATGTTACGTTCCATCCAGCAATATGCTTTTTAATATAACTATGATAACATCAAAAATAAAATACAATTTAAACTATCAAACTCTTTTTATAACAATTCTCTTAATTATTGTTCCAAATTTTCCATGGCGATCTTGATTTTGTTTGATATTCGATATTGTAATGGGCGATACTGTGCGCAAACTACTAGAGCAAAGATATAACATGTATACATTGTTGTAATCGAAAAAACATATAGATTTCAAAAATCGATGAGTAAAGAGGGTGTTCAATTTAAAAAACTCCGAAATGCGAGATTGGATTGTTTCTCTAAATACATGTCTGAGATCGCAGTAGAATTTCCTACAACTTCGGTATTTACCATTTTTTTCTATGTCAAAAAATAAAACAGTTAAGGGGGCTATAATATTAAGTAGATAACCCTGTACATTCTTGGAAAACTCTAATAGATAACAGACGCTTTACACGAAAGGAAATTTGTTTTATGGTATAGTATGTCAAAAAAATACAGGAAACGTTTCCATTTGATGAGAGTATTCCTCTAAATGATGTCCCTTAAACTATCAATAAAAGACATTTGGTAAACTGAATTTCATGTACAATAAGAAAGATCAATTTTCAGGCACAATGAAGTACTTACAGATCAGTATTACAACATCAGCAGTGTATGTCAGACATGGATATACCGGAGTACTGGATCTAACTATACAATAACTAAACCCATAGAATTATTATCACTAAACAACTTCATGAAGATTTGGATATAAAACAATTTGAGTAAGTGTATTGGATTTCGCGTTAGATACACATGAAATTAGCATCACGAAGCGTCAGTGATGCACATCAGTGAGAAAGTTAGAGACAATACAGTACAATGAATGAGCATAGAAATGAGCAAAACCACGGTATCTGACTAAAAGTTGACGCTGCCAACGTCAGTTGTTGGTTTACTTCTAAGAAAGGTGATAAAATATTACCTAGTTCTCATTAAAATACTTCAAACTTACAAAGGGATTTTAAAACTTACAATTTTCAACGTTGACCTAAAAACTCTCTAAATTGCAATAATGGGTACATATATTTCATTCCATTATTTTTTGTCAAATATTAGGCCATTTTATGAGCAGACATAATGTATATCCGATTGGTATATTAATTAATTGATATTAATCTTAATATTAAACTTAATATTCTATTGTATATTTTAAAATTAAATAATAGGAGATTTGAACTATTAGTATAAAGGTTTTGGTAATCAGTGGATTGTTAAAAGACCATTATATTATTTATGCCGTTTAATTTCTTCTTGTTGAGACTTTATAAAGATGAAACTTATTTCAACCTCATGATGACTTAGTGATGGATAATTCAAAATAAAACGCTGTTTTTATATGAACTTTTCCCTTCTTTTTCTCGAAAACCTCATAATTTTATTAATTTTCATGCTTTAAAAAAATACAATTATGATTTAGAAAAGTTACTATAACTCGATATTTAAAAAACAAAGTAATTAAAAATATTATATTAATAAAAAAAAGTTTTAAAACCAAACCTAATCTCTCTGTTCTCCAATGTTTCATTATATGTATTTCCGGAAATTATACATATATTATACTATATATAATACTGTATATTTATTTCCTGCAGTATCGTCAATGCATAAATCAAAGTATATGTGAACAATGACAGTTGTTCAGTGATCGAACTTTATTTTAAAAAGTTTGGGGAATATGACTGGAGCATTTTGATAACAATATATATATTGATCATAATTGCGAATCGATTTGTGAACAAAATTATAGATAACAAAAAAAGATATACATATATATTTAGTTACAGTCTTATGCGTATATTAAAATACAATTAGCACTGAATTAGTTCTCACGATTACAGAACTACGTACAGCTTGCCAAGAATATTAACAAGTCTCGAAACTGTGATATCGGACCGCCCATAAGGTGTCTAGTAAATAGCCTTGTCTTTACTCAGTCGTATTGAGACCGACTTTTGCAGAGTGAATAGAATATCGAGTATGTATGAATGTACCGAGTTAGTCACCTAAAATTGACCCCCCCTTTATTTCTCTTAATTTCAATCGAATCGAAAAATTCAAAAAAGGATTTTATATGATTTTTTATAAATTGTTTAAATATTTAAACAAATTTTCAAAAACTGCAAATTGAAAGGGGGCGAACATTTTTTTATTTTTTTAAATGGAGCACCCTGCATTTTTTTACTTAAAAAAGTTGCTCACAGTTTTATGATCACGAAAATATATGATTGTTGTATCTTGGTAAGTATAGTTCTTGAGATATTCATACAAATATATAGTCACATCACAGGAATAAGTTCAGCATAAGACCATAAATTAGGAGAGCTATGAACCGAAATGATTTAAAGAAACAATAATGCTTCGTTTGACAGTTATGTTATGTTTGACTGTTATATTATTAATATGGTTTAAGTTAAGTTTTAATACACTTGTTAATATATCTAATATATTGATATGGGATATTCATTAGTCGAAAGGAAAGAAATATTAGAAATTTACTTAACCAGCAATAAAAACAAATATATAGCTAAAAGAGAGTATGTAAGAAAATATCCTGAAAGACGCGTTCCCTCCAAGAACACTTTCTCTAATATTTATCTCAAGTTTGGGGACAGCGAATCCTTAAAAGATAAGAAACGAGAAAGAAAGAAGCCCAAAACAGGAGAAGATATGGAAATGGACGTTTTACTTGTTTTTACCGAACACCCCAATAAATCTACTAACGCTGCTACAGAAGAATTTAATATTTCTCAAGCAAGTATAAGACGTATATTAAAATGTCACAAATATAAGCATTATAGTATTTTGCCAGTTCAGCTTTTAACTGAAAATAACTTTGCCGACAGAAGAGCTTTTTGTAGAGAGATGATTGAGAGAACAGAAAACGACAATAACTTTTTAAAAAACTTATTTTGGACCGATGAAAGTAGCTTTTCAACGGCTGGACTTTTTAATAGGAAAAATGCACATTATTGGGCGCCCGCAAATCCACATATAAAAAAGATAAAAACCCAACGATATAATACAGTAAATGTGTGGTACGGTATTCATCAAAATACAATTGTGGGTCCCGTATTCATTAATGGGTCCATGGATGCAGTTCAGTATTTGAATATTCTTCGAGGTGAAGTAGGGAACTATTTAGATAATATTCCCCTTGCAAGCAGGAATTCTGTTATTTGGCAACAGGATGGTGCTCCTCACACTCTGTACGGAATGTAATGGAATATTTAAATGACAAATATCTATTTTGGATAGGAAGATATGGTCCTATATATTGGCCTGCTAATAGCCCAGACTTGAATCCTTTGGACTTCTTTTTGTGGGGAACATTAAAACAAAACATATACGAAAACTCGGTATATAATAACTCGGATGAGTTGAAGGACTGTATCAGTCAAGAAATCGAAAATTTCCGGCAAAATGTTCATTTATTTGAAAACGTTAGAAACGAATTTATTAAAAGATGCCAACTGTGCCTTGATAGAAACGAAGGATACGTGGAGAACATATAGATATGTTTAATTTTAATAAAGTTCATTGGTTTTATGTTATTTATTGTTGCGCATTGTTTTTTTTATCATTATTTCGTTACTTATGTTTTGTGTTCATTAAACTTTGTTGTTGTCATTTTAATAAAGGTTTATTTGTTTATTATAATTATTATGTGTTGCCGCATCAAAGAATTTTCATACTTTTTTTCTTAAAAAGCAAGATGTGTCGTTATATCTCAAAAACATAGCTCTCCTGATTTATGGTCTTATGCCAAACTTGTTTCTGTGATGTGACTATATATTTGTATGAATATCTCAAGAACTATACTTACCAAGATACAACAATTAGGTATATATTTTTGTGATCAGAAAACTGTGGATAACTTTTTTAAGTAAAAAAATATAGGGTGTTCTATTAAAAAAAATAAATAATTGTTCACCCCCTTTCAATTTGCAGAGTTTTTGAAGATTTGTTTAAATATTCAAAAAAATTATAAAAAATCATGTAAAGTCCTTGTTTGAATATTTAGATTCGATTGAAATTAAGAAAAATAAAGGGGGGGTCAATTTTAGGTGACTAACCCGGTACAGAGTTCGATCTGGCGGCATGTAAAATACACCCTTTCCCCTCCGAATGCTACCTCACTTTGTCCTCTACGCATACAGTGTAATCTGATACATTTTCTATTCTTGACAAGCTGTACACTTAACACAAGTTGTAGATATTATTTATTATTTATTTATACATTTATTGCCTGCAAAGTTATATTATATTATAATTTAGATATTGCAAAGAAGACGAGGAAACCTCGATTCATCTTCTTTACACCTGCCCCGCACTGGAGGAGAAGAGGTACCTTATATTAGGGACCCCTGTTATCCAAGAGGAGGGGAGGATTAGAGCAGGGGACGTGCCTACATTGCTCCTCTTACGGGATAGCATTATTGGGTAATGACCCGTATAAGAGGGGATCGCCAAGGGGCTACCCGTGGCGATCAGTGGCTGATGAGGCCCAAACACACATAATATAATAATAATAATATAAATTTATTACTGGACTGATAAATATTTTCCTAATATTTCTTGGAGGATTGAATATTTAGCTTTAAATACTCTCTCCTTCTGTTTCGTAGTAGATGATATTTATTTCAAAAGTTGTAATTCCATGAAGAACATTCGACTTGTTTCGGACTTATTCATCAAATATAAACTCTAAACTTATGTACATAGTTCGTCAAACTCAAAATTAGTCAATTTAAAAATAAAAATTAATGAAAATTATAACAAGGAGGGCTTATTAATAAGAACGTCATCATTATCACTGATATGAATTTTTAATAAAATCCTACGATCAATATAAGAAAGGAGAAAGGTAGATTGTTAGATGATAACGAAAAATTTAATAAAGATAGTAAAATACCTACTTTTCGTTTTTTTTTTACCAGCAACCCTAAATCTTCTGAAATAAATAATATGAAACTACAAGATAGTGCGCAATTTTTGTTTCCTTTAGCTATTAGTGACTGTTATCCAGCGAATCCAAATCAAATAGGAACACTCCCTTATTGTTTCCACTGTCGATATGTTTTAATTGTTATCCATTCACTGAGACAAAATTATGTTACCTTCTGGAGTGATCTATTAATACATTTTACAAATATATGTTCTAGACTTAAACTGCAGAAAAGAAAACTACACAAAGTACAGAATAGAAAACTGTGCACGACAAGAACATACTTTCGAAGTTTATTCATTTTCTCATAGAGGTCTACCCTAGTTATATAGCGTCGAGACGCTCCATATCGACGCTAGCGTCGGCCATGCGCAATTTTGATACAGTCCCATTAAAAAATACATCACTGAATATAACCGACATAAATCTCTCGATGTATTACAACTACTCGTAAAACAATCAACCAGATATATCAACTATTCCCTGATTATGCAACGAAATTAGTTTTTATTATTGTTGTAAGAAATAATTACAGTTATCTATTATTAGAATTAATTAATATTATGGAGAAAATGAGAGAAATAGATGTATAACTGGTTCGCTTGGAAGGAATGAACCCACGAATTTAGATACTCATACCATGAGAGGCCACCGGACATAGTTTGCCGGTTCGCCTACTGACATGCTTGCAATAAGTACTACAGATAGAGGCAGCATACCGACTCATACCAGTATTGGTGGTGTCATTATAAACTAGAGTTCGAGTCAAAGTAGAGTGAGTTTGACATCGGTCTCTGAGCATAAGTGTTTGTCCTCGTTGTTATGTGTAATCTTTCCCTCCGCATCCTAAGGCTTTAAAGAGATCAATTTCTGTATTTAAGCTTTTGAATATTTTTGAAGTCTATCAATATTTTAAGTATTTGTTTATTTGTTTATGTACGATATACAATAGATAAATTAAATTGTGTGATAAATTTATATGTAAACCTCACATGGAAATCGATTATTTTGTAAATGTGCTGTAACTGGAAAGGATTATGAATAACTTCGGTCCCGTGTCTAGGGATAACAATGCTTAAAGAAGGAACGTGAATCCAGTTCCAATAATATTTATCATCGCACTTTTATCGTGGCATGGCGAACACCTTCCGTATTTAATGAGAGTTGTGGCAACAGGTGATGGCTTATAAAAAAACAGACTAAAGAAACTTCGAGTGGATAGGATACTTAATAGTTTATTGCGAATTAAATTAATCTAAGCTTAAATATAAAGCTTATTATATTTTGTGAAATATATTTTTGTAACATGAAACCAAACGAGAATAATAAAAATATGTTATCTCATCTTCGTATTTTGTTACCCTGTCTTCATCATGTTATATTACTAGCCATCTACTCATCGTCATTGTCATAAACAAATGCAATACTAAAATAAATTAGTTTAATTTGGCCATAGACCTTTAAATAATAGATAATTAAATAGTACAGTATTTAATTAAAGAATATGCCTTATGTACAATGTAAATTGTTCTGTACCATATTTTTACAATTATATATACACACCTAGCAAATACAAATATTAAATCGACTAATGTGTGGTAGAAAAAATAAGAAATAGAAGAAGTCGCGTTGTAAAAAGAAACAATTAACTTTAACTTTGTATTGGTGGCATAAACTAGTATCCAACTGCGTTCGCAAAATTTTTTAAAATGATTGTTAACACAATAGAGGAAGAAATTAAGCGGTACTATGGAAGTAATACTGCTTCAGAAATTGTCGCAAGATTTACATTTGCGCTTGAGGGCAGACCCATTCCAACAGTTCAAACAATTATGAACGTCGTTTACAAGTGTGAATCTTTGGGATATGTGATGTTTTGTAGAAAATGAATAATCTTTATGATGATGGTAACGACGGTAGAGTTTGGTTAAATAAAGAACGCGAACAACAAGAAATAAATGTTCATAACTTCACGAAAATCGATTACTTACTAGAACAGGGTGCCTGTTCTAGTAAGAAAATCTCCACTGAAATGCGATTTTCTGTGAGTGAGAAGAAAACACAATTTTTCAGTAGAGCCAAAAAACAAAACAAGCCTCTTGGAAAATGATCTGAGGCTTACCCATAAGACTCTAGCTAACTTTTTTTAGTGTCAACTAGGCACAATGTCACATTTTTAACCCCTAGGCGATGGTCTAAGACTAATTTTTAAGTGTTAAGGGAACACAACAAATTGAATTATGTCACTTTTTTGCCGATGAGTGATGAATGAAAGCAAAATGTATTTGAGCTCCATTTCATTGCAATCATATCCTATTATCGGATATATTAGATTATATAATCATTAGAATATAAATTAGTATCAGTAAAAATCAATTTATTGACCTCTCTTTGTTATTGTAAACAGTTTCTGTCAACTAATCAGTATCTTCAACTCTTATACACAATTATTTCAAAATACCCTTTATAATGCCAATAAGGGTTATTGCCATTTAGAAATTTCCTATATTTAGAGTTCTTTGAGTAAAATTTTAATTTCAGAGGGAATCTCTAATCGAGTAATAGTAAGTTATAATCAGTGAAGAGTTTGGAAACTTCAAGTCGATATTATACCTTTTACTATCTATTATCGCGTAGCAAAATAAGTATTTTAACTACAGAAATAAGGAGTTTATACTCAAATCCATCTGATAATAAGGACTAAACAAATTAGGTCAAAACAGCTATTCTCCTGGCTATATGCCAAACGCCGAGCGCTGAATTACATGACAAAATTTGCCGTATTTTTGTCTAACAGAGTTAGTACTAAAATACATTGATTGTTCCAAAACGACAAGAAAGGTATACTCGTTTACACTGCACTGACAAGACCCAAGATAGAAAGGTCGAAGCCGGTCTGCAGTTAATGATATCCTGAGATAGGTGACACTTTGCATCTTTCTTGTGGTTTTGGAGCATATTTACTATATATTTACTTACATGTTGTATCCAATCCCACCTACATTCTTATAATCGGAATATGTAATAACCCGCTTAGTTTACTCGTTCACTGACTGAGTTTACAGTTTTTCGTAGTTCATTCAGTTTACCATAGTTTTCTAGTCATATATATAGAAATGTACAAGAGAATTGTGAGTACCATTTTCTAATCTATTTTTTTATTATTATTTGTAAATTGGAAGATAGATCGGAGCAAATATGTTTCTTATAAGTTACTAGACAGAATAACATTAGAAAATATTTCTTTATTTTCAAGGTTTTAACTTTTCCAGAGTTCAAAAACCCCATTCGCTATCCAATTATAAAAGGAGAACAATTACAATATACAAGAACAAGGATAAAAAAGTTAAAATGTAATTAAAATGTAATTTAAAGATTCTAGAGCAATTCTCACTGAAATCTAGAAAGAAGCTACTTACTAATACTTCTGTAATGATTATTTTTATTTAAAATAAACGGTAATTATTAACAAATCATCAATATAAGTAGATGCAGCAGCCAAACGACTTTTCTTTGTGATACTGATCAAAAATGAACTATGATGTTGATATGAACAAAGTAGTTGGTAGAGCAGACGTCATAGTAACAAAGACAAACTAATACAGTAAAATAATATCAAACAAAACATGAACCATTATGAAAGCATTTTCCTCGCAGTTTTGATTTACTTCAATTTTAACTTTAAACAACATTCTTCAGTAGATTCTTTCAATTGTTTTTTAAAATCTTGTAGAATACGGATATAAGAAATTTTCTAATAACTTGGCGGGAAGCTATGTATATAATGAGTAATAACGCAAAATTTATTGGAGTAAAAATATAAGCCCTACATTTTGTGTTATGCATTAATTAGAGTGAGTGAATTTCCAAATCAATGTGTCCGCTTTTATCATAGAAATCTAAGGTACCTATATTCCTTGTTGGAATGCAAGCCAATCTTGGTAAGATGATAATTAAGATGATAGTGACTTTCCGGATACTTTTATCGCCCTCAGGAGCTTTGCCATCCAGGCGCTGCTAGGCGTTAAACCCCGCAATGTCTTAGCCTATCTACTTCTCTGGGTGATCCGCCAGCGATTGACTCTTTTAATTTCCAGCCATTCCCGAATTATCCTCTTGCCGAGGTATTGTGGAATCCTGACTGCTGGTTCAGGTCTCATTAATCCCATTTCGGTTCCTTCCCTGGTCAGCTTGTCTGCTTTCTATTTGCCCTGGAAACCAGTATTATCCGGCACCCAAACCAATGTCAGCTTTCTCACTCCCGACTAGTGTTCCTACTGCATCTCTGCATTCCTTCACTAGCCACGATTTTACTACAGGACCCTCTAAAACACCCAGGACGGCCATATAAATATTTTGTTCCGGGGAATTTTTTATAGATCAGAATTGTCTCCAATTTTATATTTATAACTCCGTACGATAAAGGAGAGTATTTGATTAGTATTTGAGTTACTCAGTTACTATTATCAAAATTAATCTCAGTTACTCAAATACTGATCAGTACCTGATCAGTATTTGAGTAATTGAGATTAATTTTGATCACAGAGATACTTCACATATGGAAAACGACTGACCATTTTACATATCTTAGATGTGGATACCATTTGAAGTCTACTCTCGCATTAAAAACTCCGCACCAAAATATTTTTTAAGTTTTTGGGAGTTCGTTCAGTGAAGAAGAGTGCGACTGATTTGATTAGGTATATATTTTTGACTATTTTGTCACAACGTTTAGAATGTAATCAATCTATGTATTTATATTTAGGTTTAATATATCGATATTATCACTACAAATATTAGAGTCGTTTCTACAATTTTACCTTGATGTAATGCTTAAAATACCCCTCTCGTCTTTAGATGGCTTATTTTTATATCACAGGTTATTCACACCACATTCTCTTAAAAATCAGTTATTATTATCATTGTTTTAGCTAATTAAAATTTAACAGACGTCTATTATTGGGTGTGGACTGTAATATTAATAGATTTCGGCTGTCAAATTGCTAACACGTCAAAAGAAGTACAATGTCCTATTTCTCTTACCTGCTTGTACTAAAATACAAAATAAATTAATTAAAATATTGACTAATTGTAGCTTTCTCAATTTTTAATAAGATACTTTTATTGGGTAAGTTACCAATAATTTTACTAAGATGAATTTCATTAAGTTTTATGGAATTAATATTTCTGAAATATTATGAAAAATTCTTTGAAATAATTAAGTATGGTAAATAAATTAAGCTTTCGTTAATTAACGACACCAAAAGATAATTCAATCTATGGTAAGTAAATTAATTCAGAAGTTTGAAGATGTTAGACATTTAAGAGATACACTTCAACATAAAAAGTGAACAACAAAAAGCCAAGTTAACTGTTACTGACAATCCTTATTCACTCTGGTGTAGCTAGTCATTTCAGTTTGACTCAATCGTCGATTCATCAACCTTTTAAAAATAAAAACCAATTCTCTTATAAAGAAGACAAAATTATAGCCATATACCTTCTACACAAAGGAACTCTCTTTGCGCAAGGTTTCCAGAACACCGTATAAACTTTTAGGGCAGGCACACACGAAAACATGGTGATAGATAATTATCTCATTTAGTTTATTCTCGATTGGGACATCAGGCACGAGAACTACGTATTGCAATACACATAATACATATTTTTATATTTTCCTGTATAGGGTAAGTTATATATTATTGCTGGTGTGGGTATTACTGCGTTTTTTTTTCAATTCTATCAGAATTCAATAATATTTGATACATAATGGGCGGAAAAAAATAGTTTATTAATTCAATGCTCACACAACGTTATTAACCAAAAATATTACGTATTGCGTATCGTTTGAATTAAAATTTTATCTTTGAAAATGAAAATGCATCTAAGAACGAAATTTCCGACACATTGGCTTAGCAGTGTTAAAAAATGGACATCGGTAAACATTTTGTATGGAGGTTATTCCTCAACAATATTCACATTTTCTTGTGCTGTAGATGAATAAAATACTTATATTTTATAAAAAAAAAATAAAAACAAAGAAGGTGTAGTTTTCACTTTTAATTTACTAACGCAGTATTGGGACATAATTTTCGAATTCGTGTGCATTATTGCGGTTGAAACGCCATAGCCGCAGTACTACGTTCCCATCGTTTGAGGTGTGCGCATCTATTACTGCTGTTAGAGTATCGCTAGGTTTCTAACCTACCTAGGTGGGTATAAAGTGTATGGTGAAAATCAGACAGAAGTCCAAAGTGAGTGCAAAAATAGTGATTCTAGGTGCAGTTACGCAAAGAAACATCTGACTTTGGCTGTACAAGAAGCTTTGAGTGGAAGAAGCATTGCAGAAATTTCTAGAAAATATAATGTGCCGGAGTCTACAGTAAGAGCAAAATGGGCAAATACCTATGCTAACGTCCAGATCCTGCTATCGTACTTACTGAAGCAGAAGAAAATGAGTTTGTTGAGTGGACATTCCATTGCAGTCAACTTGGATTTCAAATAACCAAACATCAATTGCTTGAGAGTGTCAAATTAATTAGTGACCATGACAAACGAAAAACCCTGTTTGTAAATAATAAACCTGGGCGAAGTTGGTATAATGTACGTCTGTAAAATTATAAATAACATGTGATAATTCAGTAAAAATATGGCTGTTCTTGCTCAATAGTATTAATGTATAACATTTGTTATTAATATTAATGTTTAAACTGTTGATAAATATAATTATCGTTGTCTGGTTTATTTCTTTTGTCTATGTTCTATTCCGTAGTATTAGAGTGCGCAATATTTGATTAAAGCATCTCTAAGGCACGCGGTAATACATGCATCTACTTTTTTTCAACTGCCTTTTATTTAAAGAAAATACTATTTAATTGCATCCATGATTTTTTCCAAGTTCGGGGTAGGTCAAATATTGATTTAAAAACATAAAGAAAACGGAAATTTCAGATATCTTTTTAAAACATACTCTTTCAGCTGCCATCCCATTTTTGTCCTCAGTAATACCAACACTTATCCTACCTACCTCCAGATGCGGTTGATCTTGAGACGTTCTGTATAAAGGTAATTGTTTTACCATTTAGTATGTAGATGGTCGTAGTGTTATCTTACGTTCGCTTGCTATATAGTAGGTCCCTCGTCTACTTTATTTATTATAGGCATCGGGCATCGAGTACGCTGCTAACAAGTCACAATATTAATAAATTAGATGATGTAATTTTCTTGTAGAATATATAAAGTTAATGATACAACAGGGAATTATTGAATATATTTAGAAATGCAAGAAATGGGAAAAAATATGATTTTCACTGAGAAAGAAATTTTTTGTGTAAAATATATACACAGATGTTGGTACATGATGACCAAGATAAACAGAAATAAAGATAGATATAGACGAAGTTTAACTTTCTTAAAAATACCATGAGCGGACATTTACTTGGGCTGTTTGGTGGTATCGCCTTATTGTAGCACCAATTCAATAAACCAGAAGGATAAATATGAATAGTACTATTTTTTATCTTTCGGACACACTATATATTTGTAACCGGGACAACGATAAATTTCAGAAAACAGGTCGTGTTTGACGCAAAATTTTAAAAAATATCCTCTTTCCAATATATACTATAATAAATATGCAACGACTTACAAAAATAATTTTATACCTATACAAGGAAATAACGAAGGCATAAAAGAATAAGAGGCTCCTTGAAAACCCCCTAGAAAAGTACACTCATTTCCCGCCAAACATCTCGTCGTCAGGCACCTACCGATATGAATATAACTATCGATTTGTGGATTTTCAGGAGTCTGAATGTTTTCAGCAGGGACTGTACCCCAGCTGATCGATTCCCGGTTGAAGCAGTAGAAAGCTCGACACCATAGCCTACCCTGTTTCTACAACAAACACTCATTTTGTATTATATTTACATAACTGTTTTTTGCTTATAGTGTGTGTACAAAATAATACTAGTGAATCGTTAATATTATCATTAGAGAAGCGTAACCTGTAAATTGTCTAAAGGTAAGGGTTTTAGGCTCATATTTTTTTATGTTTATGTTATTTTTAGGTCGCTGTCAATTTTCCTCTAAGGCTACAGCTTTTCATTTTTCCTGTTCTGATATACACAACTAAGTTTAGTTTCAAATTATTGACATTGACTAGTACATTATATTTTTATGTACCTATATAGTTTTTAAATTTTACTCCTTAACTGTGTTTTTCAATTATACCCTAGATAGATATCGATAAATTCGGTCACGATTTGGTAGTTATCTAAAGTTTTAGTATGGTTAAATTCAGATATGCAAATTAACTATTACATAAAACATTAAAGTAGTTATATCACGAATTATGTACAAAATATAATTTAATATATTCGCTAACCACGATCTGTTCCAATTTTCACAGAAAGAAAGAGAAATGTAGGACAGACGAATGGAATAATAGCTGGCCATGGATATTTTTCAGATAATCTCGCCCTACGCGTTCTTCATTCATGTATAATTCTCTATTAATATTACATTAACTATGTGGGGTGGGGTCCTTTTGTAAGATATAATTTGCATATACTTCTGAGTTAGATTATTGACACCAACAATTAATTCTAGTGTCGCCTGGAATTTAGTTTTCCAAATTTAAATTTAATTTTCCAAAGTTTAAGGTAGAAAGTGGAAAGTATGCATGAATGTATCATTGATTTTATCTCATTTAAATGAAACTAAATATCTAAGCAATAACTCCTGATCAGGATCTTTTATATGAATACGTCATTGAATACATTCAATTTAGTTTTACAGTTCTTATTACCTACAAATGTAATATTTGTAGTGGCTACAACGACATTGCTAAGTTTTCTTATAAATGCAAACTTTCCAACATAATTATTGGGATGTTTTCAAAAACATTTTGCCTAATCTCCATAAACATCCATCCAAATCAGGTTTTTTTTTGTTTCTTTATGTATGACATTCTTATCTGCTTCAGTTATATGTACGATATGTTTAATGAAATTTCAGATGATACAATCGAGAGCATTAAGATTGACACTGAGTGACACTGCTGGTCACTATATTGATCCCTATATATTTATATGTCGATTTCAAATGATGTCGTTCAATTACTCACATTCTACCATTAAGCATAAATAAATTCCTCCAATCCGTCAAATATGTTGTCCCTATTATTTTGAAATATTGTGTTCACCATATGGTGTAGATCTTTCTGCAATAAAAGAAGTTTTATATAACAGTCCGGCCCAAAGAAGAATATCCAGTTTCCTTTGAAACTGGGTTGAAAATTGTGGTATAATAATTGAGAAGTTCGTTAATTACCTCTATTTGCTATACATCCACTTTACTTAAGGTTGGATTTAGAGGTTTTCTATTAAGCTGTTTGATTATTAAATATTTTAAAAACTCCATAACCTTGATAACTAAAGTTTATTGAAATTCCTTAAATGCATCTTAAAATACCTATCGACTTAAGACCTAAACTATTCAATATGTGTATAAATCGTTTCATACAAGTAATGTATTAACGAAAATGTAACAAATATTTGAATGAGAACGTAGTACTTTTAAGAACCTAAATTAATTATTTGTATGGTAATTAACTATTTGATTTTCTTAAAGCCTACTTTCAAATGCACTTTATACCTCAAATTACTAGCGTAGGAAATTACACACATTAAAAGATACTTAAAAATATTTATGCTGAATAATATTTCAATGGTTTTCATAAATACAGCATATTTATTATACCTACATATATTGTGCTCAACCTCAAACAATGTTATATCATTTCTCTCAACAAGCGTCAAACTAACAAAGAGTTTCAACTTTTTGACACAAAAGAACATTACAATAAAATGAAAAGAGAAATTCCTATTTTTCACTTCAATATGTTGCTTGGAAATTTCACCGTATCATATTAAATATGAGATAAGAGTCGTATTTTAATTTAATATTATGTAGTACAGGCAATATTTCTTTAAGTGTACATTCTGAAATTACTAAGATTATTTTTCAATTAGATATAAAAATATATAAATAAACTTCTATCTACTTGCATAAGATATGAGGCAACTGCTGTTTAAAAAAATAATCAATAAAAGTCCTTAATGTTTTAATCAGTCTAGATCAAGAAATGTTTTTTTGTAAAATATAAACTAAAAAATAGGAATTGTATAGTACTTCTTAAAGGAGTGTACCTCATTTTTTGCGTGTCTCGATAAACAAAATTCCAAAGGCCTGAGGTCAGGATATCTCACTGGCTGCAAATCATTTCTACTATTTAATAAATTTATAAATTATAAGTTAATAAATAATATTAAATAATAAATGATAAAAAATTAATAAATTTTTCATTAAAAGTACCCGGTAAATATTCAGTTATAAAACACCTGTTATGGGCTGCTTAACCGTCGCCGTCGTATTGAAACCACATTTCATTGGTAGCAAGTATCATATTTTCTTGTAGCGTTCATAAATTGGTATCGCCGTTTAAATTAACATTGAAAATTAGATAGTTAGATAGTTTCCTTAAAAATGTTTAATTACTTCTTATAGAAATAAGTTAAGATTACTTATGATACCTCAGCAGACATTAAAGCGAAATTGAATTTCAGATCTTCTTTGGCTGGTTATGTGAAGATTGTCAATGGCCTAATTTGTATTATATCTATTACAAATCCCGCAATTTGTTAACATGGCGTCGCTTGCCCATATCATTTTTGGTGAAAACTTGGGATATTCACGGCGTTTTTGCTGATACCATTCACAAAATCTCGCCTTTCATCATTTTCGTTCAATCCCTGAACAATTATCAGTTTGTATGGATGAAAGTGATTCTTAAATAAAATAACTTTTACAAGTGTTTTCGACATCTCTACTAAATTTGAAGTTTCTCTTGTAGAGGTTGTAAGATTTTCATTTACCCATATTTCATTACATTATTGTCCCTCTCTTCGATATTGATTATAAATATAATTTTTTTTGTTCAAATCTACCACAGTCTAGCAGATTTATTATCAGGTATTTAAAATACCGTATATTAGGTTGGTTATGTTCAAGCAAACGTTCTTCCCAATCTATCATAGTCTAGCAGATTTATTATCAGGTATTTAAAATACCGTATATTAAGTTGGTTATGTTCAAGAAAATGTTCGTGATATCTACTTGAGGCTTCAACTACAGTCCCATTTATTTTAATGTAAAGCTAAGATATTACCTTGATTTCATTTATAAATTTCCTTGGCAATCTTACGATATAGCTGAATACGTTAATAACTATTAATAACTAATTAATCTTTAACAACTGAGAGAAAAATCGACGATATCTAGGGATACGTAAACAAACATTCTGCTCGATCATCCTATACCTTTCTTGAATGTCATAGCCAACATAAAAAAAATTAAATTAGATTTATAGCTCCAAATTGTACAATTTTCAGGTCATATTAGATATATTATCTAAAACGTAATAAGAGATGCTATCGAAAAGTAGAAAAGTCCAGTATGGTATCCACATGAAAGAGAGAAGTTAATGTCATTTTATCAGAAACGAAGAACTGTAGATTGTTTTGTACATACAGCTAAAATTGCTTTTGAAAGGTACGTTAAGAATATAGTTCCTAACATGTCGGCATATCTCCAAGTAAAGAGATATGAGACATTGTTGAAAATGCATTTTCCTATTTGCCATTATTTAGAAAAAGGAAAACAGTTAGGCAAAACTTGATAATGTAGTAAAATGACAAAAAAAATATTTACAACTTCGCTCTCTAATAATACCCGAGATAGCAGTGCATGCCCACCATACCAAAGTGGGCCACGCTGTATATATCCAACTATATATAACCTATTTTCAACTGTCAACTGTTACTTGCATCTTTCTTAAGTTTACAAGAATAATATTATGATAAAAATATATATTATACTCGTGTATTACTCCACCGTACTGGAAAATTATATTGGAAACATGTATTTGCATTAAAAAAGTAAATATTGAATATAACAAGCTATTCTATTTCTGAAATTTAATTCTATAAAGCAATTCATATTTTTAGGTATTGCGTGCAAACAGTCTTTGTATTATATACTAATTTTAGTTTATTCAGTTTAGTAAAGTAATTTTGACAGTGATTAATGTAACTTCTCTTTGTTATCAAACGAAACTCTTTCTTCATTCAAGCTAATGCTAACCAATTATCATTGTCAAAATCTACAGCTGCGACATTGCAGAAACCATTTCATTTGAATAATTTGTTATGCTTCTGAGAGTTTATGGAATCGATTTATATTATTGGAACATTCGAATACCTGTCATATACAGTGCGCGTTAGACTCCCTTCTTCCATCCTCTTTTAACATTACAACTAGGAGACCTAAAATAAAACGAAAATTGCATACATAAAAATATAAAAATAATATTATTTATTCAAAAGTTGTTTTTATTCTAACATCTGTCTTTTAATTTTTGAGAAAATCAATTACATTAGCGTGATCAAGATGAAGACCCACCTCTTTACCCCTTGAATGGTCGGGACTGGCGCAATCAGAGATTTTGGTCAATCTAATTTGGTGGGTAATCTAATTTCAGATTTCCAAGGTCAGCGATGGAGGCGAGTTATAAAAATATATAAAAATTAGTGGAAATAGACTTTATGGAGATATTCAGGGTGGGCGTTTAATTACCATGTAATTAGACGGCAGGGATTGAGACAAGGACATTTCAACAAAATCTGAAAACTCAATTTTCTCTAATATTAGTTAATCTAGATCTCAAGTATTCGGTATTTTTATAAAAAAACATTAGAATCCTTTCAACAGTACTGCTACTATGTTGCCTATAATAATTTCTGAACCGGTAGCTATCCCGAATAAGGGGGTAGAGTTGTGCATTTGAACATGTTATGGATACCACAAGAAAAATAATTGACCTGTTTCAGGAATTTGTCCTTAAAATAAAATAAGAACACGATCATTCAGTGCGGGCTTTTTAAAAAAAATCACCCTGTATGTTATATATACGTACATATAAACAATAAAAGTTCGTATGGGTGTGGTGATATATCACTCGCCATGTAAAGGGCGACTAAATACATGATAAATGAAATTTATCAACATAATTGGCCGTGGTATGGTTCTACGCTATTTCGTTATCAGTGTAGTTTAGGTCGTGAGAAGTGTCGTTAGTTTAACAGTATTTTATGCATGTAGTATGCAGAAATCGGGTAAATACATTTCTTTTATTGATATATTTTCCTCGGAGCGTATTATTTTAATACATATTTCAGTAACCTGTTGAATGTAGTCATAAATACTCAAATGATGTACAAACTGATTCTAAAGATCTAGTGTTAATGGTTTGGTTGATTTTAATAATTTTATACTACGTACACAGTAAGATATCTGATATTTTTCAGCAGTGAATTTTTGTATAATTTACCATGCTTTCTTATTGTGCATTTATTAGTTTGATAGTTATAAAACTGGTACCGTGTAACTTAGCAGACTTTCTATGTTTTCTGCATAAAAATTAATTATTCTTTTCTCCTTTTCCTTGCACAGTAATCACCTAATATTTTTACATAATTGCAACCAGCTTTTCGTATTTCAATATCCGTATAATGTACAGATATTGTGAAGTTTTGTTGTTATACATTTTCAGTAGTACTAATTTGGATTATAATCAGTAAACAATATGGATAATAATCAGTATACTTCGGCAAACTTAAACATTATCTGCATAAATATTGAACTCGTTTATCCTTAATTACGCACTATTTACGGTGTTAAAAATTATGTTAACCAACACATCTTATGAATATAGCATCTCGTATGCAACAGTCATAAATAAAAACCATAAATTTAGATAATTATTTAAGAATAAATCTCTCATTGCATACAATTTTCCATAGCTCGACAGATCTACGTTAAGATGACTATATCATGAGTTTTTACGAACAACAGTTTATTTTATGACATAAATATATATAATCATAACCGCAATCATAAACAAAAGCCCTAACTTTAGGTTCATGTTTACAATCCATCGTCCATTCTAAAAATGTCCTCATAATTCAGTAGACCTGCCAAGTGAAAATAATTGTGAAGTATTTGATAGCATACATATATTTTTTCATCTTTATATCTCCAATTAGATAAGTTTCAACAAACATAGTTGTTTGCTAAGTTGCTTTTCAAATTTCAACAAATATAAGTGGTAATATTATATACAGAAACGTTGGCAGTTTATCGTTGGCCACCTTCCCTCATTACATAGTCACTAACTAAGACGATTTTACAAACGACAGAACATTTAATATAATCACAAATACATATGTGCATATTTAAATCCCCTTCCTCCTTATCTTTGGAACTAATAGACCTAACTGACCCAAGAGGTTACTTAAATGTTTTTACACACCCGAATTTAATTTTATGGGTGTTTGGAGGCTGAACATGCTACTATATTATACATCTGCATCCAGTCCACCTATTGGGACTTTGTTCATTGAAACAAACTTCTACTACACCGTAATAGTATACAGGAGCACCACCTTGTTGAAAAGTTATTTTCGGATGTTGATATTCATCAGAATTTTCCGCAATCTTCATAATTAGTGGCTCAATAGCATTCTGCAACATGCTCAAATACACCTTTCCCGTCAAATTTCCACACACATCCAACTATGTGATTACCTAAAATCCCCATCCACACTGTTTTATTCATTTTTCTTCTTCTTAGCCACTTTCTCATATAGATGGCATGTCTCCTTCATGACATGCCATTTCTGTGGGTCTTCTTTTCTGACGATTTCTATCCATTTCACTCTTTTGATATCATCCTAGCAATGCATTTGTGGGCTCCCTTGTGGGCGCTTCTCACCCCACGAACTTCATTCGCCTAGTGTTTTGCACCACGAGCCTTGTTTTCTGGCGACGTAACCAACCCATTGACATTTGAGCTGCGCGATGTGCTTGATGACGTCAGTGATTTTGGTTTGTTCCCTGAGTTAAACATTTCTTTGGCGGTAACTCAGTATGATGCCCACCATTTTCCTTTCAATTGCTCTCACGGCGACTCTCAGCTTTGTTATTATATCTTTTGTGAAAATCAAGGTATCGGATCCGTAGGTAAGTATATCTTCGTCGTGCATGCGAGCTTTCTGGTTAAGTTTCATTTTCATCCTGAACGCAAATTCAATTTTAGAGTAGATTACTCACTCTAATTAAGGACAGCCTTTAGCAGTGACTGACCTTCTTTATTCTAGTAACTTGTTACTGTTGCTTTGGAATTTTTTAAGGCGGTCTGTTTTCCTAGATTGCCGTTTTTTAGTTGCGTCACACAAAGTATTACTTAAATGGTCGAGCATTGAATCCGAGTCTAGATTTGTACCATCTATGATGAGTTGATCTTGGATTTGTTTTTTGTAAATGTCTTTGTTTACTTTTAGACTAACAGGGTTGCCTTTAATTCTATTTTGTTTAACCGATGTATAGCGTTTCAGCTTAGTATCAATCTGTATAGTAGCTCTAATGAGCCGGTGGTCCCTCCCTGTATGAAAACTATTTAAAACTGCTGTATCTTGTATTATACATTTGTAGCTGCTAAAAAGGAAATCGATTTTGTTTTCGTATTTTGAGCCCAGTGATAACCAGGTCCACTTTCTATGTGATCCTTTTTGGAAGAAGGAGCTCATGTGATACGACTTTTCTTTCTCAAGAAA
This sequence comes from Rosalia funebris, assembly GCA_037954035.1. NCBI lineage: Eukaryota > Metazoa > Arthropoda > Insecta > Coleoptera > Cerambycidae > Rosalia > Rosalia funebris. The sequence goes on from JAZFAV010000021.1 coordinate 522,738, forward strand.
GTTCATAATTTCAGATCCCCTTGCGTTCCTTTTGCCATACCCGTATTGGCCAAGCATCGTTTCAGAGACGTCCAATCCTTTGCCAATTTTAACATTAAAATAGCAAATATTTATTGTGTAGTAGTTTTGTCTCTTTCGATACATAGAGTAACATCTTCATATATTTGCTCAATGTCATGATTAAGTGGAGTGCTTGTAGGAGCGTATAGTTGTATAATTTTTAGGGTAATTCGTTTTGATATGTGTGGTATAACATAGACGACTCTATCTGCAAATTAATTTAATATCTTCGTAACGATGTTATTACTAAGACGTTTGTTGATAGATCTGTCTACATCGTGTTCATGTTTGACTGAGTCTGATCCTCTGTAATAAAAAGCACGTCTGTTGGTTAATTGTATACACTCTTCTCCATGACGTCCTACCTTGGACAGTCCAAGAACATCCAATTTAATGTTGTCAAGCTTGTGTAGCAGTTTGGCATTTTGATTATTACTGGAAATTATACATAGTTTTCTTGAACGGTATGAAAATTACATTTCTCCTCCCTTCGTTACATTCTTAGTCACATTACCATTTAAGAAAAATGTAGATTCATCAACAAAACTAATGGTTTTGATGACGGCTTCAATGAAAATATTTATTTATTTGTTATCTGAAATGCCTGGGCATTCTTTTTTCATCTTGAATACTTCCTATCATCTAAAATGTCTGCGGTATCTGTCTCGTAAGTATGATCTAGAGACAGGGCGACTGGCATATATCTCATTGAAAAGTCTTTAATTTTCAGACTACCTCCAGCCCCGATAATTAGAATGTTTATCATCATTATATTTTGTATCTAAAGTACGTGTCATGTTATTAGAATCAATCAAAGGCACTCTAAAGCAAATTTCTAAATGCGAAATAAAATGTTGTCAGAAAAAGATTTTATAGGGAGGCACTGTCCAAGGAGAATTTCACAAGCGCATTGTATACTTTATAACCACAATTGAAGCTTTAGGTTTAACTTACTATTTGTCAAATATTATACTGAAACTTTTCCGCATAGAATTTGTATAATGGATCTTTGGGCGTGTATCAATTTAGTGACGACGCACGGATCACATGCTACACCACTCGCAATTGTTACTAATATGCCACAATTACGGGCACGTATGTCAGCGACATATGTTTCCATCAACTACGTACGGCATAGATAGTTAATAATTTGCCGAACAAAATGCAATTATGAAGTCACGTCTTAGCTTTATTGTATAATTTGATTCATTGGCGTCTCAATATTTCTGTAAAATTTATTTTATTTTTGTTTCATTTATTTTGATTTTTGTTGAATTGATTTCATTTATTTTGATGGAAATATCACTTCCATTGAATGTTTTTGTGGAGAAACTTTCCATTACTCTGTCATAGGTTGATAGAATTTGTATTGTACTAACTATTATCCTAAAATGTGTTTTCGGCACGACACTGTTCAAAAATGTCAGTTGATTGATTCATACAATTGTTACCTGTGGCGTACACGCAAAGAATCATTATACAAACCATAGTTCATCAGATGAACAGAGTTGATATTCCAGAGGGCTTGAATTACCCAATATTGTCATATATTTATTAATTTTGATACTCAAATATTTGCTGTCAACCCTTTGAAGCAAATCTTAACACTATCTCTAGAGAAATGAGTTTCCCTTTGCGACCCTCAATTTGTGGTAAATGATCGTAAAAATGTTCACGGACAACAGCCCATTTCATAGTCTCATAAATATGTCCTATGGTCTTATACGAGAATCGTAGCTTTAGGTTCGTGTTTATAAGACATTTCTCTATAGTTCAACAGAGTTGCCGTGTGAAGATAGTGTGATATATTTGATATATAAATCTCACATATGGACTAATTCACACGACACTTACAATTAGTATCTTTAAACTTATGCGGACTTAGTATTAATGAGTGATCTGATTAAAATATGTGTATTTTTAGGCACGGATCAGTTTATGATGCTAGTGCCAGTTGTACTATGAGTTATTATTATAGTATACCGTTTCTTATTTTGAAATCCTAAAGCAAGAGTTGATAAGAATTTAGAAATTCAATGTGTTACAGTGATTAATTCAATTATATGTATAAAAATTAAATTAAATCATGACAAGATATGGTAATGGAACATAACGAATATATTGTTATAATTAAATATATATTAGAACAGCAAAGGAAGTGAAACAAGAGGATCTTAACGCTCAGCGATCTGAGGCTGTTATGACTGTAGTCTTACGATGGATGTATTTTAAATAACTCCGGAACTTTCACTAAAATATTTCTCTAAGTGGAAATTTTTCTACCCCTCTAAGAGGGGGCACCCAATAGAAATTGAACTGATGTTGTGGTGGGCGAAGTTTTTGTAGTACCGCGTGTAACCATGTGGCCTAATGGGACACAACACGCCGGCGCCGTGGTGGTAATGACGTCTTTATTTGTCAGTTCGTCTTAAAATAATTTTTTTCCGGACTGCGCTTTTGGAAATGTATTCTTTACATTTTACACTTAATTTGTCGATTGTGGGATAGCAATCTCTATCAGTTTCTACAAGACGGTGGAATATGTGTGTTAAGCATGTTTACATGCAGTAAACTGGCATAGTTTTAAGCTGCATCGGGTTTGTAGAGAAGCCACGTACTTTACCGTTCTCCAAATTGTCGCCCCATATTTTTTCTGCTATCTAAAAATCCACAAAATTTAATTGCAGTCTCTAAATTTGTCGTCTCTAGCATTTTCAAGGCAAACCATGGTCACATTGGAATTGTCTCGTGTATGCCTGTGTGCAATTCCCTGGCCCATATCATCGGTGGTTTCATCCACAGCCTGGGTGACTGTGGATGTCTAGGTGACTACATTTATGTCAGTTGCTATTAGTATGCAGCTCAGAAACTACGTTTCTTTGAATTCCTTCGCACGTTGACACTACATAATCAGTTCCTAGAATTGTCTCGGCAGTCACACTATCGTTATTATATTTTCCATCGATACATTCTGTAGCAGTTTTGTAACATTGAATAGGTCAGCGTAGTCCACGGTATGTATGCAACTTATCATCATCTTAACTAAGACCATGTTAAATTATACTTGATTTTTCTTAACACTTCGATTACCACTTAAATGAGTTTTATGGTTCTCAGTCGCGATGTGTTCTGTACCGTGCGTTTCTAGACTTCATGATATCACTATGTCGCATACATTACACCATCGTCCAGTGCTGTTAAAAGCAGTTGGGGAAAATGACTCACCCACTTCTCAAATATAGCGCGAAAAGGAAGTATGCGCGATATTTTTAAGTCTAATAATAATATTAATAGAATTTACAATAAAGTACACTTCAGCGTGCACTCGTTATATCTCATAGTTAATCTGTTCAACGACTAGCATAGACCATTCCTCGGATCGTAGGTAGTCGCTAAGTTACTGACTCTTTTCGGTGCATGGGCAAAACAGTTTTAATTATTGTCGACAAAATATGAATTTCATGTTATTATTGAAATCGTTCAATTTCTCGCTTTGATGAAACATATATTATTTGTTCACTCCGACACTAGTGAAGCCATTTTTTATGGTTATTGATAATATTGCTTCACATATATGACGCACACAACACAGATATGACGCGACCATGGTTCATTTCCAATATTAACCGTAAACGAAGAAAAAGATTTCTCTTTCTTTATCCAAAATAGATATGTTAGAATTCGATGAAGAAGCAATCACAATAGTACACGAATGACTTTTCTTGGGTTAGTAGGCCAATAGCAGGCTAGGAGGCAAAATTATAATATTACACGTTGTGTAATTACTATAACTAACACGACTATCGCAAATCGAACAATCCTGAGTTATCAAAACGAAATAGAAGCTGGCGTTTTGAGGAGTTGTGCATTAAGTCCCTTAAAAGATTAAATTGAAGTCTCTTAATACATTAAATTGAAACTATAACACACATGTAGGCATCAGAGTATTATTCAAAACATCGAATATTATATTAACAGGACGAATGTTTGTAATACAAATAATGATGGGAATAATGAAATAATGTGTATACAAACTGTCACCATATACATTTTCAAAATCAGGTCAATTTGGCTTGCCTTGATACATATATTGTACGTGACAGCACCAGGGTGGGTAAATAAGATTATTTGATCAAATGACATGTTTGTTCCTGCATGTCTCGCATAAACCTTGGTCTTTACAGCGTATATAGAATCTCAAAACCAGAATGTAAGCAAGAAAAATAGACGCTATTAGGCGAGAATAAATCGATAGGTCGAAATGAAAATAAATGCCTTTAATAACGCTAGCGGAAGTTGGATAAGATAGAACAAGGCGCAATGTAATGAAAGAAAATTACCGTATATCAATATTAGTGCGAGAAGCTATCAGTTTTAGGTTGTTTTGATGTAACATATATAATACTGGGATTGTGAAATTGCTTAGTTCAAGATATAGCAATAAAATATATGTAATGTGTATTTATACAGAGTAATCCATTTGAAAATGGAACACTATAATAGAAGTTGTATTTATTAAACGATTTCAACCATTTTTTTAAAGTGTAACGACAAGCCATTTTTTAAGACTAGGCCTACCGTGATCTGGCTTTATTTTTTAGGAGTTAAAATTCAAGAAATCATATTAGCAATTTATTTACAATCTAAATACACCCCATGTACTCAATAAAATCTTAAATGGATATGTACCTAATTTCATAAAAGAAATACTAGATTTTAATTTTTTTCAGATAAATTTAATAATGAAAATATTATTAGGCATTCATAAACAAAGTAGGCCATGGAATTAACATAAAAAACAGATAACAAAATTAATTATAATAATATTACTAAACAACGACAACATAATCATACCACAATTATGGCATGTGGTCGTAGTTAAGGAAGTAAAATTAAAACAATGTTAAAACAATTTTCTTAACAACTATAAATGTGATGTAATAATAAAGATTATAAAACAGAAATCGAATAATTCTTTTTTAAGTCTAACTTAATTTGAACTAAACCGCCGTTAAATCTAATAAATTTATCATATTTTTTTCGAAAATTACTTCACACCTCTTAATCGTTCGGGATGATTTCCAGGAATGAGCTTCTTATTTTACTCTGGAATTCCCCAATTATCTAGATCCTTCTCATTTGTATACGATCTCCTTAATGATACCTTAAAAGAGTCCAGTGGTGTTAAATTTGGTGACCTAGATGACTATTCATTTAGGGGTATCTTGGACTTTCAGAATTATCATTAACTACCCTTTTACTACTATTGCATTTTGCACAAGATACCCATCTAACAAGAATTTTAAATTAAATTCATTCCACAAGACATAAAAATTGAATTCTATTTAAATTTCCATCAAAGAGGAACGGACCAAGAATCTCATATAGAGTATTTCACACCATATATTCTCTATTTGTGAATATTATCTTTCACAACTGATAACCCATTCTGGATTTTCTGCTAATCAGTAGAAAAAATTTGAGGATGAAACCGTACGGCTGAACAAATTTTTCAACGGAAGTTTAAATATTTGAGGTACCTCGAACCCCTCGAAACATTTCTTTACAATCATAATCTTCTTTCTTCACCTTCGGGTCAGTTCATTGTGTTCTAGGTAAATAAATTTAATTAGACATAACAGAATAATATATAGAACATTTCTATATAGAAATTGAGTGGCCGAGAAAAAATAAACCAACACATTAATACAGAATATGTGTTTTATGTGACAGTTTTATATTTTTCAATTTTCCTCAAATAGTCCACCATCGTGCTTTCTCATGATCCATGCACAGGGTGTCCATGGATCATGAGAAAGCACGATGGTGGACTCAAGGACTCAAGAACCCACCTCAAAATGATATACCCACCTCAACAGATGTCGTCTGGTAGACGTCCCTAATCAGAGTCAGTCGAAACCCGATCCATCTGACACGATTTAATTGAGTGACCGTGCTAACAAGAAAAGTTCTCAAATAGTCCACCATTGTGCTTTCTCATGACCCATGTACATGGTAGAGTGTGTTCTATCTACTTCAAAATCAATATGTGTCATCTGGGAGACGTCCCCGATCAGAATCAGTCAGAACCCGATCGATCCGACACGATTTAGTTGAGTTATCGTGCTAACAGGTCCAGTGAATGCCAACGAGAACGACACACACACAGCAAAAATTTTTTACAAACCATTTTTTTTTGGTTTTTAGGTCGAAAAACGAAAAATAAACGCAAAAAAGTTTTTTTTTACTTTTTCTTTACACGAAATGTAATAAACAGAAACTATTATCTGCTGATTGCATCACCTTCAATGTTAGTTGAGGATAAATGTTACAAGGATGTCTGTTACTATAAATACATACAGTAGTAGTAAAATATATGATTTGTATATCATAGAATGTCATGTTTATCAGAAGTTACATTGAAATTAACTTTAACCACATATTTTATTGTAAACTTTGAATTTATACAATTCCTAAAATAAATCTATATATTAAAAATGAAAATGTAGTTGAATATGCCGAAAGAAATATATTAAACCTGAATTTTCCGAAACAAAAAAAAAAAATACAAAGAAATATTACTATGGATAACATATTCAATAACATCTTCAGTCAGAAATACTTATCTTAAAAAATAATTATAGTATCTTGTGTACTTTGCATTGTGTTCAAGGTATACAATTACTACAGGTATATTTGGGGTATATTTCTGACTTTAAAATATTCCCGTATTACCTATTCAGCATATAGACTGTAGTTGTAGTTTGGATCATTAAAAATGTATCATCAACGTGATATTAGGTGATGTCTCTTATTATCGTAGATAAATATGGAACCCGTTTTACCGGAATTTGTTAAAGGTCAGAAATTTAGTCAAAAAAGGATAACAAAATAAAAATTTTCTTTAAATTCATAACTGTTATGGAAAGTTGCTTCTTCTATGAGTATAATGTGTTCTGTCTCTATAAGTTTCTTAACAATCTAAGTTTTTATATTAGAACACGTATCTTTAATTATAAATGAACATTTCACTTGATTGAAATTATTCCACAGGCTATTCCAATTTCTACTTGTTTTTCGCATCGTTTGGTATCCAATTTCTACTCGTTTCAGATACCTCATCAAAATAAACCTAGTTTCATAACTCAACGTCTCGTCATTCTTGAGAGCTGTTCGAATTTCGTTTCAACAGTTAATTGAACAGGAGCTCTGATGATGTTGCCTGCAATGCTTGATGAAACACTAGCAATAAGTTCCTATTTGATGGGAGATTAGTTCAAGTTAGGATTCAAGTTCATGACAATTGTAATTGCAGTTTAAATTTAAACATGAAACACTGAAAATATATCAAGTCTCTCAAGAACAAAAGAATACTATGGTTTATGCATATTTTCAGTATTTCATGCAAAAACATTATTTAAAAAACTGAATTATGAATCCTATTACAGTTATATAAAGTACAGTGTAGGTATTTTATTACTACACACATTACATTTATTTTTATGACTATATATATATATATATATATATATATATATATATATATATATATATATATATATATATATATATATATATATATATATATATATATATATATATATATATATATTATAAAAGTATTGCTAGTTGAACTTGTACACCATTTCTGTTCTATCGCTATCTCTATGACAATAATTAAGACTAGAATGTTCAATAAATATAAATTATAATATATACCAATACTTCACAGACTTAAATACATATAATTTCATCAGCATGTTGTATAAATCTCTAATAAATATTGATAACTTCTCTCTGACCATTGACAGGTGATCACGCCTTTGAGCTGAGAAAACGACGTTCCCACAGGCTCTTATCTTGGGTTGAAATTCCCCTAGGTTATTTTTCTGACCATGTAAGTTTTATTTTCTTATGTTACGTAATGACGATTGGGGATTGAATAAACTGACAGTTGAGACTTTAGTGTTCGTCTCTCCAAGAAGTTTATTCAGTCTCGCAGAAATGTTTAGAAATATAGAGATCATTCGGTACGGATTCGTAGGGACTGACGCTTCCAATAGTTCCAATAAACTCATAAAGACGGCGCTGAAACATTCAATTTATCGTTTTAGTCGGACGTATCTAATTACTGAGTATACTTATAGAGATGAACAGATTACTTTGTAACAGTAAAAAATAATAAGAAATAATGTAGGGGATGATTATACAGTGTGTCGCCGGCATTTGGTGAGTGAGACTTATTGTTACTGTTACCACTGTTATTTCTGTTTACGAAATATAGCAAATAGCTTGCTCTTAAACTTTCAAATTTTATGATACATCTGATTAGCTGTGTATGGCCGTCTGTAGCAATTAGCTTTTATTTTCATATCACAATGATGTGATTCAGATATCGACGATTTTACAATAAAACATGCTACAGAAACAGATTCTGCATTTATTTCTGCCAATTAAACATACGTATATGTTTTTTACTTTAATGTTAAAGACCCAGTTAATAAAACTACTTGTCACTTACGTTAAATACAGGATTATTTATAATTCAGAATATTATATACTTTAAGTATCCTCGCTTAAAGTTTTTGTCTTAAAGTTCTGAACAAAAATAAATATAATAATTGTAAAAAAAATAATATAAATTCAATAAAAGTTATATTAATTTGAGTTCATAAATGGAACGTCCTGTATATTTCTAAATATACAGGGTTGTTACAAATATATAATTGTTGATATGTTACATCAAGCAACTTATGGTCCTGTTGTAGTTGCATCAGGCTGTCTCGGAACTGTATATAGTGATTTGATCCTTATTTGAAAACATTAGTGTAGGTATATATGTAGGACTATATCTGATGCTCTGGGAATATTAGATGGGTCCTCCCTGGGTAATTATCCCCTAGAAATAAAAAGTAGCATTGCTTACCGTTGGTGACACTTTATCGTTTAGCAGACAGATGGCGTTTGCCAATTTCTTACATATATGCTGACACTGGCTTGGTACAAGCCCCATCTAATATTCTTAGATCGGTAAGCATAGTCCAGAATAGTTGCACTGATGATTCCTAATAAGGACGCAACTGATATATGCAGTCCCGGGACAACCTGGTGTAACTGAGAATTAATTGTATGGCAATAATCCTTTTACATTAATACTTAAAGTAGGGCTGTTGTAGATTATATTATTACCACATTGTACGGAATATAAATATAATTCTGAGAAGAACAGTAATTTATAAAATAAAATTAACAATGAAAAATTAACATTTTATGAGATTCATATACTACAAATATTATTCAAAATGGCTCTCATTACTTAAAATATGAATCTCAACTCATTTTGCCTCTATTATATAATAGAAAATAATAAATTGTTCCACTAATTTTAATTTTAAACATGTGTGGTCTATTGCGTCTATTAAGTAATTACTTTTACAGTTGTACACTTCGGTACAGACCTATTCATCCCTATATATGTGAAATCAGAGAAAAGGGATTTTTTTGGGGCGAGTAAGGAGCGGTAATCTCGCTCGGCTTGCCGACAAACCCATCAAAGGCCATTACGCCTGCCAATAAATATTGGAGCGGGATCTTTTTATTTGAAATAGGAATCACGTGACCTATACGGACTATTATTTTTGTAGTTGTATTTAATGAAAATGTGATACACTCCTGCAAGTGCTGTATTAACTTGGTTTATAAATAAATTTTTAGCAATATTAATAATTTTATTAAAAAAACTGAGTAGCAGGCAGGTTGCTAACTTTGATGCTCTTTATCTTAAACATAAAAACCTATTTTGAATAAATAGTCCAAGTCTATTTTGTGTCGCCATCGAAGATATTTTAAAAAATGATACCTCGTCGTCCTTGAAATACCACATTGATTTCTTTGTCATATTTTCTCTTACTGCTTTGTTTACTGCCTGGCAATTTTTCATGAATGAAATTTTACAGTTATGGTTCTTTTAATTATGTGGATCAATTAATTCGAATAGCTTAAAATATTTAATAGTTGTCTCGAAAATAAAAAGAATGACTTATAGATATTGTACACGATTCAACAAAAATATAAATACTATTCTATTAAGAAATATTCAGATATAGATTCACCTTGCTCGCTGAGATTTTTTTCAAAGTATGTTAGTTATAAATAAATTATTAGCATTTTAGAATACAATTTAATTAATAAACACTTTGGTAAAGGTATGAAAATTTAATTCCCTGTCGAATTATATATACTAAAGATAGCACAAGTTATTTTACTATATTGATGTAGTTTTTGCATTATTATATATGCATATTGAGCACTCATACAACTTTATTCAGTCAATTTTTAGTGAAACCAATATTTACCAAGATAACTACCGAGTACACAAATTTAAGTGTAAGGGCTGTCTTACATTATTAAACGAAAAATAAGTTTGTTAATTTGAAATATAATGGCATTCAACCACTGAAGATACCGCATACTAAGAAATTTTCTCCGATAAATTTACTACCCTCGTGCACACTGCGTAATATTTTAAACGTCAAGAGCAGATACCATTCCTTAATAGACCGATTTATTTTCCGTAGGCTTGTCTTTAAAAATGAATATATCTTACGAAGGAACGAGGAAAAATAAGTCTGAATAAATAATGTGGTTGGTAGCATAACACGTGCGTAAGAATACGATATAAGGTCAATCTATGTCAATACAATGCAAATTTTTACTTGGCAGAATATGGTAATTTTTACAAACTATTGAAGTGAAGAGATTATTATACTCCACACCATCCGAAAATGTCTTATACAATAAGGACTAAATAAATTTATGTCAATACAATGCAAAATTTTGGCCGATGGTAATTTTTACAAACTATTGAAGTGAGGAGATTATTACACTTTACACCATCTGCAATTATACAATAAGGACTAAACAATCAGTCAATCAATTTAGCTAAAGGTAATAATTAATCATCATCAATGGTACTTAATCTACTAATATTGACGAGTAATATATAATATTATTACATGTTAGACTGCTGGCGTAGTCTGCGATTTGTCACTTCCTTCAGAACGCTATTGATAGATGAAATAAAGGATTTAATTTGCTCAATTTATAAAAAAGTGACACGTCGGATAATCAATCTTTGCGAGTGTCCTAAAAGTTCCCGAGTTTTTTAAGAGGCGAAATATATCTATGAGCTGAACTGTCTCGATTCCTAAGGGGATCTGTAAAAACTCCTATCACCTCGTTCCTCTCGAAAATCAATGAAACTTTGTAACATTTCCACCTAGTTAGTAGGCTATACTTAAAAGGACTAAGTCCTTTCTAATTGAATCAGGTGTTGATAAATCTGTTGAAATACGTAGAATAGTTCAAAGTAAACTTTACATTACGAGTATAATCACTGTGATGTAAAATTCTCTAAATTAGGTATTGTAAAATATCTTTTTCACTATTTTTTTTAACGTTTGTCACTTGGCTGGTGTCTATATAGTGAGCACAGAGGTTGTTATAAGGTGTTAATTAGTCCAATGCAAAGTTTTACTTGACAGAGGGTAAATTTCAAACTACTGAATTAAGGAGATTATTATACTACACCTCATCTGCAAGTGCCTTATATAATAAGGACTAAATAAATTAGGCCAAAACAGCTATTCTCCTGGCTACATGCCGACGACGAGCGCTGGATTATATAACGAAATGTGCCGTATTTTGCCTAACAAAGTTAGCACTAAAGTACAGGAATTCAGATTGATCGAGAACCACAGGGAAGATGCAAGTGCCATCTATCTCAGGATATCGCTAACTGCAGATCGGTTTCGACCTTATATTGGGTCTCGTCAGTATAAGTAAGTATACCTTTGACATATGACATATTACGTTCTACCGTAGTAGAACTTACCAAGAGCTATCTCTCGGTATTTTCGGCGTTGATTAGTTGCTAATTGCATAAAATCATAGTGAGCGATGTTAATTCGTATTGAAAGGTAACTGTTTGTAGAACTGATTTGTCATAAGATCTTTCGAGAAAATTCTGTATACTTTAAAGAAACTATACGATTATGTTAGAAAGAACGAATAAAAATACACGTAATAATTGGATATGGTTTGCGAACTGCTAAATACTGAATATCGCAATCAAGAGTCTATATTTCAATCTATAGTTAGCATAATTGTATGAGTTGTAAATCACGTCAGTGATAATTATACAAAGGGTTGACCTACAGTCTCAAAAGAGCAAATATGTTACTATCCATCCAAGAAGGTGTATATAAAGCGAGTCCCAATATTGTTCTAGACATTTGAAGTAGATTACATTTAATTGTATTTATACTTTCCATACTCTAGCCAGTCAGTCATTAGCATTGTAATATATATATATATATATATATATATATATATATATATATATATATATATATATATATATATATATATCAGATATGACAAAGTTTGTTGGTTTTATAAATATGATATACCAAATATTATCAGATATTCTGTTTCCGCGAATACTGTTCTATATAGTGTTCCGACAACCGCTATTGTTATCAGTTATTGACTGGTGGTATGTCTCATTTAAGTATAAATTGTGTGTCGAAACTGCGAGAATATATTTGAAGTATAATTTCTTAGCCTAGCACAGCTTTAACATTATTTTCTTTGTATTAAAGATAATTATCTTTTAAATCACGAAGTATTTCTAAGTCTTTGAAGTGAAAATCGAAATCTGTAAATCATTCATCCGCGACAATCTATCAATCTCCAGTTGATAGAAATATATTTCCTTGTAAATGTCTGTTCAAATTTGGAAATAGACGGTAGTTGGACCTCGAGTAATTTCGAGAATAAATGAGGATGATCAATAGCTCCAAACTTAAATTAGATTATTGTTGCGAAGGAACAATGTTTATGTCTAGTGTTTTATAAAATTCAAGATAACTCAACCAAATTCCATTTTACATAACAAGTTCACAAAGTTTACTCTGCAATGTAACTTACAAGTCCAGAATCGAGAAAGGAACCTCCAAACCGCAAAGCGGTTATCAAGTGGTTCCCGAATAGCAAGGCTATTACATAATCGCTGTAGGAAACAACTACTCCTCAGGCTAAAGCCCCACCAGGCATGAATTTTACCTAACAGCGATCCGTGACCCCTTTCTCGTGTTTCTGCACGTCGGAGATTTTTTGAAAAGGAACCTCGCCATAGGTAGGATTCTACATTTGTCCCAGGTGGAATCCGAACGACAGACAGCTGTTTGGAACTTATTAGTTCTCATTACGGCACTGATGAGAACTAATAAGGACACCGATCCAGGACATATGCTGAAACAAAATTCGAAACAGCTGTCTGTCGTTCGGATTCCATCCGGGACCAAATGTCGAATCCTACCCGTGGCGCTGGCGTGGTCTCTTTTCAAATAAGTTCTGGTCGTGCAGAAACATGAGAAAGGAGTCGAGGATCGCTGTTAGGTATAATTCAATGCCTGGCGGGGCTTTAGCCCGAGGAGTAGTTGAGTTGTTTCCTACAGAGGTAATAGCTTTGCTATTCGGGAACCACTTGATAATCTCTTTGCGGTTTGGTGGTTCCTTTCTCGATTCCCGACTTGTAAGTTACAGACGTAGATCTTATCGATTTAGATGAAAACCCCACGAATTTATTTCAGCATTTGTCCTGGATCGGCGTACCGTGTAGGACACTGATGAGAACTAATAAGTTCGAAACAGCTGTCTGTCGTTCGGATTTCATCCGGGACAAATGTCGAATCCTAGCCATGGCGGCGGGGTTCCTTTTCAGAAAATACTCTGCAATATGACATAAGTCTTCTTGCAGTTTACCCTTTTCTAAATCTTCTTCTTGTAGTACCATATCCTCATTGGACGTTGGTTATCACTAAGGCCCATATGATGTTATTAACTGTCGTTCTGAATAATTCGTCTGAAGTTTTGTCGGTCCATTGTTTTAAGTTTTTGAGCCATGATATGCGTCGTCCTCCGGGTCCCCTTCTGCCCTTCTCTAAATAGTCTAATATAATCACTCCACTATTGTCCGAAAAAATATAAGCCAATCTTTGGCTTTTAAATGTATTCGATTCACAGTGAGGATAACCGATATATTTTCTTTTCATTTTATTTTAATTTTTGGATTCTAATGATACATCCACATTTAGTGTTACTTATTGTGTCTATAATTACAATATGTATTCATAAATTTAAATTCAATAGATTTAGTCTTTTCCAAGATGATGATAAAGGAACGTGATGATAGAAGAGTGATTAGTCCTGATGGTTTCGGATTAGCATTCAGGAGTTTGGAAATCCATCTAGCAATAATTTTTCTTATACAGAAATCATGATAATTCATGGAAAAATATATTAAGGGTAAATTTTCATGGGTCGACAATTACAATTCGATACAGAAGTTGACCGACGGAAATTATTTTTTAACACATCGTTCATCATTTAAACTTGTTTTTTCTCATTTACATTCCACAATTCAGGTCATTATAGTAGTATATGATGTACGACTATGTGTGTTACTGCAAATATGTATTGATATATTTGCAGCAATTTTTTTATGAAAAAGGTCAAATACCACACCAGCAAAGATTATCAAAAATAAATTTTCGCTCCGGCATATATTTTTGCTTAAATCAAAACACGAAAATGTTCATGACTAAATATCGAGCAACTACAAACATATGTTATATATACTGATTATTTTAAGGCATTCTATAGACTGGACCATGAAATGTTGCTTAATAAATTATTTAATTATGTCCAATATATTTATAAGTCAGGACCACTGACTTACAAAAATATTGGTTGAAGAAATCTTGCGAATATGATTTAACAAGACCTTGTTAAATCATATTCGTCAATCAGAATACAATATGTTGCAAGTTTGTTAAATATTTAGCGATATATAGTGTTCCTCAAGGTTAATTCTTTTGACTTCTACTATTAATAATTCTTATTAATGATGAAGTAAATGACTTACATGTAAATTGTTTATTTTATGTAGTTGATTTAGAATTGTCTGAAACCGCTGAATTGTTATAAAGACTGACAACGCCTTCAAAACAATTTAAAAAAATCAATATGTAGTGTTAATTTAAAAAATTTAACAAATAAAACATCATGATATCATTCAGATTATATCCTAGGCAATAAGATATGGAGGCCAGTAACCTTCATAAACCTTTTAGTTACCCTTTACGATGTATTTTTTTCTAAATTACATTAATATGGTCCCTGAGACAAATAAACCACATAGATCCTAAATACAAAGTTATCGTGGTTTTAATTATATAGGTGCTACAAAAATCAAAATTGAAGTTTAGAAAGGATTTAATCGCTTCATTAAAATATCTATATTAACGAATTAGCACGAGTTTAAGGGCGATTTCTAAAATTATTCTAAAAGGAAGCCTGAGTCTTAGATGAACAAGAACCGCAGACCAGCTCTTGATGAACACCGAAAAGTTACACGTTTCTCGACGTGCGTTTCGTCAACTAAGATCGCATCATCGGAAGATGATTAAGACTGCTACCAGTTTTCATCATCTGATGATGCCAATTTATCTATGAAAACGTGCGTAGAGAAACGTGTACCCTTTGGGTGTTCATGAGAAACTGATTTCCTGTTTTTATCGTTTAAATATAATGGATTTTACCATGATGACCATTTTAAAATGGTCAGTTGAGTCAGTCATTATTCATTTGAGCAGACTTGCTGACTATTTTTAAATAACAATCTGTACAGATCAGTTTTTTAATCTTTTAGTACACAATTATTATTTCTTTTATATACTGCTACTAGTATTCTTATGAACAACTCTCTTCCATTGTGCACAAGTACTGCTCATCAAGAATAGGAAAAAGTGTGAGATTCTCCAGGTATGCATAGAGGAAAATGTGAGGCACCATTCGGAGGAAAACTGGGTAAAGACCAGACTACTTTTTATACACCTCGTGGCTATCCGATATCGCAGTTTTGGGACTTACTCCTATTCTTGATGAGCTGTACCTATCATTAATCAAAATAGGTCATAATGAGCGGTGCTTTATATTCCACTTACATACGGCAGTCGAACATTCTTATATATAATATGATGAGGAACTTATACAATCTAATTAAATTAGATTGTATCGTATTGATTTTGGTATATGGTAACTTTTCATTTCTAACATCAAACTGTATATATGGTTTCTACTTAATAAATAAATAGATTAAATCATGTCTAATTTAATTGCGTGGATTAGAGTTTGTTAAAAATATATATTTGATAAAAAGCTGTTATTTATTTGTCATAACGTAGTTCACGAACAACAAACGAATTGTTCTCTCTGTGTATATTTCTTAAGATTATTCAGAATATTCGATATATTCACCTTCTTATATATAGCAGAATTATAGAAGTCCTATTCTTGTGAACACACATAAGCAATAAATCGATGAATTTATTTCACTTTATTCTTACGAAAATATTTATGCGACCTTTCTATTCCCTTTCCTGTTTTGTTCTCTTGAGCAAACTCGATTATGTTGACGACGTTTGCTAATATCAAAAGAACACCCATCGAATAAAATATTGATAGAACCGCCACTATCGGATACAACTAAAATATATCCTTTGTCTCTTTTTTTTTGTAGATGGCTGGCGCAGACCCTAAATGGCAAAAGGATGCCGCCGACCAAAACTTCGATTATATGTTCAAACTGCTTATCATCGGCAACAGTTCGGTGGGTAAAACGTCCTTCTTATTTCGATACGCCGATGATAGTTTCACATCGGCCTTTGTGAGCACCGTTGGCATAGACTTCAAAGTGAAGACAGTTTTTAGACACGACAAACGGGTCAAACTACAAATATGGGTAAGTTCTAGTTATTCACAGGGAAAATAAACTATAAATCATTTAACTCAAATACAATGTGATCCAAGAGTGGGTAAGAGTTAGAGAAAATCTTATATACTTATCGCTTACTTGCGACAAGAGTGACATAAATCGAAACAAATCTGTTTTCGAGATTTTCTCAGCAAACCAACCAAATAATCATAAATTTTGATCTAGTAAAACGCCATAAGTGGTCTTCAACTGCTGAGCCTTACAAAGTGCAAAAGTGTTGTTCTCGCCACACCAATTTGTTTTTCACAAAACTCAACCTCTTATGTGTAGGTCGAATGCAGGTCTACATGGATATTAGAGGTATGGTCAGATTTTCTGAGTGTAAATTGTCCAATAATTACCTCACAGATAGTCTCCAAGTTCCTTGGATTGATCTGTGGTAACGATGATAAGCACTTGGTACTGGCGTAGATTGCCGGCTCGGAGTAATCCGGGCGTGGATTCAATTCTTACATCAGTCAGCTGAGTATATCTGAATGACTGTCCCGGGTCACATGGAAGAATGGAATTGAGCTAAACCTCACCCTCGTTATAAATAGAGACAATATAGTAAATTAAAAAATACACTACCAATATGCGATAACGTTTTACCTCAATAATGTGGCGATATTACATCCAGTTGAAGGTTAAAATAAATTTTTATCGATCTGATTTTTAAAAACTTATTTGTTCCTGAATAATGACGCGAATGCAAATAAATACATGTACATATATTTATTCCATAAACAGAAGTAGCTTTTACTGGATATCATAGTAGATTTATGAATTGTATCCTCAAGTCAGTATGATATTTTTAGAATTGAAATTGCAAAAACCTTTGTAATATATTCATTCTAAAGTGAGAAAAACTTTAAATGTTTCTTTTTCTAAAATAGTTTTGTTGAATTACGTGACTCTTTAAGTTGATTAGGTTTATTTGATCACTAACTAGGTTCTCGCAAGGGAACAGTATGGTGTTAAAAACACAAATCTCCTATCACTCGATTATCCTTGAGACACTGAGTACTGGGCATCAAAAATACCAGTGAGTGTTGGGCATCAACAATAGCCTTCGTGCACTATTTTTGTTTTCATTTTAATTACTGGCATATTTTAGGGTTAGTATTATTACGTATCAAACTTATGTTACAACGAAAGTAATATTCTGATTATTACAATATTTAGTTATTTTATATTTATTTACTTTTTCATCTGAGATGCAAATGTTGATAGATTTTTGCTCCACTCAGATTTTGATTCTGGAGATAATCACGATCATTCAAGAATGACAGGTTGATTATATAAGTCACCGAAGCTAGTCAGTTAGGATCAGTATTGTAAACAGATGTTGTATATTGCATTTAATGACCTAAAATAGAAGAAAATAAGTTTATGTTCGTGACTACCATATCCAAGCTGTAGAAATGGAAGAATTATTGAAACAGTTAGCGAAGATGATGAAACTAATGAAAGAAAGCTAAGAGGATATGAAAGTAAGTCAAGAAGTGAGAAGAGATGAAAGTATGTCAAGAAGTTGACAAGGAATAAGAGACGATATGACGATATGAAAAGATTATGATAAAGGAAATGATAAAGGGGAAAGAAATAATTAGATAAAGGAGAAAGCAATCAAAAGTGTATAACTTGAGTCAATAAAATATGAAAATAAGTCAAGCGGAAATAAAGGACGATTGAGGACATAATTAGAACTTATAAAAGCAGAAATTGAAGATATTAGGAACTAATTGGATAATACTATGATAAGAAAAATGTAAGTAAGAATAGCATGGTTAAACTAGAGAACCAAGTGAAATTACCAATAATGAAAACTGAAATAGATAAAATATTTAACAAGTTTCTACAGTATATCGGAATCTCAAAGTTAGATGCACCTAAAATCAGTCATTAGAACTTGACAAAAATAACGATGGCTAAACTTCATAATAATTTTGCATGAAACAGTTTAGCGCATCTGGCAGAATTAACAATTGAGGTAATGAAGAACAGGCAATGGCCTTAATAGTGACTCTATGAAGTGAAGCATTACAAACATTAACTGAATATAAGCATAGAAATATTAATGAGTTAGTTCTTCACTGCAATTTGGTGACAATAATCTGCAATAAGTTTACTAGGTACAATTCAAAGGTACAGTTTAGCACATTAATCAGAGCCTCCACCAATACAAAGCCGTATCCAGTGGTAAATTCAACAGCCCCAGATGACTGTCGAAGAGCTAGCTGTACCAGTATTAATTATGTCAGAAATAATGAATCATAATATGCACTAAGGTTTGCGAGATGTAAAAACATCAATGAAGCTTTGGCATATACGCTCTCGGAGCCCGAGACTACAAAACAAGCTTCCAGAAAGCACAACAAGTTGAGGCAAATTAGAACTGGGCCAACATAGAAAATAATAAATAGTTAATGAAACAAATGAAGTGTTGAGATCAATCACCTACTAATGGAAGTGCTCGAGAGACTGTAATTTTCACAACATATTAATGATAAATGGCGGTTTACATGAATGAATAGTAGTAACTTTCTGGAATGTTTGAATTTCAAAGAGAAGGATAATATCAGAGCTCATTACCAAAAGTGGGGAGAAATAAAGATCTAAGCTGTAGAAATCTTGGAAATGTTCCTACAAAGTGATCAAGAGAATCAGTGACATTGTTAATAGAATCCATAGAGGACCACAAACAAAAATAAAACTGGTAGGTACATCTAAATAAGTAAGCAATGATTAAGAATGATAGATGATTATGATGATCATCTTTAGGAAGAGGACAGAGTAATGAAAGTAATATTGACAGTGATATTAACGAGATTTTTGTGTACTGCTTTCATATGTACTGATTTATTTTAACTATTTTAACCCTATTTATTTTTTTCGTATGAATCGCAAATATTGGATGTTGCTAGATTTTTGTTTGGATTCTAGATTTTGATTTTAAAGATCCATGACCGTTCTAAAATGGTAGATTAAATATATAAAGTACAGAAGATATCTAAGTAGGATCACTATTATAATATGGTACCGTATTTCACAGTTGTGAATAAAAAGTTGTCCAGTTCTAAAATGTGATGTGCTGTGTTGATATTGACAACTCAATACTCTTTTAATGATATTTTGCAATAAGTATTATTCAACACTTATATTTTGGAGGCTAGTAAACAAGAGCAGAAGTAATTACTTATATTTCATACATGATAACTAGAAACTAGATTATAGTGGCAACAAATCTAAGACAATTAAAGTTAATGAAGTTTAGTAGGCACTTTGTCTTTACAATAACTATATTCTCCTCCAGCCACATAAAATACTCTTTATTAAACTAGAAGGACCAATCTATAAGTTAATATAAATTTAATATAGAAAATATAAATTGTAGGCCAAAGCTCCTATATAAAACTTACTTATCAACTCAAACTAATCTAATTTCAAGACCAAAAGCACAGAACATGATATCCTTGAACATTTTCTCACAATCTGTAATCGTGTGTCAGAATAAAGAAACCAAGTTATTAAAAAAGCTTTCAACATCTCCCGGGTGAAATCTGGAAATCTGCACTGTAAATCTACAGAGAAAAGTTCGGTAAACATAAGAGAGATACAATTCTGCGTGGGCCTAAAGAAAATTAATAAGCTAAGTGGCTTAAGGCAGCAAAGTTAATTCTGGTTTTCCTTTTAATGTACGGTTCTGGTTTCCTTTGCGGTACAGTATCTTATATAAAAATCGACTTCCCTTTATGGAAGGACATATTAGATATTTTGGGCACCTGTTTGAATTGCCCAACTGTTATGTATGCTATTGTCCATGAGTAATGGATAAATTAATGTTCGAGGTGATTTACTACTTTTAAATTAAACTCTGAAACGTTTTTAACCTAAAACGGCATAATTTGAGAACAGCTTTACATGTTACCTTTCAAATCCATTAGATAGACACGTGTGACTTTTTTTAAATGAAGTATATGTACCATCGAGAAATAATGTAGTGAAATATCTTCGGTACGTGCCCTCTAAAATATGAGCAATAATGGTTCAATTTTACATTGCATTATTTCTCAGTGGTGCGCGAGATATGTTATATCATAGGGTTTTTAATTATATAGTCGATAATATAAAATATTTTGAATTTTGTGAATTCTTTATTAAGAACATCAAGTTAAAAAAATTTTATCTCAATAAAAATATATCTGTGTATAGTACTATTTTAGTTAAAATGTATACAATCATGTTCTAGAGCCAAGGAATATTAAATTGTTTTTCTGACTAATAGTCAGTGATATCTGACTAATACCTATCAAATCTTACCAATCAATTAAACATAGTTTCATATTTGATTAAACATTTAATTTACTGACACTTTAGTGGTGGTAAAAATAATATTTTGATTTGCTACATCTGTGTGGGTTAAGGTATTATTTATTATGCAATTAATATATTTCAATTATTTTAACAATCATACTTGGGACACGCAATTCATTTATTGATTTTTTCATTGCAATTTTTGGAAATAATAGTAAATAGGTACTAAGAGGACATTTTAGTTATGAATTACACTGTTTTTTCTAATGAAGCAACATTTTTGTGTTGTATCAAAATGTAGATAAACAGAACTTCATATACTGGACTATAGAATAGATGACGCATTCCACATTCAATATTATAGAAAACTTAATGTTTGAGCTGGAATTATAAATAATAATTCAAAAATTCAAGCTTCTTTGTAGTACCTGATGGATATCACTTGCTTGCATAACTTCTTCGTTCCCTGATAATAGTTATCGAAATGAATAAAAAGAATCGTATAATAATGGGAGGGTGAAACTACACCAGATTTTGCAGTAGAAATAAAGGTTTATATGACCAACGTTTTTCTCACTAGTTGGTTCGGTAATACGGGTGAAAAAGCCTGACCGGCCTTTGCAAATTTAAGCCCACTTAATTTTTTATAGGATTACTTAAAATCGAAGGTCGATTTATCGAAAGTAATTGAATATATTTTAGAAGAATTTCAATAATTATTCTGTTATTGGCTGGAATTATCTGGTGAATAGTTTGAATAGTTTAATTTTAAAATATTGTTTGCAACAACATTTAATTTAGAAAATATTAAAAATAAAAATATATAAAAGTTATTTAAAAGGCAAATTATATGTAAATTGAGATTAGGATGGTTCGACCCATCGATAGATTTAAAATTTATATTTAAAGAGATAATTGTTACTTCAAGGAGGTAGAAGAAGTAGGTATTAAATTCTAAAATGAATGAATAAAAAGGAGAAAAAAATATTATTAATTACGCAGGAAATAAATGTATTGGTAGATAATTATGGATTATCGTGCTTTCCAATTAACATTTGTGTACATTATGTCAGTATATAAAAAAGGCATCTACTGTGTCTATAACATAAAATAATATATAAAAAAATTTCAAGCTTTGTCGAGGTCTGAAATAACAACCTAAATTTTATGTACTTTTTAGCAACCTAAGTTCTATGTACATAATTAGAAAAAAAAATAAGGGAAAGATAACGTACGACGAATAGTTAACTGTGGTTAATAATGGAAGAACTAGTTATAAAACACCGAACGCAAGTCACTGCTACTCTTCCTATTCCCGTAACATCTAAAATATGCAAATTCCTCACGAATTTAAACATGTTAGAATAATGAAAAAAGTTCAAAGATATAGGAGTGGCATTAATCCAGGCCTATGTTAATAAAATGCGACAAACTTTTAAGCGAGGAATTCCTAAATGAAGACAGAAAATAACAAAGGGTCGGAAGTTTTTCAAATTTATGTTCAAGTTATATAGGGCATACGATACCAACAGGGAATCAAATAATGCAGTAATAAAACAGTATCATAAATAAATAAATCTTCTTAGTGTACATGATGCATATCACATTGGGTAACAGATATTAGGGAAACTATAGAGTTGTTTTCTAATCTTACCTACAGAATATAGAGAAACACTTACTTAAGCACTTATTACTTAAATAGGAAAGTGACTAATAAAGATTGATAGGAAAGAAATATATAGAATCATAGTTATTTTTGTACGAAAGTGCAAATATAAACAGTATAAAACACACACAGTACTTTTTGTCCAACTGTTAACAAAATATATCGTGAATAAAAATTTGCCATCGTATATTAATTTATTGAAGTGAATTAGTGAAGTGAAGATAACAACTCAGATTAATATTAATTTGGTATGTAATCTAACTGTTTGATTACCTCTTGTCTGAACATAATAATGGAAGCGTTTTAATAATTTTTATTCTGAACTTTCGTAATATTTGTTCATCTTCATTTTATCAAACGCATATTCTAAATTTAATAATTCGAATAAAAGTATTTTGAGATGGATAGTGGTGATAACAACGTATCATGAGAAATAGTAGATACTGCAAGGGCTACAATGTCAAATCCTTTACTGCTGAAATCAAAATTGCAGTTGAATAGAGTTACATTCAATCCCGTGAATGATGTGCCACAAGAATTGTGAAAAACATACGGGAAAGTGTACTTCTGATGAAAGACGGAAGAATTAAAAACGCTAAGACTGCCTACGTTATGCTGTACTTTGTGGATGGTTAATCTATCTTAAACATGAATAATAACATCGACATCCGAAGATTTTCTAAGTTGTTAGCTTCTCCCAAAAACAAATCGATTGGATATCAAGAGAAGAAATCAAAAGTTTTAATACCAATATATTAATTAGATTTATTAAAGATGTCAATGATGAGAAACATTTACTTAAGAAGATAATAATTTAAACGATAGAAGTTTGTTCCGTGATCATTAATAAGAAGGTAATCGTATGGATCAAATATTTGTGCTTGATTCATATTTTGTTGTCGTTTTGTCTAATTTGAGATATAGTTGGCGCTTGTGATCATACAGAACTTATAGAAATATGCATAGATGATACTGATTTCGAAAATATACTGGTAGTTAAGTATCTAATGCTAAAACTTATTGTGAAATAACTTGTACTGCCTCATGTTAGGAATATTTATATTGAAATATACTGAAAATATATAGCTCTACGTCTACCTCATACCACAAATGGTCGAGTGTTTATGACATAATGGAAAACGTGTTAATCAATGTGTCAATAAAATGGGAGACATGCCAAGTAGATCTCAGTTTGACCTCATATCGACTTGGAAAGGAAATGTGTAAGAGCTATGTATGTCACTGCTTCGGAAAAAGCACTTTTGCATAATTCAGGGTTCGACATGACTTCTAATAAACGTTACGGAGGATGTAAATCTATCACCATTGCGCAGAATTTATATATAGGGGATTGCGTGAATAATAAAATAGACATTTAAAATAACATTTTAGACTTCTAACCATTTACATCTAAATAACATAAGCATATCGACATTTCCACAACAAAAATAAACGATCTACTTCTTATCGAGAGATATCTCACAAAATATTCAACAATATGTAAAGAATTTAGCTAACTGAAATGTCTTTTTCGAGAATTAATATAGGAAATAATTGTTCTAACTTTACAATTAATAAATAAATAACAATGTTGTACACTTGTGATATAATGCTAAGTTATGTTATGTTTGTAGTTTTTAGTTTTCAATGAATTATAAATATACAGAAAAGTTTTAGTTTGGAGTTAGAATGAGAAAAGATATTTTTGACCATGAAAAAGATGGCGAATTCTGTTTATACTTAGCGACTAATAAACATCGTTTTGGATTGTTGAAAAAAAAAGTAATTTTAACACACTCTGTGGTCTAAGAGCTAGAAATAAAGAGTGAAGGTAAGTTTAGGAGTTAGTAGTAAACACACAAATTTATTCCTTTGATTAATCACTCAAATTGTATAAAATGAACTAACAAATTATTCTCTATTACTAGTGAAACTCCATCTTAAAGGAATAAGATATCGCTCAGGTTTGGGAAGTAATTATTTCCTATAAATTTAATATATTTAATAACAGAGAAAAATATTCTATAATTTTAAGAGGAGGTCAGTTCATATGTTATGAGGAGTTTCATATCTTACGACGGCCTAACTTCTTATATAATCTTGAGTTTGACTATACTTAGTTAGACAATAATATATAGATTTACCTATAAACTCTCAATCTTGCAATCTGAGGTGTATGATTATATAAGAAGTTAAAATGTAACATATGTAACAACTAAAACTACAGAAAATATATAACCGTAAATGGTACAGTAAATAAAGTGATGAATAAATTATAAAGAAAAAAAATTGTAAGAAAATTGAACAGCAGCATTTATATTACGTCGTCTAGTCGGCTATGAAGCATCGTACGAATGTGATGCTTATTGACCTTAGAACAAAGTTAAATTACTAATAAGTTTATTATGCAGTGTAATAAAGTAATATTCATATCGTGATTATATTTTTCAAAGGCTCAGTTCAAATAATATTATAATAAATACCACCACCAACTCCAGAACCAGTGGCGGCCAGTGCAATTTTTGTCTGGGGATGCCATCGATAAAATAATAACAAAGGAAAAATTAAAATAAACTTCTCATCCTTCCCGAGTTCTCTCTTTCTAACACATGGCTAAACGGTCCTCTGATGTGTGCAACAGGTAAATTGAACTCCCTATGTATTTAGAGTTGCAGACAAGAAGACTAGAGAACAGGAGACATAACTCGAGTGGTGGGGGTAGCACGAAAAGCGTTCGCACTGTGATCACGTGGTGTGCTTCATCATGGCGGTCCTTACGTAGAATCGAGCGAGGTTATTTTTGTTTGCTGTGTTTTGAGCGTTTCCAGTTTTTCTGTTGAATATGTCAAAAGCGTTGAGATACTGCTGCGTTGAGAATTGTTCCTGCAAAAGCCCTGATCGTGGCTCAATGGAACCCGACATTTTGATAGTGTGAGAGAGAAACATCGATAGATAAGGACAAAAGGCATGCGCAGATCCTGTGCGCTTCTACGCGGGCCTGCCATATTGCCGACGTTTTTTGTGCCACCCCCACCACTGATTTTTTAAGGAGCTATGTCTCCATCCTCTCTAGTCTTCTTGACCGGCATGCGCAGATCCCGCGCGCTTGTACCCGAGCCTGCCATATTGCCGACGTATTTCGTGCCACCCCCACTACTGATTTTTCGAGGAGCTATGTCTCCTTACTCTCTAGTCTCCTTGGTTGCAGATTTAATATCCCGTAAATAAATCTGATAAACTCCAGGGCTGGCGAATCTCGCGACATCTAACAAGCTGTAAGCGAGACTGTTAGATATTGGAACATTCTGTGTATAATGATAAACATCTAATAGGTATTTTTAGGAATTTAATATTTATTATTTTATAAATTTTACAATTAATATTAATATTATTCAGTTTAATTAGTTAATAATTCAGTTTCATTAGTTTAATATTCAGTTCTATTTGGACAATGAAGATTGATTATTCTTTCGCAGACGATACAACAATAATGCAGTAATTTGCTTACGGTTCATTGCACACCAGTACTTTTTACTAGATACTAAAAAGGTATAAAGCTTATGATGGAAATAAAACCGTATATAAATCGTGCATAGTGTGAACGAATTTCCCTTTCGGATATTTGCCGTACGATTTTTCGCCGTATGGACAAAACCGTATAGTGTGAAGGAAGCCTAAAACTGCCACTGTTAAGAACAGTAATTCTCATTAGCGGTAACATTAGTATCTTCCATGATTTATTTGCGTTGCTATTTTTGAAATTTCTATGATTACTTAGATAGCCGACCTTCGTTGGAATCGATATTAAATTATCCTCACGCCGCCGCGCCGGTTAGCTATAGCGTAATAATTTCTCTAATCTCCACCTGTCCGCCACATCTTTAATTGAACTGAATATCTGGAGATTGAAATGTTGGGATTTAATCAGACCGTACATATACCCGAATTAATCATCTAAATATAATTTCGCCTCCTTTCAGGATACTGCAGGACAAGAGCGATACAGGACTATCACCACAGCCTACTATAGAGGAGCCATGGGATTCATTTTAATGTATGATATAACCAACGAGGAATCGTTTAATAGTGTTCAAGACTGGTAAGTAGTCCAGATAGTTTTATATTGATTATTCTTACGATATATTTCTGGAAAGAGGCTGAAAGTTTCAGTGCAGTACCAAAAACAGGAGATCGTTTTTTTATGAATATATATGAAAGTATGTGTTGAGATTTAAAATTCTTTCAGCTTTCAAGTTGAAAATGCATAGCACTAAAATTGGATAAAACTAGTACAGACTCTTATGAATGCTACACAATCTTTATATTTACACATTTTCTAATACATTAATAACCAAAATAATTGTACTTAATAATATAACAAATACAGTGTAGAGAGTCCGATAAGAATCACGAGGAGGTCTAGAGTGTTCTCTAGAGAGGAGGGGATATGTGGATAAGGCATAACAGGATAGATAGACAAAAAAAATGGATTTAAATTTTTTTCTGGATTTAAAAAAGTAAAACAAAAATTCTATAAAAAATAAAATCATCCTCGAATAATTAAAATAAATAAATAAAACTTGTGGAATAAAAAATATAAATATATAACAAATTAGATAATAAATAATTAAACAGAAAATTCACTTTAATCAAAATAAAATATATAATATTACAAAAATAAAATCAAAAGATTATAGGTGACGCCATCTACGTCACCTATAATCTTTTGATGGTGAGGTTTACGTGTAATAAGATGGAAAGGATTTAAAAAAAGAATCAAATATGAAAGTCGCTTCAACATTGTTTATATTTTAACTGGATTCTTTTATCTTTTGTCGCAGGAAAGTGATTTATAATGCGGTCGAAAAACTTTTTATTATCCTTCAATGATCTTATAAGTTCTCTTTCAGAGAACGGGAAATACGGAGATCGGACTTATCGGAGATTCTCGAATCTTTCCCAGCTTTGCCGAAGGCTTCTTCAGCAGGGTGGTCTAGTCCACCCGTGTCACAGCTTACTCGAGACTCGAGTAAGCTGTGCCCGTGTTTCAAATTGCTTCATGTAGTTTACACGTGTATAATTTTGTTTTTATGTCTTTAAATCAATCAAATCATTCGTAATTCAATTAATTAACTCTATTCATGTGTTTACTGTTTATTTAATTTGACATTCCAGATTCCCATGTTTCTATATTATTGTGAAATAATTTAAACTTTCAAGGGATGTTGAAAGTATACCTGTCAATAATATCAATATTAATTTTAAAACTAATCTTGGTAGACACTTATTTACTTGTATTTATTTATTAAAAAATATAATTTTTTATTTGTCCGCTGTCTCGTATGTACCAAACCAGAACGGCAAAAGGCGTGGCTGCCTACCCAGTCCGGCACCCACCACGCTAGACATAACCATGATAACTAGTGTAGTTCCACGGTCTTTTTTCTGCAATTTTCCACCACGGTTGCGCTGGTAGTATATATAATTAGAACTTTTCATTGTATTATTGTTGTTATGTAATATATAATGTATTTAGTTAATTACATATTACATAATTATATCTTCACTAACTTCTATAAACGATAAATAACGAACTTTGGAACTGTGTGTTCCTCTTCTTCTAGGAAACAGCTGGGTGGGCACTGTCCACCCTACCACCTCTTACCAGCTTCCACTGCTCTCAACGCGCATTTCGCTAACCAAGATGGCATTGTCGGTAGATGATTAACTAATTTAAGTGTACCTCTAATTCCTATTTGTACGAAAACTTTGTTAAGGTACAGTATACCGTTACAAATATTTTCCGGTGCCGTGCACGATTTGCTTATAAATTCATTCAACCTGACTATTTTTCTTCGTGGTCAGTAAACATTGAATGGCTAATTTATTACTGTGTACTGCTTCGCTCCTTATAATACCTAATATCTTGTAACTATTCTCAATCACTCGGCTCACTGATCCATTAATGTCGTCATTTGCCATATCAACCAAAACAACGGGCTGGTGGGTCTGGGGCCATTATCTTTGTCCATGTATCTTTGTTCACGAATATATTTATTATATACAATCCCCTTGGTGATCCCCTCTTATCCGGATCATTATCCAACAATGCTCCCTTAAAAGGAGGAACTCAGGCACGTCCCCCGCCTTAAGCCTCGCCTATTATCCTCTAGGATAACAGGGGTTCCTAATATAAGGTACATCTTTTCCTCCAGTGAGAGGCAGGTGTAAAGAAGATGAATCGAGGTTTCCTCGTCTTCTTTACAGTATCTGCAGGCCGAGCTTCAGATTCCCACTGCAGGTTCTGGTCCACAGAGGTTTTCCCTGGTCCCTAGTCTGGCAAGGTCATCTGCAATTAGATTTCCCTTAATGCCATTATGCCCAGGTATCCATAAGAGTTCCACCGGTCCCTTTCCTGTCAAGTGGTTAAATGCTTCAAGCAATTATAGACCAGCCTCGACTGCGTCGTTGCTGAATTCAGGGCTGCCAATGCCGCTTTGTTATCTGAGCAGATACATACCTTCTCCTGGGTCCGATTTTGGTCGGCCCCCAGGACACTATATATAATTACAACCAGCTCGTCCTCGAGTGTGGTAGTGTATTTGCCCAGGGGGAAGGTTTTATCTATCCCATCGCGTTACCTGTACAACCCCGCACCCGCTCTGTTCTCACTCTTGGCTCAATCCGTGGTACCAGATGTCTCCATTGAGCGGTAATCCAGCTTGACCTTCCATCCAGTCGGTCTTACTGGTGAGGGTGATCTTGTATTTTTTGCCAAACAGGAAGTGGACAACCGTACTGTCAGAGGACATCCATAGGAGTCACTGCACTAATTGACTAAGATTACTATAAATTACTTTTTTCAATAATTTATAAAACAACTGAATTGAAAATTGAATACAAAAAAACTATAATATCGATTTCACTTCTCGGTAGTTAGTTTCCCCATAATGATATCATAATTTCTTAAAATTATAATACTACATTATTTTTTGATTTTATTATAATTGAGTATATACTTGAGTATATACTGAAAATGAGTTTATTAAAATCTAGAAACAAATTTTTGAAAAAAATGAATTGGTTGGGAAATATAAATTTTGTTATCATCAACAATGAAACACATTTAGTAAATATATAATAATAAAGTATAAAATATCGTTTTTGTGTGTAGAAATTTTCCCCGATTATAGTGTTTTTGTTTTCATTATTTCACTAATATTTTCTTAATGGAACAGATTCATAAAAATGAACTAAATCAATAGGAAAAGGAATTACTTATCTTAATTCATTTGAAATAATTTAAAACATTTTAGATGGATGATTATATATATATATATATATATATATATATATATATATATATATATATATATATATATATATATATATATATATATATATATATATATATATATATATATATATATATATATATATATATATATAAAGCTATAAAGCAAAGTGTTTGTAATAAACTAATAGATTATGTTATTAAATTTTCATGTCCTTATAAACTAAATATATAAAATAGATACAGAAAATTACACATGAGTATAACGTTAGAATGCTATACCAAAACTTAAGGGCATTCGTAAAATATGGTATAACATAAATAATGATCTAAATACACAAATTTCAGTTGCAATTCTAAAGCTTCGTGAACCACGATATCTCTTGCGTAAACTCTTTTATTGTTAGGAGCAATATGGAGAACATTATTACGCTACTTTTGCGGAACTTGAAGATAAGGGCACTTACTGTGGGAATTTATAGATGTGGTACACTACTGAAATCATTTTGTGCATTTATGTTACGCTATATTTTTCGTTCTTTGTTTCCAAAATTGAATATTCAGTAACGATACGTTTACTTATGTAAGTATTCATATTCTTCCAATATGGAACGCCTGTTATACAAAATATAATGATGTTAATTAAATTTTACTGCAGCTATCCCTATCACACTCGGCTGCAAATGTTACTGCAGCCACCACAGTCTGTATGTAATAATTTTTGATACTTAATAAAACGATAAACCTTATTCCAAGAGTTTCATAACTGATCAGGAATTGACAGAAAGAAAAAACTATAATACATTTGACGTATTTCATTAAATACATTAGATTTTTAAAATAAAATAGGATGTACGTTTTAATTCTATACAGGTATAATTATGAAAATAAATTTTTACATCTTACCCTTTTCTATTAATGGAAAGTTGTGGTTTTTATTGTACTTAGCTTAAAATAATATAAAGATTCTGAAGTAAGAGGCATGACAATAAAACATAACAATACACGAAGCAACTCTTCAAAATTGCTTATGAAACAACTTATAAAAGACGAAAAATATTATGACCTTCTATGGATCAAAAGTATTTCCACTTCATGGCAAGAAATATTAAAAGGTCATTAAGGGTAAAATATT
This sequence comes from Rosalia funebris, assembly GCA_037954035.1. Taxonomy (NCBI): domain Eukaryota; kingdom Metazoa; phylum Arthropoda; class Insecta; order Coleoptera; family Cerambycidae; genus Rosalia; species Rosalia funebris. The sequence goes on from JAZFAV010000021.1 coordinate 554,089, forward strand.
GATAGTATTATTACATAGACAAAATTTTAATTATTCAGAGAATTAGATTGACAAGACAATAATTATTGAAAAAATTAGATACAATAGTTAGAGATGCACGGCTTGACTTGACTTTCAAGCTACTTGACTTGATTTGAAATCGAGTAAGTTCAAGCCAAGTAGTTATATATATTTCAAGTACTTGAAAAATCAAGTAGTAGTTGAGGACTACTTGATTTTTCATTAATCATTTAATATTATCAAGAAATAATAATAAAGGAAACCTTGCAATAAAGCCTTTTATTTCCAGAATGAAATCTTAAACTATAATCTATATAATAAATATATAAATATAAATGTAAAAAATACTAATAATAAACTATTTATTGGGCATATTAATAACATAACAGATTATTCTAAAATATTAAACAAAAGAATAAAACTGATAACGATAAAATGGTTTTACAATATATGCCCTCTTTTCTTCAGTAACATAGTAGCAATAGCTAAATTTAAAAGAAGTCTTTAATATCATCATTTGCCATCCACGATCTAAGCCACATGAGGCTTCTAATAGAGTTATCGCCTGATCGGTTACGAGTTTTTGTAATACTTAGAGCAGCCCTGGAAAACTGCCTTTCAACAGAAGCTGTAGATGCACGTGTTGATAAAAAATCTTTGGCCATTATGAAACGTTTTCGTGTCTTTTTCACTATTCTAAAATATCTTCACAACTGTCAGTTCGTGAATCAGACACATATTTGTCTATTTCATATCGCATTTCATCTTTTAGGTTGACAGGAGATTCCTTAAATAAACTTAGTAGAGCGATGTCAAATTCACCGCAATCACTATTTTCATCTGGTTTTGAAGATGAAGATGAGCAATGAATTGGATCTATAATACTTTATTTTGAAAATTTATTCAAAATGCTTGACTGCATCCATCTGCAAGTCCTTTCCCCAATTTGTATTGGATAATATTCCATCTTATGTCGGGGGTCTAAGATTAAAACAACACAGTATATCCAGTTACTTCTCTCGTAATGTTTAATGATTTTGCCCCTTGCCGCTTTAATGCTGTATATTATTTTCTCATGAGATTCATCTCTGTCTGGCTGATTTTCGAGTTCTATAACCCATTTTTCAAGTTTATCCAGAAGCATATTTATACCAATTATCACCATCGGAAGTATACAGTAGGCTTTACCTTCTAATGATGTGGAAATCGCGCGTTCGCGAACATAATTGAATAGTTATTTGGTAATCAAGTAATATCAAGTAGGTTGAAATTACTTGATATCAAGTCAAGCAGTAACGATGAAAAATCAAGTCAAGTCAAGTAGTGAATTTTTGAAAAGCTTGGTTTTCAAGTCAAGTAATTTATAAAAACATTTATAAATTTATTTATACATTTATTTTCAAGTTACTTGACTTGATGCATCTCTAACAATAGTTTTATTTAGGTTGAATTTCATGCTCAATTCATTGGTACTCACTAAAGTACGAAAGTAAAACATAAGTATGCAATAAAATAACTTTCCAATTTTGCTTGAATAACTATAAATGACAAACAATCTTGTGCCCTTTTGCAAAAGGTAAATATTTTGAATCTAAGCAATGTTTCGATTACTTAAAGATAGAACTCAATAAATAAAGACGATACATATGTATGTAAACTGCATTTAAATACAAATTAAACAACATTGAAATTGACAATATCATCCATAACAACGAAACAATGAGGTAAAAAATACCGAAAAGTTCAAAACAATTATCCGAAATTTTAAAATTTCTCTGACTTTTACAAATCTTTAAGAGATAGCGATTTCATTAGCGATAGCGGTTATATGTTATAATATAATTTATCCACTAAATTTAGCTGTTCATGTACTTGCAGGGTAACTCAAATCAAAACGTACTCGTGGGATAACGCTCAGGTCATCTTAGTGGGTAACAAATGCGACATGGAGGATGACAGAGTCATCAGCTTCGAACGAGGAAAGCAGCTAGCTGAACAACTTGGCGTTGAGTTCTTTGAGACCAGCGCTAAGGAGAATATCAATGTTAAGGTACGTATATGGAAAACTGAATATAGTTAAGCAAAACGCCACATAGAATGCAAAATGTATAACATTGGCGAACACGGCGGATAATCCTGTCAGTCACCTAACGCGCCACTAATTAAAGTGCAGCACTTTGCTTCAAGTCTATACAGTGGATGGGTGATTCTCATCATATTCTTCTACACATCTCGTTACTGTGGTCTAGTGTGATGAACTGGGTCCAATACTGGAGGTGTGATTGAGTACTTCGAGTCACAACAAGAGAAATTTAGCATCTCTTAATGAACATGGGTGGGTTTGTCTTTAGTTTTATGTGTAGCCTTCCCCGTTGGAGCCTGAGGTATTAGAATAAGTAAGTCGACTTTTGTATTTCCAAATACCCAAATTCTTCTTTTCGTACTTAATTATACTATTTACAGTTGATGACTTGCGGTTTTTAAACATATAATGCATAAAATAGAACAATGAAATTGCTTCAAATATACGCGTATTAAATTTAATAGAAAGGTTATTTTAGTTCTTAAATTTAATTACATCCAATCAACTTATATTGTTACTTGAGGGACATATGAAAAAGTAAACTAAATTTATTGTATACCTACGCAGTGGTGGAACCAATGAAAAGTTTGAAAATATATAAAATAATAAAGTTCCACATAATTGCCTTCCATAAATATCTTTACTTTAGCATCTCATCCTTAAATTCGTATTCTTTGTTTTATTTCAAATCTCCCATTCATGTATTTCGTTTCTTAATATATTTAATTATTCTTGGTTCTTTTCATAACTACGTAGATTATTTTCAAAAGTGTATGTTCCTATTCAAAATTTTTATAAAGTATTTTGATAATGAACGTATTTTGTACTCCTATCATATACATTACTATATACATGGACTTATACATACAACATACTATACAGTGACTTCGAAAAATGATAGACAAAATTGGTACGAATGTTTTTATTTTTTGAAAATTACTCAAGTAGTACGTATAGTAAAGTAACATAAAATATTAGTTACACTTGTCAAGAATAGGAATAAGTCTCAAAACTATGTATATAGACTGGTGTCTACTCAGTCGAATTGAGACCTACATACTCGATATTCACTCTGATATCGAGTATGTATGAATGTACACAGAGTTTGCTCTGGCCACACGTAAAGTGCATTCTTTTCCCTCCGAATGCTGTCCCGCTCTTTCTTCTACGCATACATAGAGAAATCTCACACTTTTTCCTATCCTTGATAAGCTGCACTAAAGTATTTTTAGGGAAATAGAAAGTGTTATAATAAAACCATTGAACTAAAACAAAATCTTGCGTTAACATTTAATGTTAGTAGCATACGAACTAGTCATTCAGTTAGTTGAAAGATTTGAACTGCTTCTTGCTCTGTTAGTATTTTTTTTGCTTTAGAATCATTTTCTTTATCAATTACCAAAAGAATCTTATTTATTCATTATTTTACTTCAATTTCTATTAAAAAAATATCGATAACCATTATAACTTCAAGAAACTCGGCTCAAAAATATTAAAGGGTAATACTCCGAGCGCTATTTCCAATAAAATTGACTAAAGTGACTCAATATGTTCGAGGAATTTCCAAAAAGAAAAAACATAAGACCCAATTTTATCGAATTTACATATTACTTCTCAGATTCACTGTATACAGAATCATATGTTATTAAAACGTTGTACCACAATTGAATTTAATCTGTAACATTTAGTTTTCAACAAGTTATAGTTTTATGCCTGAATTGGAAAGATTCTTAAATTAGGCGGAATGCAATATTTAACACAAATCAAATCAAATTGTACACTGAATACCAAAATTTAAATTGGTAACTGTAGTATATTAATAATAATTGCAGTCCGATGGCATATTTATAGAAGGAACAATACATCCAATTGTTGGTGTTGTGTGGATGTTCCTAGAAGGAACATCTCAATTGATTATATATACGAATAGCTAACACGAATGTGGTAAGAGTTATGTCAGCAAACTAAACCTATGTCATCCATTTCCAAATAAAAGAATATATAGCTCATAAAAAGACAGCGTGTAGAAAACCATGCAATCTCGTAATAATTGTAATGGAGCAAAACAACTATCGAATAACATGGCTTTTATTACATTCGATAAACCTCCAGTAGTTTATATCAATGTGGAGCTGTCGAATATGCTGTAGTGGTGTGTTTGGGCACTCCCTGTGGGGTAGTTAAAGTTGTTGAACCACAGCTATGTTCAAACACAGCACAGATATGTGTTTCGACCATGTAACTGAAGCAAAAGTTTGGATTTTTATTTTTTTATATCTCGACATTTATGAAAGGGGAAGTGTACGTAATAACCCATAATGTGTATATATTATACTAAAATGCTGCTCTAAATAACTTATACTGTGCACCTGTATAAGTTATTATACTTATACAGGTGCACAGGTTATATAACTATTTACAGATGAGTAGTAAATGATTTCTCAAAATCATTGCAATACATTTTACAAAATCATTGAAATTTTTAATGTAGTGTTTTCTATAAAAAAAAAATATAGTTTATCTTAAAAGTATCACTGATTTCTAGATCTGACTTCTATTAGGAATCACTAGGTTAATAAACTTGAAATATTAATTAACATTAGAAATTAACTCTTTCAAATAATGATTGAAGGTTAATATACACATGAAAACATTTGTTCAATTTCATTTAAATGTTCATAAACCCTTTAGTACTTCACTAATATTAAATAGAGAAGCGATAAATTATCCACATTTAACCTACTTAACATCAAAACGAAATAAAAACATTCAATTCATCGTCAATAGTATTCGTCCCCACTCAAAAAGTATTCAGTTTACCTTTAACTTTATATCATGCATGCACAATAAACTAGGCAAGGCTATATATACCATAAATTCTGCACAGTTTAGTTTTAATACTACCCAGATTATTTTTAATACTTATAGGTAATTACGGTAATAAGGTTTTATTATTTACTTATGAATTAATTTACAATCAAGCACCTCATTATTTACAGTGCTCATTAAAATTCCCTGCATAAGTGGCACTTAATCGACCCAATTCATTAAATTGCTTTAAACGGCATATACATTATAGCTCATTTAGCTCTTTTATCCAAATTTTTATGGTGTTCGGCCTCTATTGTGGTAATAAAAATGAGTTTCTCATTCATATGACAGACGCGAAGATTGCATTCAGTTTAATCATTTTTTTAAAATAGTAAAATGCCTATAAATAATCAATAATGGCGTTATACGTATTCGTCATTAAAGGAGATTATGACACATACCCAATATTCTTCCTGAAATAATCATATCAAAGTAATTTATAACAGACAACCTAAACTAACCTAAAGCAAAACTACGAAAACAGCAATCGACGAGGTCGTTCGTTCGTTTTTCTCGAGTTTTCTCGTTCAAAAACTCTTACTGGTATGCAAAGAATAGCTGTAAAAAGACTTAAGTTTATTCCGCCTACGTACTCGAGATAAATTTAATCAATGGTGGTGACATATAAATTGGATCAATGGAATACGCTCCGTGGATACGCTAGTAAACTCGCACAAAAATAATTATGACTATATGAGTTATATGACTATATATTATGTTATATATAACGGAATGTCTTGGCTTTATAACCTGAATTTTATATCGTTCAATAAGTTTACTTATTGAACCGTGACACACAGCAGGTATAGTTATGTGCAATTTGTAATCATTTTGTTTTTCTCATAACATGTGTATAAGAAAACGTTTCAGAATTTTGAGGGATCTGCTTTAATTTTAATATAATTCGCCATACCCTTAATGAATATATTCTTTTCTTAGAACCTCAGACCATTTATGAATATTATCTTTCCTGCATAATACTGTAGTTACGTTAATTAATGTTAAGGTACGTCTTTATAGACTTTAATCTTTCTCTGATTTTAATAGATCAACTTTGAACAGTTTTCGATTTGTTCTTGTCAATGACCAATATAGATCTAAATTTATATAGATAAGACGATCCATATTTGTCATACCTAAATCGTCTATATATCTGAAGATTCCCGTCAAATAAAACTTCAAAATTTCCTTTCCATTCCTCATGTTAGTCCTTGTTGTTACAGGCTATCTCAATCTTGTTGATATTCCAACCCATTTAAAATTTTTGTAATTTCACCATCATAGAAATATGTTTTCAACTTTTGTTATTACGCTATTCTGTTACGAAAAACTGGAATAAACTGTCATAAATTGGAAGCTTCCACGGACTTTTACGAATAATTCATCTTGGTTTCTTGATCTATCCTGCGTTTGTCTCGAACTTGATGCCAACATTTTGCATTCATTTTAGGTCATTTCTTCAGAGCAGTTCTCTGGTAAATTAGTGGACTAGAAATGGTACCTGAGCCAGAGGTTAGTAGCCTACAAGCTTCCATTCAAAGATTACGCCAAGAATATCTCTGAGGAAGTTACTCGCAATGGATGACATGACGCTGGCATCACTTTCAGTTGCCACGAGTAACTAGTATCTTTACTAGTATCTAGTAACTTTTCTATCTCTAATCTACTCAGTCATCTAGTAATTTTTGATGTTATCTGCTGATTACAAGAGTTACTGCAGAAGACGGTAACTCTTACTGCTGCTGTTTTTTATAGCTAGGCAGTTTATTTAATAATTTACGGTAATATTCTATAACTCGACGAGGTGTTAACATAAATAAATCATCTAGTAATCTACATGATACGATAGGAAATTCCCAATAAATGAGTAATTTCATTTCTGGTGGATTTGTTCGTCTTGCTATTGCCATTATTTGCCACATTAGAGGCTCTAGAAAAAACATAGATGGTCAAACTTCTGGAACAGCGAAAGCTATGAACGATGGGGTATTAAGTCTTCATTGAAAACATTTTGTCTACCACATACATATACTAAACGTGTCATAATTTTTAGCTGACTCTCTTTATTATATTATTAATTTTCCATTTCGATTTCAGGCTGTGTTTGAACGTCTAGTAGATATAATTTGCGACAAAATGTCGGACAGTTTAGACACGGATCCCACCCTGATGAGCGGCGGTGCAAAGGGCCAACGTTTAACGGACGCTCCCCAAGGCTCCCAGGCTGCCAACTGTAACTGTTAATCTTTGAGAGAATTAAATGTCCCTTTTCAAGCACGGACATCCACTTTATACTGTTGATACTTCGACCAGGATGTACGAAAACTTAATTTTTCATTTTACTTTTATTGAGACTGACAATACGCATGCGCATAAATGATGTTCTATATTCTATTGAATTTTTGCATGCGTGTATATACCTACAGTTTTACAACTAAGAAGGTTATACAATTTCGAAATAATAAAGTTCATCATTATTAGACAGAATCCAACGAAATGTAAAGAAATTGAGAACGTCTCTGATTGGAGAAACAAGAAGATTTGTGTGATTTTTCTCAGACTATAGCCTGTGTGGTTAATGATTACAGATAAGATATTGATGTTATTGTGAGAAATTTTATAACCTTTTTAAAAATATTTTCAGATTTTATAACAAGCATTTTATAATTTGCAAACTCGACAAAAACAATGTCAATATTAGAAAACAAATGTAGAGTAGCATGGAAAGTGTTTCGGTGGGAATAAGTTATTTGTGGTTGTTAGATACACTGAAAGAAATAATACCGTGCCTGCTCCTCAGTTTGAGCAAATCTGAAAATTAACAATTTCTATAATGAAAACAAATATACAAAACAAACTATATACTAAATGATTATTTATATAATACAAATATAATTTAGGGTTGCTCATGATAGGTTTGAAAACATTACGATGGTGATTAATATATTTCTTTACATTACATAAAGTTTTCCTGTTTTAATGATAAGAGATATGTGATTCTCTTGCTCCAATCTTTCTTTAGTTTATATTTATATACATACAATTTTTTATAATACTTTTAATAACTTCCTAAATATTAATTAATATTAAACAGAAAGTTTATTAAATTAGACAATTATTAAATGCTGTTAAAATTTAAAACTTGATCATACAATAGTTTATGTGATGTTCAAACAAGAATTAGGGTTGATAAAAATTGAATTTTTTTCAATATCGCGGTTCTTTTGAGATAATACTAAATGCTCCCTTACACATTTTATTTCAGTGTAACTGACACAAGTTGTTAACGAACTTGTAAATGTCGTGATATTTAGTGTAATGGTAAGTTTAAATTACCTTAGCAAGTTGTTAAGTCCACACAAGTTTACGTTTATTTCATGTGACACTTATTTCTATCCCCATGACATATGTGCATTAACCTCAAATGTAGACAATACTATACACCTTACTAAATATAATTTCGTTTTAATTTAATACTAATCTTCACCCATTTGTAGTCTGGGTTCCTTGTTGAATTAAATCCATATTTAGTTATCATACATATCGTTGGCCTAAAAGGTACCTATTTTCGTCAATGTGTTATATATTTCTAGCGAAAGAGGGTAATAGAAAGCTTGAAAACATGCAAAGTAGTGATGATATATTATTGAATATAAAACAAAATAAATGTGAAGATGTAAATATAGAAATTGTACGTAATATTGCATTTTTTTAGTTACGTTGTTAATATATTTATAGACGCTTCTCAATTAACTAGTTTTAGTTTAGGTTGTTCTTATATTTGTGGTGGTGGACAATTATTTGTTAAGAAACGTTTAAAGAGCCATATTTAACAACTTAAATATCCATATACAGGGTATATCACGGTGAGTGGCCCATTAAACGTCTTTGGGAAACTACAAATAATATGAAATTGAAAATTTATTAATAGAGGTGATCATGAATTCATGCTTATTTGATCAAAATGATTTCGGTTGTTCAGAAAGTAGCCATCAATTTCTTTATCTTCCATGTCACACCATATTGTTTATACTATATTCAAATTCTATTCACGCTTTTAGGGTCACTTTTAATACCATTTCCTATCTCTAAAATAAGTTTCTGATATTCGACTATATTGAAATCTTACGTGAAAGCTAGCCTTTAGATAAATGTTAATAACTTCTGGTATGATAAGACAGAACAACTAATTTTCTGTCACATATTTATGAGATATGGAACTTAGGTATATACAAACTAAAAATACTTCAAAATGTACAGAGTGGTAAAAAATGAAATTAAACTTTAATAAACGTGATATCGACTAAGTAGCTTATTTCAGTATGTTCAGAATATGCAACTTCTAGTCGCTTTCTTTTTTATTTCCTTTCTATCGCTATGAGTGTAATGTACTATAGCTATAACGTGGAGTATTAGGGGTTTTCAAAACTCCCTTAAGATCATAAAGTAACACAACTCAACTCAAATTATGATTGAATTTTATTGTTTAACACCCTTCAAGAACTAAAAAAGAACATTTAATGGAGCATATCATAACTGCCTTGCACTAGAGCATGGTTAGTCGATTATGTAACCTCCAATCAAGAGGAAATCATCCAAAACCAAGTAAGGAAAATTAAACCACGCGAATAGGAAAAACAAATAGTAATAAACCTGGTTGAAATATATCCTCCATGGCACACTATAGTTATTGTATTTATAATGTATATCGATACTGTATATCGATCGATATTATATATCGATATTGATGTTTAATCGTTTTTCTAAATAACTTTAAATAACTTAATAAGTTATACATTTTAGTTTTAAAGAATATCCATACGTATCGAATGGAAATAAAAATGGAGGCGAAGGAAATTAAACAATACAGAATGTTCTATTTGAAATAAGCGATTTAGTTGAAATGAAATTTTTATCGAAAGTTCTTTTCTGTATATCCTGTACATTTAAAACATTTGTAGATTGTACATAAGCATCATGTCTCATAAACATGTACGACAAGTATTAGCTACTGAACTGTATCCTAATAGTTAAGTTATTCTTATTTATGCGAGTTAATTTTCCCATAAAATTTCGTTAAAATTAAAATATATCAGAAACTCTTAGTTGTGAAGGGAACTATGTTGAAATTTACTTTAAAATAGTCAATAGAATCCGAATGTAGCATAATAAATATGGTATACATACTATATGAAATAAGGAAATTGTTGCCAATTTCCGTTATAACTGGAAGTATGACATACGTGACATAATCTTTTTCAGATAGAACACCACTGGAAACCCCTATTTACAATTTTTTAGTTTCATATTGTTTTTGGTTTTGCAGAAACGTTTAATAGACCAACCGTCGCGAAGCACCCTGTATATTATTCTTCATATATTAATGTAAAACTTAAAACAAAATTTAATACATCTATACATATGATATAATCGAATATATGCAGGTTGTGCCAATAGTGTATTAATCGTTAGCTTTGTTTGGTGAAGTGGGTTTTATTATCTAAGTAATTTTAGAGACCTTGTTTCCGTGACCATCTGAGTGTCAACGATATTTTTGTTAATTTTGGGAACATTAAATCTAATACGTAGGAATAATTTGGTCGGAAAGAGGTTATTCGACATGAGCGTACCTTAATTAGGAAAGAGAAAGAAATACTACTACTAATACTAGTTAAAATGGCAATTAATTTTGTGGAAAATTTATACCCCTGGTTATAATATTAAAAAATATAAAATATCTGCCTGTGGAATGGATCAAATTTCATTAAATTGTAGGACATAATTCAATTTTAAGAATTGAGGTTGATAAACATGGTCTATAAAACTAACTAGTTCTTATACACGAATTTATCGATCTGAATTAATTATTATGGGAATTCTTGTGAGAATATTCTTTATTGGGTATGAAATTTCAAAATTATGACTTGAGCATCTCAAATAACAACATGGAACTTTTGTAATATTCTGTTTCTAACATACAGCAGGTTCTATATTAAAATATTCAGCTCATATGTTCAGACAATATTAGTTTCATACAAGAAGATAACAGGATAAATCTACGCTTTCATTATTAGGGAAGAGTATATTCGAGGTCTCTCATAATTACAATAACATCTTCAATATGAATACAACTTCACAAGTAATATGATTTCTGTTTAAATGCCGACATATGGAAGCTGAGTAATGTGCTTTGTTATTTTAAACTTTGATGATTCAAACGATTTTAACAAGATGGTGATGAAACTGGCATTACGTGTGATATTGAAACCCATAATAAATTCTGATGTAGAGTTACTAATTAAAGATGTTTTCTTAACGTACATATATCTTCCAGTTACACGAATTAAATATGAATCATTTAGATCCTTATTATACGTATGCTCATTGGTTGTGAGTGATTTACCAAATACTAAACATAAAATAGTAAACCAACATTTATTTCTGATGTCTATTTAACTAAACAAAAAGAAAAGTAAAAGTAGTACAAAGATAAGTAGGATATTTATTGTTCTTCTTTATCTCTTATTGATTAAAAAGCTAAATATTTTTAAGTTGTTAAATATGTCTTGGATGAATGATACTATGACGATAACCATTTTACTTAGAAATGATACAAATATTTCGAACGATTTTCTTACGTTTCCATTTATAACAATGTATAAAATTTATCTATAGAATGAATACAAATGCGTGTACATGTATACTTTCTAAATATCAATTACTATGGTTGGATCTCTGTTATAACATTTAAAAGACAATTATGATAGATGTTTTATTAATGGTATTGCTGTTTTCTATTCTCCTCAGCTCAGGATAACCCGAATAAAACAACAAAAAATCAAGCCTCAATATTTTTCTCAATTTTCATATTAGTAGTCACTGAAAAGAATGTAACTTTTGGCCAACCAAATTCTAAGACTGACACTTTAATAAAACAGATCTGACACGTTTTTTGTCGTTTTAAGTCGGTTCCCCTGAGCTGTGTTCCAACTGGCGTTTTTACTCTCTACAATCTGTGCCTCACTGTTGCGGGATTGGATTTTCGGCCAGAATTAAGGAAGGTAGAATATAATGCAGATCGCACACTTTCTAAATATTGTTTTATACACTTAACTTATGAGAATGGGTGTATAAAACTCTTGTTGTTATGTTATACATGGATATATTATTTTGTGAATTAGTGTAAAATAAAATAGTGTATATGCCTAGATCGTCTTTATTTATTCTTTATTAACAGACGTTCGTTACGCTGTAGATGTAGAATGATGAGAGGACTAACAAATGAGGAAGGTCTTGTAAGCTCCATTTTCTATTTCTGTTTCGTTATTCACTGGACATAGTTTCCTCTCGTGACTAAAAAAAAATATACTGAATTAGTAGGAATTAGCTCAACGATAAGAGTAACAAAATCGATTACAATAGGCCCCATTTACTTTCAAGTAGAAAATTGCTCAATCCGGCAATCTTTAAAAATTGATCGAATATTAATAACTATTCATTGAATCAATAATTGGATTTAATACCAGTATTATTATATTCGTTCAATGCCATTTATTTCATTACAGTTCCATACACCCATCTTGAAAACGATCTATACCATTCCTTTCAACTACGAAATAAAAAGGACGTTAACCCGTCTAGTATAAATTGTCTGAGATAAAATGAGAGAGATATTCTACATATATGTTTTACTTGGACAGTTAGGGTATTTAATAAACTCGCAGTCAGCAATTTTAGTTCATGGTATAATTGCAAATAACTGAAAATTGAAATGATACTCGTATATATGTCAAGATCGCTTTGTAAGTCAAGTGGTGTAGTTGATAATGCTCCCGCCTTATTCCTGAGTTCCGGTCCGAGCTGTAAGCATTAGTCGCGGTTTTTTCACATGACTACTTGACTTCGTTCGAATCCTAATTCACATGGATGGTTATACGTACAGCCAGACTTTGTGAGGGAAATTATCCCGTAATTACCTTACAGAAGGTCTCCAAGTGCCCTGGATTAGTCTAGATATCCGGCTCGGAGTAATTCGGGCGTGGGTTCGATTTCCACATAAGTCGGCTGGATACATCTGCTATATGTGCCCATGTCAATGTTAGGATTAGATGGAAGAATATCACTAAGCTAAACTGCGCATCCGTAAAGAAAAAATGCGAAATATACCCATGTTGAACTAATGTAAAAAATCATATATGATACCACTTATACAATTTGTTTTAGTTTTTCCATGTTAATACTATTTACAGTTTTTTAGATACCTCCTACTTAAGTAGTTTTTATATTACATAGGAATATATTGTTATGAAAAACAATAAAAACATGCCATCATAGTTAGGACTTCTATGTCTTGATTACAAAAAGACAGTTTTTGGAAAATCATTGGATTAAAAACTACTAATACTAAAAGTACTAAAACGCAAACAATTTTATTTGCAAGATATCACTGAATATCGCAGCCTTTATACCAGTGGCGGTTTCTGCATAAGAGCACATGAGCACGTGAACCCCCAAAGCAAGTTTTCAAACATTACAAATATACTTTACATTAATAAATAAAATCTATTACGAGACCCTAATACAAATATCTAAACGTTAGTTTATTAGTGTTATTATTTGAATTTGTGAAACATGCGCTACATGTTTATTTTATTTGGGACTCGGTTTGTTATATTATGTCTCGTTGTCATGGTGACAACCACGGAGTACGTGCTACAAATGGGCGTGATTTACGTCGAGTTTGTGGGCATCTTCGACTTCGCGGGTGGCGAGGGTTATATAATATTTCCGATGAAAGAGAGCACAAATTTGGTGTGAACCAGAGGCTAGATTGTGTTGTGAATATTACATTACATCGCTATTAGGCGTTCAATGAACTACCTGCGGTTATTTTGTAGTATTCTTACGTTATTACGGCATTAAATAAATATCGATATAAATATACATATATAGACAATAACTAAAATTTAATAAATATTATGGACACGAACAGTTTTACCGTGCAATGTTTGAAAGAAAATTTTAATTCTTTGAGTTATAAGCAAAAAATCTAAATTAAAAATACGGGCCGACCAAAACCGGAACTTAATTTGACGCAGACTACAAAGTCCAAATCTAGAGATTTTAACAGAAAGTTTAAAAAGGAAATGCATGAAAAAAATGATTGGATTTGTGGGTGCAGCATAACTAATAGTTTATTTTGCTACCCCTGCTTGTTTTCAGTCGTGGTGTTGAACCGTCCTTGCCAAGAAATGGAGTAACAGACCTGAGTCATTTGGCAACAAAATAAAAAAAAACATGAGAATACCCAAGCTCATATTAATGCTCAATTGGATTTGAAACTGTTGGGAAAAGTAAACATTCGACAGCAACTCGACAGTGCATACAGACGCAATATTCAACAACAAGAGGAACAGGTAGCAATGAATCGGTATGTTCTTTTAAAGATTATCGATTGCATACAAACAAAAAGTAATGGATTGCTACTGCATGTGAGTATTTTTATTACGGTAGTACGATAAAAATTGTTCTTGATTTTGTGAACCCCTATGCTGTCGACCACCAGCCGCCACTGCTTTATACTGTCATTAAAAATATTCAAAATAAGCATTTCACGCTCCTCAATTTGTATCATAAAATAAGGATATTACAACGTATAAAACCATTTGCCGTTATGTAGTTTACTTTATACGACCTCTTTGTGGAATCCATTTTTTGAAACATAATAAAATAGAAAATTCCTATATATTTGACTTTTAAGACCGTCTAAAAATGTTCAATAAATCCATACCAAGATGCACTAAAGTTTTCATTAAATTCATTGTTATTTATTTAGTTCATTATGTAACTCCGAATTCATAACTGAAATGAAAATATCTTCAGCCAATCCTGGAAGAAGGTATATTACATACATGAGCTTATGTCAGGTATATTATACATAACTTTACTTATATGAACATTGCTAATGTTTCTGTATTAATTCCCACAGCCGCCAAACCATTCATATCCACCATTCATTCACAATTTAACTTTTTTTAAACATGTCTGATAACTGGCTTTTTCTTAAAGCACATTATTAATGATGAAATGAAGGTGAAAGATAATAAAAAATGCAATACTTAGTAAGGATTACAACCTAGTTTCTCTTTTAAAGTATTTATTAATATTTTGTGTAAAATCCTTTTAACGTATTGTTTGCTACTATAGTAGCATCACTTAAATTTTATTGCCCCTATAAATACATGTACAATAAAAATAAGTTAAATAAAAAGTGGTTAAGAGGAATAAAAATGTGTTAGTTATATTAATAAACGGTATGCTATGAAAGACAAATTTTAGAGAACATCCTAATTTTATAACTGAAACATAACTATGTATCATATTGTGTCACACTTACCCTTCATCATTCCTTCCAGTACCAAGAAACTTTATAGTGATCATATTCACGTTTATAACCTGCTTACAATATATAAAACAATAAAACTTTTTTTCTTCGTTCCATCTAACCCTAGCTTCCTTGATGTTGCCTATCTTCGGAGGCTGTGCGTAATATATGTATATACTCGAAGTACCACTTTTAATATGCCTATAATTCGAACTAAAACATATTTTATATCAGTAAGGCTAAGTTATTGATATTATAAGGACTTACACTGGATCTGATAGACTGGCTTTTGTTACGTGCGCCTTATCATCCACTAATATAAAGTCAAAATACCCATAGAAGTTGTTATTTTCTTTTTTGACGGAGATGGTGATTTTATACTCAAACACTGGAATGAAATTAAGTGCTTAAGTATTCTACAAATGTAAATAAATTTATGTCAGTCCACATATCTCTTTTTAACTACAATATATACAAACACAGAAGGAAAGTCGCTAAAATCACTAAAATTATTAATCCCTAATCATGAAAATCAAAAATGAAATGAAAATCCCTAAATAATTCAGTTATTAATATATAACTCAATCGTATCATTTAACAATTCAATAAAATGTGATGAAAAACTCCATTAATGGTAATAAAATACCACTGTAATATGATAAAATTAAATAAAGTAATGTAAATTTAGTTAAAGGCTACCATAGATTTAGTTGACTGGATTTGGCTGTTTCTTCTTTCGGAGATGCAATTTTTATAGTCCTATTTTATATAGTTTACAGCTACCACTTTTATATAGTTCATATTTTTCGAGAAAGAATGTAATAATAAAACATTATTTATTCTCACTGTTATTTTTATAAATTATGTGATATATGTATTATGTTATCAAGGTATTAAAAATTAAGTAAAAGTTGTTTCTTTACAACTCGCACCATTCGGTAAAAGATAAGTATAGAAAACTTAAAATATTAAAAGTATTGCAACCTAATGTACAACAAAATAAGTTTAGATCGACAGAGAGACAGAAATGGACGTCCCCATTAAGACCTCAGATTATGGAAGAAAGGATTACACTTAGAGACGAGGACACAAGAGTAAATTCTTGACTTTTGAGTACCTAGCATATCTTCAAAGCCTATATAAAATTAGCTTTAAAAGAAACAACCAAATTCATAGAAATGCACGTTGTCCTTCACGATTATGACATTTTATGTAAGGATGAGTAAATCTAATTTTTTATTGTAAACGACTGAAAGTGTACCTTGAGATTTAAGGTGAGAATTATACCAAATCTACCTTACAGTGTACCATTTGTAATAGGTATTGACATTATTTCTCTACTATCATTGAAATCAGTTTGTCCACGTTAAAAAAATATTACCATAGTAATTATTCGAACCTGTGAAGTATATTTCAATGTTTGTCTCATTAACTAATTTTCTGCCTATGCCAGTATTCTACAACTTGAAAATAAATGTAAAAAAATGTACTTTATTAACGTATTTATGGATAAAATTATTTGGTAATTTGAGGTCAGTATAAATGGTATATAAGTAATACACCATGTTGATTTACTTTATAGTTGAAGTTCAGACAGAAAGAGAAAATTAGATAGGAGGAGGCTCGCAGTCTGTCGCATTATTTTAGTTATAGAGTGTCTCATGTGAAGGGTGTCTCATTTGGAACTATAGGATGTGATCTGGGAATAAAACTAATATTTGACAAACTGAGGCTTCCCATTCCTCAATAGAAACTTTTTCGTTGACATAACTTAAAAGAAAAACGTCCACTGATGTAAGATAACATGATCTTGCAGGTCAATTGATGTCAGAATTCCGCGAGACAACATGATCCAGGTATTTGGTATTCAACGGAATTATAGTTGCATGTGCTGAATGACACGTTGCATCGTCTTGCTGAAACCACATGTTGTTCAAATCCAAATCACTAATTTGGTGAAAATATAGATTATTTAACATGCCACGATAGCGTTCCCCATTCCGTAATACTGTGATAGTATTACAAGTTTCATTTTCAAAGAAGTATGGTCCAATTACAATGATCTGATCAATAATAAATACAATGATATGATCCAAACAATAACATCTCGGTAGAAATTAAACGGCGCATAGTAACGGCAAACAGATGTTACTATGGCCTTTCGAGGCATTTCTCCAATAAGCGACTGTCACAAACAACAAAGCTGAGAATATACAAGACCCTAGTAATCCCTGTACTGCTATATGGATCAGAAACGTGGACCATCACAAAGGCCGACGAAATCTCCCTACTTTATTTCGAGGGGAAAATACTGCGAAACATTTTCGGGACCGTATGCGAAAATGGGTCATGGAGGCGTAGGTATAATTTCGAGCTATATAACCTGTATAAAAACAAAGCGGAGAGAAGAGATATTGTCACAGCGGCCAAACTAAACAGACTGCGCTGGGCAGGATATATGGCCTGAGCCAGTGAAGCGAATCCCATTAAAAAAGTGCTTAGCATAGAACCTGTAGGAAGCAGGAAGAGAGGTAGGCCAAAGCTTAGATGGGCTGATGGTGTAACACAGTATGCCAGAAGTATCGGTGCCCCCAACTGGAGAGCAGGAGCACAAAATCGTCAGGAATGGCGGAGGATGCTTGAGAAGATCGAGGCACTTGCAGGGCTGTAGCAGAAATGATGATGGTCCAATTAGTCCACCACTCCAAAATTCGTATCGAACTGTGCATCTCTGTGGATGCATTTCTTTTTCGTGAACATCATATGGATTCTCAGCACCTCAAATTCGAAAATTTTATTTAGTGACGTATCTGTCAAGATGAAAATGTGTTTCATCATTAAAGAAAATTTTGTTGCAAAAATCAGCATCACCTGCTTTCTACCATCCAATCAACAACTATAAGACGTTGTAATTGGCCTGTAACTCTTAACTATTGTATCAACTGAATTTCGTATATTGACATGCAGATCCTTCTTTAAAATACGATGTGTGGTAGTTCTTGATAAATTCAATTATAGTGCAAGACGTTCAACTGATGTGTTTGGATACTACCGTACACTTTCTCTCACTGCAGCAATACTTTCATTTGATCCATCATGCGAGGAGGTATTGGTGTTGCCTTATCAATAACAGAATCGTATTATCTAATTTCTTGATTAAATTACGAACCACTAACTCTGAAGGCGCTTTATTTTGTCCTAATTTTGTGCGAATTTTTCTTAATGTAACTGTAAATGATCGCTCACTTTTATCAAACACAAATGGCCGGCAATTCAAGTCCTGTAGTTCCAAACTGAGAGTTTTTAGGTATTTGTTTATAGCTATTTGCATTTGTATGGTGTATTTGGTATGCTACCTGACGTATAAAATGATTGTTGTTTCTTAATTAGATAACGGAGGCATGTTATATCAGAGGAGTCATGTGACTCAGTAATAGGCCAGAAAAGCACGATACAACGTTAAACTTCTTAATCCGTAGAAGCAGATTATCTTTTATGTGAATAAGCGGTATATTGTTAAAATGACGCTTGTAAGGTGCAAAACTCTGTTCCTAGTTAATTTGTTTAAATTATGAGTGAATTTGGAGAACTCCTGGAGCTTGGTATATTCTATATTCTACCGAAAACTGGTCATCTGCTTTTTACATACAGATATTTATAAGTAGGACTAGGATACAAATTTAATAAAGGATTGTTGGCAAGAGCAATAGTAACTATTTTTATAATACTTCGTAAACTATTGAGATTTTTTCTTGATATAAATATTACATTCATGGAAATTTTAAATATCGATATCCATAACTGAACTGAACCTAACCATATATATCTTACTTAACCATATCGAATTAAGTCGAATATGGTTAAGGACTTTAACTGAGACTGATTTACTGAACATGATAACTTCATCGTAGTCAAAATAAAGAGATAATAGTTCTCTGCATAGCCCTATTACGTTTTGGAAACGTAATAGGACTGATAATCGCTGATAATCGCTGATGGATGTTAAAGTTACAAAAAATATGAATAAGATGGTGGGGTAACATAATTGAGTACAATATTAATTATTATTCCTGACCAGTTTAAGTTGATTTGATATTTTTGAGGACGAATTAATTCGCATTGTTCAACCTAGAACAACGTAACTATACATAAGCAATCATATTATTAAAATGATTTGTTATAGAGCTTATTGTAATAATAACTAAAAACTTGTTATTATAATACTCACTACAGTAAGGATTCTGATTAGCTGTGTTTAAGAAGAAGGGTGTTTTCTGAACAGAATCCTTATATGCCTTGAGACCAAATGTTCTACACGTACCAGCCGATTTATTGCATGAAATACAACTACCCTAAAATTTAAAAATATATCCACACATATTAATTTCAGTGAGCTAAATTACCTTGGCAAAATCCTCATAACTATTACACTTTATTCCTAGAAATATGCAATTTACATCGGATACCGACTCTATAAAGTACTTGAAAGCTCTTTTGTGACTACAGCCGGGTAATATTTCTCCCTCATGTAAATTTTCTCTTGTGATAGAAGTAACGTCATTGAGGGTCGTATTTTCTGAACACCCCGGTTGTTGGTTGGCGTTGTTTATGTAAAAGTCGCTGTGGCCCATGGCTTCCTTAGTACCTTGACTTCTAGCTAGAAGAAGTACGGTTTAAGCAAGAGTAATATTGGCGTTGGACTCTTACAGTCGTATGCGTCCGTGTGGATGATTTCGACGTACTTGGCGCATGTAGGGTTGAGCTTCACAATGTCCGGCATTCCTTCGAATCTCGGACCGCTAGGATCAAGACCTTGAACATTATTATATAGAGAATTCATAGTATTTTCGAACTCAGATTGTCTGATGGCATATATTCCTTTGGTCTCATCAGGAAGTAAATCTGCAGCTATTGAACAACTTAAGCATCCTTTCTACTCATTAATAACACTTGATATTCAGTTAAGATGTCTAGGGAAATTTTGTGGACTCGATAACGTATATTATTGTTGATTATTATATTAAGGAATAATAGAAATTGAGAACAATATAATAAACAATTCATGATGACGGTCAGGCAGACTTATAAGGATCAGTGTAAATGTATATTTTTTAATCTATTCGAATTAAAAACTTTGCGAGAAGTCTATCAGTTTATGTTATGATTACATTACCACAATTATGGTAGCTCAGTTAGTTGACTCACATTATGTGGTAAACTGACTAGTTCAAGATTTTGGTTTGAATCCGAACGCTGGTACTAGCAATGGCAAGGATAGTGGAAAAGGATATTATCCACCTCAATTCAATGTCTATACCCTGCTCAAACAGTTTCGGTGTTAGGTTTTGGCGCTATTTGGTGCGGTTTATCTAGATGCTATTTTTGATAAAGTAGTTAGATGTATGAAAAAATAAGGTCAACAACGAATTATATTGTGATAAAAACATAATTTTTTTATTCTCATCGTTACAAATATTTAGTAAATCAATGATAATGTCAGAGTTAAAATTCCTTTCAACATAATTGCCTTGAAACAATACAATATGTTTAATTTTAACATGATACAAAAATCAATTCCTTAAAGGCAACATCTTTCATTTTCTTTAATGAAAATTACTATATTTTGGGTTGTGTCACTATTTAAGAGGACCATCGTTATGTAGGTTGCAAATAATGTATATTTTAATTCATTCTGATTTATTTTATAGTACTATGGACCTAATTATCATCTCATACCACATCCTATCTTACCAGTTATTTTCTTGATGTTGTTGTAGGTGACCCCGACGTACCCAGCTATATGGGCACCAACTCCATGACCAACAATATGCACGTTGCATAGTTTAACTGAAAACTTTTCCTGAAATGAATCTTTAGTTATTTGTTAGAAAGATTTCATTGCTTAATAATTTAACTTTTAACTCTTTCAAGAGCGCTATCACCTCCAAGGCGACAACTCTCGCATTCGATATGGCTTGATCGTACGGTGGTTCCGCCCCTCGTTGCCAGTCCACAGATATTATGTTGACGTGCGTTAATTTCTTTAACAGGATCGTGGCTAAATGCTAGAATGCAAACATGTGCACTTGGAATTAAAAACTATAATGAATTTAGTTTATGTTGAAAGATGATGTGTAAAGATTTATGCAAAATTAATAGTAATATTGTTAATATACTAAACTCTTAGTGAATCTGTACTCTGAACTTTTGTATCAAGTTTCTATCTACATTTCCTACGCATAATTGAAGTTCTCTAGAAACTCCTAGCAGTATATACCAATGTTGGTACGTTACACATTTTATCAACAGGTGTTTTTAACCACCATATCAATTTTGTATGGTCAATTCTATATTTTGGAAATGTTCCTTATTTCCTCCTCCTGAATTTGGATATCGTCCATTTACAAACTTCTTGTTCGATCTCTTTTAATTTTGCTTCAATTCCTTTTCATTAAGTTCGCCATGTGATCAACCTTTTGACAAAATATTGGGACGAAGATGTATATCATCAATAGCATTGTTGAATGCATCTTTAGCTACGCTATTTGCTATTTCATTTCTACTAATATCCATGTGAAAGAGGTGCAAATAAAACTAAAAATATTTCTAAACTAAAATAAGACTAAAAATATATCTTTTTCATATCGAATTGGCATTCAATATACCAGATCAAGGAGAAATAGTACTAGAGGATCTGTATTAAAGGTGTCGGTTAACTCTAGGTGCTAAGAACGGCTATACATCTGTTTACCTTAATTCCTACCAGATGGTATATAGTTTTACTGTATAAATAACGTCCAAAAATATGCACTTGTGCCATCAAGCACATCCAAAAAATCTATTTGTATATGGTGTATGGTAGCCTTAGTCATTTTAAAACAGAATATACATTAAATAAAGCGCTTGTCGATTCGTTTCACTTTTTATTAAAAGTACTGATTGCAAATTAACTTTATTTAGTAATAATTTCCATGGGGGCATATCTTCTGGTCCTCATTCATAAATTTCTGGCATAATATTGCAATAGATTTTATTATTTAATAATATTTTATCGCTAATCTTTTAAATTGTGGTCTGTTTTCAAGCAATGAGTATCTTCTTTAAAAAATAACTTCTAATTCAGGTAGTTTTAGTAACATCATGTGAAACTACAAATTCATATCGTTAAAATTGTAGAGAGAAAATGACCATCTTGCAACAGAGTTACTTTATGGGACTGATGATAGAAAACCCCCAAAGAACTATTTGTAGCCCTACATAATGAATACTGTCTAATACTTTAAGGCATTTCTTTGTCTGCTTCCCTGCCTGATATATATTGTAATATTTTTTAACATATCTTTACATTTGGTAACTAAAACTTAGATATGGGCACACTAATAGTTTTCTATCAAATGTTGTTCCTAGAAACTCACCGTTTCAACTTTTAATAGTTGACCATCGAGAGTTAATTGTGATTTGGGATTTTCTGATCTGAGATGAAAAACATATTTGGAATGTGATATTATAGTTGAAAAATGGAAACCTTTTATATTTATAGAATGTAGCAATAGCTTTTCGAAAATTATATTGTATATCTTCCATGGTTTTTCCTGAGTAATATATCGCCAGGTCATCTACGTAAAGCGTTGTGCCTATTGATGGTGTAAAACTATTTAGGAAGTCGTGACAAACAAGACACACTTGTTTATCCCCAATGTATTCCGTTTTCCAGAAGTTGGGGGTTCTAAGTTTGTATTACCAAACGTAATCCTAAAATATCTATCCTCCAGGAAAGATTCAATAAAGGTAACGTTATCTCGAAATCCCAATTTGTGGAGGGTGTTAATAACACAATACCTTTAGACTATATCATATAGTTTTTCTATGTCAAAAACTACTGTAACTGTGTGACCTCCATTTCAGAAATCTGATTTGTTTAACTGTTGTTAATATTAATTAGAAATGGTCTATCTGATAACTTTGCGAAAAGAAAAATTTACTAATTTCAATATTTAAAAAGGATATCATATCTACCCCTCACTACAAATATCACTTCAGAAGTATTTGAAAAATGATCATAATTTAATTTAATAATACTTACTTTAATCCAACCTGTATATCCGTTTCCTGTGAAATCGTGTATGAGTATTATTATATCGGCATTACTGTTAAAACCTGCTGATTTGATAGAACCTTGTTTTGCCATCATGCTGTTGTACAACAAACCTCCTGACCCCTAAAAACGTGATAAGTATATATCACTAAATTCATGTAGCATGAATGAATTATTTTTAATTCATTCATGCATTATATTTCAGGCGAACGCACTTCAGTAATCTAGACTCCATTGATTTAGATACATCGAATGACATAAAAAGCAGTAAAAAGAACAGACAAAAAAAGTCAGAGGGTGTAATCTAATTTGTCACCATTAAAGATCCTTGCATCTGTACATGAATATTATACTTGATCGATATTAAGAATTCATACTATTACTACCATCTAATTATATTATGATCTACTTATAATTATAACTAGATAATGAATACGTAGGGCGGTTAGGGAGCCGCTCACATTTGACTGTCATCGGGAACACTATTTATATATTTTTTTTAATGAGGTTCATGATGTAGTTCGTTATATAAAATAATTGTCATAAATAATAAATCATGAAGTAATGACAAACAGAAGTTGCATACTACTAGCAAATATTTTTTACGGCTTGAGCCAGATGAAATATTTGCAAATTGATATTCAATTGCATATAATTGAACAGTGACATGTCGATTGACTTAGCACATCACTACATTATAATCCAAACTTAGCTCTTCGTGAGTTGGATTGGATATTAGGTAGGCTAAATTAAGGAAAAATGCTTCATCAAGTACGCATCGGTACAGCTACATCCTTCATACTTTATTGTGCTGTCCTACTTGATAACTATGTATAAATAATTCAGTCTAATGGATGAACTCCAGAAGTATTGTTACTAGATATTCTTTGAGTGCTTCTTACTAAGTGAAAGGTGAGTGAGATAATTTAATTCTTCTCATGATACAATCTACAGATGGGATCTTGCCTGAATAGACAGACCCATCCGGTGTATGTAGATAAAACTGTTTCTACGGAGAACTGAATGAACTATTTTAGATATGTAGTTACAGCTTAAAGA
Source organism: Rosalia funebris (assembly GCA_037954035.1). Classification (NCBI taxonomy): domain Eukaryota; kingdom Metazoa; phylum Arthropoda; class Insecta; order Coleoptera; family Cerambycidae; genus Rosalia; species Rosalia funebris. Next base: position 578,581 of record JAZFAV010000021.1, read on the forward strand.
AGAGGTATTTATAGACTACCATTGGTCGTCAATATATTTTAGAAATAGTTAGATCAAAGAAAGACTCTATGGATAGCTGAAACATTCCAATGTCTATGTTGAATAAACCTTGCCAGTCATATATCTCTTCGTGACCTTAGTAATTGCAAATATATAATTTCTATAATAATAGCAATTTGCCTTATCACTATGTCATTGACTGTATTATGTAGCCTGTATAAACTATTTGTGCTTTAACGGGATATTGAAGGCTGTCCCACTATGATATGTATTATTTAATAAAGTATGAATGCAAGAAATTGGTTGGTTATGCGATACTAGCATACTGGCAGATACACTCAGGATGAATTTCAAATTTCAATAACTAAATCAGATTATAAATGTTCAATCTACTTTTTCCGCAAATATAATTGACAGAGACAGGGATATTGCACTACCTTTATATTGTTCGAACTATTCATTATTACATATTAGACAATTTTGACTCATTCAAGGATTAGTTATATTAATGTATTCGTCTTTGATTCTTTTAGGCGAATCCATTTAATTCTAGTGGTTCTCTGATATACTTAGTTCAAAGTTTGTGGAATAGATACACAAACGTGTTCATTATTTTCACAAAATTTGTGGAAATAATGAACTTATACTAAAGGAGAGCAAATTTTCACCTTGTTGCCATTGAATTTCGCTGATCTTGTTAATGAAACCTGTGGTATTCACAACTCACAAACTGATGAAAATGGAAATACTTATAAGAGATTAGGTACTAGAAGGAGTGACGAAGGGAACTTAAACAAATCATTCCTTCACTGTTCACTGACTATGAATAAGAGTAGTTATGTAAAGTGAGTTTGTTAGTGAACAGTGGGTGATGGTGAATAGTACACACGACAAGTTTATTCCCCCTCCTTTAGAGATGTCCATTTAAAGAAATTATATCGTTTGGCACTTGTAGCTTCAACTATTCTTTTCAGTAATTTAAATCACGAAAACGATAACAAAAAAAGAAGAAAAAATATTACTGTACTCTCAGTAACATTTAAAATGAAATGATATTAGACAAACATAAAGAAATTATAAACATAAATAAAATAAAAAAAAAAAATAGAAACATACTAGCATACAGAGAAATAAAAATCTGAGCCGATAACTGAAAAGAAAGAAATACTTTCAGGTAAGAATAATTTAATAAAATATTTAATATTACCATTAGGAGCAGATCTGATACAAATAGTCATTTCATTTTTAAAGAGTTAGGAAAAGAATTACATACTATTTATCACCATAAAACATGTAAAATGTGAGTATCATTAATCTATATGAAAAATATTGAAAATATAAATCAATTCTACTAAAGAATATCCAAAAATGTTTATACCCTAAGTATATAGTCACCTATGATGTTTTTGGGAAGGGTCTGGAACTTTCAATGCAACAAAACAAACAACGACAAGCTTTATGCGAAAACCGAAAAACTACACTTTACTCGAAGCTCATTAAATAGCTCCAATCATCTCTGGATGATTCCAACTTGGTTGACAAAATACGCATTTAGTAACGTATCCTGTTTTTATCATCTTTTCTTATTTAGGTATTAATGGACCAAAATTAGGTCGCTAATAATTAATAGCGTCTTATATCATTGGATAATTATATATCTCCTTGCACCTTAATGCAAAATGTTTAATGCAAAAAGTAATAATTTACCTAGCTATCAGGACTGATAGCTAGCTAAAGCCCTTACATATCGATATAGTTCGTATAATTTAAAAGTTACACTTACCGACTTATTCTTCTTTATTAGAAGAAAATCTGTTTTTATTATATGCCTGTCCAAAGGTTTCAAATTTACTGGACGTAATTTTTTATCATACCATCTTGAATCCGTTTCTACACAACCTAAATCTTCGAAGCAATTAGAGGATGTACCTTTAAAATGTTACTGATTAGTTTCAGTCTTTACGTTCATCTAATGTTTCGCACAAACCTACCCGAACTTTCATCATCCTCACGTTTGTTGTATCGTCTTGCAACACCAAAATTATTCTTTAAAAGGAATGTCATTAGTACAATAAATGGTACTAGTCTCATTACATTTGTAGAGGAAGTGGTATGACACTGACATTATGTGCCTGACAAGTAATGTTTTTTTGATATAACACCTGATCAATGTCAGTTGAATCAGAATGCGTCATGGAATTTTCAAAGTCTTCTTGATATTATTTACTGAGGTTATACATTAAATTGATGATATATGGTCGACTGCACAACTCCAATCATCTATGCTGTTTCGTTAGCACCATCTTAAAAAGTTAATCGTTTACATTTTTGTAAATGAACGCAGCTCCCAAACAATTTCCATTTATGTAAAATAATCATCTTCCTTAAACAAAATATTGTTTATATGTTTTTTAAGGAATCTTTTGTATTATGAATTTTTATCATTATGAAGATTTTCGTTTCGTTTCATTTATTATGAAAATTTTCGATCTCCATACAAATAACCTTTTTAAAATTTTGTTGAACTTTACTATAACACTACTATTTATTCTAGAAGTGTCCAAATGCTTATCTATTAGGTAAAGCAAATGGACAATTACACATCAATATGAGTATTGTCAAACATAAATTCAGTCCTCGGTCTTAGGCCATTTTTTATATTCGTTATATTTGTATTGTGCACTGTTTATATATTTCATACACTTCGTTTTATTTTAGCACAACAATAGCTTATCTCAAACTAAACATTATTTTTTCTCCATTTATTTTAAGAGTGTACATTTCCTTCTAAACTGATTTACCTGATAACTAAGAAGTCGTTTTTAGCCCTACGTAAATTTGACATAATAAATTAGCACTTTGTAATGCAAAAACATTCGTATCAAAATTCACGGTGTACCACTGAACAGATTTTTAGCAACTACTGAGAAAATCCATCGATTGAGCAGAGACTCTGATTCACCGACTTACCATTCCCACGGGTGCATATATAGCGGCGACAGCAACCCGCTCTAATAAGCCACTCTAGTGACAATATTCTAATATAAACCTACAAAAATCTAACATATCACCTAAGTAACCTATCTGAATTCCTAATAATAATTAAAAAAAAACAAACAAACAGCTTTCCATACAGCACCGAAACGGTCCCTCCTCCTTAACTTTTACGTAAGTTAAGGAGGAGGGACTAAATTAGCATCTTCAGGAAATGATTGAACTTAGTTCTAATCATCTCCTAATCATTTTTGTCAATATCAGAACTTGGTTACAAAAGGTTTAATGCCTCCCGAAGATGCCAATCCAGCTGAATAGAGAAACGCATGAAATATGAAATTAATGTAGAGTATAGTTTCGAGCTTCAATTTTATTATGGGAAGTTTATCTCATCTTTTTGTTACCACATCAAGGGCCCTCGAAATTTTTAACCAAAAAATATTATTGAAATGCGTTAGATCTAATGACGTAATATTGTAATACAGTTTTTTCTATTAATTCCCAAAATATTTGAACTAATAGAAGAACTTAACAGAAATACATAATCATATACGTTCTTTTTGTAGATCTTTGAAAAATAATATTATATAAATTGTATTTTTAAGAATGCTTCACAAATGACTTAATAGTTCATATAAGAAGTATATATTATTGTAAGCTGGTATATATTATAATTATGAAAAATTTATTATACTTTTAAAAATACTTTTTTATTATAAAATATAAGGTATTTCATTCATATGTACTTATACTTCTTGTACATCTCATGGGCTATTAATAATACATTTTCAAACACTAAATTTTACAGAAGACTATTAGTCTTTCATTATTGAATAGTAAAAGCTAGAAAGTGTCGTTCTTAAGTGAGCAATCTTTTTTTTCACATATATTTATAAATATGAAAAAAGTTATCAACATTTTATAAATACCTTTTTAAGTTTCTCTTCATATTTCAGTAGATATCCGCTATCAGAAAATAATTGATTATCGTTAACTAGTTATTATCATTTATTTTTTTCATCATTCTTGCATCCTCCTGTATACCTTACCTCAGTTGTGGAAAAATATCTTGTTTTAATTGAAACATTAAAATAACAAATCAAGAAACAAAACAGCGTGTATTCTAAGTCATATATTTCAACAATAAAGTGTTTTAAATGAGCTATAATTTACAAATTTGTGTCCATACCCTAAAACTATATACAGTATATACAAGAACTATTTGTTTAAAATATTTTCACATTAGGTATATATACCTCTTGGTGTTAAAATGTAATCCTTTTAACTTGTTATACTTTTAATATTGTACTGTCTAGATATATTTCGTTAATTAAAATTTTTATTTAAGGGAACATGAGAAAATATTTTAAACAACACTTTATTTCTAGTTAAACATCACATTTCATATGTTTGCCTGTCAGTATATATATTTACCTATTTTAAAATTATATCATTCAATTCCAATAAACTTTAAAATATCAACAATAGGATAGAGAAGTTGCTTATATCTAATAAATAGACGGAGAGAACTCTTTTAAATTGACTCAGATCTTTGACAGTGTTACACCAAATTCAGTTTCGTAATTAAAGCTATTTTATCGAGAATTGTAAGGTGCATGATAATGAAGGTCAGAAAATACCAGTGTTCCTTATGACTGTTCTCTACGATAATCCCGAAGGTTTGTGAATATTGTGAATATGTTTTTAAGGAAATACATGCAGGAGGTGCGCAGTAAATAGCCTGGTATAAATTAATAGCCGAATGCTGCCCTCAGTCTTCCTTCTACGCATACATAGAGAAATCTCACATTTTTTTCTGTTATTGACTGGCAGTATATCTTTGACTGTAGTCCGATAAAATGAAACCAAGAAGTGGGTAGAACCATGACATTAAAAATAATTCCTTGCCAAAAATTATATAGAAAAGCGACGGAATATTGTATATGGTAGTTAATTAAGGAATATAAATTATTATCTATGTGTGTGAAAAAGTTAAACATTTTCAACTTGACCTAAATTAACAATTGAAGACCTTTGTGCAAAAGCCGGCCAAGTCCACTTTTGGGTGAAATTACGTTTTTTCAGTGGCAATAGTCCGAAGTTTAGTAATGGTTTGAAATGCTCAAAGGACATAGCCGACCGTATTCTTTGGGGCAAAAACCAGTCATGTTCAGGACTTGTTCTATTTTCGCACCAACGTTAATAGTAGTGGAGTGGAGGCACATGACCGTGAAGGATCGCGCGCTCCGCATACTAGATTCACTCTACGTTTTGCTTGTTATGTGAACGTGCATTTAATCTATTGTAGGTTATCGTGTGTATTAATATAACGTATAATAGTAGTGTGATAATGTCAAAAACGATGATGAAGAAGACCCTTTTATGTCATCAGGTAGTGAATATTTGCCATCTGATAGCAATCAGCATAGTCCTAGGGTAGTTAAAAACAGAAAAAATATAAAACAAACGAGAAAGGACAAGAAAATTTAAAATATCCCTTTAAATAATCCGAATTTGACACCGGTTGTAAACAGGCCTATTTTACTAGCCAATGTAAATACTCCTTGTACAATAAAAGGTAAAAAGAGAATACGAAATGAGGCATTATGGCAATGAAATATTAGGAAAGTGAAAATGGCAAAAGCTGAAGAGTACACTACCGTAAAGAGTGGAAAATTAATACCAGAGAGAAAAGTGGGCAACGATTGTGGTTGCCGTCGCAAATGTCTTTCGAAGATAAATGCGGAAGAAAGAAATCAAGTCTTATTTAATGTCTTAACTAATAAAGAAAAGCAAGAGTAGTAACGAAGTCATTAGCTTTATCCACCATTATATTACTGCATTTCCTTCTGATTCTATAAGAACATTGTACCTGTTTTCCGACAACTCGATTGCTCAGAACAAAAATAATACTATAACTAAATATTTATTCACCTTGGTTAATCAGCGTATTGAAAATATTACTCAAGTTATTCATCAATATCATGAACATGGTCATAGTTTCCTGCCCTGTTACCGCTCCTTTGGCTTAATCGAGAAAGAGAAAAGAAGAAGAGAAAGAGTTTACCTACTTGACAAATAGAAAGAACTAGTAAGAAAAACTAGCAAAAAGTTTCGGGTTGTGTAGATGTAACTTGGACATTATAATGGACTTCACCAATCATTTTAAATTCATTTTTAAAGTAACGTTTGCCAGACCAAAAAATAAAATTTTAAAAAAGAAGTTTTCTTTCCGGAATCTCAACATTCCGATTATTTAAATATCAAGGTGGTTCCAACTTCATTGAATGTAGCAATAACGTTTCCCTTCCACTTTTTCCTAAATTTTCCGCTACTAAGCTTGGCACTAATTTATCGCTACCTACGACGAGGATTACTCAGGTATATCCTTTGCCAATAAATGAAAAATAGTGGAAGATGTAAAGCTATTTGTTGAGAAATATGTATCAGAGCATACCAAGGTTACTACAATAGAATATTCGCGGAAGAACTCGAACCACAACCCCCAGTGGAGGCGGTAGAAACTCGAGAGGAACCTTTAGAAGACGCAGCTTATGAATCGTACTCTTCGTATATAGTTCTGTACTCGAATAAGAATATATTAAAGAAATAAATATTGATTTTTCGTATTTGTGCTTCCAGATTTTCAAAAATCACTTTTGGTGTGATATTTATAAAATATCAAAATATCAATAATTTTGTATTCCATATTAATCTTGTCAATAATATCTATATTCAAACCAAAATTTGGGACAGTTGCAAATTTATTTCCAAATTTGGAAAGTTTTTCCTAAATTCCCACAACTTTTAATTTTAGGACTTGGTCGGTTTTTGCACCAATGTCTTCAATTACTTTGTGTGAGCACCAATATCAGTCAGCAACGGACCATGAAATCTCAACATTCAACAACTCTTCTGCTATATTTTCTGTTCTTATCAATTTTCACATTGATTTAGCTAATTTATATCCAAAAAAACTCTATAAATTAGGGTTCAGAGAAACTTTTCTTATCTGGATAAATTAATATATTTCTGAATGCATTGTTCGTGTAAAAATCGAAAACTCTTATTCCGACGATCATGTAACCCACCATGGTGTTCCACAGGGTTTGATTCTCGGGCTATTAATATTTCGTTATATACCTAAGAACTTTCATCTGATCTGGAAGGAAAATTGACAGTGTATTCAGTTGATACATCTATAGTATTGTCCGTATCAAACCCTACAGAGCTTCAACACTTCACCACTTCAACACAGAATTTATGCTACAGTTTGATGTAAAAAGAAACACACTATTAATTCTAAACGTAAAGGAAAGAAAATGTATATGGTTTTCTAAGAAAATCATAATACCAGTTAATTTACAACATAATTTAAAAATATCTAAAAAAGTTAAATTCTTAGGGATGTTTTTTGATAATGAACTTTCCTGGGATTATCAGATAAATAACGTAAGTAAAGCTTAATAGTACCTGTGTTGCTATCAATATATCACAACAAACTTATTTCCTTATTGAATTCATACTACATTTTAACATTATCGTATATGTCATATGAATCCATCCATATGGTAGAGTCGTCTTAATAAATAAAGTTTTTATTTTTTAAAAGCAGTTAGTGATACTCAGTTTTAACATATATATATATATATATATATATATATATATATATATATATATATATATATATATATATATATATATATATATATATATATATATCCTCGAAAGAAGTGCAGTAATTATTTCACCGAGAACGAAATTTTAACTTTAGTATAGACATAATATATATAATATCGGAAAATTTGTTATACAAAATGTGGCAAAACTTATAACTAATGACTACTATCATCAATATCATACAAGTCATGGCAAAATGCTAAATGCCTCTTGAAACACACAAAAAACTTTTTATATTTTACATAAATTACTAATGCTAATATTTCAAAATTTGCACGTAACGACATTTTATTAAATTCCTCTACAAAATATAGTTTAAAGAATTGAACTGTCTTAAATGTTTTGGTATTTCACTTTCAATACTCGTCAAGTACATCATATTACAACATACAATATTTAATACAGCTCTTGATGTACTAGACAACATCTTAAATGTTGTACGTAATTTTATCGTCATTGTTAATTTAATGATAGTTGTGAGACAATTAACTTACCTGAAGCTGAAATATAACATTCTGAAATATAACAATCGTAAACTGACATTTACGATTTTTTTCAAAAGCATAATGTATTTCAGTTTTAAGTTATAATATGAAATCACTTAATTTATCATTACTTCTTGTCATCATCATTAGGTCATCAGTCCTAAGACTGGTTGGACGCTTGTAGAGAATGTAAAATATATACATATAGTAATGATATGTTAATTAGTTATAAACAAGAGTATATATAAATGTCTTTCTCTTATTTAATTTCTATCTTTAGTTCTTATCTTTGTATACTGAAATTACTTCATATATGTATGTCGTAAAACGTGCAGAAGAAAGTATTATCCATTAAAAAATTGGTTAGTATTGTCAACAAAAGTTGAAAGGTTATCTAGACAATATTTGATATTTTCTGCTTCACAAAAGATGCACCAAAATACAGATATAAGTTTAATGTAATACTGCCATCTTTGTAACAACAATTACTATATATGCTAACCTATGCCCCCCTAGACCCCTTAAAACTCTCTTAAATCTGTTGCATAAGACTTTAATATCACCAATCTACTTAAAACGTTCTAAATATAATTGGCAGTATATATTATTTAATTTGTAAAACAGAACAAGATTATTTAGGTGACGAAAAGTAGAAAAACGAAAATGTATAATGAATCCTAATAGAGCCAGTCCTAGTTAAAAAGGCGTTGAGGATTTCACCTCTAAAGATAAAGGCTTCTAATAACACTTAGTGGTCGTTTTATCACTCTACAATACTAAGGCCGTTTATTCACATCATAGGCACCACTTTTCTCTTTGTTTACCGTGCCCAATTTTGAATCAACGACTCGCAAAGTACGTCTACGTAATATCATGATGATTCGTTTTATATTTGAATTGATGAAGATGGTCTATAATCGCGAAAAAAATCTCAATTGCCAAATCATGGCTTTAATCTTTCAAATCAAATTAACGAGTATTCTGTTTTCCTCAAGGTGGATCGGACGGTTCTTCTTTGTCCCTTATTGCTTTCAGAAGGTGACTCCGTAATTCCGATTCGGAGCTCCTCCAAAGGAGAACTAGCTCGTCTTTTGACAGTCGCTCTAAAGGCGATCTTCCGTTGGAATTTCTGGGAGAGCAGTTGGGTGGTGGGGGCGCAGGAGGCAGGTCTTCTTCTCGCAAGCGAGATCGCGATCTAGATTTCTCCCGAATAGGGTGATTGCTATCTAAGGATTGTGACTGTTCCGTTAGTTTATTTCTCTTTGTGGAATCTAGACACGTAGGTTGGGGACTAGCATTTGAATCTCCTAAACTTTGATGGCGTGTTTTGTTTCTCCTAGTTAGAGGAGGATGTTGTGCCTCCAACTTGGTCGTATCTTCTACTTGTATTCTAATTTGAGGATTGGTGTTCTGTTTCGTATTATTGTCGTTTATTCGTTTTGTGGGCTTTAGGTTTTTATGTATTAGACCTTGAAGTTCTTCAATCGTTTCTTTGTTTCTTTTTGCGATCTCATCATCAAGGGCATTACTTTTTAACTCGTTAGTGTATGTTAGATTTGGTTCAGTGATGTTATTGAAACTTTTAGCGGACGTTACGTGCTGTTCAGGTTTCTGGGAATTAGTTAAAGTTTCATCGCTTTTACCCAGAGTTAAACTATACTGTGGTTGGAGGCGGTGTTTATCGACGGTCTCCCGGTATTTCGGTAGAGTGGCTAACTTTCGCCCGATGCTCTCGGAGTCAGAAAGTTTTCTTAAAGGTTCGGAGTATTTCGATGAACTGCAGTCTGAGAGATTCTCAATGGACAGGATCGGACTCTTGCCGGATAATTTACTTCCTGTACTAATTATATCTAAATAACTGGATCGCCTGCTGTTTATGTCAGGTGGAGAGCTCGTCAAGAACATTGACGCATCCTTGCTTAATCGTCTGCCAACTGCAGTACTGTGATCTAACTTTAAAGTTTGCGAGTTAAAGATGCTATCGGTGCTGAATCGTCTTACATTTAGTGTCGTAGAGCTCTTCGCCTTAGTTTTCGAACGCGGACTGAATAATTGCTTATTGAAGTATGTAGTTGGAGATTTAATTTTTCCGCTGCTATCCGCTTTAGGACTGGTTCTCATGAACGTTCGCCGTATAATACTGGGACTTAGTTTCGACTTTTTTTCGTCTGGAGACAACTGGTATTCCGAATCGACTTCGGTCACCGATTCCAAGGGTGGATCACGCTCTTCCTGTTGTTGCCTACGAATAGTGCTTTATTATTAGTAGTAATATAGTAATCTAACTTAGTTTGTGTTTCTTACCTTCTTATTTCTTGGATCATCTCGAAAAATTGTGCTTTACTCTTTCTTCGCCTGCGCTGTTCGTGTTCCTTCTGAAACAATAACCATCAAGGGACTACCGAGGTTAATTCTATGGAAACGATGTTCCTATCTTATATTAAGTGTGTTGAAAGTTTAACATTTTAATTAACAGTAGAATAAACATGAAATTTAGATAGAAGTAAAGATTGAGATACAGACAATTTGTGTAGAGAGTTTATGAAAATTAATTTAGATTGTAAATTTAGAAAGAATATTTACTAGTCTCATCAGGTCCAAGAATTGTTATTAGCTACGTGAATTTAATAAATCACTACTTGTGTAACAAATATGTACAACATACTTGTTTCATATTAGCTATAGGATTTTTAGTGAGAGCAACAGTAGCTCAGAATTACATCATGTATGAGAAGAATAATCCACGAGTTGTTTTTTCTACCAGTGTCTGAATATAACTGTGGGTTGTTTAATTAAGTAAGAGTTGACTTCACTAAAAGTGTATAGTATAGCAAAATATGTATTATGTATATGTTTTGACAAAGAAAATAGTTATTAATTATATAAGGGAATTAACAAGCTTTTAATCCACGAGAAAAATGGGCTCTCGAGAAGCAGCCGAGAGCGCCCATTTTTTCGAAAGGATTAAAGGCTTTTAATTCCCGAATGTAATTCAACGCTTTATCCACGACCAAGGGTAAAACTTGTCAATTGGGAGGTGAAAAATTCTGGTTTTGAAAAACGTCAGATTTGACAGACTTATTTTGATCAAGAATATTGATTTTGGGCTGAAAACTAGAAAGTCTTGGAGTCGTTTCGAGGACATGTAGTCCTTAAAAAACTCCTTATCGAGTTATTTTGAATAATCCCGGTCAAAATGACGAGATCGTTCTTGAGATAAATGTTGATGTTAATATTAATAATAATTCTAAATAAAATGCTATGAAATCGAAGCGTGGTTTTATGAATTTTAATCCACTAGTGCATTAGAAGGCCACTAATCTAAGGAAAGTAGACGTATTAAACGTTCCTAATATAGTGGTCGTGGATAAATCTCTTTTATGGCTCTAAATAATTTAAAGACCAACTCCGGGCTGATCCTACAATATAAAGAGTTATTAAATATGCTAGGATAAACAGAAGATGTCAAGTTATTCTAAGTAAGTAGGGAACTATGTAAATGAAGAAATAGACATCTTGGCATGCCAAAATTCTAGGAACTCCTTGCTGGGACAAGAACCAACAATAGCGGTTTCTGAAGCCATTTAAAATCCTACGATAATATGGTTATACCACATCCTTAAGTGTCATGAAAATAGGGAGCCAAAATTACCAGTTACAGATAAACAATGATAGTATTAATTGCCTTGCAGCAATCTAAAACTACTGCTTGAATCTGTCTCGTACAAATTTATAAATCCTAAGAGGAATTCTTATTAAACAAGCATCTTCATGTTATGGAATATACTGATAGTCCTATATATATATAGAGGGTGTCATATATAGAGAGTGAGATTGCGAAACATATCCTAAAGAGCTACCTTGTACTCTCAATATGACGATGAGCTATATTGGGGAATTATTAGCCAGAAATGGCTGGTACTTGTCGACTACCACCGAGTACCTTCCTTCCATACATCTACGTAGTAAAATGGCTAAAGGCGTGAGATCGATGTTTGGTCATGAAGTAACGGCTTCCGTGAAGGTAGCATAATGGTCCCGATAGTATGGCTGAACTGCGTGTTGACGTTGTCTAGTCTCTCCCTTATAGAATCCGAACATAGAACAAAACTATTTAAAAAGATTCTTATCAAATATATCAAAAGATCTATCGCTCTCTCCCTTTTATTAATTAACACATTCAATATTCTTCTTCAAACAACAAAAACTGTAGAAGGTAATTTATTTATACAGATATTGTTAGCAACTTCTGTTTGCTGTTTCTAAAAAGATTACCAAATTGCCCGACAGATTACCTCTAGAGAAAACAGTTTGGATACAGTACCAAACTTTGCCGAGGGATATATAGATAATTTTGTTGAGTAAAACCCTCAGGTTTCATCTATGATGGATGACATCATCATTATACGTTAATTATTATGATGGATGTCGTTTATGGATTAAAAAAAATACTGTGAATATTTCTATCTAAGTTGGAAAAATAATATAAGTTTCTAATAAATTCTAATGACATTTATATAGAGAAAGATATATGTATATTTTATGCGTGGAAATGATTTTACATGTAATAAATGGTCGATTTTTATTAATTTAAATTGATTTATATGGGTGACATTATTGCGGTATTTTATACACACCGTTAATAGTCTTGGATCCCTCGTATATTACAGATTTCGACTATGTTTATTTTGTTTTCGTTGATAGGAAACAAGGGTGAGTTATATAGCTGTCAAACAAGATCAAATAAATTGCTAGATAAAATATTGTTGATTAGTTATAATTTTTATTAAATATTCATCAGTTTTATTGCATATTTACCAAAGCGACTTTTATACTTTTCCTTCGTTATAATGCCAGGAAGTGAGGTTTCTACATTTAATAGAGCAAGAATTATTGCTTTGCATGATGCTGGACATTCCAATCATCAGATATCCGAGATGCTAGACATTCCTAGATATTCTGTTGTGCGAATAGTGAATAGGTGTCAAGAATTAGGGACAGTGGAAAGAAGACCACGTAGTGGTCGGTATTGCGTGTCAAATGAATAGCAGGATCGGTATTTGGTTCAATGTGCCCGTCCACTGAAGCATTTCAGTGTGTACGCACACTGAAATGCTTCAGCTCCAGCCCTCAGGGCTCACATTCAGGGTACGTTGTTCCGCCTTGTTCTATCGACCTCTACAGTTCGAAGAAGACTCAATTGTGCAAATTTACAAGCAAGAAAGCCTTTGAGGGTACCCATTCTATTTCTACGACATCGAGCTGCCTGCTTTCAGCGGGCATGGGAACGTAATGACTGGCTTTTGCAGCAGTGACGATCTGTCTTATTCACAGATGAAACCAGAATTGGACTGGTGAGTGATGGGATAACAATAGGCAAAGGGTCTGGAGAGAGTCAGGTGGCCAAGAGAGACTAAATTTTCCCCGTGAAGTTGCTCCCTACAATGGTGGGACAGTAATGTTTTGGGGAGGAATAATGTTTAATTCCCGTACGCCGTTAATTCCCATAAATCAGAATATGACAAGTAAAGTTTATATTGAAAGTGTTGTCAGGCCCATTATTCATCCCCGACGCGACGAATTAGGTGACAATTTCATCTTCATGAACGACAACGCGAGGCCACATAGCGCAAGATCGGTTCAAGAGATACTTGAACAGGGAGATACTACCCGATTAGATTGGCCAGCTAATTTCCCAGATATGAATCCCATTGAGAACATGTGGGATTTTTTTTCTAAAGCAATTCACAAACGCATGAGCCCACCCCGAAATGCGGAAGAGTTAGCTGCAGCTACGGTAGAGGAATGGAACAATATTCCTCAATAAATTATCAACCGTTTTATTGTTTCAATGCACAGGCATGTCAATATACTACTGAGAAGTTGAGAAGGCCATACTAACTATTAAGTTGTAGTTGACTTTGTTAAAAAATATGTTTTGTTAATTTTTGTCATAATAAATTTACTTAGAAATTGCTAATTTTTTTCTCACCGTTTTTTAATTGACTAAGTTTTTAAAAATTATTTTTGTATTACAAAAATATACATTTAGAAAAAACTTACTTTGAAAGACAAATACAATATTTAAAAAAAAAAATTATTTACTAATACAAAACATCGGGGGTCCAAGACTTTTGACGGTGTGTGTAGTATGTAATTTTTTCAAACCCTAGTAGAAAAGACACATTTTTCTCAGGCGCGTCTAAACTGGTGTATGAAAAACGTACATTCGGGCGTGAGTATAAATTTTTCCGTTTTATTTCAACAACAATAATGAGCGGTAAAATGTACATTATCGAGTAATACAATTCTATCGTCTGTAGGAGTGTTTTTGTTAGCGAGAAGATAAATCAGAGACCGTATACGAACCCTTTTAATACTCTTCTGGAACAAGCTGGTGATTTGTCCTTGTCGGATGGTATGGACTAGCTCTCTGGCAGCGTGATGCGGGGATACCAACTCTACACAGTTGATGAAGCGATATAGTTTCTGTAAACAAAGCGCCCAAGGCATTATTGTATTGGGTTACATTTATTTGCGGGTATAGGGACTATGCTTCAACTTTAATTGTGTGATATTTCTGAGATATTAGACAACTTGTGATGTTGAAAACGATTATTAAAGTCAAGTACTAAATGAGTAAGAACTAATAAACATAACTTTGCAGACATATAATATGACACAGCTCCATAGATTTTTAAATAAGAATATATTGTTACATTAGTATATTACATTTACTATTACTACTATTAGATTATTATTACATCGGGATAATAATTTAATAATAATCAACCAATAAATAATTTAATCAAAAAATAAAGTTACAGATTGTAATTTTAATTAATGTTAAAAGAAATATAGTTCCTCATGTTTTTAAATCTCTTCAAGAAAACATAAAATGCTGCTATAGAAGAGTAAAAAAAATATATTTTCAAGATATTCCGCTACATATTCACTGTTCAAAACACAGAAGGTCATTCAATACTTATTTTAGGTGTATTAGCTTGCTTGTTTTTAGGTGTAAATGTATTATATTTAATATAATTAATTAAATATATTATTTAAATTTTTTTTATTATAAGAATATATTTTCATGTATAAAAAGTTGTAACTGAATTATGACATCTCCAAAAAATATTAATTAATATCATTAACTATTTAATTGGCTTCCACCTCTGCAATATATCTATAGCTATATAAATAAAAGCAAAATACATTTAATTATTTATTCGGTATATTTATCCTCATATAGCTGAACTTCCAAAGTATTTCCTAATGTTTACATTAAATTGTAAAAAATATCTTGAATAAAACAGACGGTAACCTGAATGAAATTAACTATCAATTTGTGGCAGATGATTATAACATTAAATAAAAACTACATTTTATTTTTTACCGCTGTGTTCAGAAGCAGATTGCCAAAATATCCCTATTACAGCCTAAATAGGTAACACAGAGATTATATCATTAAGATTTAAGCACATAAAGGAGGGTTGTTTGAGTTAGGCGTAGCTTGTCATAAATAGATAATTGTCGACTAATTTCATTGACTTGATAATTTCCATTAATTTTAGTGTATTAAATTTTAAACTATGACATAGGCACAGTATATTTAAACTGTCCATATCTATAAAATTATTTAAAAGTATAATTACGATATTAGTCTTCTAGTATTATGGAAAAAGATTGACACTAGATTGTGGTTTAAAGTAAACTTGAGACTGCAATAACATTAACATAGTTTTCCACAAAACATCAAAATACTATACACTACAATCGACGTACGTTTCACCAACAAAATTGGCATCATCTGCAGATTATTAAAATAGTTTCAATGACATAGCATTCATCTGTAGATGATTAAAAACGTTTCAATGACATTGCATTCATCTCCATATGATTTTGTGGAAAACTATGTTAGTGTTATCTCCACACTGGTTCCTACTTACTCCATTATTGAGATTAAAATTAATTAAGAAATATAGCAATTTCCTTACGAAGAGTTACAGTAATGTTAAAATTGATATGTCTCTAGTATGAGAATACATGATAAACTACTAATGCATGCAAAACAATAATTTACATTATTCTGAGAAACATTTATCTACCATAGAATGATATTCTAGTAAATTATGTAAATCACAATCTGGTGAATACCTGTAAATGTAGATTTTTCAATTGCATAATTTTATTACGAATATATGACTATATTAATTCTGGATATAGAAAAACTAATTGAATTTTACTTGATTTAACTTTAATGAATATTACTTTAATTTTGTTTATTCATAATTTAAAAAACTTAGTTAATATTTTTCTAAACAATGAACGTATGCTATTGTGTCATTTATATTACCTAAAGTTGACCAAATGTAATATTATTATTTCTTTTTCTGTTATATGATATAATAAACGTCTTCTAAAGCATATATCGAGGGAAACACTTTGATAAATTTATAAATGGGTGTGTTTGTATAACGTGATACATTTAGAGAAACAAAGTTTGAAAATACAGAGTGATGATAAGCAGATTTCATATAATATTCAAAATGACATTTGACTTAAGCTAGTAACAGTAGTCCTGGAATCACACCTTTGACCGGCTTTGAGACACCTATAGACTAACTTTAAAAAGTTTAAGGGACGATTAAATAAATAGTAAATACAAGAGAATTAACTAAAATCCACCCACGTGACCATTACCTGGCACAGAGAAATATACCCAACCACGGAACTCAATAACTGCCAAATTTGTCAAGCTGACAAAGAGAAAACTAACAAAAACTGTTTTAAATCGAAAGTAAAATAAAATCAACTGAATGGTTACCATATTCATATCTGATTTGAATTCCTTTTGTAGAGAAATTTAAAGTTCGTTCATTTCGTTAGATAAAATTGAAGATCCATTTTAATAAATAACTAAATAATTAGAACGATCTGAAGCAACGAGTTCGGACAATAAAATAAAGCCAATAAGTATATATCCATGTAGTGGCATTTTATAAACAGTCTCTTAAAATCTGTGGTTTTTTATAGTCGGGACACGGGAATCGACTTCTTTCTCCTAAAGCACAGGCTGTGAAGGAAAAGGTTACACATAAAGGCAAGGATAAGCTCACCCATGCTTAGGGTGAGATGCCAACCCCCCCCCCCTTTCTTTAGAACTCGAACCAAAGCATACAATGACATACCAATACTGGGTCTAAGACATCACTCCTGACCGTCGTACGAGTACATTATCGCATACAGAAGAATACGATATGACGTTCATGCATGTAGTGGCCGCGGAGCAACGTGCATTTTTATAGCTTCACGTTGGGCAACTAACCATTGTATTCTCGATGCCTTTTTTTGATTTCAATAAACAATATGACATCTAATATAACTACATAGAATAACAATTAATAACGATCGATTATGGGGATATATTTTTAATTAGTATTATTATGATTTGCTCAATGCCTAAGGAGGCACCATATCTAAAATTCATGCAAAGTTCAGGGGATTTGGATAATCTAAAGTATTATAAAACTAACTACTTAGCTAGCTAAAACTAAGAAGGAAATTAAAGTGTTCACGATATTATTTAAAGACACAGGAACGTAGACACTCTAATAAGTGTTCAAAATAATCCAACAAATTTAAACCAAATTGCCATAGAAAATAACGTCATTCACACAATAATTTTTACGTAAAGTGCCTTCATAAATAATGAATTTCGTCCCCATAAGATAACATTTTCCCAGGAACTAATAGATGACTATTCAGATTGTAGGGTTTATTTATATCTGTAAATAATAATAGTAAACTATCTGGTTAGAAGTGAGGTGGTTTCGTTTACTTTTTCATTTCGACCACTCAACCGTAAAAAATTAATTTTACAAACGGCAATTATCAAATACAGTTTTTCAGAAGTTCTATAATTGACGTTTTTAACACGTGTCATGGATCACTTATATCACATCTTCAGGGAAACATTAATAATCTAAATATATACAGAGTGTTATATTAAGTAACATATCGTTTCATTTTCTTTATATACATGAATCACCCTGCACATGCAAAATTTCGTTTAGAGAGTATACCGAATATTTGTGACGTATTTTTAAAATAAATAGCCAGAATTTGTATGCAAGTTCATGTAACTAACGGAATATTGACATGCATATAACACCGATACATTATAAGGTACTTAAAAATATTTAAATTCGTATATTTATATTTCCAACATTTGTCTTCAACTCAAGTTGTCGTAAACTGCAAAAGATTTATCTCTTAATATCAGACTTCTACAAGACTTTGACGAGCTTGTACAGGTCATGATAGCTTGTACCGTTAAATCTGCTTATTATTAAATATAATTTCGTGATTTTACGTCTAAGAGTAATCCAGCAAGTGTCGTATTGTACCCTCTCATTCTATTACAATCCCCTTAAATAGCAATAAAATAGTAGTGTATCCTAAAGCCTGCCGGGCACCCAAATTTAATTAAACCTAGGAAATAAACGTATATAAACTTCCAGGAGAAATGCCATAAATTCAAACCAAATACCACTGACCTGGCTGAAGAACATGATATTCCGGCTCCGCCAAATGCTCCCCTTGGGCTTATCTCGCAGAATGGGTAGCGTGTATCGAAAGAACAAATGCTCCACCAGGAGGATGAGGAGTCCGAGCGCGATGCCCACCCCCAGCAAAATAAATACGCCCGTAACCGCCGCTACGCCTAGGGGTCGCGGCTGGGCGATATCCGTAGCCAGCTTGAAGCACGGCAGCCCCCCGTACCATTTTTCTTGTAGGATATCCATGTACCCGTTGCTGGAGTATTTCGCTATTACGGCTGATATACTGTCCTGCGGAAAGATATAAAGTTCAGGTTATTATATGTACGGGCAGTTTTGAATGGTCTAAGCATTTATCTTATTTCTTTTAGGTGGGAGATGCTGTACAAAAGTTATTATTTTGATTTACACAGATTTCTATCTCAGTTAGCTTTTAGTCTTTATTTTCATATAAAAATAACAAACAGCAAAATATTTTTCTTCAGAAGACCCCCAGCTCCTGAGAACATGATATAGCAGTCCAGAAAATATTAGTTTACAATTATCAATAATAATAATAAGAACCCTATTATTGTAATAATAGTTCTCAATACTATTTTATTAAAGAAAAATATTCGTAATAGTAAGAAAGTATAAATTGAATGCAGTTAGCAATTAATTTGTAATAGTTGATCATAATGATACAGTAAAACATTTACTTTGTTACTACACAAATTTTATTGTAACTTAACACTACTATAGTTTCGATACTTTAGCGTATCATTTTCAAGCGATTCAAAAGAATGAATGATTCACTCCTTTGAATCGCTTGAAAATGATACGCTAAGTATCGAAACTATAGTACCGTTAAGTTACAATAACATTTGTATAGTAACAAAGTAAGTGTTTTACTGAATCAAAGTATAAACTTTTAACTTAAATACAATGAAATATTACTACGTTAATCATATTCTAAATAAATTAAAATTACAATAGCGCGTTCGTCATTTATTTAAATAATTCCTACTCACTTTTTCATGTATTATATACACTCTACATAAAACTGAGAGTAATTATATGTGGGAATAATAGTTTAAAATAGAAATTAGTTGATATATTGTTTGAATTTTAATTTTAAATTCGAGATTAGATTACATATTTTGAATTAGTGAGCATATTTTTAAACCATAACTAAAACTTATGTATAGGTATACATTTTGATGTTTTTACAGATTTCCTTGTCACGAATAACAATATCACGCTAACACACGGTGTCACATTAGGCACATTATTAAGTATAAATGAGAAATATAATTTTAGTTTTAACACTAAAGTTAGCAGATATTTATGTACATTGAAAGTTCCTAACCACTACTATTGGTATCATAAATGCCTTAAATAGTTCATCAGTAATATCTAATAGAATAAGATGCTACATGTATTGTAATTATCTCGGAATTCAGATTAAGTAAGGGAAAGAATGTCATCGCTATTAAGAAAAATTTATTAAAAAAATTTTTTATTGAATTTGTTATGTTTATACATTCTACATAATGAAATAACAATTTAAAGTAGAAATTAATTTACCTCTTGCCAAGTTAATTAGTTTATCTATTTTATTTTCATATTTTTGTATTTGCTTAAATAATTTTAGTCTTAAATTCAGAATTTTTTTTCATCTTTGAATTAGTGTGCAATGCATTTTTAAATTTTACAGGTTTCCTTATCACTATTAATAATATCAGGCCAACACACGTGTTACAGTAGGCAACATTACTAAGTATAAGTGAAAAAATCATTCTAGTTTTACAAGAATGGTTCGCAGATACTTATATATATTCAGTCCTCCATTTGCCATTTGATTTTTGTATTAGGTGTAATATACAAATAGTTTTTAAAGAAATTTATTGTAGCGTATCCCAGACCAAAGTATTTCAATTTAATATTAAGTATTAATAATAATAAGTATTGTAATCAAGAGCATCAAGTTCCTTACTGTAATCTATTAATATTAAACAAGCACTACTATTGATGTTATATGCCTTAAATAGTTCATCAGTAAGATTTAATAAAATAAGCTGGTTCATATACTTTGCTCACTCGGAATCCAGCTTAAATAAAAGGAAGGATGCCATCGCAATTAAGAAATTCGCATTGTTGGGAGGCTATTTTTTTTTCTAAACTGTTAGAGACTGCGGACTGCAGATAATATGCTGATATATTCTAAATAAATTAAAATTACATTGGCGCATTCGCCATTTGTTTAAGTAATTTCTACATGGTTTTTCATGTATTTTATACATTCTACATTAAACTGAGATTTTACTTTAATTTTACTTTTACAAGAACGGTTCGCAGATATTCATATATATTGAGTTTTCAAATTGATATTCCATTTTTGTGTTAGGTGTAATATATAAATAGTTTTTAAAGAAATTTATTGTAGCGTGTCCCAGCCGAAAGTATTTTAATTTAATATTAAGTATTAATAATAATAAGTATTGTTATCAAGAGCGTCAAATGCCTTACTGTAATCTATTAATATTAAACAAGCACTACTATTGATGTTATATGCCTTAAAATCCTTAAATAGTTCAGCAGTAAACATATAATAAAATATGGTGGTATTTGTATCGTATCACATTTATTGTGATTCTCTCGGAATCCAGATTTTAATAAAAGGAAGAATGCCATCGCAGTTAAGAAATCCGCAATCTTCGGAGACAATTTTTTTCTAAACTGTTAGAGACTGCGGATTGAAGACAATAAGCTGATATATTCTAAATAAATTAAAATTGCACTGGCGACTTCGCCATTTATTTAAATAATTCCTACTCAGTTTTTTTATGTATTTTATCCATTCTACATAAAACTAAGAAGAATTATATGTGGAAATAATAGTTTAAAATAAAAATTAGTTGATATATTGCCGAGTTAACTGGTTTATCCATTTTATTTTCATATCTTCCTGTTTGCTTAAATGTTTGAATTTTAATTTTAAATTCAAGATTAGATTATATATTTTGAATTAGCGAGCATATTTTTAAACCATAACTAAAACTAATGTACAGGTATATCCATTTTAGAGTTTTTACAAGCTTCCTTATAACGATTAATAATACAAGGCTAAGACACGGTGTTGCAGTACGCATTATTACTAAATATAAGCGAGAAACATAATTCTAGTTTTACATTAACATTAGAAGAGATTTGTGTACATTCAAAGTTCCTAATTTGGCATATTTTTGTATTGGGTATAATACAGAAATAGTTCTTAAAGAAATTTATTGAAGTGTATTTCAGACCAAAGTATTTAAATTTAAAATGTAGTATTATGTTTAGCAGCGTCAAATGTTTTACTGTAATCTTTTAATATTAGCACTGCTATTATTACCATATACCGTAAGTGGTTCATCAGTCACATCTACTAAAATAAGGCGGTATTTATATTTTGATTCTCTCGGAGTCCAGATTAAGCAAAAGGAAGAATGCCATCGCTATTAAGAAATACGCGTTGTTAGGAGACTATTTTTTCTAAAATCTTAGAGACTGCGGGGAATAAGCATATATATTCTAAATAAATTAAAAATCTCACTGGCGCCTCCGCCATTTATTTAAATAATTCTTACTCAATTTTTCATATATTTTATGCATTCTACATAAAGCTGAAAGAGATCATATGGAAACAATAGTTTAAAATTGAAATTAGTTGATATATTGCCGAGTTGACTAGTTTATTCATTTTATTTTCCTATTTTCCTGTTTTCTTAAATGTTTGAATTTTAGTTTTAAATTGAAGATTAGATTACATATTTTGAATTAGTGAGCATATTCTTAAACCATAACTAAAACTTATGCATAGGAATATCCATTTCGAAGTTTTTACAGGTTTCGTTATCACGATTAATAATACCAGGCTAACACACGGTATCGCATTAGGCACATTATATTAAGTATAAGTGAGAAACATAATTCTAGTTTTACACTAACGTTAGCAGATATTTGTGGACATTGAAAGTTCCTAACCACTACTATTGTTATTATATTCCTTAACTAATTCATCAGTAACATCTAATAGAATAAGACGCTACTTGTATTACAGTTATCTCGGAATTCAGATTAAGTAAGAGAAAGAATGTCATCGCTATTAAGAAAATCGAATTGTTGGGAGCCTATTCCTTTTCTAAAATTTTAGAGACTGTGAGGAATCTAATATATCTACTTGAGAGTTACATTGACGCCTTCGCCATTTATTAAAAAAATTATTGAATTTTTTATGTTTTCTATACATTCTACATAACATAAAGAGGTTCTATATTGAAATATCATTTTAAAGTAGAAATTAAGTTACCTCTTGCCAAGTTAACTAGTGTATCTATTTTATTTTTATATTTTCGTTTTTGCTTAAATATTGAATTTTAGTCTTAAATTCAGAATTTTTTACATGTTTTGGATTTACGTTCATTTTTTGAACCATAACTTAAACGCATATGTAAGTATATGCATTTTTAAATTTTGCAGGTTTCCTTATCACCATTAATAATATCAGGCCAACACACGTGTCACAGTAGACAACATTGCTAAGTATAAGTGAAAACATCATTCTAGTTTTACAAGAATGGTTCGCAAATATTTGTATATATGTATTCAATTCTCAACTTGATGAAAAAAATTAAATTATTAAATAAAAGGAAGAATGCCATCGCAATTAAGAAATTCGCATTGTTGGGAAACTATTTTTTTCTAAATTGTTAGAGACTGTGGGGAATAAGCTGATATATCTAAATACTTTAAAATTACATTGTGCCTTCACCATTTATTTAAACACTTTCTACTGCGTTTTAAATGTATTTCAACATAGAAATGAAAAGGGTTTTATGTGAAAATGACAGATTAAAATTTAAGTTAGTTAAGCTATTACCGAGTTAACTAGTTTGTTCAATTTATTTTCAGATTTTATAGTATAATATAGTATAGGTGAAAAAGATCATTCTAGTTTTACAACAACGGTTGTCAGATAGTTGTGTATATTCAAATTTCTTAATTTGGCATCTGATTTTTGTATTAGGTAAAATATACAAGTAGTTTAAAGAAGTTTATTGGCGTCTGTCGCAGACCAAAGGATTTCAATTTAAGATGTAAATTCTTATGGTCAGGAGTGTCATATGCCCTACTGTAATCTATTAGTGAAGTAGTTAATCGGTAACATTTAATAAGAGGGTACTTGCATTGTGATCTTCTCGGGATCTAGATGAAATAAAAGGAGGAATGCCATCGCTATTAAGAAATTCGCAAATGTATAAGTGTTGGTAGATAATGTTATTATTGTTGTTGGGAGATGATTTTATTATGTTATTTTTTCAAAAATTTTAGACAGACTAATATAAATATCAAATTACTTTAAAATTACATTGACGCCTTCGCCATTTACTTAAAATTTCTCACTGAATTTTTCATGCTTTTATGTATTTTACATAGAAATGTAAAGAGATCAATGTTATTGAAATAAAAATAAAAATTAGTTGACTTATTGCCGAGTTCATCCATTTCATTTTCATATTTTCTTATATAATTTATTTTCATATCCTGGTTTAAATTTTGAATTGCATTAACTTAAAAATTTTATTGCATGCTTCTAATTAGCGAAACTACCCTGCTAGCTAATTTCTGTATTAAGTCTGTTACATATCGGTTAAATTTTCTGATAACACTATCCAAACTACAGCAATTCGTGAGTTTACCTTAAGCGGGAATCCCTTGCTCATTCCGATAGCGTAAGTGTCTTCGTTTATGGTATCCCCAATCTTTTGCAGTTTACAGCCGTGATCCGTGGCCCGATAATAGTCGAGCACCGGAGTGTCAGCTATTAGGATATCCAATGAGCCATTCCGCAATCTCTCCACACCCTCCTCAATATTCGCCAGCGAATATTTGTGCATATGTTGCCATAGCATCTGGTTCGCCTTTTGGACGTAGTACTCGGCGGCTGAGGCTTTGGGGGCGCCTACTTTCTGGCTCAGCAGCTGAAAATGACAATTACAACTTTTAGTGTACGCTTTAACTAGTGCATGTAGTTCAAGTTACAGTAGAAAAGCACTCTCGCAGTAATCGAAGATAATAAAATATGTAATAGAGTACTAAAGGTGGTAACAAGGTAGTCAACAAACAGGTTGATCGAAGTAAAATTCTTTTCAAAGCTATTTATTTAAGAGTTACAACAGAAATGAGTAGGAAGCAATGGACAATATAGAAAGGGCTTCTGTTTATTTCAAAAATGTAAACTTATTTATATAACTTGTGTATGTCTATATTATTTTTACGATCTCAGTTATCAATTATATTTGTCGAACTGTTCCAATATGAATATAATACTGAAACTATTTCCTAGTTTTTGTTTAAATATGAAACAATGCTCAACGTCCTTACTCATATTAATCTTATACCTACCACGTCTCCTTGCTCATGATCTTAATCTATATTTTAATTCAACTTAAAAAAAGGACAATGAGTTTATTTAAATTAATAAAAATAAATATACCAACTCAATATAAAATATAATCTAAATATAAAATATTTTTTTAGGTTCCTTATTGAATTGAATATCCATCCCAACAATCAATTCTCTTGTTATTGAGCATGGATATTAAAGGTATTACATTATTTTTATCGATTTTCCTAAATATTTCCGTTTCTGTTGTCCACTAAATTCATACATTTGTTTTTATATGGTTTTTGAAAAAATTAAGACAAGTCAATTCTTCTTTTTAAACGTTAACTAATGTACAAATGTTATACTTTCCAAATGTTAGGTTGTAGTTTCGACAGTATGATTTGGTAGAATTTTCTTTTAATTAAAACTTCTTTACTGCATAGATATCTATATCTACATACAGTATATATCAAAGGTTTCTATACCATGCTATTTATATGTAAGACAGAAAATTTTAAAGACATAGAAAGCTCAAAAATCTTTTGCCACCATAGAAATTTACGCACCCATTCCTTGTGGGTGCTTACAATTACAAAGGACTTCCTTCTTCGAAAGCGTTTGGCTGCGTAAGAGAAAGTTACACATATACGCGAGAACAAATACACCTATGCTAAGAGAGAGGTGCAAACTCTCCCCATTGGGACTCAAACCTAATCAAATAATAACATCAAATGGTCTAGTCTGTTACCCTGAACTACAGTACAAATGATGTTAGTACAGCCCTATATGTAAATACGGTAGGTCACCCATCCGTGTAGTGGCCGCGGAACAAAGTATTGTATTTTTGAAACTCCGCATTGAGCAACCGACCTAAATATCGATCATCTCCCCAAATATACAGAAGTATCTCTGCTATCAGTGATTGGCTACATATTCTGACCAAACATTAGTTGTCTAATAAAGTGTCGCTTTTCTTGAATGGAATAGCACATCTTTATAAATTTATCTGAAGCAGAAAGCTTTAAAATTTGTATCAAAAATAAAGTCGCTTTTTTTGTATTATTTGTATATTTCTCAAAAAACACCCTGTATCTTAAAAAAATAAATATAAAAACCCTTCATAGGATGCCGTTATACTCGAAAACTTTCGGAATACATTTTTGTAAAAAAAAAAGAATTTAATAGTTTTTCAAAAACCTATTTAATAAGAACATTATGCAATTGTGCTCAATTCTATCCCACGCTGTATATAACTCTACAAACAATTTATCATACTAATTTTATTTATGCTATATTTTTGTATATAATTCTCTACATTCCTGAAAATAGTACTGAATATTAACTTTAATTACTCATAACTGTTGATATATATTATATTTCTTTTTCCATTTGAAAATTAAGAGACATACATAATAATTATGCCATGATACATAGGGATTTTGTTTAGCTTTTTAGATGGCAGCTAAATACTAAAAAATATATATTTTATTATCGCTGGAAATAAATAAAACCACCCTTTAAAATTTATCAAATTTTTGACCTCGTCTAATGATTTACATCTTTTAAATTACACAGTCAATCATTTTATTTCAAATACCTTCACAAGTAATAACCAGGGCGAGGTGCCTGATGACATTGAGGCGGTTTCACAAGCTGTCATCTATCAATCCACCTTTTAGGAATAGTTCCATGGAATTAATAGATGTTCCAAGTTCATATAACTTTGAAAAGTAATTTTTTTATTTGCACGGACCTTGAATTTCTTTGCAATGAACTTGATGATGAAAAAATATAATTTTGTTTCGTATTTAGGATAAATTCCAGGACAAAAAATTGATTTTTTAGAAAAATTTGAAGGTACCTTTATATTGTATGGATTTCATAGTTTCGGAATTTAAAAACTAATAACAGAATTTGTAATACTTTACTCTAAACTAATCCCTTTCAAATATTAATTTAATAGAGGAATACATAGTTTATTTCATCGCTATTTGCCAAATAAAAAATCCAAAACGGCTTTTATCTCATACCATGGCTTATTTTTATGGCAACGCTCAGGTAAACTGTTCTGTTTATCGGCAAGATAAGAGAGTTTTTATTTGGCAAATAGCGATGAAATGAATAGTACTTTACCCATCCAATTACGATTGTTTGTTCTCCAATATTTATACTTATGGTGGTTATCAGTCCTGTACACCAAACGTAACTGCACAGTATATATTTTTAATGTCTAAATACATCTCGCATCAAACTTCAACTTGTTACCAACGTTTCGCAAGCCATGGTAGGTGCCTTGTTAAGGACTGTTTTCTGGAAGATTTGCTAAGTTTGGTGCAAGTTATATATATATATATATATATATATATATATATATATATATATATATATATATATATATATATATATATATATATATATATATATATGCCGTTATTCATGTGTCTATATATTTCGTGTCAATTATTACATTATTGTGGCAGAATTCTACATAAAAGCTGCCACGAAATTCTTAAGAGTATGTAATGGAAAATCGGTAAAGTCAGAAGTTAACAGGTAATTACTGCCACAAATTGTATGTTCAAAGAGAAATGTACTTTTCCGCAAGGTATTTGGATATTCCTTTCTTGATGTTATTTTATGCATGACATTTGGAACAAGAAAGTTTTATATGTACATTAAAATTGGGTTCTTGGCCAAAAAATATTCTACTCTTTCATTAGATTATATTTTAGACTTAAGCTAATCACAAATTTGTTTCTGTAGACATCAAATAGCTTCACATTGTCTAAAAGCCTCTCAACCGTTATCACAACTTCTTACTTAAATTTAAGTAAGGTCCATTCCATTGACCTACTTCTTTCAGCTTTCATAAAATGTTGATACCTACATAAATTACATATATTTTTATAAACCTACTGATTATAAAAATGATATTTTTATAAATGTTTCTGACAAAACTTAAAAGGTTGGATATTTCTGTTTGTTAAAATCGATATAATTTAAATCACTACACATCTATTTAATGAATTCTATACGTATTTCTAAAACTTGCATAAAGCTTACGACGAAACATATAGAACATTTCAATACCAAATGTATTATGTGTTATAGTGTCTGTTGTGGAATCCTGTCAGGGTTTGGCTATTAAATAGTCCGTAAATCTTAATACAGCTATTCACAATGTAACCCCGTTTATTCTAGTGTAATCTTCATTTAGAGCAATTGTAAACTACTTTGAATAAATCAATGCCTACATTATTGGTTATTTCCTGCATTTGTCGGTCTTATATAGCCTTACATTTAAGTTATTGGATATACAAACAATTCGCAAAAGTTGTTTCGGAAAGGTGACTGACAGTTATTATATACCGAGGTAATTTCTTTGTGGAATAAAATAACCTGCTGAAATATATACAAAGAGATATATTGTTTAATAAAGGTTTATAAAATCGTTTGATATACAGAGTAAAAGAAGTGTAAATGCCACTATTATAATAGATCATAGGTTGGACTTAAACAAAAAAGTACTATACAACATAAATGCTCTACTTTACCATTTAGGAGAAAATAAAATATGTAAATCACCTGATGTTCGATAAGATCCATGGAACTCCTTAAATAATATAGCAAAATTTCATGCTCAAAATATAATTTTTTATTGCTAATTAGGATTTGTCAAATTTATACAGTCGAATATGTGGCAAACGGCGGTAATGGAATACTAGACCTGAACGCCGACCAGTCGACCACCGGGTTGGTCAATAAGCGCTGTTTAATGAACGATGCCGCAATGTTTTATTTTTGCGTAGTTATGAGTTGACTTCATTTTCGGTTATAATTACTTTTGGTGAGTCTTTTATATTGCACAATGTGTATCCTATGTAGGTTATTTTCATTGAGCATTCAGCCATTGCAAGCCTAGAATGTAAGAGCTATATTATCATAGAGTGAGTCAAAGTCGATGACCCACTGTATGACCTTATACGTCCACATATAAATCCGAGACGTGACTTATTGCAATGTTGTCAAGTTGTGCTAGATATCCAGGGTCTGCTTTGATAAAACAAATAATGATATTTGGAGAACGTTTGGATTGAGATTCATGTTATATAATTATCTTTTGGTTGTTTGGGTCTAAGCTATAAACTGTTAAAATAACAGCAGTTAGACTTCTTACAATCTGCATAGTGCGTTCCAGCGTTTCCTTCATAAGCAATATCTCTGTTATTCGTCGTTATCGAACTGGAATTAGAAACTTTTTTGGCTATGTGCTTTAAACTTATATTTGGGATTGTTATAACTCCTGATAAACTATCTCCAACTTTCCTATTGTTAATTGTAATGCTTAATATTTTAATTGTATTTCTACTACATAAAAATATTTTTTAAGGAGACAATTGTTTACGACCTGCAGATTTTATTGCAAACAAACTTAATTAAAATCATAACCTAAGTACAAATTCATCGTTATAATATATGCGTCATACAGAGTGTTTTCACATATAGATTAAGTTAAGTACCTAATTAAATAAGCAAATTTTAGAAAATTACTTACAATACTGAAAATTAAAATTTGCTATTAGTAAATGGTCAAATTTATCTCCAGAACTCTCTACGCTACTTCCCTACTACGATAACAGTTGCCTGCTACACGTAGTTTAAATAATAAATGATATAACTTTGCAAAGGGCCCCACAATTAAAATTTTTTTATATCGTTCAAGTTTAAGGGATAAGATTTTGCACAGAAGTACTTACGTTTTGTACATACTCATCCATCAAATCTCATAATAGTTTGTCGTCTGTATCGAGCGCACTACGTCCTTCACGACATTAATCAAGCTCCTTCAGCAAAATCTAATTGTGGGTAATTACTTGACAGATTATAATTTCTACAAACTACTAAAGTGAGGAAACCTACTTACCAAGTAATAATTTGCATTGTATTGATGATATCAAGGCTTATTTTGATCTGGATTGTTTTCGAAACTGTCGAGAGATGGCGCTTGTTAAGCTCTACTGTGATAGAACTTACCAACGTCTACAAGATGCGAGCCTCGTTTGTGTAAGGTATAGTGATATTGATATCCTGAGATAGATGATGCTTTGTACCTTCCTTGCGGTTTTAGAGCAATCTAAATCACTTTACTGTAGTGCTAACTCTGTTAGACAAAATACGGCATATTTCGCCATATAAATCAGCGTTCATCGTGGGCCAGGTTGTCATGTAACCAGGAAAATAGTTGTTTTGGCCTAATTTGTTTAGTCCTTATTGCATAAGGCATTTGCAAATGGTGTGGAGATATCTTCCCACTTCAATAGTTTGAAAGTAAATATATTTTTATAGCCGACTTTTATTCATCCAAAAGAGGAAAATATTCCAGGATGCCTGTTACTAAAACTAATGCGTCTAAAAGCTTTTTTTTCATATTTAAAGGATATTATATTTGAACTTACTTTGAAAATGTTTCAACTCTTATTTTATTATTTACTACGCTTATTAGATATAACATTTAAAAATTTGAAATTAAAATATGCTGCAGTTGTTTTAGAATCTCAATATTATAATGTTCACACCTTGAATATTGAATAAATTCAGTGAAAATGTGTAAAAGATATCTCACTTAGACGTGACTATACTTCTTCTAAAGGGAATTCGCAGTTTGAATTCCTTATTGAGGATTGATTTGAATGATACGGAGCCACGTTAACTCTACTTCTTAGTGACTTTTTATATAAAATTTTGAAAGGTAGGTGAAATTACAGTGATATTCTTAGCACAATATGTTTTAATATTCCAGCTATTAAAACTCGCTTACATTCACAATTTCATATTTCCAATTCTTGTACTATTTTAGTAAAATACTTGCTCGCAAGTAATTATTTATAAATAATATTAACGATAACCCATTTACAAATATTATTAAATGTATTCTTTTTAATAGTTTCTAACTTCCTACCAACGTTCATTTAGCTAGTTGCGTATTGGAAGAAGACATTGAAATATGAATTTCAGCTGCGTTTTTTGAATAGCGCCTTTTCATAACACACTTATGTTTTATGTTTATGGTATCGGTTCAGCTAATATTAGAACAACTAATTCTATAATAATTTTACATAAAATACATTGATGAAATTTCGTCTAACTTCATAACAATATATGTAAATGGTCCTCTTTGTTTCAGAGCACTAATCCAAATTATATCTTTGCTCTATTTAAGACCCAGTACACGAATAATATTTACAGCTAACTCATACTCTCTGCCCAGGAAAGTTTACCCTGGTGACCTAATTTAATTTAATATTTGTGGGCTTAGTGCTAAGATAATGTGTCTGAGGAAAGAGCGAAATAATTATTCACCGTCTTCAAGAACCATCATTAAAGTATATAAGCTAACTTTAATGATACGACTTTATTATACCCCATAAGATAACGGAATGTGGTAGAAGTTTGTGGAAATGCGAAAATCTAGAGAACTCTAGTGGCTCGACGAACATAATAAGTAACAAAATGGTTGCGTGATGTGAGAAAAAAAATTCGTCCGGAATACATTTACGCTTTAAAGTAGTGTTAGATAGACGAAAATCCCCTTTCATTAAAATATTCCTGTTCTTGTTGACGTTTTTATCATAACGCCCTAATTATTCTTACGAAACATTTGATATATTAACAAAAACATACATACAGGTCGTCAAAAATAGGAACAAGTCTCAAAACTGTGCCCACGAGGTGCGCAGTAAATAGCCTCGTATTTACTCGGTCGCATTGAGACCGTTTCAGAGTGAATATCGATGAATATATATTTAAATGTGAATGTACACAGAGTTCGATCTAGCCGCGCGTAAAGTAGAGATGTTTCAAAACCTTATGAATCGCGAAATGTGCAAAAGGCGGGGCTATCTCCATTATTTTAATATGTAAGTCTATTGTTTAACAACCAGGAATGGACTAAGGTGTTCGGGCATCTATAAAGTCAATTGACGAACGTTCGCAATGTATTTTTCATTTATAGCTTAGTATTATTATAAATAATTAAAATAAGAGTTTTAAGGGAGAGAAGAGAGCTTAAGAGTTTTCTTTCTCACTAAAATTATCATACGGACGAGACCACTACCTTATAATTTAAATAATAAATATAAAGACATTTTAGTATGGTATGTAATTTGTATTTACAGAACAAATATTTTTAGTTATAAAATGTTTACTGCAATAGTTAGGTATAATAATTTCATAGCTCTAAAATTGGTTAAAAAATTATAAAGGTTGACAACCTAAGTCTTCATCATCGTCATGTGACGTATTCGAGAAATCGCTTTCAACACTATTGTTATCACCTACACGTATTATGACTTCATTGACTGCGTCGGTGAAATGTTCGCGGCTAATATATTATTCTTTCACTTTTTCTACATGTTCACAGACATTATTCCATGCATAAAGTGTGACATTTGACAGTTTCTCTTCTGTTAACTTCCCAACATCGTCCATTTTTAATATTGTGTTGCACACTGCTACGTCAATCTTAACGATTCCCCATATTTGTTTGATTGGACTCAATTCAGGGTGATACGGTGGTAATATCAATACAGTATGACCATGTGTGGCTAATAATCCATCCATTGTAGTAACACTATTTTGTGGTTTATTAAGTTTTATTTTTGCATAGAGTTCAGATTTAGTTTCTTTGTCTCCAAAAACAATGCGCCCTCTGAGCCAATTTTGCATATCTGCTTTCAGCCAGTTAGAAGTTAGATTGGGCTCTACCAGCACATTGTGATAAGATGCAGTATCGATTACTAAAACTGAATTTGGGTCCAAGGTAAGAATTAATTTTTCTCTCAGCTATTTAAAATAGCTTCTTTGGTTCATATCATCGTGGTAGACTCCACTTCTTGAACCAGATCTAAAAATTAGTGCGGCATTGGGAACAAATCCTTTTTTACTTCCACCATGGACAACAATTAGATGTTGTCCTTTGGCTATAGGTGATTTTAAACAATTATTTGTACCATCATCCCAAGATTTTGGTACAGTATGACTATTGTGGATATATGTTTCGTCACTATAAACAATATTTTACATACAAAAAATAAATATATAGATAAATAAATTGGTCGAAAAATTGTAATAATTAATAAGTAACAATATTTTTTCTTTTTGCTACAGTGTGAACATGAAATTATAAAATTTTAAACCTATATACCTTCTTGGTTACATTGCTTTCATTTCCTTAAAAATTCTGTGCGTTTTAATAGTATGTCTGATCTTTCACATAGTACTTCTCTATTATATTCCAGCGAAATCCCATTTTATGAATTATTTTTCTAAAACTGGACATTTTTCCAGTTAAATTCAAATTGTTTTTCTTAAGTTTCAAACAAGGTTTTTATACTTACTTGTCGCTTATAAATAGCTGCAAATCTATAAATTTCAATTCTGTTTATTTTTTCCTCAAACTGATCCAGGGTTGATCTAGGATTTTGCTTATTTATTTTCTTCCTAGGCGTCGAAAGATCACCAGATAGGCTAGCTTGATGTTCATGTATTATCCTTTTGACCGTACTTAACGAAACACCGGTAGCTTCCGCAATCCGGACCTACACCTGGTCTACCTTAATAGGATTTTTATATTCTTCTTCTTTTTTCATAAATTCATAAACGTTATAAACTATCTGCCGCCCTTGACTGTGCAACACTTTCTTGTTATTAGACCTATTACAAAATTAAAATAAAAAAAAGATTTGCTATTAATCCGGGCCTGATTTTAAGACAATAATAATGTAGTACTTATACTGTACATATACATAAATTTCACCAAATAATTCACTTACATGTTTTAGTTATGATGATTACATAATACTGTAGTAATGTAAAATCTTTAAAATGTATTTAAAATGCAACAAACAACTCATCATCATCATCATCAGGTCATCAGTCCTAAGACTGGTTGGACGCTAACCTCCAGCTTCTCCTATTTTGTGCTAACCTACGCATTTCGCTAATTGTGCTACAACCTATATCCCTTACTATTTGCGAGCAGTAGTCTAATCTAGGCCTACCTTTGCCTTTCTTCACTCCTATTTCTGCCTCCAAAATATCGCGGACTATTTCCCCATGTCTTAGCAAGTGGCCTACCATTCTATCTCCTCTCTTCTTTATGTTTCTCCACATACTTCTTTTCTCGCCGACTTTCTCCAATACTTCTTCGTTTCTAACCCTATCAGTCCACGGTATTTTCATCATTCTTCGGTAACACCACATCTCAAAAGCTTCTAATTTCTTCCTACTTGCTTCCCCTACCGTCCAGGTTTCGCAACCGTATAGCGCCGTGCTCTATACATACGCTTTCAAAAATCTCTTCCTTGTTTCTAAGTTTATTACCCCCGACCATAAAAGTGTTTTCTTTTTGTTAAAAGCTACTCGACCCTGCGCTATTCTTTGTTTTATATCCTTATCGCTTCTTCCATCCCAATTTATTTTACTTCCTAAATAAGTGAAGTATTTAACTTCCTCCAATCTTTCATTATTAATTTGTACTTTCGTTTTTGCTCTGCTCTCGCGCCCTCTGCACACTAACACTTTATTTTTGTTTTTATTCACCCCCATTCCGTATTCCTCTATCAGCACTGCCTCCATTTCGTTCAACGCTGATTCTAATTCCTCTTTACTAGATGCTAATACTGCTATATCATCCGCGAATCTCAGCATTTTTAGTTTCTGTCCCTGTACTTTAATCCCGAAATCCACTCTATCTTTTACCACATTAATCGCCTCTTCGATGTACAGATTAAAAATTAGTGGTGATAGCGTACATCCTTGTCTTACTCCTTTCCTGATACCTACTTCCCTTCTTTCCCCTTCTACTTCTATAACAGCAGTTTGCACTTTGTATAGATTGTGTACTACTCTCCTATCTCTATACTTCATTCCCGCGCTCTTTAGTATCTCGAAAATTTTTTCCCATCTTACATTATCAAAAGCTTTTTCTAAATCTACAAATCCTATATAAGCGTTCTTTCCTTTTTCTATTGTTTTCTCTACCATTACTCTTAGCGCCAGAATAGCTTCGCGAGTTCCCCTATTTCGCCTAAACCCGAATTGGTCTTCTCCTAGTATTTCCTCCGCTCTATTTTCTATCCTCTTCTGCACTATTCTGGTTAAGATTTTTGACGCGTGGGAAGTTAGGCTAATCGTTCTAAAGTTCTCGCATTTGTCGGCTCCTCTTTTTTTCGGTATAGTAACGATAATGTTCCTCTTATAATCCTCCGGCATCTCGCCCGCTTCGTATATGTATTTTACCAGTTCAAACATCCTATTTACTACTTTCTGTCCCGCACATTTCAAAATTTCCGCCTGAATTTTATCTACACCCGGCGCTTTATTGTTCTTTAGCCCCCTTAGTGCTATTTCAAATTCCTCCCTCAATATAGGTTTTCCTACATCTTCCCTATCGATACTAGATTCTTCCTCTAATACCTCTCCTAATTCCTGACCCTCGTATAAACTTCCTAAGTACTGTTCCATCTATCCGCTTTCTCCTCTCTTCCGATCAGTATGTCCCCCGATTGACTCCTAACGTTTCTACTTATTGGTCCTATATCCCTGAAGTTCCTCTTAATTATTTTGTAAGCTTCATCGGTCTTACCTACTTGGAGCTTATCTTCTACTTCTTTGCATTTATCTTCTATCCATTGTTCTTTCGCTTTTCTACACTTTCTAATGATTTCCCACTTTATTGACTTACAAGTTTTCAGTCCTTCCTCGTCTCGTCTGTTTTTGTAGCCTCGTCTCTTTTGTATTAAGTTTAAGATTTCGTCCGTTATCCAGGGCTTCCTAGCTTCCCTTCTCTCGTGTCCTAAAATATCCGTGGCCGTGGAATCTAGACTATTCTTGATACCCTCCCACTCAGTTTCTGCGTTCTTGATTTCGTCATTACTCGCTTTATTTATTAATTGATCTGTTTTCTCCTGGAACTTATCTTTCATATTCTGATCCCTCAATATATCTACATTTATACGATTCTTATCCTTCCGGGTTTTCAGATTTTTGAACTTTAATCTAGCTTTCATGACTACCAAGTTGTGGTCGCTGTCTACATCTGCTCCTGGATAACTCTTACAGTCTTTTACTTGATTTCTAAATCTCTTCCTAACCAGAATGTAGTTTATCTGATACCTGTCTATCCCTCCTGGCATTTTCCAGGTGTACCGCCTCCTAACGTGATTCTTGAACAATGTATTCGCGACTACCATCTTGTGCTTCTCACAGAATTCTATCAGTCTACTTCCTCTCTCGCTTCTGTTTCCTAATCCATAAGGACCTACAAATTCTCCTTATTTCCCCTCACCTACGACTGCGTTAAAATCTCCCACTATTATTAAATTTTCATGACCCTTCACAAATCCTATTACCTGCTCTATGTCCAAATAAACGGTTTCTAACTCTTCCTCACTATGGCTAGAAGTAGGCATGTATACTTGCACTATTACTGTTTTCACTGGTTTCGAATCTAACCTAACCATCATTACTCGCTGTATTGTAGGTAGCTATCTACACACTGTCCTGCGTTCTTCCGCATAACGATTCCTACTCCCGCGTTTCCATTTACCGATCCTGTGTGTATTACCCTATAGTCACCGCTCCAAAAATCTCCTACTTCCGGCCAGCGCATCTCACTTATACCTACTATATCTAATCCTAACCTATCCATCTCTATCTTCAGATTCTCTAACTTCCCTGCCTGTCTCATGCTTCTGACAAACAACTCAAAATAAAATAAAACGTAATTGGATCAGATATCTGTTTACAGCGAGAGCTTGAGGTAAACTGTGGTCAGTGTGGTGACAACACGGCTAATGGTTTTAGAACGTAGAATCGAGGGATCGACCGTAATGATGTTTCTGCGCATATGAAGGTCAAAGCTCATAAGGTTTTGAAATATGTCTACATCCTTTTCTCTCCAAATGCTGCCTCAGTCTTTCCTTTACGTATACATAGATAATCTCACACTTTTTCACACACACTTCTCATTATTAATGACCTGTACATACAATTGCGTACTAATTAAATTTCAGTATTTGCTCACATACGCGGTTTTTAATAAATAACTACATAACGCTAAGTTCAAATATTATGCAAAGAAACTAGAAGGCTTTGAAAATGAAGTGCGATTTCAAGCAATGAGATAAGTGATTTAGAACCACATAAAATCATTTATTAATACAACATAGTTCTCTTATTTAAGATATCGTTAACAAAAATCATTAACTGTTCTTGACATTTATTAAAAATAACACCAATTTGAAGAATTGTAAACAGTAGCTAAATATTAAATTTCTATGTGCAATATAAGCCTGTGACAGTGGACATAAAATAAATGTGACAGTATATATTTAGATTATACACTAATACTTATATTTGCCAAACTCATCAATGTTTATAAAACGTCTTTCTGTATAAATCTTCTGTTTTAAATATCTCAAAAAAAAATATCCACCTCAAGTTTGGGGGAATATTTACAATCAGATAAACCTTTTCATTTTCAATTAAAGGAAGACGGCAATGTATAAATATTTCACGCACAAGAATAATTTTAAGTGAGTTTGTTTAAAATTAAATTGGTTACGATACTCGAGAATGAAATGGGGATTTTAGGAGGACCATCTAAAGTGCCGCGAATATACAGTTCTATTACGTTGTTGATATTTACTTAACACGTATTATTAATTATAGTATAGAAATTAGGACAAGGTGGAAACTCGGGGGAACCTTCCAAAAACAACAGATTGCGTCAGACATGATTGATATTAGAATCATGACGTATATTACAATATACGTCAAAAATTTTAGACCAAATAACTGACTAGATTGTTTAACCAAATATACATTTTTTTAAATTCTAACAATATTTTATTATCTTTTCAAACCAGTGTTAGAAAACATTATTGAATAAGTATGACACTTGCTTAAGTTACTGATGTATTATTATCTGCTCAAAATAAAAAAAGTTAGTGTGATTAGTGTGTTACTTAACATCTTGGAAGCCTTTGATACTATAAATTATTAACTAATTTCTAAATTTGTGATTTGACAGTAATTCGATGGCGCGAATAAAATTATATTTTGCTACCAGATGACAACTATAAAATAAATTGTCAGACGGAGTTAACTTAGAAGCTGGCTTTCCTCAGGGATCTATCATTGGGTCCCCATTATTTATATTATATACATTTGATACTTCCTACGGTTTTAGATCTTTTAAAATTCAACCACATGCAGACGACTCACAAATTTATTTTAGCATATTTACTGAGGATACTGGACAGACGTCTTATATGGGAAAAACATGTATCCACCAAACGTAAACAACTAGGTCTTAAACTAAGCCATATGTATTGGGTCATGGACTGTAAATCTAAATTATCATTGGACAACAAGTTATTACTATACAAGATCATTCTTAAGCTCGTTTGGACTTAATTCGGCCGTAGGGTATCGGTAGTATCTCCAACATTAACATCCTGCAACGGTTCCAAAACAAACTATTGCGTCCCATCGTCGACGCACCTTATTACATCCTCAATGAAGTAGTATGACATCCCTCTGGAATTCATCAAGGAAGACATGCAACAGTTCAGTGAAAGAGTATCCTAATATTCACCTAATGTGTTATATATGTGTGTGATATCAGTGAGGTGCGTAGGCTAAAACATCTGCTGCCACTCAACGTGACTACAAGATTCAGATAGGTTTAAACTTAAGATGAATTATCTAACTAAAGTCTAAATTTAAGATTAATTTTTAAAGAGATTATTCACTGGAGTGACACTATAGATGACATTACACTTTAGTCACAAAATATGCTTATTGCATATTTTGTGACTAAAATATGCAATAAGCATATTTTGGCCCCACTGGGCCGATTGCATATCTTTCTAGGAGTTAAAAAGAAGGATACGGTCACAGCAGAGAACAGCATCAATATTGATTTTTAAAGTTACTATATAACAAATGCCAAAGACGTAATATAGACATGAATGAAGGTAAATCTTAAATTATAATATTTGTCACAAAAGCAAAAGTTAATTTCATTAAAAACTTTACTTCAATTTTAATTAATAATAAACCTTTACCTCATGTGTCATAACATAACAATTTTTGACTAATTAGAGATAACTATTTTATTTTAAAAAATTTTACTGCTCCATGAAAGTTGTATATTCAAGTATATTTACATTAAATCGTTAATAAAGAAAATGCGAAAAAATCCTTGTTCTGTCTATGCTTAGATATTATGACTTTATTTATGGTGTTCTGCCTTAATTCGATTTATAAAAAAACTTCAGAAAGTCAGAACTTCTGAAACCCTTACTTCATTCATACAATTCATATAATTTTTGTATTCATTACCTTTTTAGTTCACGTAAATTTGGTGATGAAATATAAAAAATAAATGATTTTAAATTGTTAAAACTGACAACAGAAGATTATTTCACTTTCATATATTTGTTCACAAATTACTAAAGATTAATATTGATTGTTCGTTGACTACCTTAAAGGTTTCATATACATAATCTTAATATTGGATAGGATGATTCGTTTATTATTTCGCATCATTTAACACCCATATTTTAGAGAAGTTTTACGTGTAATGTATTAAAAAGTATTTAAAATCTAATGATTAATTCTAAACATATTTTATTCGAATTCCTTTAAGAAAATCTCTAATTATCAATTATTGCCTGACTACTTTTATTGACGTAATTTTATATTAAGTAAAGACGTATTGTATATATAAACGTATTGTATTTACGTATTAATATAATTGAATTTTCCTTGGGAACCAAAACAAAAATTGTATTTATAAAACCAACTTTTCAAAAAGCACTGTGTATCTGCAATTATAAAACCATTAACTTACGCAGTCCTTTCAACTTCCCTTACAAAGGTATGTTGGACAGACCAGACGATCTATTCAAAACAGGTTCAAAGAGCACATGGTGCATCTCAAATATGGTAGAACAGATCAGTCCAGTGTTGCCTAACATGCCTTCGAGAACAACCATAAGATAGTTATCAGCAACTTAAGATTAATTAGGAATGTAACAAATACTAGACAGCTAGATGGTTTTAAAAGTTCAGAAATTGAAAAGTGTAAAAATAGTATGAATAATGATAGAGGGCCTATTCCATATGGCCCAATTTATTGGTTAGTCACTCACTGCCCACTGTCGAGTGTAATGTATAGTGTTTTGGTGTTTTGTGGAAAACTAAGTCAGTGTCTTGAGTATATTTGTTTAAATTAGCTATATCGTACTGTTACAATAACACTTCAAATTAATACTAAAGCTTAATTTAGTGTGAAAATAAAACCATAATTAACCTTCGAGAATGGACTTTAGTGACCCCTCTGCTTTTCGTAACAGCCATTACTAATAGTGTTAATACAAGCTTTGGGTTTTTGCTACACTTTTACGCCAAAAACAAGTCGAAATTAATGACTCTTCCCCGTTCTACACTTACTTCAAGTTATCGACAATATTCCTCGTGACAAATGATTGATCGCGTCTAAGTAATGCAGTGAAGTATATTAATCTCTTATTATCGGAAGCCGAACGGGAGGCGGAAAATTGTTTTAATTAAACTGGCAATAACAGTTAGGGAATCTCAGATGAAAATCCCAAAATTAATTTCAAATTTAGATACTAACGTAGACAAAATCAAGACAAGGTTTAATCACAGGGAATAACCCAATAAGCACATCGAACAGATAAGTTCATAATTAATCTTAAGAAAATTATGGAAACTGAGAATCTGGCAGGTTTAACGTTTATGAAATGATTTGATTTTCTAACTTGGAGTTGGTGAACACAGCTGTTATCTATTAAAAAAGATGCATTGCCAATTATTGAAACTAATATTAAAGCAAAATATAAGAGTCATATATTCATATGTGTTACTACGAAAGTTTGTATTTTTAATTCGAAAATACATAAAATTAGTTTCGTCGCTTTAATACATAACTAATATAAATTTTGAATATTTATTATACAGTGAGCTTGTAAATGTTGAAACAAATTCACTAAAACCTTTACCTAGCAAGTAACAAAAGAATGTTCGGACTGTAGATTTTGTTTTCTAGATATGCATTTTTTAGTATACGTATAATTCTTTTGACATTGTTAATAATAGAGTTTCGATATCAATTATAGATTTTTTAATAACAACAGTAAGAAGGGAGCAGAGGGAGGGCAAGAGGAATTGGAACAGGAAGAGGAAGAAGCAGAGGAAAAAGAAAAGGAAGAGGGAGGGGAAGAGAGAGAGAGGAAGAGGGAGAGGAAGAGGCAGAAGGATGGGGGAGGAAGATGGACAGGTGACTACTAATTAACGGTTTGAATTTTACTAAAAGCAAAACAGACAAGAAGTTAATTAAGATATGTGACATAAAAATTAAGTAGAATATAGTAGTACAGTAATAAAATATTGTGGACTCTTATTGTAGTTATAGTGTACT
The DNA here is from genome assembly GCA_037954035.1 of Rosalia funebris. Classification (NCBI taxonomy): domain Eukaryota; kingdom Metazoa; phylum Arthropoda; class Insecta; order Coleoptera; family Cerambycidae; genus Rosalia; species Rosalia funebris. The sequence goes on from JAZFAV010000021.1 coordinate 620,224, forward strand.
CTCATCTGTGTACACAATTATTTTGTTCTCATATTATATTATCATATCATCTTTCTATTCTTATACAATAAATCTTTAATTTTAAAAGTATCATAGGATCCGATAGATGTGAACACGGCGATCGCTTTAAAATTGAATTCAAATCCGTTCTAGATTCTACCCTTCTTCAGTCCTACGCCATTCCCTAATCTCCCAATTTTACATTAAATGTTTGATTAATGGAAATTAAAATCAGAGTTAAATCCCATTACAAATTGAATCGAACTGTTTCATGAAAAAATATTAGGACACATTTATAACACGTTACTAAAATACTCAACTCTGAAAAGATAAATTGCTGATAAAATTGAGTTTCTGTTGATTAATTTAGATAATTAAAGTGTCAATGGCGAATGTTAAGTTCTATGTATTATTTATTATGAAAAAGCGGCTGTAAAATTCGACGAAATTCATATCGACGTATTACTTTTGAAATTTTAAAATTTAGATAAAAATAATTAAAATATTTGTAGAAATTAAATTTTATAATCCTCAAAGTTTTGACGTACTTTTCTAAATTTTTCCAATTTTTAGCTTCTCATAATGTTAGCTACTTCAGAAGAGTAGAATGGGAAGAGAGCAATCATCTCTACTTCCTTAAAATTATTATTATGTCTACCATGTTGATTCAAATACTTAGCTACTACCAAGTTAGCTTGTCATATAAATATTTTGGCTCTTCGGTTTTCTCTAATTCGAACCTTTCTTTACTATTCCATAACATATTCTCATGGTGTGTTTCTCATGAACTTTCTCATATTTCTTCATTCGCTAAGGAAATACTTCCAAAGTTTACTGATTTTAATTGATAGTGTTCTTTGGATGAACGAGATTTAATGCAAAATCGATTCCTTTAAAAAATTTATAAAATGTGGTTTATTAAATGTGGTAGAATAAATTCTATTAGTTTCTAGTGTACTGCATGGAGTAACGTAGATAATAAAAAACCACCATTGTTTTGAATTGGTGTTAGATACACTGACTTAACAAACTCTGACAGTACTTTGGGGTAGAACTCCAAATATATGAACAATATTTGTTGATATGTATTGCAAGTATCCTACGCAGATTGATGTTTAAAACATTTTTCATCATATTATAAGAAGCCATTGCGTCTAGTTGTATCTCAATATTCTCAGATAGTTTTCTTCAATCATTCTCTAAATTAAATTTATAACTTACCTAAATATAAACTTATTAAACCTAATTATAAATAATATTTGCTCTTTGTAATATGGGACATCTCCACATTTTAGAATACATGCCTAAATCTGCTTTGATGGCAGATTACTAGCATAAGGCCAATGGACTGCCTGCTAGATCATTACTTAGCTAGAAATAGTATAAGTCAAACCCATTGCTTTATTCACCAGCGTCCAGTAGTCATAAATTTTGTTAACCTTTCCTTTCCAATTTTTTTTCTTATTCATTAACAATGCTGTCTTAGTTGCGTTGATAAGTTGGTAAGGTTTGTTAATAATTATTAACAAACTTGTCATTAACACATATAACGTAGTAATATTTCATCGTATTTAAATTAATAGTTTATATTATGTTTCTATTGCCAATATGTTTCTTTAATAAAATAGTTTTCAGAATGTTATTACTTTTATTTAAATATATTAGTTGCTAAATTATGCCTGGCCAAACTATCATGAGCCTGGGCTCATACATGAAAATACCGAGAGGAAACTCTGATATTAGAAACGTATTGAGTGTTAACAAAATAACAGAGACTATCAAAGAAAATCGAAAATAATGGTGCAAGCATGTTCGGAGAATAATCCAATACATAACCTCGCATTTTCTTATAAACCACAAAGTAAAAGAAGTGTCTGCCATTCTAAAAAACTATGGACACATAAATTACAATATGCTAGAAATCGTAACAGTAAAAAACCACCTAAAGTAAAATGAATATGATCGTGATATTTGTGGCTACTCCCTGTAAATTCTTTTCGTTTCTCTTCTATTCTAATTTAATGGCCCGCTTCGTTTTAATCATCAGATATACTCTTTTCAAACTTTTATTTGCGCCTGTAATTAAATACGACGACGGCCGTCAATTCCATTCACTCCCAGACATAACGGCTTTGATACCGCTCGCAATAATGGTTCTAAAAGACGAATCTCATTTACGCTCCCCTTTTAATAATAATTCGTGAAATATCCCAGACGAGAGCTGCAGGATACCCGTAAAACTACTACTTACACTTCTGTCGTGGTAATTACTGACGGTATTGTGGAAGAAAAGTCCGGCGATCAGGGCCGCGATGTTGGCTGTGTAGCTGGCGACGAAAATCACGGAGAAACCACCCCAGACGTTGATTAAAAACTTGTTCGGCCAACTCTTGGGAGCTTTAAAGGCAACAAGGTGGCCGCACAACAGTCCCCACATCACCCAGAGCGCGGAACTCATGCTGAAGTTCTTCGATCTCTGCCGGCCCCAGGGATTCAGTCCGAAGGGGCTCAACCATTCGTAGATGGCCACTGCTATGGCTGTTATGTTCAGACCTAGAAATAAGATAATATACACAATAAAATATGTACTCCATTGTATACACTGTAAGCGGCAAGCTAGTAAACGTATCTTTGGGTATTTATTTTATTTTTATCGTCTAAAAGGATAAGTGACAATTGTAATACAAGCTATAAAGTTTCTGCCCAACATGAACTATTAATGATTATACAAAGAGAACTTATTGTTCTTTGAAGATTATGACTGAAATGTCTAGAATTACTAGGACAAAATTTAGATTCGAAGGGCTGACTACGATATTTGGCTGATTCAAGGCGATCGAGTTTTCGTTTAGTACTACATCTGAACTTCTCTAAGTGCATTGTTTCGCATTACAACTTGTCTGTACTTAGGTAATTAAGATAATTGACAATAGTATATAATTAGTAACTTGTATAAAAATAATAAGTTGATTCATAATTATCAGGCGTTTATATTGGCGCATATTTTCTTTGTAAAAATTGGCATTTCGTCTACGTATTTTTTTTTATAAAAATGTCCTTCTATGACTTGTTGATAAAAGTGAGTGTCGAAAGTCATACTCATATTCCTCATGTTATGCTTTACCACTTCGAGAAAGGATGGAAGGCAGCACAGTTATTTCGCGATCTCAACGAACTCTTTGGTGAAAGGACAATCAAAGAGTCGATGCCGGGAATGGTTATCCCGCTTCAAATTAGGTGATATCAGCTTGGAGGACAAGCCAGGAAGAGGCCGACCATCGGATTTCGATAAGCAGATACTTCTGGCAGCCGTGGAATTGGACGAATGCATGACAACTCGAATGCTGGCCCAGGACTTCAATGTCGGCCAATCCACTATCGCCCCTCGTCTCAAAAATCTCGGAAAGGTATGGAAATTAGCTGAATGAATCCCTAACGAACTCTCCGACATCAACAACGCCGATCGCGTTCGAATTTTCACCGAATTGCTGCAGCGAGACCAACAAATGCGGTTCTTAAAGAATCTCATCACTGGATACGAATCATGGATACTCTTCAAAAACGTCAAAAGGAAGAAGGTTTGCGTTTCGCTAGGTAAAGTATCAAAAGGAATACAAAAATATATCCACTGTAATAAGGTAATGTGATGTGTATGGTGGGACATAATGGAATCATCCATTGGGAGGTCATTCTAAATAGCATTTGTTATTGGTGGAATGAATATGAGGAATGTCAACAGTGGCGAATTCCGGACAAAAACGGCAAGCGGCAATTCAGTATCAACCGTGACGTCTGTTTGGCTCAACTCGACTATTTGGATACTCGAGAAAAGTATGAAGTGAAATATAATAGTAATATTTTCAATTATCTGCTGCCAGACACTTATGAAATGTAAAAAACTATTAGTACAGTTTTGTTGGGCATATCTAGTTTAATGAACTCTTCAATATAATTTGAATTTGGCTCGGTAAAATAACTATACTAGAATAGAAATATGACGGAGTTGTTAATAGCTAAGAATATTGACAAAATTTAATAGTTGGGTTAAGTAATCATCGCGTTGGTGATTTGAAGAAATATAATATCATCTGGACAGTTATGAATTTTAATAGAACGTCGATGCATGGTTAACACCCAGCTACCAAATTAATGCTATACACTGAACTCACAAGGGTAAACTTCGACACAAATAATGAAGAATGTTTGATAAAAGTAGTTATCAAATTTTTGTGAAATTTTGAGATATCTCATTTAATTTAATCAAGTTGTTAAAAATAGACTAAAGGGAATAAACATGTGAAAATAAACATGTAATCTAGACTATTAGTGACAAAATGAAAATTAGATATTAGCAGAAGAATCATACCATCGATTAACACTAACCTTACAAAGAAAGGGGTCTAATGAGAAGTCGAGCTGCAGTTGAGAAGCTCAGTTTATCTAATACGATATAGCGAGATACAAAAGATATTGGTCAAAGATGATTGTTGATATCAAAATAACTAGCGTAGCAGTATCGTCTGTAAGCAGTTGGCATTATGGTGTTCACAACATAGTGCATAATTTACATGAATCAAGCTTATTTTCTAGCTAGTGTGCTAGATAATGAAATTTGGTGACATAGTCAGTGTTTATGTTTGAACAATTTTCAAAACATTTTATAAACACAGTAATAGTAAAGGATATTATGCGTGTCGTCTTAAAAATGTTGTTGATATTTGGTGAAACTGGCGCTGTGACTCATAATTATGTTGCCGGTAGACCAAATCTTCTTACGTTAAAATGTCATTAACAACGTATTTTGGACGGATGATTGATCTAAAAGAAATATTTTTTCTGGTAGAAAAACTACCATTTTTACTGCAGAACTAGTTTTTTTCCAAACATAAAAACACAATTTTTCTTTTATTATTTCAGCCGATGTATGAAACAAGAGATTATATATTGATTGAAGATTGAAGACTATTATGAAATATGGCGAGCAATCGTGAATAACTTCGATATATGATCCATATAAGATGCAATCATATCAAGCACTTGTACCGGCAAATCGCTTCAGATATTAAAAACACCTGGAAATAATTTCCATGATTCAAAATAAAGTATTTTTGATGGATGTTCAATAACACTTTATGTTTAGGGATAGCAGTTACTATAACGACTGGCTGAATTAAAACAATAATTATAATTAAACAACTATAGCACCTTTAGATTAACGATGGACCGACTAGTCAATCTAGAATTACTATAACATCGAACTTATACGACGGACGAACTCTCGACGGACTCAACTTACAACGTTAGGAAGAAAATTGTGAGAAACTACAGATATATGGAAATTATAACAGCGTTCCAGAACATTTCTGTGATGTACTTCTTTCTCTATTTAATTTATGTTCTCAAAAATATTCTTAATGATATTACTTAAATATTACTTTTTTCGCACAAATATTACTTTTTTCGTAATGTAATCGTGTAAAAAAACATTTTTTCTAGCGTTTATTTTTGTTTCTCGACCTAGAAATAAAAAAAAATGTTTAAACAATTTTGTGTGTGTCGTTGTTGTTGTTGTAATCGGCATTAAAATTCTTGTTAGCACGATAATTCAACTAAATCGTATCGGATCGATCGAGATTTGACTGATTTTGATCGAGGACGTCTCCCAGACGACACCTATTGATTTTGAGGTGGATATAACACACTCTACCATGTTGATGGGTCATGAGAAAGCACAATGGTGGACTATTTCAGGAATTTTTATTGTTAGCACGATTAACTCAATTAAATCGGTCGGATCGATCGAATTTCGACTGATTTTGATTAGGGACGCCTACCAGACGACATCTATTGATTTTAAGGTGGATATGACACACCCCACCCTGTCCGTGGATCATGAAAAAGCACGATGGTGGACTATTTGAAAAAAGTTAAACTGTCGCATAAAACACATATTCTGCATTTACATATGTGTTTGTTTATTTTTTCTCGGCCACTCAGTTTCGAGATATAGATTCTCTACGTCCAGAAAAGTCCGTTTTAAGGTTTTAAAACTTTATTTTTTTTGTTTCATTTTGAATGAAATTTTTAAGAAATATCTTTAACTCCTGAACGATAAAATAATATCTTGCTCATACCAAGTCTTGCAAGAGACTATTTTATTATTCGAGATATTAATTAATGAGGAAACATTTTTTATGCTCGGAGTTGTATATAATCAAGTCAGAATCGATATCATGCATGCATATTTAAAATCATTCATAAATACAATTATTGACATTGAATTGCATTAATAATATCACTCAAGAGAGCTGTGTTATGAAAGCCAGAAAAAATTTAAATATATTATTGCGAGAATTAAATCGGATTAAAACATCCCGAATATGAATTGTAAAACTAATTGAACGAACATTGGAGTTTGGAATTCACATAAATTTCATTGCTGGGAAATGCGGAAAAATTAAAAACAAGCGAAATATACGGTAGATGTAATTACTTGTGAAAATGGCAATCCATAACTCGGGGGAGAAGGGCAGCAGGAAGGCCATCAGCGGTATTTCGGACTTCTGTTGTGGCGATGCTAAAAACGACACCCCGCTGAAGAAATACGGCGCGCTGAAGTCTATAACGTCGCTGCGGGCGCTGGAGACGCTCAGAGCTGCGAAGGACATGTGAGCGGCACCAGACACTAAATCTCCCACAATCCCGTTCCACTTAACGTCCACTTCATCGGTATCGACCTCCTTCTCGCGTTCCGTTTTTATTAGTTCGTCCTTAAATCTGCAAAAGTAGCAAATAAAAGAGGAATTAATCACCTAACTTTTATTTACGTGCCAGGAAGCGATTTACAGAGTGGTCAAAATTCAAGGAATCGATATATAAGTTATTTTAAATAATTTGAAGTAAATTTAGGGTGTAATTTCATTTCATATATTCAATATTAACAAGGACTATTTTAATTTGTTGCTCCCCCTCTGGATATTTTTAGGACATTTTGTAGAAAATATAAAAAGACACACGTATTTTATATTTGCTCGATTTGAATGAATTTTTTAATTTTATATAGGTTCACTCCATCGATTTAAATAAAACAAACGGCAAAATACTTTAAAAAGGATACACACAATGGTAGTCAGTATATTTCATCGTTGACCTTTAAGGTGGACCCTACCTCATTTACCTCACCTTTCTCACTTTACTGCTAAACATTTAATATATTTAAACAAGCGATGACCATTTTATAGAAAAGTAAAAAGTAAGAATTACATATTTTCATTTAAATAACTAGTGTCAATTATTTCTTGTCGTATTGTGTTAATTAAAATAAGCGTTTAATTAAGTCTCCACCTCAAAAATCTAAATTGTGTAAGATTTGATTATGGGATCTCTCAGATGGATTGCGTCCGAATATGTTTGGATTCATACTGCACTCGATGGAAGGTTAAATGACGTTCTTGAATATATGTATTTCAAGTAGCTTCTGCTATTGTAATATCAATTTAAATAACTGAATAATTCGATCGAATTTAACTTTTGTTCATTAGAAAAATAACTTTTATTTATTGAAAAAGATCTTTGATGACAAACACTTTATACAAAACAAGAAAAAAAAACAGGAGACTACTTTTCCACGAACACCGAAAGATTATACGTTTTTCAACTTGAGTTTCGTTAAGCAAGTTGGCCTCATCGGGAGATAGTTAAAACTGTTTTTAATTTTTAATTATCTCCCGATGATTATAACTTGGTCGTAGTAATGCGCTTTGAGAAACGTATAATCTTTCGATACTGTTAGAAAACTGATCTCCTGTTTTTGTTGTTGCATCGAAGGTTCCATCCCTATCCTAGGACAAAATAAGAAAGTAAATATACTTACCTATATTTTAGAAAGTTTTTTCCTACATCCCTCCTATTCCTAAAGTGTTTTAATGTCGCAGTTCTGGAACCAAAAAGTCCGTCTGCCACAATATATAATCTAAAATCGAATTCTAATTCTTGAGCAATATTTTCTAATAGATCCATAGATAGACCGTAGCAACAGTTTGTGCGATATTTGAACTTATGGAAAGGAAAAAAACGATCCTCATCGTCGTTATAGTCGTTCGCGAACTGTTTGTACTCTGAATACTGGTTCTCGTCTTCTTGTTCATCCTCTTCTTCTTCAAGGCGCTGCATTTCATTGAACACAAGAGTTAGGTTGTCCTTATCCGAGGTAAGAACGCGGTGACATGGAAGACCTGAAGAGGGAAAGAAATAAAACAATTTTACATGTTGCAGGTTATATTACATAAGTCACTTATGATAACTAGTGGAGCAATGGAATCTGCTTTATAATATTAATTTTGTTTGACACTTCTAGTTTTCAATAAAATAAAATCACATGAGATATATTTCATTTAAGAGGTGGTATAAACAATTATCTGAGTTACTTTATAACTGTCAATATTTCCTATAAAACACAAGGGCAGTTTTGAAATTTACCAATTTTATGTATACATATTTTACATTGTTGTCTTTAGGTGCAATATTATTGCTTAGTATTTCATTGTATAGTAAAAATACGCTGTGAAATTATTTAAAGATTAATCAACATTCTACTGGTTCTACAAAGTCTCAGATTTATATAAAAAGATACAAATATAAAGGCACCATGGATATAATAAACATTACTAAAGCCTATTTGACTCATGTTTCGTCGAACAGAATTAGCATAATTTGGAAATTCTATTAACATCGTTATATCCTGGATAATACACATTTTGTCAAGTAAATTTGCATTCTTACGAGTTAAGTACTATTCTAGATTGTAACCCATTTTCAGCATTTCCATAATTTTTTTTCACGCACAAAAATGAATGTCCACAGCTTGAAGTTTCAGGTTGGAATTCACCAACTTAGTGGAGAATTACACCAATATTTCAATGTATTTTATTATTCATCTTCTGAATGTTTTCCATTTCAATGGAGAAATTTTGGCACTTCATTTCGAGGATAAGCATGTTTATCCCCATCTCTATGCGTAACCTTCTCGTGCATAGCCTGAAAATTTAGAGACAGGTCTTCAATTTATGTGTATGTATCACCTTTTAACTGATTTTAAATTAACTGATGATATAATTATATACGTTGAAACTGATTACATGGCGTTTCCTATGAAAAATTGGTTGCAGAATTTTATAAAACCTGTACCCACACAGGGGAGTTGAAGTTTTTGAAGGTTGTCTCTCTATAATCACGACGACACTGAAAAATTGAATAGTCTTGACTTATTTCCTGCAGATCTTGATAATGTGTTACGAGAATATTTAGAACATACTACACTGTTCAAATTAACCTCCAACGAACTTATACTAGTTTTTCTTTCAAACACGCCTTAAATATTGTTGGATATGCAGAATGAAATGGTGATGAAGTGATTTGAATTATAAAAAGTTGCCATACTCAACAAAGAAAAATCCAAAACCGGAGACCAGATCACCGAAATACTACACGTTACTCGACTCACATTTCTCCAACCAAATTATTAGAGATGATTAAAACTAAGATTTGATTATCTCCTGATTATGTCAACTTGTTTGATGGAATTTGTAGTTTTTCGGTTCTCATTGAAAACTGATCTGATACTTTTGTTGATGCATCCAAATTGGAGCGCCAATTCTAGCTTTTGATTATTATGGTAAATAATGATTTTCCATTATTTATTTTCACTCTTCAGTTGATAGAATAGTACCAACAATAGATAGTATTGTAAATATTCATATCATAACATTATAAAACTCAGTAAGTGTATTCGATGTACACATAAATTTATGATAATAATGTCTAATATTAAGTTATCATTAAATAACTACTTTGAACATGAATGCAGTTTATTTTTATCAGTAGTATATAAAGCGTATTCAAATTCCTTTACCCTCCTTTTAACTTTAGATCTGAGAGAAAAAAAACAAAAGTTGGCATACATACATTTTACATTAGCATACATATTACAATATAAAATGATGCTTTAGTTAATAAATAGTGATGGAATTAGTAAAACGACATAGTGGCATCATTTTGAAAATAAATTTTAAATGGTAACAGAACTCAACACAACAACACCGCATTTAGAAGTTACTTCAAATATCTACCCAAATGGCTAAAAGATTAAATTTAATATTGGCATACCATCAAAGTTTTTAATATGTACCTTCATGTAATGACAGTGTAAATAATAAGTAAGTATGTACAAAGTTACTTAGACAGTTTTATATACACCAATTTTGTTGTGTGTTTACATTAAATATGAATTCTAAGTTAATGAAAAACATCACCTTTTATTCACAAATAACAAACTGATGAAAGTACATATTGCAATCCTACAATACATATACAACCAGTTCTTTTTTCATCCTGAGTACCACCTGTTTTCTGAAACATTTGCAGCATCTATCGTGAGTATGGTTCGGAGACAGGGTGATCGGGATATACTCATTGAACATTTTTTCAGCTACATGCAGATCTTTCCAGTCTTGCAATAATCAGAATAGCCTTAACTTTTTGTTCTAAAACATCTGGCATGTTATTATAATGAGTTAACAGCATGCTAAAGCAAACTTTTAAGTGGAAACACAAAATACAATTATTATATGTACGTAAAAACATTTAAGTGATTTTTTTGCGCATTTTCTATCAGAAAAAGCCTAACACTTAGTTTTAACACACGGAGGTACTGCTTAAAGAGCTTGACGGTATGGTAATATTAAGTTTGATGGATCCATTTAAAAGTCAAAAAACAGCAGATAAAACAACTTTCGATATTTGAAGCAGCTTCCGAATAAAATTCTGCTAGTGTACTATTGGAATTTGAGAACTATCTTCAAAATGGTGCCCCAACGTCGTCTTTGATGATTGTATAACTTATTAACTAAAACCTTATTTTTACATATTGATATATGTATGCCAATTTTCGTTCTTTCAGGTTTTTTAGTTTTAAAATTAAAGGACAGCGGGAAAGGACTTTCGACACACATATAAACTATCTTAAAACATAAACTTTCCCGAAGATAATTATATTTTACAGTAATGAAATATGTATAATAAATATGGACATTTCACATCCTTATTATGTTAAAACACATTGGATTAATATTCCATATTATGCAGCAGCCACAACAATAATATGTTTATAGTTTTAAAGGCGGTTTTATAGTTCAGTAAGTAATTAAAAATATACCATTTAAAACCTTTATGTTAGAATTTTTCATGCACTAGGCCATTTCTAAAGCCGTTAATGAAATGAATAAGTTACTAATTGTAGCAAATAGGTAATAAATAAATATAGATCGCATAACTTCATCGTGCACTACCCCTACTGTATAATAAATCAAAAGCCATTGTTATGACATCAACCACCCGATGTAATTACATACTTAATTTAATTTAATTAATTATTCGTTTTACCGAGTTTGTTATACAAATAAATTTCGGTTCAGAATCCATACAATACGCAATAAGAAAATTATGGAATTCGCCCCTTAACTTCTTTTAAGGGTTTCGTAATATAATGTTATAACTTCCCTTTCGTTGAGCTTTTGTAACCTTGCACATTCCATTTTCCCGTTTTTGATAAAAGTGTTGTCGAAAGTTTATTATAGCTGTCAGTTCGTTCCTTATATCGTTACATTTCATCGAAATTGCGGTCGCCTGCGAAAGTGTTCAATTGTAGGGCAAATGTATAAATCGAGTTTAGTAAAAACGAGTCTTAGATATAATAATATAATATAATAAAAATTTATTTATTTAATTTAACATCAATCTCACAATTACATGATTATATATAGATGTTATGAATATTTCGAGTAATACTACTATTTCTAAATATATATAAGAATTGGATGCAAATAAATAAATAAGATGATCCCGGAAAGAATCACTAAGACACTTGTACGGGTACAAAAAAAAAGAGTATAAATACAACCAAATCATAAATATAAATCAAGAATGCCACATTACTGAATACAAAATAACATAATATAATAACAACACAACATAAGGGAGCTGGATGTATTCTAATGTAGTGTCACCCATAGATTAATTTTAGTATTTGACTGTTTCTATCTTAATATTTAATTAATATAGGTATATGATTTAGATATTAGTTAAATAAGTATACATGCACAAAAACAACATGAACATACATATATAAATATAGATAAAATATAAATAAATGTATACATAAAATATAACTAAATGTACAAATAAAATTATAAATAAATTAGTAAGTAGTAAAATCAACCGAAAGGTACATATGAATTATTATTTTTTTATTTAAAATTTTTATTATACTTTATTTTATTTAATTAACGACAACAAAAATATTCATGAGTAATTTAAATCTTGAGGAAGTGAGTCATTTTATTTTACTGTGTATATAGAATTGACTTAATAATTACATGTAATTGTTTTGATCAACTAAAACGTGGAACATAAATCAGTATTATTAATGTTCCACATTTCACTTAATACAATACACTCAAATTCGTTAGTAAATTGACTTAAAAATAACTTCAATTCCTCAAAAATTTGTTTTGAATACTTCTGATATTCAGATGTGCTATTTTGAAATTTTCATTATCTATATTAACATTTAATACCTCATTAGCTTCACTAATATTTTCTAGTACCTCTGTGATGATTTTTTTCTGTTTGGTAATCTCTAATAAAGGGGTTCATTTGTAATCCTGCAAAATTTTAACTTAGTATTATTTTAAGATTTGTATAATATACTTAGTATGTGTGCTAACAAGAAGTACACAAAATTATTAATTACAAATAATGTTATATATTCATATCACACCTGTACATAAACATTAACACGCATACATTCACCTAAATTAATAACTTAAGTGAATTTTCACATGCATTTTAACTATAATTTAATATTGGATTAAAACAAACTATATTAGATCATAATTATTCAAATTTAATACTTCCTTTGATAAAATATATAGGCTATAATTACACTGAAACAGATTTAAAATAGACAAGGCAGACAGATTTAAATAGGATTTAACAAATTAACAATATATATTATTTATTGGAACTGAACCAGAACGAGTTTTTATTTTACACTCTTTTATTTGTCTGGCAGCTTTTTTCGTTCCTCTTTTTGCCTTCACGTTATCTGTTGGAATGCTAGTTGTTTTAATCGGTGTGCTATCTAGGACTTCTTCCTGATTTTGAATTTCTTGCCTTAAGCCAAATGTTGGGATAGTTGGAGGCTCTGAAGCGCTAATCGGTTTTAATTGATACGTAATTTCGCTATCTTCAAAATCTTGTAACTGATTTGGTGTGTATATTTTGTTGTTTAGATGCAATCTATTCTTTTTAATCTAGCCGACATTATTTTCGTCCTGCTTTGCAAAGCGAAGCCTTAATATTTTGTTTTCTTCTCGTTGTTTAGGCGTCAAATCCCTTGCTATCGAGATGTTTGTAACTTTAAGTTTTTGTGTGTTATTGATGATTGCAGCTTTTGTTTAGATAAGATACAAATTCAACCTTGACAGGGCAGACTTCTTCTTTTCCTAGCGAGTACAAATTTTTTAAATCTGCCAAATTTATATCAACATTGGTTGATGTTAATATAAATTTGGCAGCTTTGGCAGAAGATCAAAGATACTTATAAAGTAATTAATAGTTAAGTCATCTCTATAAATATAATTTAGTTATATAGTCATTACAAAAAGTAATACGGCAGTTCCAAAAATCCCAATTCAATAACATTTAGATTTTTTCATTTTATAAATCTACGATACTATGACTTATAACTATGAGTTTATAAGTTTTTAAATTTGTAACTTAAGTAGGAAATGCCATTCTTCAATATAATATGTTTGATAATGAGATGCGTATTCAGTACTTTGTTTGGCGGCAATAACGTGGATGGCTGACCACGTTGTCATTCATATTGTGATTTGGGCTAGATCCAGTATTGGAGGTGTCATTGTATGCTTAGGTCCGCTGGTACTAGTAGGGATAGTTTGACACCTCTCCCTGTGCAAGAATATCTCCTCGTCTCACGTCGATGTAAATTTTCGAGTAAAGATCGATTTATCTGTATCTAATCTATATTGTTACAACTTGATCTATTGTGGACAAATTAATAACATATCAGAATTTCCGTATTTTGCAAAAACTCAGTAGAATCATGTTATGCGTTGCAAAATATTTGTTAAAATTTAACTTAAATTCGTATAAATTATTATTCTTCTACCTGCATCACGATCCTATAAATCCTAAAATTTAATTATGAACACTCTTGTAAATAAAAACCTTTAGAGTGATATTAGATATCCAGGACATTGCTACTTTAATAGTCGCTTCTCATTGGCGTAAAGAGTTTTATAAACCCCACGATTAAAATAAATTTGACACTGAATGTATATTTAGTGGCTTTCAATAATAAATAAAAAATTTCATTTTATGTCCTGTATGGGTTTCATAAAAAAATACAAGAATTGTTTAATTAGTTTATAAAAATTGTATATGAATTTATCCCCGCAGTGGTTTTTCTCATTTCTGTTATCTCTGTTTTGAAAACTTGTGACGCCATTTTAATTTTTTTTTAACAGAACGCTTTAGATTTAACATATTGGTAGTTCACAGGTTTGTATATATTAAAGTGTGGAAAAAACTATATCTATATATATATATATATATATATATATATATATATATATATATATATATATATATATATATATATATATATATATATATATATATAACGTTAGTTACATTAAGATATAGATCAATCAGTTAAAACAAACGCAAATCACGAAGATGTTTCACGTAGTCTAACAAACACTTAATTTATGCGAATGACATATTTCCCTTTTAGATTTTCGATGTTTTCTAGGATTTTTTTTATAATTTGCAGATATATTTTTAGGTATGAAAAACTTGATTTTATTAGTTAATTACTCTTATAGAAGCTCATAAGTTCATAAGTGAATAAAGCTGGAAAACCAAGCCAACCAAGCAACCAATTTTACCAAGCACCTAGAAAACTAGGGAACACACTAATGAGAAATATCTGTTAGTGATAAGCAAATGATGTACATTCTTAGACGTACAAATAGAAAATTTTTAATGGATGAGTTGACACTATTTCCTCTTAATTTAACACGGTATGTTCTAACCACCATTGTAGTATTCTTCAATAAACTAATACAATACCTTAAGTTTAATTAATACTTGAAATGTATTAATTAATACAGTGAAACGTTTTCCTAAACGTAACATTTTCAATTAATTAAAATGACATACACCTTGTGGGCAGTTGTTCTTCAAAATTACTGAGAAGACTTTCTCATTTATGTGAATATTATTTTTCAATGAATACTGGAGTGTCAAGAGCAACATCTTTCTGTAAAATTTATGGTCTATTTCTTACAGTATATTATGTACTATTTGTATTAGTTTTGGAAACATCAAGCAATATGTTTGAAAGCGGAAGAAAAAATATTTTGTGGCGTTGCAGTTATTTGCTATATTTCTCTTTATAGACACAGTTCAAATATTGCTTTATTCTTTATACAAGTAAATAGTCACTTTAAAAAAATACAAGTATAAGGCAAACAATATATTAGTTAAAAAATAGGAGACTAATATTCCACCAATACAGAAATATATTAGAGAGTGTCCAGAAGGAGTAGGAGGCATTGGTAAATTCAATGCAAAAAACTACATGTCAGAATTTTTTTTTATTTTTATACAAAGTTTTGGAAAATTAAATGCCAAAGATTATGTTGTCCAAATGTTGACCCTCGCGCTGCTGGTTACTTCTGTAACCGAAAAGAGGAATTAGCCACCACGCGTGTACACATGTCTCTGGAAACGGCGACCATTTTGGTGCAGATTTTCTGCTTCAATTGCAGTAGAGTTCGTGATCCATTTTCATAAACTTTCTCTTTAAAGTGCCCCCATGAGAAATAATCAAGGGGTGTAAGATCGATGCTTCTCGGGGACCAGTTGATGGTGGTTCGATGAGAGATGACTTTTTCCGGGAAAAGTTGATTGACAACCTCAAGTGATTGGTTTGAAGTGTGCCCCATTTTGTTAAAACCATGTTTCCACATTAAAACCTTCAAACTCTCGCAACTGCCCCGTTACATGGACAGGGCAGATACAATTACCCCCTACCCTTTCTAGACTATCATCAGTAGATGATTAAAAATATACGTTGTGATTTTGAATCATCTTCTGATGATGCCAAATTAGTTAACAAAATGCGCGTTGAGAAATGTATCCATATAATATTTCACTGTTCATAGAAAACTAGTTTCTTGTTTCTTTGTTGTTGCACTTTACAACAACACAATTTGAAAGTTCTAACTTTCTTCCAGAACGGATCTAGTAAGGATTTTCTAACTTTCTCTTATATTCTCTCAATATATTTTGTGCTTAATAAAGACCATTCAGACGTCGTCAACAAATTTTGTAGCTCAAAGTTCGTTGTAGCCAAGCTGTACTGCATCTCTGAATACTTTGTCCAATTTATGCTTATAAAAAGGGTATCGATTTATACCTTTAAGCAAAGGGCATCACACTTAATAGAAATGATGATTGTAGAATGTTATTTAACAATAATATTGATAGACTGAACTAATGACTATCAAACATGACTCAAATAAGTGTAAAATTTATCAATACCTCAGATAACTTAATTGATATATTCTACATTTCTTCAAGAAAAATGCTTTTTTATTGCATACTGTAAAGAGCTCTCAATCTTTGGCAAACTACATCTCAAGGGTGTCGTTTTTTGCATTACGCTTACGCAATTTAACCCGAGATATAACGCCACAACTAAAACAAGACTATAAATTTATTACATTAACTCTACCTCTGAGGCATTGTCCGTCCTCGTCCAGCTCGCTCTCCATGACAAAGGGAGGCGAGAGGGCAGTCACCACTCGAAAAACAGTCCGTGCCCTTGTTGATACCGCAGCCACCGAAAGGTCACCCCCCGGCCATATGATGGTGTCCAGCCTCACCGATCTCCCCGAGACCATTCCCACCCGTTTCCACTTTACACTTGTCGACGGCGAAACATCTGAAAATCAACAAAAAAGGGTAAGTTCAAACTCTGGATAATTAGAGCGGTAGTTGTTACTGTCCAAAACAGATGGAGAAGGATTTAGTTCTGTATGTCGAATAATTATTTGTAGGTTTGTTAAATATAGGCCCTCAGTTAAATGTATGATACGGGGATTAAAATATAAAACAATGAAAATGAGTAATATAGACAGTTCTTGTGTACCACCTATGTAATATTGACATTACATAGGAGATACATATATGCTGAGGGACTAAAGTCTGGAATACAATTAATAAATCAGTTTTTATTAATATTTCAACGAAATTCTCGGACACGTCAATATCTATTTTCAATTCAAAGAACTTTGAATTGAAAGAATGAATAAGAACAGCAAATGTTGATAATATACAGAGTGTCAAAATTTCAGGTACTACTGTTAATGGAAATTTTTTAATAGTAATATTTTAAATGTAATAGTTTACATTTTTGAGGAGGCCCTTGTTACACTAATTTAAAAAGTATACCGTTTGTCGCCTGTTATCTTCCTGGTTATCGAGATACCTGAACTAGGATATTTTGTATGTGATTTTTTAAAACTTGTTGTATACTAGATGTATTGAACTAAAAGAAATAGACATGATATAACTCCGGAGATACTGCAGAATGTAAGAGATGAGTTTTATCATCTCTAAAGCCCTCAAGCTTTTATCAAGAAATAGCGATACTCGTTTTGAAAATATTTTACGATTAAATTTTAAACATTAATTAGGACAATGAGTATGTCTGCTACTTCAATAGACAAACAAGCGATTTATATGGTACCTATAGTTGCACTGTTCTCTAAATCGAAAGTAATTTCATGGAATGCTAGGCTAAAGTTGTATCACTTTGTTCTCCGTGGAACACTTTCCAACTACAAAATTTAATTCATTTATGTTTTGATGTCCTCTGCATTCTACCATGAAGCCACGTGTAACTTGTCTGGAGAGTTTTACATCACTGATACTTGGAAATATATAATATGAAAATGTCAAAGTAGTCAACGAGCTTCTCATTAACATTTTTCAGCTTAGGGTTTTTCTAACGAATGAATAATTTGTTTCTTTTTCTTATTATTAGTATATATTTCCATAATTGTTTCTGCCAATTTCGGTTTTATTATTACTTTTAGTTGCTCTAGGTTATTATCTGTATATTTTTCTTAATTTTGTCTTTAAGAATGGTTGTATATATGTCCTAATAATATCTTTATTATTAATGTTAGTTACTTTAGTTTATTATTTATATATTCTGTCTTGTTTTCTGTTATATATAGATGTATGTATTTATAAGTAATAAAGTTATTAAAGCTATTTGCGATGAGATTATCATTAATATAAAAAGTTTACAGGTAATAATTTGAAAAGTGTAGATAACGAAGTATGTGCCGTATATATCTCTATTCGACTATTCAAATAATATATCACTTTATATACCCTTATCTCTCAAATAGTTAAGGGCCATTAGATGAAAATAACTAAAGATCTTATGTCTTAAGTGCAGGAGTGCAAACAAAATAAAAAATAGGCCTGTTTCAGAAGTTCTCATTAAAATCCTTCATATCCAAATTTTAGAATGTATTCCAAAGTTTTCATTCCATATATTGCAGTATTCTACAAATAAACTTTAGTACTCCATTTGAATGTTGATCTGAAAATAATACTACAGTAATAAATTTATTATTTATTAAAATATACTGAATGCGAACCACTTGTGGAATAAAATTATTTTGGATGTTACTTGGAGATTTGTAATAAGAATTACTTATGTGTTTAGAAATACTTTTTACTCTAAAATAAAAGCAACCTAGATAAAAAATTAAGAAATTCATTAAATATTTGACAAAACATTTTTAAATATTTGGCGGAGGTGCCAGTGCAATTTCAATATAAAGTGGTTTTATAAAGTAATGAATAAGTTTCTTACAAATTGAAGGAATAACTTTTGGGAAACATTTTATCTAGTCAAATTTCATATTTAGTAGCACATTTTTTAAAATATAATTAATTTATACAGTCGATAAGATGTCGTCATCGATTTTTTTTAATAGCAACCCCCTTTTTTATTACGGAATATGAAAGAACACATTTTCTTACATACGCTACAGTAATAATTACATTAGCGTGAATATAGTTTGGATTTTTGGATATAGCATAAATTAAATATTTGATGAGCTCCGAAACCTTTGTACAATCAAACGTAACCAAATTCTTTTTGAACATTTCTAGTAACTTCTAGAAATTCTCTTCTTTCTAGTGTGTTTTCGAATTAATTTCATATTCAAGTTGTCAATGTTAAATTGTTTTGTAATTTATTTTTCAAATAGCTTTAAAGAAATAATCACAAGGACTGAAATTCAAAAAATGACTGGTCAATTTTGTCCAATCCAGTGGCCTTGAAATTCCTAACTTGACTTGTATAGTATAGTGGCTTTCTATCCTGTTGGAACCGCAACGAAGCAGACGGTAAACTGGATCTTGCTCATTTGGATACAATAAATGTGAATTATGTGAATCATTCAGAATACCCAACAATTTATTGTGTATTGTGAATGTATCTACAATGTAGTACAATTATGATATCTTTTTATGCAGCAAAAACTTACAACAGCTAAAAAATTTCAACTTCAGTAACATATAGCAAGAAATAATAGCAAAGTTAACAATCTTTTGAACTGAAGTAGTATTCTGTAAATCATATTATCATCAATAAGTGTTTCGAATAGTTAGATCTGACAGTTTTCAACAGGAACCTCTGATATGATATTTGTTCAAGTCTCACTGGTCGAGTAAAACTCTACAATATGCATAATATATCAGCTACATAACTTTCCAGGAAAATATATTTTATAAATGTATTTTTTATTAGAAGCCATAAAACAAGAAATAAACTAAACTTAAACTTATGTATACTAACAAACAGCTGAATTCGTTTCTGCACTCTGCATGAACAAAAACTGCATAATTTATTTTGGAACTTTGTTGTGTCAAAGTTTGGCTTTTAGATTTGTTTTTGTTAAAAGTGTTACCAATTCCGGACTTATATATATAACTGCGAGAATATAAACGTTACTTTTTAATTATTTCAGTCTTCTCTGAAGCTTTTGTAAAGCTCTTTATCATAAAACCAAACGTGGTGAAATGTAACAAGAGGTAACAGCCCAATTATAACAGTTCTGGTGCATTGGTGTAGAAGACTTATGTTCTAAGAGTTCAAGTAACGAGAAGACCTATAGATATTGTGATGAAAATAATGACGTACATTATTCAAATAAAAAATTTTAGTTTTACGTGCATTATATTTTATATCTAGGTTAACTTTTCTTATATTATGAAACTATAACTGGTTAAGAAAAAAATGATTTATGCCACGATTTGGTACCTTATGAAATAAATTTAATAGTGTATTTAAATTAATGATTTCTTCAAAACTAAAATGGTTCGTATATAATAATATACCCAGAAATTGAAATTGGTAATATCATAATAACCCTACAGATTATAATATTATTATTTTCAAAGTTCGTGCAAGCATATTTATTCATTATATTTTATAGTACAATATTTCAGATATTATTTGAAATAGACAATAGATAGATATTAGTCCATTTTTATGTGAAATTAAGATTAAACCTAAAACGTAAATTTAAAACTAAGTAAGTTAAAAACACTACATGCTATATAAATTTATTGAAATATATTATTAAATGTAGTCTTATCAAAATTAATAGAGGACTAAAGAAAATTTTGATGGCGAAGTCCAAAAACAAATATAATATAAAATTAAAATAATACTCCCAAGAATAAATAAACATTATATTTGTACAGAATCAGTATTTTTGCTAGAGTAAAATAACTTTGTATCCACAATAAATCAACAAATGTACGGTTACTTAACCTGAATCAGTAATATATTTTTCAAACTTATATGTCATAGATTTCTTAAAATATGATTGTGTTTTTATAAACACAATAAAACTCTATGTATATCGAAACTATATTGAAATTACTATTATCTATATTTATTATTCAATTCTGAAAAATGCAATTTCTGTTTCGTAATTCATCTTTCTTCAAAATTAAGCAATAGAAATGTTTCCGGCATTCTATAAGCATATTTATGCCATCAGTCTATATAAATCATATATTAAAAATGGTGTTAGAAACTTTAGAGCCAGTTATATACAACCATAAATTGAACCTTTAATGAAACAACGAGAGAGTGTAGGTTTCCACAGGTAGCGAAAGATTATACTACACTCAACAAGCTTTTCGCTAATTAACCATCACCAGGGATGATTAAATCTAAACAGTTCGCCAACTTGGTATGCACAACATGTATAGCTCATAATGTATGCATCATATAATGAGTGTTTTAAATTAGAGCACACGAGTCTGCTCACACATCGATTGCATTAAAGCATTAATTCATTTAAGGCTTTTTGATTATTTGAATCGATGTAGGTACAAGCAATTTAGTTTAGCTTTACCATCGTGTTTGGGCGCATGGTGTTCGTGGCAATACATACAAATTGCTATAACTTGGATTAGATCGTATACAGTTCCACCACTGATGAAGCGTCCAAGTGAGCAACTCGTAATTCATTTGATCTGTTAATTATATTTTTATATTTGCCATGTAAGGTAGGACTCAAGCCTGTTTATAATATACAAAGCTGATTTCTGATATAAGAAAATATTATGATTAGTATTGATTTCAATATAATCCACAGCCTAGTTATCGCATAAATATTTAACTACATTAGCATCACAATTATTCAATCAGTATACCGCAACTGTCATATAGTAGGCAAATTCCCCATTTATTCTATTGTGGATAAATTAATGCAAATAAATACTTTGGCTTAACCTAACCCTCATCTTCGTGATGATCTGTTCTAAGCGTATACAGTTTGAGAAGTACGAATAGTAATACGAAATAATGGAGATAATAAACCGCTTTATATCTAACGATCACTCCAGCGTTTCTTCATGTTGAAATCTCTTTGATGCTCGCTATAAAAGCATTATAAACAGTATGTTGACCATAGACGACTATATAGACTATATGGTTTGTATGGGAATAAATTTAAATGTGGTTGAGATGAGTGAGATGCAGTTTAAAAGTCAATATTGCTAGTTGATATTACCTTGCATTTACTTAGATATTTACAGACCATCAAATAACATTGTTAACTAATTAAATGGAACACTAAAATTATTAGTGTTAGAAAGGTAGTTATTCTTTTGTTAGTATAGTTAGTATAGGTAGTTTTAGTTAGTATAGCATAGTTAGTGAAATATGTTACAGTTCATATGAGTTAGAATACTATCAGAATTATTTTCTCCGCCTATCTGACAGCTATTTTTGTCGACATTTAAAATTTTTAACCATTTAGTAAATCAATTATTGAAAAGACAATATAATATACATACTTCTATAATCTTAATATATGTTTTATTTATTAGAATTAGCTTATATTTTACATACAAATATTAGCTATATGTTTATATATTTTCTCCATTATCTTCTATTTACTAAACGGCTGTTTTTGTGTGTATGCCACGAAATTTTTACGTCGATGTACGAAGTGCTTTTTGTTCGAATATCGACATTTTGACAAAATAAATGTAGTAAATCTATCTTTGCGAACAACGTGGTAACTTTTGTTTTTTGATCCGAAGCCTCTAGATGCATGCTCCGGAGGTGCCTTCGATATGAGTGAGGGTGCGGCGCGGCGCAATATTATTGCGATTTACTTACTCGTATTATATTATAAGACTCGTCTATATACATGAAATTAAGTTTATAGTATTGAGACCATAATGACTTATATGTATTTATTATATATCTGTGACATAACACAGGAAAAGTGGAAAGTGATGTATCGGGAATGAGACCCATGGCAAAATGATCGGGAAATACCACGAATTGGTTGTGACTATTGTATGTGGTAGTGTTTTTTTTATAGTAGTTAGGTATAAAAGTAAAGGTATAACATGTTTAAGGTATAAAACATAAAATGTTATTATGAGATGACCTCTTCTCATAATCTGTTGTCATATCGCTAAGGAGTCAATTTGACCGAAAACAGCGAATTATCATTTTAGCAATATTTTCGTAGATATCTTTTGTATGTATACGTTTGAGTTATATGTATAAATATAAATATTTGCCAATATTCAGGTACTATCAAATGAAACCACACACGTTCCCCAAAAATTATATTAACTAACTGTGAGAGGTTTACACTTATATAAATAGCAATCAGTTCATTCTGTATTTTCAACAAGAATGGAAATGCAATGAAATATGGTTGTTTAAAAGAAAACTAAGAATAGACGTTTGTGAATCATCGTTTGATAATGACATAAAGTGTTGAAACTACAATCACGATCTTTGTGCAAATATAGTGATATAAAACTTAATACTAAGTTTAATACTGTTTTACTAAATTGCATTGGAATTTTTGTCTCTTCAAACATCCTTTATATTACCTAATCGAATATTTTAATATATCCTATTCTCTTTATCTAATTAACCCTTGTTATGGGAATTGGAAAAATGTGCACCAATTATACCTTTATCTACATATATTGATCAAATGCTCGGCCCAACCACTTGACTGCAACCACCCACAGTCAGACAAGTTTCCAATTTTCTAATAAATTTTGATAAACACAACTTCGTTTTACTAATATTGAAAAAAAATTATTTAGAATAGAGAGCTTAATGGCAACAATACGCCTACAAATCTCTGGATTTACCTGAAGAGACACTCAATAAGAAAATGCATAATTTCCATCTTGTTATAACAACATAAACTTCATTATTCTAATTAGATAAAATACATGGTTGTCCCATGTTTTTTATCTAATTAAGTAAAAAAATTAGAGATTTTCGTAGAAACTAAATAGATTTTGTCAGTATATTGCCAAGAAGTTTGTTATAACAGTTTTATATAAATAATCTGAAGTCATATGTCACTATTAAATAAAATACGCGTCTATTATTACTAACATACCTTAATAAATATCAATCGAAATGTTATTTTGTATGCTCTCTATGAAAACATTGACCAAATTCGAAATGGTATTTTTTTTCATAATCAAATTTAAAGTCGAGGCCAACCTGGACCATGTTTTGAAACTGTATATATTAATATGCAAATCAAGGATCTGTTCTTATTTGCATATTCAACATACATGAGAACAATAACACTGATATCCCAATATATTAAACATTATTTAATAGAATGGCGTGGAAACCAAAACAGAGGGGCTGTCGGTCGTTGTTAGCCGTGACTGCAATTTCGAATCTGTTTGGAAAATACTAAATTAATCATGTGAAATTATTTTCCTTCTTGTATTATGAAGTATAAAATACTTCAGATAGCTTGAGGGAAATAAAAATAATAATTTTTTATATTTCATATTTTGCTTAATTTCTTATGAATAATTCAGTAATGTATTTAAAATAAACGCATACTTTTGTTGGCGTTTAGAAATAAAAATTGATCTATATTTTTATATTAATTTAGTAGTAGTTTGCATCAAAGGCATGTTTAGAATTAAAGAAAAACTATGTAATTGCTCCCTCTCTCTTCCATACTTCAACACACAGTGTAATTTTTTGAAAATCAGTATGACATAAGAAACAAAGTGTCCGAATTTTACATTCATATAATTTATCTGAAACATTCATTCAAATAATAACAATTATACAGATTAATTTAAATAGTGGTTACACCAATTTGGGTGTAACATTGGTGTTCACTGGAGGCTACAATAGCTGCTTCATTTAATGATAAAGCAATTTCTGTACTCTTTTATTCTCGTGCTGATATTCCTGCCTGTTTGTCCTATACACTTTTTCGCGCGTACAGAAAATGCTATATGAGAGACGATATTCAAATCTGAAATATCAACCAAACACTTTACTTGACATGTAGAATGATCTAACCTATCAAAGTTTAAGACTTTTCTACGCCTTCTACCCTTCCTAAATGTAATCTATAAACGTCATAGATCCAGATAGTTGTCCACATGCCTCAGATAATATATATAGTCTTAAATCTACTATATCATCCAAAAATTAAAGAAATATGGTATTATATTAGGAACTACAAAATATACATGACCCTAAATTAACTCTTGTATTTATAAATGTATGAATTATCAAAAATATACGTGTATAGTGTTAAATACAAAATAAAATTAAAAAATTCGGTGGAGATTTAAAATATAATATAAAAATAAGGATATTATATTTGAATTGAAGTTGTGTTTCATTTTCAGTATAACCGCAAATTTCAAAACTTTCTGTAAATCAAAATTACATAAAATATAGTAGATAAAAGCGCCATAACTTAGTTGGCTTCTTTTTCTTCTTAATTTCTGGATAAATCCAGCGTCATACTGGAAAATATTGCCAATGTTTCATTCGCCATTGTAGGTGGCTCCTTCAGTGTCGACAACGCAAACCTCCAGAAAAAGCAGTCATATGTGATGGTTGACAAAGGATTGACATTAAGTCTAAGCTTGACCCTGGATCTATTATCGTACCAAGAAGAAAGCGTAGTAACTTTTTTGGTTCAACAGTTTTCCATATAAATACTCATTTAGGTTATATGATACAGAATCAACACGTATAAACATTGATATGTATTTTTTTATTTATTAGTCAAGAATTTTTTAATATAAGTGAATCCAGATATATCATATCGATTTCCTCTAGTCTCCAGAGGACCGCTGAGGATGTTTGTTGATATTTTTATGATACGAACATAAACTTCTGGACATGCTGTATATTAACAGTACAGTAATGCAACGTCATTAATAACACTAGATATTGGAAGCTTATCAGTAATTATTCTTACCTGTTTCGGTTTTATTGGCATAAAAGCTACGTTCAGGAACTAAGTTAAGTATTTCGAAATTTGCGACTAATGATTTGTCCACTTTGTCAACGCCAATTTCTTGTGTGAATTTTTTTCCCGCTAAGGCATTTGTACAGGCTAGTTTCAATTCTCTGTAACAAAAAAACTACGTTAAGTTATTATTGTAAGCTTAATATAAAATAAAAAATTAGTAATAATCAATTTAACAAGTTGTATGTTCATGATTAATGATTGAGTACCTCACTGCAATTTATAATAAACCATGATAGAATAACGTAGGTAATTAATCGTTAGACGCCATACGATAACTACTAAATAAATGTTCCGTTTCCTTTGTAAATCTCTGATTTGATTTATTAAAACGAGATGGAAAAAATTATCCACATTGTGCGATGGTTATTAATTAATGACCTCTTGTATTATAGGGTTTATTACGGGTATTCATTATTTCTCATTAATTTTAAACAGACGCTGAAAGCAAAATGAAAATAAAGAGGAGGATACATGTATTTTCAATTAAAATAGGAACGAGGATAAATTTGTTGTGGATTCTAAGAAATGCTGAGCATATTACTATTTAAGGATATAAATTTTCTTTGATTGCATTGCTGAATATGTACTTAATGATATACATACCAAAGGAAAATCTAGACACACGGCAGGGTATTAACCAAGTTCGGAAAAGAAAAGGGCTACGTACCGGCAGTGTGTAATATTGCACGAACCATTTCGAACTACTTTGAACCCTCCCCAAAACTCAAAAACCTACAGTATTAAACCTACATATCCAGAATCCCAGATTTCATGAATATGCTTATTATAGTTCTCGAGTTATGAAGGTCTGAAAAGACTTGAAATTTAGCATCAAGGTAGATCATTAGGTAAAAGTGCGAATTCGGTGAATGTGTACATTGTCCGGTTAAAGTGAACATCATCCAAATCGAGTGGTAGGCAAGAGTGTACAATACAGCAGGCAAGAGTGTACATTTTCCGGCGAATGTGTACATTTGCCGTTATACGTACTCTTACCGTAACATATACAAAAGAAAAAATCTCAAGCCACAATTTATCGACGTTCGGTATCAACAAAATTATTGATGTGGTTAGTTTCAAGTACTAAGTATTAATTAATCCAACAAAAAGAGATGTCGCCACTACACTACGTGATTTGTTAAACTATTTTGTTCTTAGCAAATATCAAACACAAAAGTGACATAAATATTCGAAACTAATTATAATAAAATAGGAAATTTATATTTGGGTATACCCACAACAACTACATTGCGTAATATTAAATAAAACTTTTCAAAAATTAATGATGTCTCACCAAAAACATAAATGTGAAAAGGGGACCAAGTTCGGTGCAAGCGATGTCCGGGGTTATCGGCTTCGTCGATAAAAGAGTTGAGATCTGAACGGGTGCCATGTTCCATAGGAACTTACAACAGGGACGTACCATAGGAATGTGCAACGGTTTTCAATTGATTTAAAAAAAAAATTTGTTACATTCTTTAATATTGAATTTATAACTTGGTAAGTTTTATATGCAAATAAATTGCTTGTACTATAAAATAGAATAACCAAAGATCAATTTTAAGCTTGTATTAAATATCATCACGATAATTTCACATTTATGTTTTTGGTGAGATAGTCTTCTGATGTTTACCCTTCATCTTTGTCATTCCTAAATAAAGCCAACAATTTTTAATGTTGCGGAAGATAGATAAAATGATAATACTACTAAAGTATTGGAACTACAGTAATATTAAGTTTGTACTATCAAAAAAGGGGTTTATGATGTAAAGAGTATATAGTGCATATAATGCATGTAGCGATAATTATAAGAAAATTTAGAAAATAATGTTGTTAATTGTCATGAGACTGTTTATTTAATAATATTTTGTCAAAACGTGTTATAATATTTAAACTACATTTTTATTTTCCTATTATTTGTAATTAACATTAAAACTGCATTTCTTTCATTATTTATAGCGATCTCTGTAATTTCGTTACAACATTTGCCTTCCCATGATAAAAAAAGGTATTTGCAGTAGACGAAAGGTTATCCGCGGGAGAGTTATTAAGATATTACATAGTTAAAAGCTATATTCAGTGTTGCTAAAAACATTATTCAACAAGAAAACATTCTACATTGAGGAAGAGTGTTTTATTAATTAACTTAAGCAAACTTGCTTTAACGCTCGTACTTTGTTCTCGGCTAGAAATAGTAACGGACAAAAAATAATGCTAAACCACTTGCTCAAAATCAATTAGGTAATTTTCAGTCTCTGTGAAATTTTACATTTTCTAGGTTAAAATAGAGCTTTTTTAAAATAAATTATAGTACTACAAAAATAGACTGTTATTATTTTAGACGAAGAGACTTTCTTTTAACTAAACTGATAAAATTAGGGACGCCATGAAAATGGGAGATCAATTTCATCTATGAGGATGAAATTCAACAAACCATTTTACATTTCTATGTGACCTCTCGTCGCGTTTAATATAAATAATTATCATTCTTAAAACGTTTACGGGGATTTAATCTACAAAATGACTGTCAATTAACATGATCGATATCACGCAAAGGCCTCTATTTATAGACTGCCTGTTTTAAGCAACCTCACACGAAAAAATTTAGTTTCTTTGGATCGAGTGATGTGTATGAGCAAGATCGCTGAATTTTACACCTAATAACTTTGTCCCTAAATATATCTAAGAGGCATTATCTACCTACCCTCGTATAGTGTTTAGAACACCATCAATCATACTAGCACCACACCCGTACTACAACGAAGTGTCGTACTGCAATAGATTATTATCAAAAAAAGCTTCAAACATTTTGTTATTAATACAACGTTAAGTACTGGAAATTTAAACTGTTCCGAAATAAATAAAGTCCAATAACTGAATTGTTTAAAGTACCGTACCACTCCTTTGTTTTCCCCGACACTTTATTTTAAAGTGTTCTTTAAGTCCGTCATCTACAGTTTTGAAAACTCACCATGCCATTTAATGCGAAAGTGACCTCAACTATCCACAAAATGAAGGATAGAAGTTACCATCTTCTTCCCTTTCCCTTTAATTCAAAAAAATCTAAATATAAATTTAAGTCTTGTTCCTTTATGATATTTACAAGTTTTGATTTATAATGTGTCAATTTATTTTTATATATGTCAAACAGTTCTCACACTAGTTAGAAACGGATAGTAAATAAAGCTTATAGTAAAATATTACTTTGATAACTGCCTTGTTGATACAACCGATTTCACTTTAGGATTGTTTAATTCATCCCCTATCATTCATTAGTTTTTCAATCAAACATTTTGGAGTAAATAACAAATTTGGTAAATACATAAAATTATATAATTACCTTTGTGTAAATCATTTGGCGTTATTTTTTAAGTCAAATCATTTTCCAAAGTCAAAGTTTAGTTAGACTGGTTAATAAAATCTAATCCCATTTAATAGATTTTTTGTTGACACTGTATATGGACAACAATATAAACTCCATCTTCGGTTCGGTATACGAGTATGTAAATGGATTTTGTGGAATACAAAATTCTTCGCATTTCGTTCTTAATTAAACAGAGGTTTAATTACTCCTTTTCTAAGGGCTAAGGGTAAAATAAAAAGCAATTAATTGGGTTATAAATTTTATTGTGAGTTAAAATGTGTATATACCGTTTGTTGTATATTTGTATATCGATTTTGCTCTCTAAAGTCTCAGGCTGCGGAGGGATGATTATACATCGACGAGACGAGGACAAACACATAAACAATTTTATATCAGCGTGACAATATAGTTGTGAACAGCATTTTCACCATTTTTGATAGCATGATAATATATTTTTATATATAATATAGATATATACATAGCTTAAATAAAATACATTCATCTGGGTTCAATACGTTCTAATTGAAAGACTTTCATGACATTATTATTTATATAGTATTCATGGAAGTGCTATAAGCAAGTTGAAAATAAGAGTATTTATGGTGTATTGGCATTAGACGAAACCGAGATAACGAAGAATCTATATTACCTTTAGATTCAGTCTCAAATTAACGTTGCCATTTACATAAAATTGAACTAACTGGATTAAGTAGAATGAATATACTATTCGGTAGTCTTACAATTAAATACATTTAATTATAATAAACTCCCAATCCCGATTCTCGTAAATTGATAATTGCTTTCATTCGGCTTGTGAAATATATATACCCAATGTAAAAATTGTTTTCTAAATTAAGTAAGATTGAGTATAAATTATACTGTAAATATGTAAATGCATAAACAAGATTCAAGAGAAGATGTTAGTTGAAGTTATTATGTATTTATTTTATTATTCATAGATATTCAATGTAGATAGCTACTTATATGTAAAAAAAATGGCAAATACAAATCTTGAATGAACTACTGAAGTGTAGTAGAAAATAAGAGACATTGCCAACCCCTGTTTTACGACACAAATTTTATTGTATTTTTACAATTCTATGACAAGGATCATGTATCTAAAGTTTACATACGTTAAAAATTAAATTTCTAATGTAGAAAAGCATTACTAGATGAAACCTGTTTGGGATTAGTAGGTATATTTATATCACTCATTTAGGGAAGATGCCTTCCATATTTTGTAATTACATCCATTTATGCCCTTTCATTTATATTACTTCTTTTAGAGTTAGACTAGGTCCTCCTACGAAATAGCTTCATACATTATTTATATTTATTATCCTGTAGTTATATTATTTACATTACGTTTCTTCTATAGATAAACGTATTTATTATATTCACATATTAATATGCCTGCACACGTTAAATTTGTTTTTTACATAACGTCATGTGACTGTATAAATGGAATACAATTATTATTAGAAGAGGGTCTACAAAACACATTCTAAAAACGAACTGTAATAAAACACAGAAATGTCATCCTTTATGCCGCAATGCTTTGCTGTCAAATCTATTATTTATTCCATGTACAATAAATCCCTACGACTAAGAATGTGTGCAGAGATGTCATGCCTGTAAATAATGAGCGACCTCTTGCGGGACGAAATAAAAATACGACCAAAAAGCATCGTTATTTACTGGCAAGCCATTTAACAGGAAGGATAAAAACAACTTTTAAAGTAGCTTAAAACTTTTCTCCTGAATTATGAAATACACTTCGTATCGAGATTTTTCTTTCACTCGAATGGTATTCTATTTACGTTGCGCAATGAAAAGTTACCAATGAAAACCCAAAGTAAATTATTGGGAAATCTTCAACAGTTTTTGAGCACGTATGAAAGTAATGCGCGGTTGATGTTTTCAGATGTTTAAGAAATAGTTTGTTGTATTCCAGTAATGGATTTGGGAGAAAAATAATTTTACGTCCCCTTTCGCGGTGATGAATAGAACTCTGATATGAAACTTTTATTACAGTTGTTGACTCTATGGGTACAGATAAATCCATTAGAAATAGAAATCCCGAAAGAATTTATTAGGCACAATAGAATTTTAAAATGTTACGCTGGAAAATTATACATTGACGTTCTAGCTCTATTTCATTTTCTACAAATGTAAGGCAATAATTTTGTTATGATTCTCCTTACCTAATTGAAATTAGATAACTTTGTGTTAGAAAATAAAAAAAAATCATGATAAGTGGCAGAGAAATGCAAAGTAATGGCTCTATTTATTTTGATGCTTTTATTATTATATCTCTAGATTACGATTAATATAGTGCAAATTGAATTGCCCCGTATTATCAAAGTACAAATCAATGTGTTTCAAAACCTTGCTACTATCCGTCATACAGACTCGTTTTTGTGGTCAATGAATACAAAGAGATTCAGTACCTCATGTCATCCTATTTCAACATTTTACGTTAATTATTATGTGACATTAATTTCACTAAATTCTATTGAAATACAATAACACTGAATAACATAATATGTGTTTACAAAAGTGCATAAACATTGCATATGCGTTAACTGTTGATAAATCTAGGGTATTATATAATAAACAAACAGGTTATTCTTAGTTGATCCCTTACATGTATGTATTATTCACTTCATCGCTATTTGCCAAATAAAAAACTCTCTTATCTGGCCCATACATGGAACAGTCTACCTAAGCCTAGCCATAAAAACAAGGCACGGTATGAGATAAGAGCCGTTTGGGATTTTTTATTTGGCAAATAGAGATGAAATAAACTATATATGAAAAAGCTAATTTATCCGAAGTGTTTTCCTTACTTTTTTGAGCAGTGTAATGAAGAGAAGTATCTAAGAAATGTTTCGCCAAAGACACAGTGCAATCATAATCATTTAATGGAGGCCGTAATACACAATGATTTTTTTTTTGGAATTCCACATTTACTATAGACAACACTTTTTTATTATTATATCACCGTTAACTTACCTCTTAATAACCCATCAGCTATGGAATGATAATCAGAGCAAAAATGGTTTTTAATTACATAATACTTCAAGATACTTTCTGGCACAACTTTGGAAGGGTACTAACCCCATTACCAGTGACCTAAAACTTAAATTGTAACGCAATTCAATAAGAAAATAAAAACCAAACATTTCTTATGACAGAACGTTACTGGGTTGTTTCAATAAATTGTTCAGTAAATTCAGCTAGCGCAGTTGACGTTGATATTCTGTGATTTGTCGTACTGATATAATTTGGAAGACATACTGTATACTAGACTTGGTTTATTTTTGGTAATTTGACATGGCACTACAAGACGATGAACGATAGATGAATGACACTACAAAACCGTACACGACATAAACAACGCATGACTGTGCAGTTTAATTAAGTATGATCTAAAATCTAAATTATATTGCATCGAATCCGTACTTAGAGTGGAATCGTCCCGCCTACCAGAAATATTTACAGAATTATTACCAAAGTTTACAGAATTTACTGTACATAGTTACCTCACTCCCCGTCGGCACATTCAAGTTACGGAATCAAAAGTGAGCCGCTGTGTTCACTACAGATATGCATAACCGCGTAATACGAGCGGCTCGTTGCCAACTAAGAGCTAGGCGGGGAAGGGAAGCGGCGAATCGGGCCGAGCGCGGGAGTGCTGTAACTTGGTATATAAGTTACCGTAAGAGTACGTATAACCGCAAATGTACACATTCGCCGGAAAATGTATACTTTTGCCTGCCTTGTCGATTTGGATGATGTTCACTTTGACCGGACAATGTACACATTCACCGTGTTCGTACTTTTACCGTAACATATATTCTGTAAACTTTGACATAACTGAAATAATTTGCAACTAGATTGTTGCGTTGAATCACTAGAGGTTTGAAGAACAATCAAAAAGAGTACCATCCTAACAAATAAATTTTATTATTATAAAGTCTTTGATGTAAATGGCTTTTTGATATTCTTTTCAAAAGTAGATGGCCGCAGTTATTTTTGGGCATTTTTTGCAGAATTAAAAATTTCCAAAAAGCTATTGATATCTTCAATAATTCTTCGATGTTACATCGAAAAAAATTCTTACAGAAGAACATTGTTTTCCAAAAATATTTCGCTCAAAATATTGATAGAACTTTAAAATTTAAATAAATAAATAGATAAAACTCTTCTTCCAAAATGTTCATTAATATACGTTATATTGTCCAAAGTGTCCTATATAATGGTTACTGTAATTATTTAATAATTTTCATTTACTATTAGTTTAATTACTACCTTTGGCTTGTATCCCTCCTGAATTTATCGATATTTTGAGCGCTAGAAATATTCCATCAACTCGTATTAAATTGAATGGTAATTAGGCTGATGAAAATCATACTCCCACTTAACAACTTTTAATTACGGGAATAAATGTGTTTTCTCATAAATGGGGTTGAAATAAACCAGAACTGTCACGATAAATAACAAACCACTAAATTATATTCTGTATATCTGTAAATTATATTCTGTATATATCAGCTGACTTCTCTTACACAATTAGTAAAAGATACTTTCGAAATTAAAATAACAATGCTATAAATTCTCGGCTATTTTCATTTTAATCGTATAAAATTCGAAATTGTGCAATGTTCCCAGTATAAATTTGGGACAGTAGTAAATATCTTAATTGAATCTCATTGCTGTTTGAATTGAATACTACCAAATTTAATTATAATGTAGATCATTTGTAATTTACAGAATAAGTGAAAATATATTCTCTGTCTAACGATGGGATACGGACACAAAAATATATAATAACAGCAATTTTATAACACAATGCTTTAATTAACGGAAATTATTTTCAGTAGCCTAGATGCAAAACCCGACAAGTCACCCTTTCCTCAAAAAAGAGATTGTTATGGCAATAGATTAAGAATGTAAATATCGACATAGTCCAAGAGAATTTTTACAACAAATACCAACAATTCAAAAGTAATTTGAGTTTAAAGTTTCATCTCAGATGCAAAACCCGACATATCCTTTGCGGTCTTAGATGCAAAGGAATACATTTCCAAGGAACCAATATGAGCTAAATATTTCATCACGTGATGCAGTTTAATTTGTAGATTTTGTCAGTTGAATAACATGTGTGTGATGGATGGGGGGCACAAAACAAAAATTCTAATATAATTGGTATATTGAGTTATCGATTACAATTTCAAGCTACTCCACATGTAGAGAAAATAGAGTTGCTGTTTCTTTTTGTTGAGCATTCTTATATTCCCCCCGATCGCGTTTTTGGTCAAGTTGAAAAAATTTATAAGTAGAAAATGTGTTCATCCAAAAGAGTACATCAGTATGATCAAAAAGTTTGCTACTGTTCATGAAATTGGCGAAGACTTTGTAATCAGGGATTGGAGACGTAAAACTCAAAATGTTTTAAAACAACCAAGATATTGAAACTTTAAATTTAAACCTTGAAAAAGCACAATCATTTTTTGGACAAAATTTGATCACTGCATTAAATTAAATAAAAATGTTACAAGTTTTTATTAATTCTCTCATGTTATGTTTGTCATGACTTATCGGGTATTGTATTTAGGTGACTGATTTATAGGATTATATAGCATTGCAGAATAGGTTCTGGCAAAATTTTAGCAGGGTGTAATGGTGTTGTAATGGCACAACTATCAAACAAAATCGAAATTATAGGTCAATCCAATACAAAATAAAAAACCTCATGTTCCCTACAATAGAACGCCACTGTCTTGAGTTGATAAATGTTAATTTCGGCGCGAATACAGCTAGCCCAATTAAAGTTGATATTCCATGTACTGTCGATTGTTGCTTTACATTAATCTCTTTCTTTCACTAATTACTATAGCATGTTCTTGGCATGTGGAGAGTGTAACTTTAAGCTAGTGTCTTATTTTGATAGTAAGTTTCTTTTGTGAAAAGAAGAAAGAAAACATCCTGTCACATTTTAAAACACTGACTTGAGACTGTCAGATTCAAATTTCTAGGATATAGAATTTGTTAAGGGCTTGTATTTTTGACCTCACTGAATTGTTTGTATTAGATATTAATATAATTGGTGTTAAGACTGTGTTATTTTGACGATATAAACGAATAACATAGTCCAAAAACCGATTAAATCAATCTAGAGTTAAAACTATCCTTAACGATGGCTATTGTGATCGTCTATCTACATTGATTCAATTACATAGACCGTAAACTAATAGCATGTCTGCGTATTTCGGATGAGTAAAGTCGACCACTTTTAATATTACTAAATTTGAGTCGAACTAACATCCCCAGAAAACTAATGTCTGGGCAGGAATTACCCTCAATCGAATTGTGGGATTTAATTTCGTTGAGGGAACGCTATACGGGGAATACCACTGGAGTTCCCGCAGTTTGATTTTTCCCTGTCTTATCTGTTCCTAGTTTCCTAAGCTACAGGCCTTAAGCTATCAAATGATATATTTTTCTTTTCAACAACACGGAAGTTCTTCCCATTATGCAATTGCTGTTTGTCAGTTTCTAGATTAAATAATGACATTTCTCAACAGATGGATCCAAATAACATGACCAAAGAGGCTACTTGGGTCACCTGGCCAATCCCTTTAAATTTTTTCTTATGAACTTAACTTATTTAAAGTCTATGAATAGACCAAACAATTGTCAAGTCTGTGTGAATCGATGTCTAAAGTTCATTCTCGTAAAAGGGCAACATATGGAACTGGAGTAAAAACTAATATACAGTTATTGAAATTTAGAGTAGCAAGTTAATATCTCACCTTTCCTTATTTAAGGAATTTACTGAAAACATCTAACTTAACCAAGTCTAAAGGGTAATTGAAAAATACTCAATATGCTGCTGCTGTGAGAAAATTAGACCATTATTAGGGACTACCACTTTGTATGTGGATGTATATATACAAAATCACTAAGGTCATCTACTTGCTAAATAAAAACGTAACACTGTGTCGGATGTACAAGACATCTTGTATACCGTAGATAGTATCTGCCAAGTGCTGCACTGACGATACCCAATGAGGATAAAATCGCAATATGTAGTTCTTGTTCCTGATGTTCTCTATTGGAAATAAATTAAATTGGAATAATTCGAATTTTACAATATCCATTAATAACACAATTTTCTATTTCATTGCATTTAAAGAACTAAGTAGTTGAATTTTTATAAATTTTATATTTTTTTAACACAACTTGAATAAATAAATAAGATAAGCATTAATACGTTCCACTTGGTACAATAGCACAATGGTAAAAAATTGTTTACTTCATCGAGTATTGCGAAATACCCCACACAAATAAGTAAATGATAGGGTAGTAGAAAATAAGTTCATGTATATTCACCAGACTACTAACATTTTATTCCTAATAATATTATCCGAACTGTAGTAGCCATATACTGTCCATTTCAGAACGACCGTTATCTTTTTATAAAGGCCGCATATTTTATTAATCCATAAAAGCGAGCATGTTTTAGTTTTAGAGTCAACTGATCCCTCCTAAGACCGTTTTATCTGAAATAAGACCCTTTTTATATTCGTTGGTCAGATTTAAGAGTGTCCGGGGTAATTTGTTTTTCACGTTCCGTATCTCGCTGTCGAGGGATAAACAACTCCGGGGATTTTAACAAATTTTATTGCCCTTACTTTTATTTAACAGGCACACCGTCGAAATTAATTTCCATTCTTTTTAGGGCCTCTATTGGTTTTGCCTACTGAAACGTCGCTAAATTATTTCAGCTTGAGTGAGTTTCACTCAAGAGTTGGTGCTACAATCGGGGTACAGTTAGAGCTGATTTGGGGTTCGAATTAAAGTTGAAGTAGGACAGAAATAAGGGGAAGAGAAGACGGCGAGGAAAAGTAGAAGCATAAAAGTGTAGCAGGAACAATTGGGCTTAAGAGTAGAAGTAGAAGTAAGAGTGGTATCATTAGGGATTAGGAATATGATTAGTTGTATGAGGAGCAGAGGTAGAAGTATTGGGTACTAATAAAAGTAGGAATAGAGATATGGCTGTGAGTTGCAACTATTGTTTTTTTTTATATCTTCACTGGTCCTCAACCGACAGTAATACAATCGATAATAAAGCTGATGTAAGGTAACAGGTGAATGAATCATATTTTGCAGAAATAGATGATAAAGTAAAATGTTTAAAATAAGTATTAATAAACCTATTGAAAGTAAAATATACTTGAGATATAATATACCTAAATCTATAAATAATTTGGTTTGATTCCAAATTTAAAAATATCGGTCATTGCCAAAAATTATGTTTTATTTTGTTTAACTGACTTCAAAAAAGGATGAGGTTCTCGATTCGTCTGGATATATTTTTTATGTATGTTCGGGTATAACTTTTGTGTTTATGAACCGATTTTAATTATTTTTTTGCGTTGGATTCAGTAAAAGCTCCAGGGTGGTTCCAACGGAACTCCTTATTCAAGTAGCCGTCGTTTTATCATTCGCAAAGCATCCTTAGTAGGTCTACCCATCACTTAAAATCGTAAAATAATAAGTTAAAAAAACCGACTTAGCACCGAAATCGACAC
Source organism: Rosalia funebris (assembly GCA_037954035.1). NCBI lineage: Eukaryota > Metazoa > Arthropoda > Insecta > Coleoptera > Cerambycidae > Rosalia > Rosalia funebris. Next base: position 658,239 of record JAZFAV010000021.1, read on the forward strand.
CGCAGTCGGTGCCAAGTAACACATAAAAAAACATATACCTTGCTACTATAACAACCAGTTTACATTTAAAATTACCGAGGGCCGGCATTCGCATTACTAGTATTGTATGTCACCTACTTCAAAATTATATAAAACAATTAATAGTAATTACATAATAAACAATGATTTCTTAATTATATTAAACGGAAAAACAAATACGAATTAAGTTTTCGTAGAAAACATTTATTTCTTGCTTTTTAGTTAAGTTACTTTTTTTAAGTCGGTTTTTCTCTTAAACTTATTATTAGCAAAACTTACTGTGTATTATATTTAACCATAAAAGAAGACTTATGCCACAAAATTTTAAATGACTTCAATTTATCGAATATACTGTAAACTACTAAAGAGGAAATTGTGTAACGTATATTGCATACATTTATGTAAAATATACATATATGTTAAAAACTACGAATTGATCACCATTATATATATTTATATTTTAATACATAGCCTATCTTCTAAGCAAGTCGATATTGAATTTCGGTGTTAAGAGATTAAATAATAATAATAATAATAATAAAAATATGTATCTATTGCACAAAAAGCCCAAATTAAAGCTGCAGAAAACGTAAGAGTACTGCAGCTTCACAGGGATAAGCCAGTGCATGGAGTTTTCTATAAAGACATAGAAAATCTCGGTTTTCTCCATAGACTGACCTTCGCCTTCTTCAGATCAGCCGGGTTGAAGTCCAAGACCGAAAAGTATACAATCTCCTGTCAAGATGGTGTATTTAACACCCTCGTTTATCGAAGTCGTATTATGAGTATGGCAAGAGTTCCTGCCATACTTATGAGGAGTTCCTGATGACAGCTACAAGGCTTCCCATAGGGCGCCGGCGACGCACGCTAATGCACCTATTGTGGGCTTGTCCGACATATGCCGCCTCCGCCTATATCCATAAACACGACTCAGCATTATAAGTGCTAGTTTACGGGAACTAATTATTTCCCACCATCAGTCAGATACAAGCCAATAAGCCTGATATAGTACTCCTCGGTTACCAACTCCAGACAACGTTTATCATTGAGTTCTCGGCTTCAGCTGAGAGCAACATTATCTTGAATGGGGAGAAAAAACGGACCATATATAGAGATCTCTTCGAACTCCGCAGGCTTTATCCTGACTATACGATGATATTAACGGTACTGATAATATGCGCTCTTAGTGTAATAAGGCAAACACTGCTTTCGGAGCCAAAGGTCAATACCGGCGTGCCGGCAGTCGGCAGACAACTTAGCCGAAAAAATGCAGAAGGCAATTATCCTCGGCTCGTTACGTGTACTAAGGTTGAATGATAATTAGACCTAGCAACGACTTATCTCATGGATGTGAAAGACAATAGCATCACCGGCGCAACTTCTGTGTGAATTGGAGCCACAGAAAGGAGCGGCTAGCTTTTATAAAAAAAATTCTTGAATTGGGAATCATAAAAATACAATAATCCTTGTCCAAATGCAAAGGGAATAAATAATTTAACTATTAAGCAACCCTTACACTTAATCATAGAATAAAATATATACTGCTACTTGATTAATTAATCGATGAGCAGTCAGCTTGAGATTTATTTGAATGAATTACACTAATCCTTAATGGAGATCAATACAAATATAGATATAGATATACATAACATAAAAGAGATATAAACGTATATAAAAGCCACTAGCTGTTTAAGAGAAGAGCCTTGTTTTCTCTTTCTTAAATAGTGAACGTGACAAGTATTTGTCAATATTAATTTTATCTAAAAAGTGTTATAGAGTATAACTGCGTTGTAAATGACCTGCCAAACGAAGCTGTTGAGTGATTCGGCATATTTAAGGTACATATCTTTATTTCTAATATTATAAAATGGCACAAATACTATATTGTTTAAAATATGTACCTTAAATATGTATTGCATAATTAAAATACCTACCAATATATATATATATATATATATATATATATATATATATATATATATATATATACATATATATATATATATATATATATATATATATATATATATATATATATATATATATATATATATATTTCAATATAGTAAATAACCTATGGAAATCCAGAAATATCTTAAGCACAGTATATTTTTACTCCGTGTATTATATTCTGTTCTCTCCAAGTTTTGCGCCAATTATCCACGCGTGTAAGGATAATTATATTTTATCTTTTCGATATTAATTATACCCTTTAGAATTTCAGCGGATCTGAAAGTATATTCAAGATAACAAGAATCTAAATTAGTCTTTAATTAAACCTACTTGAAGTAGCTATATTTTATACATTGCCTATGTCTAAGCGACTATAGAAATTGAGTAAGTGGTTCTTAATCATCTGAAACCATAAAAGATTTCTAATTTTAAATGTTTGAAGGTTAATTACATAATGACGGTAAATGCAAATAGGAAATAAATCTAACAAATTGAAAGTCTGAAAACTGTAGCTGTATAAATAACTGGAGTATATGTATATCAGTAGTTGCTCTATAATATTAAGCAATTATGTTTGTACTTAAGAATATTATGTATATTATTATTATTATTATGTTTTGTGGGTTTGGGTCTCATCAGCCACTGATCGCATGGGTAGTCCCTTGGCGATCCCCTCTTATCCGGGTCATTATCCAAAAATGCTATCCCATAAAAGGAGCAATTTGGGTACGTCCCTCGCTTTAAGCCTCGCCTCCTCTAGGATAACAGGGGTCCCTAATATAAGGCACCTCCTCTCCTCCAGTGCGGGGCAGGTGTAAAGAAGATGAATCGAGGTCTCCTCGTCTTCTCTGCAGTATCTGCATACTGGGATGTTAGTCAGCCTCAGCTTGTGCTTATATGCATTCAGGCTACTATGGTGGCCCGTTATGATTCCTACTAGGGTTCTGGCTTTGTACCTGTTCAATTTAATGAATTCTTGGGCCCATTTCTCAATCTCTGAGTATTCGATGAAGAGTTTGGTTATTCGACAACCCGTTACTCCTCTCCATTTTTCTCTATGCTGGTCTCTTGCCCAGTCGTTGATGTGGTCTTTGATCAGATTCCGATTTATTCCCACTGCAGGTTCTGGTCCATAGAGGTTTTCCCTGGTCCCTAGTCTGGCAAGGTCATCTGCAATTAGATTTCTCTTAATGCCCAGGTATCCATAAGAGTTCCACCGATCCCTTACGTACCAAGTGGTTTAATGCTTCATAGCAATTATATACCAACTTCGACTTTGTCGTTGCTGAATTCAGGGCTGTCAAAGCCGCCCTGCTATCCCAGCAGATACATACTCTCTCCTGGGTCCGATATTGGTCGGCCCCCAGAACACCATATGTAATTGCAACTAGCTCGGCGTGGAGTGCGGTAGAGTATTTACCCAGGGAGAAGGTTTTACCTACCCCATCGCGTCTTCTATACACCCCGGCGCCCACCAGATGTCTCCATTGAACGGTAATCCAGCTCGACCCTCTATCCAGTCGGTCTTACTGGTGAGGGTGACCATATATTTCTTGTCAAATAGGAAGTGGACACCTGTCCTGTCAGAAGGCATCCATAGGAGCCCCTCCTCAGCTAGCTCTCTTGAGAGTCTATTCAGGTCCCCTACCTTCCTGTTCATGTTTCCCACCCTGTGCATTGCCTTTGCAACTTCCGCTTTCAGGGTGACATCAAGAGGTGGTATTCCCGTCAGTATCCCCATCGCCTCGATCGGTGTCGATATTGAGGCTCCGGTTATACTTATTAGAATCAATCCTCTTAGCTTGTTAAGTCGGTTGACTTTCGACTTTAAACAGGCTTTCTCCCACCAGACCAGTGCTCCATAAGTCAGTCTGGGTTTGAGGATTACCTCATACATCCATTTCATGGTCTCCGGTTTCAAGCTCCAGCTATTACCAATGGCCCTTCTCAGTTGTTAAAGTGTTGCTGTTATCTTTGAACATATGTGACTTACATGTTTTTCCCATGACAGTTTCCCGTCCAGGATTACTTCTAAGTATTTCACTTCACTATTATAGCTTAATTCTTTACCACCAAGTTTCAGTGGACACGTTCTGTTCCACTTATATTTCTTGGTGAACACCATCACCTCGATCTTAGAGGGATTGACTGAGAGTCCCTTATCCGTGCAACAATTTCCAACCTTGTTTAATGATCCCTGCATTATATCAAGAGTCGGCTCCAGGAAAGGGCCCTTCGTTATTATTACTAAGTCATCAGCATAGCCAATTACTTGGTAATCCTTTAACCTTTCAAGCAGCTCATCCACTACCAGGCACCATAGAAGGACAATACCCCTCCTTGAGGACAGCCCGAGTTGACCCGGCACTTAATGGTTGTTTTGCCTTTGTTGGCAGTAAGCTGTATCTTCGGAGTCCAGTTATGCTCGTATCGATGACACAACCTTATCCAGAGCTAGATCACCTTATCCAGAGCCTATTATGTATAAATAATTATACAAACCAACATGTACACATTTACTTTTCAAGAAATTCACATTTAAATGAATCTATAATAGTATATTCAATGCACTGATTTGTATAAATTACTTATTGATTTATTTATCTCAATCAATAAATGATACATATATTTACTAATGAAATTCATGAATTCTTCATTAACATTTCTTCACTTACGTATATAATTTCGAACTAATTACTGGGAAACTGTGGAAACTCCTTCGGGAGTTGGGATAGTACTTTAAATCCAATTATCAAAAATTGTATATGGATATGCAGTATACATTTCCAGATGCATATACCAGAATTCAGTGGACAGATAATTTACGATTTCACAGTAACGACATGATTAATAGACAAGAGATATGTCTTATTTAATGTCCTGTGGCAGTCGTTCTATACAAGATCCAATAAAGGAGAAACTCATTATATGGTACCAGAAATGTAAAGTGCCATTACATAGTTCGCAGCCAGTAATATGTTTCTAAACCGAGAGATTTGAAATAAATTGGGTTGGTAATCATAGATCTACTAGAACTCCTGCACGGTCGCTAGATCTGTTATTTTATTTTTAATAGTTTTATGATTCAATTGTTACCTATTTTTTACCTGTATATAGCTTAGGTATGTAAAAGGAATTTAAGTAATATGAAAATTAATTAATTTAATATTTAGTATAAAATACATATTTCAAAGTTATTTTAAATTTTTAAGTATTTTTCATTTTTAACCTGTTGGCTATATTATATAGAGTATTGCGGACGAATGGAATATTATATTCTATATATATATATATTATAGAATATATATTATAGAATATGGAAATTATATTGCCCTACAAACGTAAACAATATTTATTTAATTTTTGTACGTGTTGGCATCGGTTATTAAATTCGTTAACTGCCCTTGTGTAATATATTCACCGTTTAATTACTTACAGGTCATCAGCTATGATCTATTACATTTTGTAAAATAGGTTGCAAATTCTAAAGTATCGTTTTCTTGTAGTCTATTACATAAATTCAGTGTCTCTCTTTCTGTCCATTGTAAATCTAGGACAAAAACTGTAGAACAAAAAAAGTGTGCAACTGTTAGTGGTTTATTTGGATACACCTCCAAAATACACAGACATTTTGAAGGTGCGCTTTTTCGTACGAGGTGCATGGATGATAATTTGGGTATCCTATTCTTAACCATCCTATAGCTTGTTTTCTCTTATGTTCTCCATCCCATATACTCTACCAATCTAAAATTTGTCTTGTTCTCGCGTTTCTAAAAAAACATCGGTTCTAATTTTCAATTCTGGTGACTTTTCCAGTTCAGTAGCATGCCTTGGTTTCTTAATCCTGTAGGAATTCCTCTTAATGCTCACATGACTTGGTATCCATACAAAACTAATAATTCTGTTTTCTTATTCTGCATTGTAAGTAATGTTAGTATATTTTAGTAGCAAAGAATCAAACATCAACATAGTGCTAGTGAAGATAGACTGCTTTCGGATTCTGAATGGATAATTACTTCAGTCGGTGTATTAATGGCAGCATTTTAAAGATATAAGGACAACTTGTAGTTCAGAGTTAAAATATGTGGCATCTGGGTAGAGGCCATGTAGAGGCCATGATTGACTTTCCTCTGGTGTTATTAATCATATTCTACGTCTTCTTCTGTTTTCAAACCATCGGGTACAGAAGTTTATATATATATATATATATATATATATATATATATATATATATATATATATATATATATATATATATATATATATATATATATAAAAGAGTGCTTTAGATGCAGCTCTAAGTATGTAGGTAGTATTCCAGATTCCTTTTCTTAAAGCATTTTATATGCATATCTAGTTTTGGCTGTGCCAACTTCCAGAGTAGTATTTCCGAATTATGGTATGGCACAACTTCCAGTCGCTCTGCCTGGTCCAGAATTTCTTGAAAGCAGTATTCTAGTTTCTTGAAATCAGTTGATCTTTATTCACTATGTATGATTAGTTCGCCTTCGAAAAAAAACCTATGATTTGGGTGTTGTTGTTGTGCCCACAGTTTCGGTCTAAAATTAAGGAACAGTTGTCGGTTTATTCTTGATGATGAAGAGTTATAAATAACAGTTTATCCCAAATTCACCTAAGACTATTTAGAGGCAGGTTCTTTAAATTGAATTACGGCGTATAAGATTATTTATGAGCGATTTTCTGGCCGCTATGTATACTACAGACTCGTAATCTATTTTACTCTATATAAGGCTCTTGTAGAAATTAATAAGGACGTATTTTTGTGGGCTCCATGTCATGCTTGCTAAATATTGTGATACATTAATACCTGATTTGCATTTTACTGATGAGTTTCAAGATGTTTGCTCCAGTTCAACTTTGAATAAAAAATCAAGCCTAAAAATTTTATTGTTTGTTTTACCTTTATGGGGATGTCTTTTGTATATGTAGTAAACAAAAGTGGACTATTGAACTGTAATCATTTAAATTATAACTCATTTTCTCTAACGATTATACAGGGTAAGCGGAACTCGATGTGTCAGCTCTATTATAAGAAAAGGAAAAACGATAAAAAAAATTGAAAATAGGTTCTTAAATGGAATCGAATAAGGTCCATTTTAAGCCGAATTTACATATTTTTCCATATTTGGAAACTGAAGTAGTGACGCCATTGAATTTTCTTTTCCAGAAATATTTTGGCAAATTCAGAAAGAGCCAATTTTTGTGAACAAATTATGTAAAGAAAACAGTTTTCTATCTTTTTCCGTTAAATAATTATAAGTAAATTTGTAAAAAAAAAGTATTATCAAAAATTCGCAATCGTCACAATTTAAACAAGTAGCCTTTAGAAACAAATAGCCAAGTCGCATATATCAATAATCAATCTAATGGTTGACAAATATTGTTTTGTTGTCACTTGACTTTGAAAAATGTTCACGCACAACGAAATAGTCGATATGTTATTATGTAGTTTATGGGGAATCTCAAAAGAACTCTGGAGGAGCAGCTCAGTTATACGCCCAGAGATACCCCGAACGTGTTATTCCAAGCTTAAAAATATTTTCAATGTTGGAAAGCAATTTACGTGCAAACAGCGAGGCATTTTCTTCCCGAAATGGAAGAAAAATTGTTAAAAGGGTAAATTCTGACAATACTGTTTTGCAGTATTTTGAAGACCATCCAAGTGTAAGTAAGTGCCTGTGTAAGTATTTAAAATATAGTTCGGTACGAAAAATTTTTAAAGAAAATAGTTATCACGATTATGAAATTCATAACTTAGTACACTTGTCAGATCAACATCAACAACGAAGAAATAATTATGTTGCCCAAGTGATGGTAAACTTAGAGATCACTGACAATCGGTTTTTTCAGGGTGTGTTGTGGACGGACGAAAGCCGTTTTGTTAGTAACGATAGGCCCAATAAAAAAAAAATTAACATTTTTGGGCTACTGAAAATCCACATTTTCAGCCAAGGACACTTCGGAATTAACGTTTGGTGTGGTATTATTTATTAATGGGTATTTTATTGGTCCATATTTTTATGAAGGAATATTAAATAGTGAGTGATATTTGCAATTACTTCAAGAAAGACTTCCTGTGCTTCTCGAAAATGTGCCATTACTGCTGCGAGAAATCATGTGTTTCCAGCATGATGGAGCTCTACCGCATAAAAGAAAAATTGTCCAACAATATATAAATGAAACTTACGGAAAAAATTGGATACGTGTAAATGGACCGATACAGTGGGCACCTAAATCTCCGGACTTGACCCCACTAGACTTCTTCTTGTGGAGAATTTTGAAAAATAAAGTTTACAGAACACCATCTGTTAACTTCGAACGTTTAAAAGAAAAATCAGAAAAGCAATGAACTATCTGGAGAAATGTTTCGTAAGGCTTCAGTGAGAGAAGTAAGGCGGAGATTGGATAAGTGTTTAGACGTAGGAGATTATCACATTAAAAATTTGGTGTAGTGATTGCCTACATACTTTTTTCCTTCTGTGGTAACAGTTGTAACATATTATGTGTTTTGTAATTTTAAATTAATAAATAATACTAATTAATAATGTTTAATTATTGACAGTTACGACTTTGCTATTTGTTTCCAAAGGCTACATGTTTAAATTGTGACGATTGCGAATTTTTGACAATACTTTTTTTTACAAATTTGCTTATAATCTTTTAATGGAAAAAGTTAGAAAATTATTTTCTGTACAAAATGTGTTTAGAAATATTAGCTCTTTTTAAATATGCCAAGATATAGGTGTATTTCTAAAAAAAAAAAGAATTCGATGGCTTCATTCCTTCAGTTTACAAATATGGAAAAATATGTAAATTCAGCTTAAAATGGACCTTACTGAATCTCATTTAACAACCTCTTTTCAGACATTTTATATCGTTTTTTTTATTTTCTTATAATAGAGTTGAGTCATCGAGTTTCGCTCACCCTGTACTATGGTATTAATAGATTCCTATAGAATATTTGCATGAAATCTTGCGATATGAAAATGGCCATGTTATCAATACATAGACTCTTCTGAATTATTTCGAACTTTATATCCTATATTTAAGTTTATTGCAAAAGTAAAATATACTACAATTAAATTTAATTCCTGCGGAGTTCCGCTCTATAACAAATACGTTTAGGAGAGAGTATCTTTAATTTTTACTATAATGTGACGGTCTAGTGTATTAATTATAATCAATTTATATATACAACAGTATTATATGTTTGTTATGTTTCTATTTTTACCTATATTTGTGTTTAATCCTGAAACGACTTCACGGCACACGTGTACAACATAATAACGGGCACGTAAGCTACTAAATGAACATGCTCGAAGTACTTTGTATCATAAGATACAATTAGTCGTCGTGTAGTAGGTTATTGCATTTATAATAAGAACACTCCGGCGATAGAAGCTCCCATGCAATGTGGTATAGTAGCAGCATCACCAGACTGCACAATATCAAACACACACGTAATTATCTTGTATGAGGTATAAACTAGAATTGTCTAATTCACCTTTAATTTACAACCATTATATTCGCTGGAGTTCAGAGTTAATTTTGTAGAGTTGAATTTTAAACAACGAAATGTTATTGATATTGCTGTATAATAGTTTGCATTCTCTCATAACATCGATACTAGTTATAAAACTGAAATAAGTTAATTAATATACTTTTAAAATACATTAGACAGGGACATCAAAGTAAAATTCTCTAAAATTTGACTGACAGTTGACAGAACGGCTACACATATTAACGTTGATATGTTATAACATATTTACTTATAGGATCATGAAAGACGTATTTTATGTTTTAAATCAGTTTGGCTCAATAATTTATTATTTATAATCAGTAATTGTATACAATTTTTATCGAACCGACACTACGAAACTATATTTTTCTATTTGAAATTCTACGTATAATTTTCTATCAGTTTTTATTTTTTTCATTGCTGTTAATACTTTATTGCATATTGTACTTGCGTAATTATAGATCGTTTCATTGAATTAAATGATCTTTGTAATGATTTGAAAGATTTCACTAATGACAAATGAAATATTTCAATTATATCTGTATTTATGATATCAAATTTAAAACATCTCAAGAAAAATAACTATTTTATGTATTGAAAACATATATTACACAGCCCCCAAAAAAAAAATTACCATGTACGACAGACCGAAGTATCCTATTTCCACATATATGTGCTGAATAGGGATCTGATGTCATATTCGCCGCATCTTTTCATGATTTTTCTTAACCTCAAAAAATGGCTGATTAAACACGTGACACAAAATCAAAGAAATTTATTGGGGACTCCTGGGAGCTTAGCCGTTATGGGCTTTTGAGGTCACGGATAATAAATTTGAAGTAAAACTTTGAAATTTTTTGTTAATCCAGTATGGCGGAAGTATTTTTCAAAAAACATTGGATGTCTACAAAATTTGATCCTGCGGATTGTTCAGGTTACCAGTAATGAGTAGAACCAGGAATAGGTCACCAAAGAATTAATTTGGGATTACAAGAGCATTACAGGAGAAGTCAACCAACGTATTTATACTTTTGACTGAAAATTAATTAAATATTATCAGATAATTAGTAACGAATATAAAATTGTTGTAAAATATAAAATGGTATACCTACCTCCTTCACAGAAATATATTCACTAAAAATATAATATATCATAGCAGAATACTAAAAATTTAGAATACAATACGAATTGAAATATAGGATAACCTTTCATTCCTTGTGAGTATAATTTCTTAAATTTTCTTCTCCGTACTGTTCTGCTAATTTCATAATTATCAATGCTAATAGTACATAACTCAATGAAACCGTTTCGAAATATATTTTAAATTTAATTTTTAAACGCAAATAATCTTTTCCAATTAAGACTAGAACTGCTGACACTTTTAAAATGCATTAAATACTACTATAAACACTCATTAACAAAGTGTAACCCTTTTTTATTGAACATAATCAGTTTGACATGTCTATGGTAGTCCGTCTAGAATTCGAGACCCTTCCTTGCTTGTTGAAACGACCTCGATGGAGACATTTGGTGTGAAATCCTTTGAGCAAACATGTCCGGAATTAATGGCCATAAATGGGATAATTTAAAGCATCATTAGGCCCAAAGTAAGTGTGGGAGTTCTCGTAAATTAAATAGAGTGAAAGTAGCGTTAATTTAGGATACCTAATCTAAAAATAAACGTAAAAAAAGATAACGAAGGTTTATTTATAACATACAAATCACTGTAAACTGAAAACAGTTTTGAAATTATTGAAGTTGTATAATCAATAAGGCAATAAAATCATTTTATGAAAGACTTAAAATAAAGGTAAATAATTACTTTAATATGTTGCCTCAAATGTTGAATTTGTTAACAAGCTGATATTTGTACAAGAAAGGTAATAAGCAAGGGTAATAATATAATAAAACAAAAATACTGCAATACTTCAGCATTTATATAGAGAATAACACAGGTCAACATGAATTTTAACTTTAATAAGGGGGTATAAAATTTCCATAGATTAATCGACAGTTAGACGAAAAAAATAAATACCACATGTAAAATGTAAATACCACATATATAACAAAATACATCAGCATCATATTTATACTTTCTCGACGACATTTTAACCTCTTTCAGTTTTTTACAAAACAGTCAATTGTTGTTTATCACTTACGTGATATCTGTAAACACTGTGTGAAAGTTACGACCCCATTACTTTTTGGCGGTACTTTTAAATATACCAGAACTATTTAATATTTCTACGATAACTCAAAAAAATGTATTATTATCATAACTATCACAAAAGGAAACATTATATGAAATATTGGTACTTTTCTTTTATTTTGGAGCATAATGAATAGAAAAATCGTAAAATAAATTTTAGGACAAAGACAATTTTTTTTTTGTAGAGTTGTGTAATAAACTATAATAATGTCTTTATATATGTCATAATTATTATTATGTTTTAATACTGTTGAGGACTTTAAACAAAATTACATCATTTCACTTTTTACTTTCCCTTGCCTCTTTTACATTGTTTTAAAAAACGTATTTTTAGATAACCACGAAATATGAGGTGAAATCAGACTTGGCAACTACATGGACTATTTTACTACACATCTCCATCTAATCTACGAAGAAAACCACTTCCAAATGCTGAAGAACACGTAAGATAATGTTGAGCTGGTTCAATATCCTGTTATATGATGCATCTAGATTCAACTTATTTGTGTTATTGCCCAAGAGTACAATGCTTACTATTGCATCCTATAACCCCCCGTGATAGGCACTCATGTTTAAGCACGAAGGTGATGGTGAAGACGAGAAAAAGTCTTCTGAGGAGCCCACCGAGGAAAAAAAGTAGTCTTATGGATTTTACCAAATAGGAAAACCAGATCTGGTGGAAATAGAAATTATAGTATTAGCAACACTGTGTATCAATTTTCTGAGCAGCATAGCATTTGTAATATTATTTTTTCATTTAAAAACATATGTTTCTTTCGAAATAATGTTCAATTAAAATTGTTTACGTCACCCATACAATCATTTAAAATACTATTTGAGCGATAGGATATTTACAATAATCTTAAATTAAAATATGTCTGATATATTTCCATAAGTCACGCATTCCACAGGGTAGCACCTTATGTCCACTGCTATATGTGCTAATATCAGATTTAACCTGACAATGAAAAATACTTCAATAGCTCGCTGACGAGATTGTAATCTTATCCTGTAATGAATATCCATCAGTAGTATCCAATTTTTTTAAAAATTATCTAAGTGATGTACAATCTTGTACCACTAAATAGCAAATCAAATAGAATGAAACAAAATACGGATAAGTTTCACTCTAAGAAGGGATCAGTGTTCTTCAGTTTATCAGATCAATATACAAATACCTCTGCCTACCAGCACAAAATATTTTCAAAACATTTAGACAATTAGTTTACTTAAGGAGACAACACATTATAAAGAAAGAAAACAGATATATTTAAAAGTCAAGAAAACGAAGTGGTTCATTGGAAGGAAGCCAAAATTGTCACTAGAGAACAAGTCCTTGCTCTATGAAACAATTTTCAAACCAATATCATAGGACTCTGAAGATGTGCTAGCAGATCGAACTTAGCAATAATACAGAGAAGCTAATTAAAAATATTATGCCCTTTGGTATGCCTCTAATAACATACTCCACAATAACCTGAAAGTATCCTATGTTAAGGATGTCAGAAAGGATCAAATATATTAATGAAGTAGAACATTCTGTTATATCATTTTCTGTGGCTACAATATGCAAAAAGGCTCAAAAGGAATTGACCAATTGATATGAAGGAAGATTAAGAAGGGATTAAGATGGACTGGAGTAGGCTTCTTTACACCACACTGATGAGAAACTACGTGGTTAAAAAACACACATTACTCATAAAATACTATTAATTCTGATTGCTAATAAATGGTAATAAAAAAAACACATAGATAAATAATAAGTTATACAGTCTGTTCAACAAGACAGAATCCGCGATTTTTGGAAAAGTACAATATATTTATTTCTATTTTTTTACATAAAGTACATGCTAAGGTGCTTTTAACTAACAAACAATAAAATCGCTACCGTTGCCGAGAGTGGCCTGGCACTTTCTGGACATACTTTCGACCAGTTTTTCGGTGTAATCAGTGGAAAGAGAATGCCATATATTTCGAAAGATCTTTGAGAACTGCTCCAAATTGTAAACAGGGTTCTCTGCAAGCTTGCTCTTCATGATGGCCCATACATTTTTAATAAAGTTAGCATCAGGAGATTGGGAGAGCCGATCCATAGTAATGATACGTTTTCGTTCTTCCAGGCTCTGCAGAGATGACTACGATATTTCGGATCATTGTCCTCTTGTAAGACTCAATTTTTATTATTGGATCCAAACATCTTGGGGGCTGATCTTAGGAGGCTACGCTTGTAAATTTGGGCCATATTATCTGCGTTCAAATTCTTGGTGACAAGCTCACAGCAGCCGAATCCACGCTCCGAGACACATCCCCAGGCATTGACTTTAATAGGGTGTTTAACAGTACACTGAATTACATCTGTACTGCAGCTAGACCAAGCACGCTTTACCCGAACCCACGTCTAAAAAGTCACTTAATCAGAAAAAATTACATTCGACCAATCACGATCAATATATTTGGTACAGTACCTTTGCCTCACGTAAGCGATGCCTGATCGTATTTATGTTAATGTTGATTTCTTTTTCAGCTAGTTTAACCTTTACTTCACGCAGTCGCAGAGTGGGGCTAACTTCGAATAGCTGCAAGATCACATTGTTTTGCTTGCTAGACGTCGCTCTCATTTTTCCCGTTCTGGAAAGTTATCGACATTTTTTGATTCTGCATACCAGTGCACCCATTTCACAACGAACTTCTTCGACTTTTTAAGTACTTTAGCGGCAGCGGAATAAGATAATTTTGGTCCATTCGGGTGTGTGCACAGGAAGACCGTCTCATACCATTTCGCGTACACAGAACTTATTTTCAAAAACACCTGTCCACTGCAGCGTTTCGAGCGACAATTATATTAATTAATAATGGCGATGTAGCCCACCAATAGTACACCACGTCAAGAAAAAGAGAGAGGGATATCTTTTATCTTTTTTCAAAAAGTGTTGGTTCCTTTCCTGTTGAACAGACTGTACATAATTTTAAGTAGAATATTACAACACAAAGAATGATTTCCCACAAAATAATATTTATTTTTTATGCCTAATACTCTCCTTTATTATATGTTGTGACTCTATCACATCATTGTATATCTTTAAAGTACTAACAACGGATACACAGAATTTGAAAACATTCTATCATTTCCAACTAAATAACAATTTAAAATGGCATATATAAATTCTGTATTTTATCACTACCATTCGCGATATTTTCTAAACAGATAATAAATAAATTTCGACGATAAATATTAAATCAATATTCCTTAATCTTCTCAATGGACAATTACAGTTTATTTTTAAATAGTACTAACGGATACACAGAATTTAGAAACATTCTATCATTTCCAAGTAAATTACAATGTTAGCCGTTAAAAATGACGTACATAAATTCTGCATTTTATCACTAGCAGCGTTCGGGACATTTCCTTAACAGATAATAAATTTCGGCGATAAATATTAAATCAAGGTTGCTTAGTCCTGTTAACGGCGAATTACTATCGGGCTAGCACCAAACTTTATGTTTTGAACGGTAGTTTTATGACGGTTGTAAACACGTTTGCAGTAAAGTAAAAATCGAGTCGCTCTATCGTTTATAGTGTGAGACTAACCATGTCCGGAAGTATTTTACAGTTTCAGACTATATGTCGTTCATAGTACACGAGATATCATACATGATATATCAGATCATAGTACATAATAAATAATATTTCTTTAGATATTACTAATGAATGCAAAAATCTGGATCTCTGGCTTGACGACGCGACGTAGTAAGTTTTAGTAAACATGTATGTTTACTAACATATATGTTTTATGTCAAACATCATTTATTACTTTAAAACAACTTTATATACACAGGAGCATAATGAACCCAATAACTAAAAATTAATCTATGTAGTTCTTTAATTTATTAAAAATTATCTGTGAATATTATTGTGATTGCATACAATTTGTATAATGGATCTTTGCGCGTGTTTCACTTTAGTGGCGACGCAAGGATAACATGCTACACCACTCGCAATTGTTACTAACATGCCACAATTACCAGCACGTATGTCTAGCGGCATATGTTTCAATCAACTACGTACGGCATAGACAGTTAATAATTTGCCGCACAAAATGCAATTATGAAGTCACGTCTTAGCTTTATTGTATAATTTGATTCATTGGCGTTTCAATATTCATTGGCGTAAAAGTTATTTTTGTTTCATTTATTTTCATTTTTATTGAAATTATTTCATTTATTTTGGTGGAAATATCACTTCCATTGAACGTTTTTTTGTGGAGAACCTTTTCATTACTCTATTATAAGTTGACGGATTGGTATTGTACTAACTGTTATCCTAAAATGTGTTGTCGGCACGACACTGTTCAAAAATGTCAGTTGATTGATTCATACGATTGTTACCTCTGACGCACATGCAAAGAATCATTATATAAACCATATATGACCTGCTCTTAGAAATACAGATGTGGTATCCTTACAAGAAATGGAAAATATGGAAATAAGATTAGTGAGTTAATCATAATAAAGGTTATCTTAATTTTGAAAATGCTAGAAAATTACATTTATTATGTATAGCAAAAAATTTTAAAAATAATTTTAAAGATAAATTTCAGAAATTAAATACGTTACATAAAAATATATCCAAATTTAAGCCACGTTATTTATATATGTTGGATATTCCACACCACGCCACTGCCTTGTATACTAGCGATTTTATTTACCGGGTTTGTAAAGAATCTACTTCTCTTCCACCTGCGTTTAAGAAATACACTGAATCTTGAAATTTTAATTAAAAGTTATAACAACATGTACTACTTTTTTGATCAGCATTACCATCTTTTAGATTTTAATAATATCGTATACATTAGAAAAAAGTTAGTCAATTGACCATTTGGTGTACAGTTTTTTTTGTTCTTAATTAAATGATTCTAACTGATATGTTTTTTGTTAATTATATACATTTGAGTATAAATAAGTTTATTTGTATTTCAACGTAGGATTCTATTTTTTGTTTCATGCACATACATTTGTTATGGGGTTAAGTTGAAAAGCTTTTCGTACTGACACTTCGCCTATTAACTAATTTATATTTATATTTAATATGTATTGCATACATATATTAATTTACAAGTAACTAAAGGCAAATTATCATTATTATTATATAGAGTATAGTGATGAGGTGAAACTAAAGAAAATAATTATATAAACATTTGTATGTATTACTGAAATCACTAAAAATAGAAAAAGCGAAACATGGATCGTCCTGTAAATTTTTAAATGTTATCGCTCAGTATGCTATACATCGCGTGAATGGAAAAATGAAACAATCGTATGTCAATTACGAACGGCATGTGATATCAAATAAAATACGTATATGAAAATAATGTTCGAAATACCTATAAAGAGTTTACGAAAAGGGGAATAAAATTTAATGTAATAAGGAATTTAATAAGTATAAAGTTTGTAGGCCAGAATAAATTCATTGGAATTTCTAAAAATAGTATCTACTGATATAACTCATATAAACTCAGGAAACATTGTAATAAAATATCACAAGAACTTTTTTCCATAGCAGATTGATTTCAATAGGTTTATGAATTAAAGCATGCACTTGTAATTAATGTGTACTTTTCTTAATTTAAGTATGAAAGAATCTATGTTTTTTAAAACTTTTTACACTGAGTGTGTCGAAAACAATAAGATTTGGACATATACTTACATAATTTGTTTAAATTTCTTTGAGTTACATATATAATAACCCTTTTAAGTTTGTCACACATATCATAGCTCCACATCTTATATATTATGAAGACAAAAGGGGAAACAACAACAAGTCAGTTTTGAATAAGTCAGTTAATTCATAAATCTATTAATTATATACCTCTTGACCAGTTTTAGTACTCGAGATAAGATGTGGGCAATAATGAAATGCAGTAATTATATCCAAAAAGGAGGATAATAAAGCATGTGGTAAAACAAATGTAATAAAAAGCCTAAGAAAGCAGTCTACATTGATCGATATTTCAGAATTCATACATGGTGGATATATATATATATATATATATATATATATATATATATATATATATATATATATATATATATACCATTCATTTCATCGATATTTGCCAAATAAAAAACTCTCTTATCTTGTCGATAAAAAACAGTCTACCTGAGCCTAGCCATAGACACAAGCCACGGTATGTTTAGAGATTTTTTATTTGGAAAATAGCGATGAAATAATCTATATACCCTACCTACGTTTAATGGAAGCCAAACATAGTTTGGTTTGATCATAAGTTAGCATAGTTTTCTGAAAATCTCTATCGGTTAATTGATATTCCAAGCAATTCTTACAAAACGGCTGTCGATAAAGTAGCTCGGTGATAAACAGAATCACCAATACAGCTAATATCATTTTTATATCCTCCCCACTTAACAATTTATTGCGACACCTATAAAAGTTACATA
Source organism: Rosalia funebris (assembly GCA_037954035.1). Taxonomy (NCBI): domain Eukaryota; kingdom Metazoa; phylum Arthropoda; class Insecta; order Coleoptera; family Cerambycidae; genus Rosalia; species Rosalia funebris. Next base: position 676,418 of record JAZFAV010000021.1, read on the forward strand.
AAATGCACTCTACACGAATCATTCGTTAACATAAATTATTTACTATCTCCTTGACTGAACAACTTTGTTACTATGATTTCGATAATGCTATTCGGATTATTAAAAATCGATCTTGCACAGAAGGGATACAAGGCCAGGGATTTGTTATGCTTCAAGTTAGCGAGGTTATACACTGAGCATTTAAAAGTTGAAGTAAATTCGTTCTTCTAATAAAATAAATCTGTCTACCGCAGTATATTTTAATAGACAATTTAGTGAAAAACAATCGTATAAATAAAGGAAATTAAAGAAATTATTTGAACAAGGACATAGAAGTTTGACTGTATTCTTATAATTTCTCTGCTTTTGTGTTTTTTTTTTATTTATCTTACTTGCATCTATATATCCCACTTTAACCAAACTAAAAAGTCAGTTTATCTATTAATATATGGGTGTCAGTTAAAACAGTTAAAACCATAGAATTTGAATTGGGCGCTATTTGTGTTCTGTTAAATATAAGACGCTAATATTTAACGACTGCCATCTACACACCATACGACGTCAACATGCTACTACTAGCAGTTCAACAATGAATAATTTGTGTACATCTGTTTTATGAAAGTGAGCGATCATTTACTGTTGCATTAAGAAAAATTTATACAAAACTAAAGACAAAATAGCAATTCTTAACTTAATCAAGAAATTTGAAGAGACGGGTTCTGTTATTAATAAAGCACCACCAGTACGTTCTCATCGTGATCGGTGAGATGAAAATATTGCTGCAGTGAGAGAAAGTGTACGAGAGTATCCAAGTATTATCAATTCGATGTCATGTATAACAATTGAATCTATCAAGAGCCACCACGCATCGGATTTTAAATTAAGTTTTGCATTTGTCAGCATACAAGATTCAGTTGGCACGATAGTTACAAGTTAAAGGCCATTTACAACATCGTAAATTTGTTAATTGGGTGTTAGAAAAGACTGATGATGATAGGTGATGCTGATTTTTGCAACAAAATTTTGTTTAGCGATGGAACACATGTTCATCTTGACGGATACGTGAGAAAATAAAATTGTGGAATTTGGGATGCTGAAAATCCACATTCTGTCCACGAAAAAGAAATGCATCCAAAGAGATGCACGGTTTGGTGCGCATTTTAGAGTGGTGGAGTAATTGGACCATACTTCTTTGAAAATGAAGCTGATATTATCTGCTGTGATAATATCAGCTGTATATTCTGTGATAATACTATCACAGTAAATAAGGAACACTGACATGTGACATGTTAAACAATCTATTTTTCCATCAAATTGATTATTTGGATTTGAACAACATGTGGTTTCAGAAAGGCGGTGCAACGTGTCATACAGTACGTGCACACCAATTTGGTATGCAACTATTTTGCATACCAAACTTCTTGATAATGTTATCTCGCGAAATTCTGACATCAATTTTCTTATAAGGTCATGTGATTTAATAAAACTGGACTATTATCTTTGGGGTTATCCAGCCAACAACAATTAATAATCTCAAAGCAAACATTCAACATGTTACTCGGGAAATAGAGCCAGTTTTATGTGCCCGCTTTATGAACAATTTTGCTAAACGAATGAAATTATACCAGATGAATCGTGTCGGCCATATGAATAATATTCTTTTCACTTTCTCGCCAAATCATCTCCATTTTATGTTGAAGAATAAACATAATAAACCTCAGTTTATTAAATATTATTAGTTTTATCTACAAATCAAATCCTATAGATCCAAATGAGACACCCTTTACTATAAAATATAGGTGTACTTATATTTAAAATTAATTTCTTCCGCATTTTAAAGGCTGAAAAGAACACGGTTTTTGAAACAGGTTTTATTAATTGTACGTGTAATTAGTATATACTGAATGCAATATATACTGAAAACAAAGACTGCTTAACAAATGAAGCAACACGCGTATAAATCAGTTCAATTTCACCAAACAAGTTTTACAAAGAATTGTAGTTAGTTGAAAACTTACTATTAATTACGTGGAATAGTTGTTTGGCTTACGGAATTCCCCCTGTTTTATATAATTATGTACTGAAATGTATGAGGTCGCTTTTCCGGAAAATTAATTTTGCGGATATTTGCCAGCGAAGTTCGGATTACAAGCAAAATGTTTGTAGTTTTGTTTACGCTTTATTTATTATCTACATCCTGCTATTAGAATAAAACAGTAATAAAAGTTTTCTTAGAGTAAATGTGTATATATTTAATTTGATCTCTGACAAGAGGAGAAACTAGACAAAAACGAACTCGTAAATAATATAAATAGAAATATCTAGCTATAGATATAAGTTACTGATTACGTCCTTTAAAAATGGAGACTTCATAAATCTGTTGTTAAATTTTTTTTTGTATTACGCAGAAAAGAACTTATCTTAATATCACAAATGAAATACATGATCAACTTAGTTTTACATCGCAGGCTGTAGTGGGCGCAAAATTCGAAATGTCCCTATTTTGTTAGCTGATCTACTTTAACTAAAACAAAGAAACTTATTTTCGATATTTGTATAACCTATTATGGAAATAAGGTTTGTAGAATTTTTAGTCAAGTTATCTGTATGCGAAAGAAGAAATGCGTATTATTAACATTAAATTTTTTAGTCACTATTTGGGTCAACCTCCAACTGCTCCAGAGTCCAATCAGCGAGCACACGGTGTTATCTATTGTCGTTTACCTTAAGTTCCTGGGTCAGTTAGACTTTATATGGGTGCAGACCCAAGTCTCAACGCAAAATTCGCCTAGTTAAAATCGCAGAAAGGCCAAGTTCTCATGAATGGCGAGAAATTGACTACCTCGGGTTTTCTTGTACACTCTTACGCATAGCAATGATGTTTTCAGCAGACCTGGCGTTTCGGTAACATACGGGTGTTTATTTGTCAAATCGGTTAACTCGAAATTGACCATCAAACGTTTAATGGTCGTCTCTGCGGGACGGTTGTGGCAAGGACAAAAATCAGGTAATGCGCGGAACATTTCTCAAATGGAACAGATTTTGAAAATAGAATTTGGTGATTTGCACACGTTGTTGAACGCTATAACCTTCTGTGGTGATTTTCCATACACTACTGAACAATTCACAATAAATTTGACAGATGTTGATTTAACAACATGGCCGCTATAACTTAACAAATTGCGAAGGTCCGTATTGAAAGACCCTGTAGATTGTGTAAGTTATCAAATATAGCATCATGTAGACGAATCTATGTATTTGGATTAAATAATTAATTTATATAAGTATAGAAGATTGCTCAAGCAAGATATTGAGAAAAAATACTTTCAATTTCAATCAGACCACTATAATATATTGCCAGAAATGGCTTTTCATAATCTAAGAAGTAAATTTAAATTCTAATTAGTAAACAATAAAATACCATGTATTTAAAAATTGTTTCCATTGCATTATAGGGTCAAGAAATACATTTTTTAAGTTAAGTTATAGTTACTCAGAAAGTTTAGTAATGAGTAAATATTATTATTTAAAATAAAAGGTGAATGCATTGCCAAACAATTCATTTGTGATTTTTTTGTTCTTTTAAATACATTCAAGTAAACTTCTTTTTCCTGAAAATCAGCAACAGAATTTAATAAATCTCCACCTAAATCGATCACCAACAGATGATCACCAACAGAGAGTAAAAGTTTGGCGAATTAATAAATTGTTAGTAAAGTGGACAGCAGTGTGCAACAAAAAGGAATCAGTGTGGGAGTTTATATTGGCGAAGTAAAAATCGCTTAGTTTAACAGTGAAAGTCAAAATTAATCTTACGGGCAATGTTATCAAGTTTAAAAGTTTCCTGTGATAAAATGTACCGATTCTTATGTCTTAATAATTCTTTATTAGTTATGTATGTTTCCTTACACCCAATAGAATCATGTGCTAAAGAAAAATGGTCACAAATGGACAAATACTCTGTGTTGTTTTGTCGTATCTAAAGACGTAGAGCATATGTATATCAGCACACTCTAGATGTCCATTGTATAATGAAATCCGCCCCTTAAAAATAAAAAAATATATCTATATCCCTTAAACATTTTGTGCCTTTATCTGAAGGTTCAGACATTTCAAGCATTTAGCAGAATGTCATATTAACTGAAAAGAAGTAAGTGTACAATCATGATTCCTTATTGATAAATATATTCTTGAAACATTACTATGGATGTACATTAAATCTTCCCGAACATATGGCTTATTAACTTCCTGCTGAGAGTGTGAAATAGACCGTGGTTCTTTTGCACTTAGTTTGTCGATCACCTTCTTTACGTCATCCAAACAAATATAACAGTAACTTGCTGCCTCTAACCAGGTGTCCGAACGCATCACAACAGGCTATCGTGGTAATCGTTATGTAATTTGAAAATGCCCTCTTCCGCTTGACTACCAATTTGTCGATTGTGGAATAAGAATCTCTAACATTTCTATAAAACGATGATGTCCGTGCCCTAAACATGTTATATGAAATAAACTGACAGTCGTATGCGTCTCTTACGTGTACTTCAGTAGCTTTTATATGTAAAACAGCGGCATAGGTGCATCGAATACTAAAAAAAAGAGCTACTATGTTTAAGACCTAGAAATAGGCTGGAATCGATACAGCAGCAGCTCTTGAACTACTTCGCTTTAGTTATCTCCTGATAATGGTATCAACTTTGTTGGCGATATGTGACTCAAGTAACGTATAATCTTTCGCTGTTCGTGGAAAATTGGTCTCTTGGTTTTCTTTACTATTTTTAAACTACTAAATAATATAAATCTTTACTACATTATTGTCCCAAGACTCGCATTAGAGGACGTGTTTAAGTATTAAAGGTATTAAAGTAATTAAATAAGAATTGGATATAGTTTCCTGTATTTGTGTACATTGTATTTATATGTCTTTCAGTGTAATTTGATTACAACTATTTGTTATATTTATAAAAAAATATTTTAATTGCAAAATTCAATTAAGCTTTTAAAAATTAATGGCCATTTATATATTTGAAATTTGTTTCTGTAAATATCTAAATTGAAGTTTTAGCTATTTTAATGTTATGTGTAATTATATGTGACGTACGGAATTATACAATTTTGTATACAATTTTTATTTAAACCTCCAGCACAATCCATTGCCCTCACAGTGTATAGCCATCAAAAGATTCATGTCAAATCCGGTAATTTCATCAAGTACTTGAATCGATATTTACCAGACGGTGAATGTGACATGAAGCTGTATTATATTACAGAAGATGCTTTCGGAATATTAAGTATTTTCAGTTTATAGTCCAATTCTCGGTAACTTGAAACAATTCATTAAATCAGCCACTTTTATCGAACGCCAAGTTGAAATAGACACTGCAGGGAGTTAAATCTCATAGTGGTTGTCTCGTAATTTTTCATTAAATACGATTGTGTTAGATGGAAAAGTAAAAATCCAAAATTTATTTTTTACTAAAAGTTTTTACCTAGAAATAATAATAATAATGCATGGTATTATATTTTATTTGAATAAACGTTTTTCTTTAATATCCCTGATTATAAATAAGCAATACATTGATATTTACGCACCAACAGGAACATTTTGATTTATTCTTTTTTTCCATCCGTATTTCCTAATTACGTATTTAGAAAAAATATGTCGAAAGTAATTTCATGTGAATACAGATGTCTTTTGTTTACTTTTTATATTTTTAAATTAAATCGCTAAGGAGCCTAGAAAGGCTTATAATTATCTATTCTTAAAGAAACTTAATATAATAGCGATAAACTATTTTCCTCTTTCCCTTAGGACGCTAACAATATTTTGGGAAATTGTAAGAGCATATCTAATGAAATATTATACAATTTCACTAACAAAAAGTACACCTAAGGCACTATCTAAATACGTCGATTCAAGTAACCAGGATATCTCAATCAACAACCAGTGTACAAATTTTCAATATACTCAGTTATTAGAATTAGGGGAAAACCATAACTATTTATCCATTTCTCATATAATCGGAACAATATGTTGCTTCTAATTAATATGTTGATATACTTAGAAAATATCTACGTAGTGTTACTTGCATTAAAATTTCTAACAAGGAATGTTTGTACTAATAATAAAAATTCTGAAGTATTATTAAAATAATCGGAAAAATTATTATAAAAAAACACACGCCAAATACACCAAATTACAGAGTTGTTCCATAGATTATTTTTAATATGAATTATAAAATAGCATACTAGTGAATGTATGAGTCTCATTTGGACTAACTCTATACGCTAGGGGAGTACATTATATTCACGAATATTTATTTGTTAAAGTCTAACCAATAAATAGAAAGAGTGCAATGACCGAAAGAAGATGGGGATTATTGTCTGGAACAGAGGCGTAGATGTTTTTATATTTTGGCGGGGTCAGTGACAAGTACTGCTACAATTATTGATATAACGGAAATTTAAAACAATTGCTAAATCACATAAGGGAGAATATTGTGAGAATACGCAAGTTTCCACACCATTTATGAAGTATTGTTAATGGCGCGTTACCATTTTTTGGTAATTATCCAGATTAAGTGTGCAGTGGAAAATACCAAATTTTTCCTACCCCCTATATTCGAGGATGCTGGAGACGAATCTGGTTTCAAGTTTCATCCGCTCGTATATAGTTTTCGAGAAAATTAATATTCCACTTTTCAGCACGAGGCCATTTTTTCTTATCAAATAACTTTCACTTCACACTACATAGATAGCTAATATTAATACAAGTAGCTGCTACAACACTTCCTTTACACATATCATATGTTAAAACGTCATAAAACCTATAGGAACTTTCGACGTTTAGTTACTCTAAATGTATACAATGACGTGCAGTGACGTGGCATCGTCCATTGTAATTCGTACGCCCTCTGTGTCGTTCGACGAAACCACATATATACAGAGAGGCTCCAAAAGCTAACTCTGAATATTAACAACTAAATACGCTGTTATTTTAAAGGATACTGACCTAACCTAACCTAACCATTAGTTAGTTAGACATTAGACAGTTAGGTTAGGTGCCTATTCCCACATTAATAACAATTCTATATAAAATAAACAAAATTCTATAACAAAATCAAAATAAAAAATTCTCTTCCAAAATTTAACAAAACCCCATAACATAAACAAAATTCTGTAACAAAAACAAAAGAAAATTTTCTTCTACAGAAAATAAATTATTATTACACTATCAATATTATTGTATTTAATAGCTTCATATACTATATGCACCAGAATCTTAATTTACACGTATCACGTTTAGAATAAATCACAAAACTTCATCACATATCGTTAAATTAACTAAATAGTCCTATGTTGTATTGTGAATATATATTGAATTAATATAATCTTAATAAATTTTTCCCTTGTGTGTCGCCAATGGTAATGAGCTGTTGTATAGAATTCAGCTTGCGGTATCAACTACACACTAAATGAGTGAAATAAATAATATTCTTCAAATGAGAGAAACAAAGAGGGCGAAACACCTGCAAAAATTGGAGTACGACGTTGCCATTTTTTGAAGAATATCTTCGTAATGAGGACATGAATTTACACGCGCTATGTCGCAAACAGGCACTATACAATTGAATTCTAACATTTCTTGTTTAATTTTGATTATAAATTGCAATTAAGTTTAATATTACCGAATTGATGGAGAACATATAAGAAATTTGGAAATTAAATATGACAATAGCGCCTATCAGCTTTTAAGGCCATTGCACTCTTTGCACTATTTGGTTTCACTGTAGAGGTAGAATTATCATATTCTGCACCATACGTGTTTTGTATAATCGTACGCCACTGATTTACCGCCAAATAGAATCAGATTATAATCAAATATAGGTAAATTTTTTTGTTTATTTATAGTGCATTATACATTAGTGTTTATTTTTAGTGCACATAGTAAAGATTTAAGTTAATGCTTCGTTTCTATTTTGGTTTCGATGCAATTAAATAGGACTACGCTACAGCGACGATTATCATACATAAATAGCATAATGCTGCCTATATTTTATAGTCGGGAAGAATTAAAAATATTGATGAAGAATGATGAAATTGAATTATATTGTCTGTTAATACAATACTGAAATATTATTAATTTGTTAGAGCGCAACAGCATAAACAAAAACATTTTAATAATAGGACAAGTAATTAAAAACACACTCCACAGCCTTATTCTACTCTTTGTGTGAATCTTAAAGTAATTACCATTCTAACTAACTCGATTTTACTTCCCCGGTTTCGGTATTTCCGAGTTATATTCAAATCCTTTCACATTTGCAGAACGACTTTCACCCGGTTTCCCCTTATTATTGACCGGGCGATTGGCCACATGCCATTGTCACCATTTTGACGTAATGGAAGAGGGTCAATTTATGACGTCAAATAATACCTTAGCGACGGCTCCGCTAGATGTAACTTAATTACTCGAAAACAGAGACGATCGGCTCTTACGCAAATCCACTCTTCCATGAGAATTCGAGTGAAAAGAAGGTTTTAAGTTTATTTATAGGAGGCTGCGTTGCCTGTTCAAGAGGAATAATGTAAAGTATCGGTTTTGTACGGTATTTCTTTTCAACTTTGCATTACTTTCAACTTTGCATTATAATAATTATAATAACTAAAACAATTAATAACTAAATGTAAGTATAAACTATCACAATGTGGATGCTTATACTCCGCCGCATCTGTACGTTCCTTAGGTGTTATGGATTGAAACAAATTAAGCCAAAACAGCTATTTTCCTGGCTATATACCAACGCCGAGCGTTGAATTATATGACGAAATTTGCCGTATTTTGTTCTAACATAGAACTAAAATACATATTTCGATTGCTCGAAAACCACAAGGAATATGCAAAGTGTCCTCTATCTCAGGATACCGCTAATTGCAGACCGGTTTCGACTTTATCTTGGGTCTCGTCAGTGCAATGTAAACGAGTATGCCTTTGAAAAACGAGGCTTCGCATCTTCTAGACACCATTACGTTCTACCGTAGTAGAACGTAAACCAAGCGCCATCTCTCGATAATTTCGAACACAATACAAATTGAAATAAAATTTAGTCATCTATAATGAAAACAATTATCTATAATGCAAAGTTTCAGGTGGTAGTTTGGCATTGGCATACAGCCAAGATAATAGCTGTTTTGGCTTAATTTGTTTCAATCCTTAATGTCTAAGGAATGCACAGATGGAGAGGAGTATAAGCCTCCACATAGTGACAGTTTATAAAACTACCATCTGAAACTTTGCGTTATAGATGATTCTTTTTATTGTAAATATAAGTATGCTTATATAAATAAATAGAATATACATATATAACTAAAAAAGTAACTCTAAATGATTTAACATAAATAAATTATAGAATACTACATAAACATATAACTTGCACGACAGTAAAAAGTTGTTGTTTCCTTAAAGGTAGTAACTCGTTATAAGTATATTGTTCTTGTCACAATTGTTCAAGTCACAAATGCTAGATATTACACACACTGGCGATTTTAACAGCACGTCAGTATTTGCAGTCTCGCAATAAAACATACTTTCTTCTCGAGAGCCTAGTCTGGGTATACGTATACTAAACATGCTTAGTAATGCGCGTGCTTCTATACTATTATGAAACAGTTTAAATAAAAATGAGAGGCTAGTAAGCACCCTTTTAGTGTTCAATGACTGGATGTCAAATCTTTGTAGAAGCAGAGTATGATCATAACCCATTACTGGATAATAATTATCTATGCAGATTGACAAATATTTTAAGAAACGCCGCTGAATATTTTCAAGTTGATTAATATGCCTTAGATACTGGGGAATGGAGATACCAAATAAGGCAACAATATTCTAATTTCGAACTAACGCAAAATTTAAACATTTTAAGGTAGCAATATTATTAAATGATGTCGTGTTTCTAATCACGAAACCCAGAATTTTATATACATTAAGAGCCGCGTGACTAATATGTCTAGAGAACGATAGTTTATCATCAAAGTACACGCCAAGATCCTTGATATTTTCGGAACGTATTAAAACAGTACTATCAAGAGATTAATCAAAAATTAGTGGTGGATTTTTTAAGGTATACGAGCAAGCTTTATAATTATCTATATTTATTGACAATTTATCTCCGAACACTACAATACAACAAAATCGATGAATTTTAGCAATGCCAAGTGATCATCTGAGCAAGTTATGTTTCAAAATAATTTCAAATCATCTGCAAAGAGAAGATGATGAGACATAAGCATTAAAGATAAATCGTTAATAAATATTATAAACAATAATGGTCCTAAATTTCAGCCTTAAGGTATTCCAGACTACGCTACGAATGTTTTGGATTTAAAGCCATTATATGACACAAATAATGTACGTCTAGATAAATACGATTTTATTAAGCGAAGAAGATCACTACTAAATCTAACTAAACTATTTACTAAGCGAAGAAGATCACTACTAAATCTAACTAATCTAACTAAACTAATTAAACTAAGTTATATCCAGGTACTAAAGTACCTGGATATAACTGGATACTACAGGATGATTTACTATTTGTAAATTTAAATATTCGTCTGTACAACTTTATAGATAACGATAATCACTGCATGAGTTTCATTTTATGACTTCATTTTTATATAAATCCGGAAGAACAGGACATTCTAATTTATCTTTTTATTTTTCTCGACCATTACCAATTCGAAATGAAACAATATATGAACAGTTAAATAACGAGAAGTGGGTGGGACAAAAAGTAATAAGAAAAACTGACAACATTGGAGAAGTAAAACACTTTCATTATTTCATTGTTCTTGTGTTATCAACAAAAAACTGTTCTTTATTTCTCTTTGATGTGACTTCAAGAAGCGACTTTAAAGCAATTTCGTCAAATGTTATGCCGCTTTTCGTCAACCAGGTTTTGATATTTTCGGCACATCAACGCACATATCGTGGTGAATGCGCTGATACGAATTAATTTTTCCCTCCTGTTAAATAGGCGGTTTTACGTGATCGCAATTGTAAAACTTTTCCTGCCACATCTATCTTCGATTACTACTAAACAGTAAAAATAGGTTTTATGACATCATCTCCTGCAAGGTCTTGGGATATTGGGAATTATGACAGTTATTGTACGAGAGATACTCATCTGAAAATATGTTATGGTCAAATGTTATTCATAACAAAATTAATTAAGGATGTTCTGTTATGGTGTTACATAACAATGTGTTACATACATCGTACGAAAGATTTGAAAATAGTACCTACATCAATAGAAAAATAGCTCTATTAGAAAACTGTCCCAGTTTTGCAATAAGTGGCGAAGGCGCCACTGTCACAAAAGTCTTTAGATATGTATATTGTCTTAATAAATTTTATTTAAGTAATTCCTTATTGCTATGCCATTCTTATGTTCTAAGCAGTTGCTCGTCATGCAATTATGACAGGATAGGATAGTTGAATAGGACAATATATGCAAGTATATTAAAATAAGCGTTTCTGATTTTGATAGCTTTCTTAATTTAATCGTACTAATTCTTTCACCAAAGCCGTGGCTTCCTCAGATAAAGTAGGTGAATACAATAATGGATGTTTTGGACGTCTATGTTGTGCAAGACAGTTGATAAAATAAATAAATTATGACATACTATGTTTACGTTAAGTGAAAATGAAAATTGGTCTTCACCAAGCAAAAATTAATTATAATATTTATTTGAAATACTTCATATTATATATTTTACATTTACATTCATAAGCTAGAAAAATAATTTCCAGAGAAAATGAGCTAATTTCTGCGCTTATGAATGACTGGCCGTTACTTCCGAGTCAAGCATGGCAAAAAATACTCCGACCTCAAGATTTGGGCCGGAATATCTCAGGTTAGCGTACTTAGATTTGTTCTCTACATTTTGTACACCAACGATATATCATCAGGCAATAGAGTAGTCGCGGTAACATCCAGGCAACCAAAACATCCAGTCAGCTACAAAAATGTTCAAACAGCGTCCACAATGTCACCAACTAAATAAAGAAACAGCACATCAAACTAAATGGGGCGAAGTCAATTTACGTCCATATTACCAACCAGAAATAGGATTAGAAAGAAAATACACTAGTGGTAGTCACCAAGTAAACAAACCCGCATGTCAACGAGGCAAAGTATCTAGGCATGACTTTTGATGAAAATCTGCGATGGATGAAGAAGACACATATGAAGAAGAAACGTGAGCAACTAAACCTCAAATTTTGACAGATATGTTGGCTCCTCGGACCTCATTCTGAGTTGTTAATATACAACAAACTGTATCTCTACAAGCAAATAAGGAGTCTCGTATGGACTTAAGGCATACAACTCTGGAAATGCAGCGAGAAATCTAAAATTATTCAGACGCTTCAGAATAAACTACTTTGCAGCATACTAGCATGGTAAATCTGCATTTAAGACATCCATCGCGACCTAAAGATTCATAGGGTTGAAGATGAGAACAAGAATTTTAAAGGCAAACATCAGAAAAGGCTAGAAAACTGTTAGAGCTCAATTAGAACATTGATTTTGATATGTATTTTGTATAAATAGTATCTCTGTCTGAATACTATCTTTTTGTGTCGATCTATGCATAACATTTAATCGGGAACCATTTTATAATATTTCTTATTTGAGGTGTCAACATTACGGTGATATTGAAAATAACTCCAAGCGTGAAAGGTTTCTAATATTTACCAGTATTATAACTTCTATAAATTATTATTAAGTCTCTTCCCCAAACACGCGTTCATTTTAAACCTTCTAGTAATCATGTGCACACACGTTGTTGAATAATACAGTAATACTAATATTTTCATGATTTCATGTTGAAAGCTTTCAGAATGCAGACTAACTTCCTAATAATCCTATGCATACAGGTTGTTGAATTATACAACATAACTAATATTTTCGCAATTTAAAGTTGAACGCTTTCAGAATGGAAAGACATGTTTTGTAACAGTTCCTATAGTCAAATATATATTAGTTATATATAAAAAGCTTGTTGCTCTTAATGTATCTGAAAACAAGAAAAAGAATAAACAGTTTTAAAAGCTTAAAACGGACTCTTCCGCACGTTAGAACATCTCTATCCCGAAATTGAGTGGCCGAGAAAAAACAAACCAACACATAAATTCGGCATATGTGTTTTATGCGACAGTTTTACTTTTTTCATATAGTCCACCATCGTGTTTTCTCATTACCCATGGACAGAGTAAGGTGTCCATGTGTCATAGATCCACCTCAAAATCGATATATGGCGTCTGGTATACGTCCCTAATGAGAATCAGTCGAAACCCGATCGATCTGACACGATTTAATTAAGTGATCGTGCTTCACCATTGTATTTTCTCATGACCCATGAACATGGTAGAGTGTGTTCTATCCACCACAAAATCAATAGAGGTCATCTAGGAGATGTTCCTGATCAGAATCAGTTAAAACCCCATCGATCCGACACGATTTAGTTGAGTTATCGGGCTAACAAGAAACTTTATTAATGCCGATGACAACGATAACGACACACACACACAAAATTATTTAAAAACCGTTTTTTTTTATTTTTAGGCCGAAAAACGAAAATAAACGCTAGAAAAAAGTGTTTTTCACGATTACATTATTTTTCCGCGTATAGTTGAGTGCCGAAAAGTAATAAAGAAGTAATTGAAGATGAAATTTAAAAGGTCATTGTTTTACTCATCGCATTGTAAGATGTGTATCGCATTGTAACATATATTTTATGTTATAAACATAAAATATATGTTTTATATATAAATGTTTCTGTCATCGATAGTCCTCTTAAAAAAATACTAAATTGTAGTATCCTTAACACACTGTACATTCGTGTAAAGACACTGATTTAATAACGAATTTTATGATAAATGTGTTGTTAATTCCACCTCATTACGTTACTTATTTATGTGTAAGGACGTTACACTTAAAGAATCACCTAGCAGAGAGGCTCCCCAAAATAGGAAGGAATACTTTTTATGAAAAATAGTTCAATTTAAAAAGATTAATGGAGTTAAAACGCTTAAGAAATTTAGAGGTTGTCTTGTTCTTTATCATATTTACAACGTATTATTATTTTGCTTGTCGGTATCTTGTATGATACATCATTGTATAGATACCATATATGAATACAATATTATAAGTTATACATTCTTATTGATAAGACAAATAAACAAGAAGCGGGAGCGAGTTCAAATATCAGTCGAGATTTGTATATTTCCAATTTATTTTTATATGTAACAATATACCTAAACGTATACTTGAATAGCGGAGATATGAAAACAGACAAAACACAAATGTCTTAGGAGTTCGTTTAAACTGATGCAAATCAATTACATGAAGAACAAGTGATAATGAAATAGTAGATATGCATTACATAGACGGATCTAATTGTTTTAAGAGTAACTATTTTAACAGCTATTAAATAGCTATCTAGGAATTGACTTGACAAATTTACGAAATTAAACCATATTTTCGTATTTAAACTTTGAATTCACATATCAGATTATCCACTATTATAGCTACAATTATATACAGACAAATATATTCGGCATATACTTTAAGAGAGTCGCGTAAATGCATAGTTCAAATATCACATACAAGGTGAGCCAGAGCAACTTACTTATTTGAATTTGGTGCCCTCAAGCGATGGTTGTTCCTGGGAGGGTAGAGATAGGCACATTCGAGAATCAAGAAAGGGGGGAGGGTGAAGTGGACGAAGACGGAGCTCGCATCATTGCCCCGTAACGTGTCTTCAGTTTCCATTTGGATATTTAACCCACTCCGACTATTTTTATGAGGCTATCTAAAATCACTTGAGTTGAGCAAAACTTCCGAGTTCGATTAACGCAGTGTATTGAAAATGATGAACGTCACCTGCCTGATATCATCTTTCAAACTATGTAAACATAATACTTAAATGTTGTACTTGATGCTGTTCAAAGAATTAAATATATATATCTGCATTGCTTTATTTTAAATTGAGTTTCTAAATAAGCAAGTTGCTCTGCCCCACACTTTATAATTAAAATTACTGTATTGTGCTAAATTATCCTCAATTTTAAGTGTCGTTTAGTTTAATTCCGCAAGTTATGTCACCAAAGAACATTCATCTGGATATTGTGTTGGTTAGTTGAAGGTTAGGTCTTTGTGTACTTGTAAACTGTAATTATTAAATAGCGAAATAAAATCCACTGCTTTAAAAATGTTCATTATAATTTTATATTGCATGTAACAATCTACAAACCTAGGGCGTCTCATTTGGAACTATACGATTTGAGTTGTGATTCATTTGTGTTCTGTCAACTATAGGGCGTTAACCTAGGTAGGTACAAGGGTGTAGCAGATTAACGACTGTCATCTACAAACAATATTACGTCAACATGCCGCGATTAACAGTTCAACAACGAATAGTTTGTGTACTACTGGTTTATGAAACTGAGCGATCATTTACAGTTGCATAAAGAAAAAGTCGCACAAAATTAGGACAAAATGAAGCGCCGAAAGAGTTAGCAGTTTTTAACTTCAAGAAACCTGTTTAAGAAATTCAAGAGATGGTTCTTATTATGATAAGGCGACACCAATACATTCTAGTCGTGGTCGGCCAGATGAAAATATTGCTGCGGTGAGAGAAAGACTCTAGAAGACGTTGGTGCTTATTTATCTCCTAAAGGACACGCGCCTGTCTTGCTGACCACTCGTTCGTTTTCCATAGACCTCCCACACGTACTCTTAAAAATATATTATAGCCTATATATTTAATTTATTATTGTTTATTACTAAAAGGATTCTGAAAAAATGAATGCCGACTTGACTTGTGATATGGACGTTGAATATATATCATATGCGACTAGCATGTATTGAATGGATTGAATGTTTTATTGTGTAATGTATATATTTATGTATTGTAAGTTACTATTTTCGTCCTTCAGATTTAAATAAATTTTTACATGACTTTTATGTCATGTCATATGTCATTATGTCAAAATGTTATTTTATTCCAAACTCTCGCGTTAGAATCTTTTATAATTTCTGGCAGCAAACACTTTTACGGCACTTTTATATGGGCGTGATTCCGATAACGTGTCTCAACTTGTCGATTCACAGATGTGATAAACCGAAACCTTCCATGAAATCCAAATCCCACACCTATATTCCACGAAACGCAAATCCCATCAGATCTATTTCCAGCGTAGCACCCTGTATGTTTCGTATTTTACGAATGCCATTAGGATTACCATAACTGAGAGCCCCACGGGATTTAACACCTCCAGCTTGAAATCTCAAGAGATGTAAGAACTCAATAAATTTTTCTCAATACAGAGCGAGAAATTTAAAGTGAATAAATTTTGTAAATTGTATATAAAAGAAGTGTATAAAAAATGTCAATTATCGCTTTCCACTGGTTAAATTTTAGTGGTTCATTCCTGCTCCAATTTCACGATCAACTTTTGTTTTTTATTGTTCAGAGGTACATCAAATATAATTCTCTAAGGCCCACTTCATGGGGAATCATAAGATTTTTATACACATATTTTTTATTTTAAAATACGTATTTCTTCAATTAAGTTCTTATAAAGATTATGCATTTTAATTATTGCACATTCTTAGAAGTCTATTTATCATCTATCTCAGATTTTAACAATAACCTGATATAATACTGACTTAGTTTTCCACAAAATAACAAATCACTATACACTACACTCGACGCGTGTTTCACCAACAAAGTTGGCAGCATCTGGAGATAACTAAAACTCACAATCAGTCAGTTTTAATCATCCCAGTGTTTTGGTGTCTTCTTCTTTTCTTGGTGGTTGGTGTGGAAAACTCAGTGGAAAAATCAGTGGAAAAGTCAGTCCACATTATCGCTGATAATGTGGAGCAATGGCAAATTAGTTCAACTGGTAGATATTTGGATGTATTTTCTTTCGGTGACTGCTTGCAAATCATTAAATGTTGCCGGATTCGCTACTACGTTACAAGGTTTTGGGTAACATCAATAATAACCATTCTCACTATCTCTTTACAAAAATCAAAACTATTCTAGACACATGAACATCAAAACTAACCTAACATGTGAAATTTAGAATTATATTTATCGACATCTATTGTTTCATGAATTTTGAAGAGCGGCTCTTGAGATATTAGGAAAGCCTTTAGTAGACAATTAATAGACAACGGGCATTAAAATTAATTTACACTAAATGTTTAAGAATGTTCATCACCTATAGCTTAACAATGTCCAAGATGGGGATTAAATTATGAAGTGTACAAAATGGTCTTTTAGAGTAATTAAGTTCTCCATTAAAAAAAATATCGTTGACGTCATAACTTTTAAAAACGCAGCTAGAATAAGTTGAAGGTAGCTTTCACATTGGCATTGCAAATATTAACATATTCAAATATTGATTTATTGACATATTGACGGATTAAGAGAACAGCGTTGGTACCAATTTTATCGAATTTATATATTGCTTTATATTTCATACATTACTCATTGTATATTAATAAATACTGTATGACATGCATTTTATATAACTGAGGAATAACTAAAAAGGCATACAAAGACTGATAAATTCTCACATTCGAAGTTTATTTCAAAATTAAATTGAACCTTACTGGATATACAATAAAATCACGAAAATTCATTACCGACCCATTAAAATATCTTTTTATATAAGTTCCTTATAATAATGGCTTTCCATTAGCTTGAGATTTTACAGTAATATTCTTTCCGCTTACCTCTATTCAACTTTGTAACCCTACGGCTCTAGGTCAAGTCTACCTAATCTACCCCGGCTTTGGGAGTGATTCTCAAAGGAACTATGTCTCTATTCAGCTCAGGGTATGCTACAAGTAAAGCAATACATCTCCGTCTTTTATGTCCTGTGTTTGTGCAGTAGTGATTTGCATGCCTGGATTAATCGAGACGTAACTTCATTAGATGAGCAGTTTGAACTCTACTGCTTCGCTAAATTGCTGCAAGTAATTTTTGTAAATTACATAGAAGATATAAAAGTCGAATGTGCTGGCTTTATTGCATTTTAGGTTTGAAGTGTAAAGTAAATATTTCTCGAAAGCGATTGAAAATCACTAAATGCTAATATCCGTGAGAGAATATTCCTTCTAATTTACATAACATTGTTCCAGCGAATTGTAAATTGTATAAAATTTTATTTAGGTACTTTTCTAATTAAATTCATGTGCAGAGTTAGTATAGATTTAAAATAGTGAATGACAACTTTGTTGTCCAGAATAGAACTTTCAGAGTATTATATTCTGAAAGTTCTCTATAGAACTTTCAAAATATAATGATAAAAATAAGATTTTTATGGAATGATGAGGAATGCTCCATAAAATATTGTTTCGATATACAGGTATTTCGATATATTGTTGCGAATAAATATGGCGAACTAAATTATCTTCTTTTGAATGCATTTGTATCAATTTGGAATATTACCATATACTTATTTGGAATTTCGTTATGAAGTAATGAAATAATTCAACTTTTTCTGAATAATAGAATTTAATGTATTTACTTATCCCAAGAAATACTAATTATTTATTTTTAAAATGATTAATTTATTTTATTTAATAAAAAACAAAGAAACTGTCTAACACCAATGTACTATATACATTCTAAAATTAACTAGTCTATCCGCGTTTATATGTGTAACCTTCTCCTACTCAAGCCTGCCTGTAGGCTTTCTGGGGAAGAAAGTCTAGTTTTCGTGTATCCAAACTTTGATCTAAGATTCTATAAGTATAAAAAGTCTTAGTATATATAATTAATAACAGTAAGGAATTAAAATGGGGTCCCAAAAGACTTTTTTTAATGAAAATGTTTCACATTTTTACAAGACTTTTTTTTATCAGGCTATTAGTACAAACAGTGTTCTAATAAATAAATGAAGCATTTCTAAGGGCACAATACTAAGAAATGTTAGAAGTTATAGCAGAGCTGGCGTACCATAGACATAATAGATTAACTTTCATTAACGCACCATATTCAACATAAAATTACATGGAAACCAGAGCATGTAGCAAAAAAAGTCAATTTCTGATTTGTAATCAGCGACGAAAATACTACTAAAATCAGTTAAAAAGCTCTTGCAACAGCAAATGACAAAACAGTTTTACCCAGTGTAATAAATACGTCAGCCAATATGAAATAAATGTTAAAATGACATCCTTCTGCAATTTTACAGTACCCGAGGATATTTAAAATATTAAGTATATTAATCTAGAACCACTCGGGTGGTATAACTTCACTTGTATATCTAATTCTAGTTTCTATCACTTACAAGACTGGGGAGTATTCTTTGTAAACCTATGTCTATAAATTAATTTATATTAAAAAGTTTGTAGGGCTCAAGTCTGGTGACTGGTAACCATTCAATGGGTCCTCGTCTTCTAGTACAACGGTGGAGCAAGATCTTCGAAAATACGTTATAGTTTAGAAGTCCAGATTGATCAGCATCGGGAAATAAATATACAAGAAATAAATATACAATGTCAGCTAAAACAGATATTTTTGAGGTTTACTTTGTTCTTTGGGTATCTTGGGACAGAATATCTTTTACATATATATGTTCTTTGTATCTAAATTCCCTAGTCAACCTTGACAAAGTAGATTGTATAGGATTTATCCATAGATGAGTAGTATAAAATAAATTATATACTGATAAATGATAAACAGCGTTGGAATTTGTCGATTTCCGTATCCAACCATTATTAATATTCCTTCAGTTTACTTACAATTAGCCTTTTTTAAGCTACTACTATGTATGACATAATGTTACTGTTAATTAATCAACATAACTCAGTCAGTATTAGTAACTACAAATCGATACCTAATAAAATTAAATTACGACAGTAAGACTATTGAACTTGTGTTAGCATAATTCTGTCTTGAACTTCCAAAAACTAACTATTTTATTTTATTTTCATATCTTACATTCCAGAAGAACCAGTGAATTTTAAAATAAGTACAGTAAAGTAGCATTCGATAGTTCTGTTTAAATTTTTCTTTTGTATTTAAATAAAAAACACTCTGTGTACTGAAACGACATTTCAAAAAGTTAAATAGAGGGCTATATTCTATTTCTGACAAACTTTTTCGTTGACTATATTTCCATTAAAAACTAGATAAATATGCATTACTTTCATTTTTATTATAGGTACAACAGATTTTTAATTGTTACTTAGCTCTTAATTAGTATGTATAATATTTTAAACTTTACATAACTGACTAGCATTTATATCAAACTCAAATCATGAATTATGTTTACTGCTTTCTTATTCCACTTTATTTAAATCTCAATCATCTCATCCCTCTTTTCATCTTTTTAGCAATCTCTATAGCATACAAACGACTGGCACATGACAGAATGCATATCAAATAGCAGGCAATAACAAACGATTCTCTGTTGCTGATAGGTTATACCAATTAGATTAAAGTAAGGGAATTCGTCGAAGGTATTTTATTTATATCTTTCTTAAACAGGTTTAATTCAATACAGAGTAGGGGATTTATATGAGAAATTGGTATAGGAAACCAATGAAGAAGAACTATTTTCTTGAGCTTTTGGTTTTAAATTACTTTTATAGTATATATTTTATAACGGTGGATGAATAATTTCAAATAAGTAACCTTGTAACTTTTAATAATTAAAAAAATTGTCAACTTTCAATTTAATAATCATAAATAATATAATAAAGAAAACATATTGTTGTATGAACTTTCATATTAAATAATATTATACAGTTTAACCTGGGGGCAGTGTGGTGCAAAATAGTGACGTAAGGGGTGTAGTGGGGTATGACAAACCCCATTTTTCTATTTCATATTCCAATCTTAATTTTCAAAAATAAAGATTAACATCGTATAATAAGGTTTACCTATTGTATTTAATTGTTATTGATTGTCAATTATGTTGCAACAATCAGCTTAACAAAAATGGTAAATGAGAAATTCGAAAAGAACATATTTTTATTATAAATTTTACAGTACTCTGATATACAAAGCTATAAAAAATTATCTCATATATATACTGAAAGTTAACTTATGTTTTTTTAAAGAAAATAAACTATACAATCCAAAGAATTATGCACAAAAGCAGCCATATTGTGGAAAACAATTTTCTAGTCATCTTCATGGAGGCAATTTTTGCTACACACAAAGTTCGCATGTTCTAAACAAAGTGGAATCTTACATTTAGAACAGGTGTCAAACGTTTTCCTGCCTTTCCTTCTTGGAAATACTGCATCTTCTACTAGTTTTTTGCCTTTCTGCCGGGTGCTGGTTGATATGGACGTAATTCTCTAAGAATTTTGGGCTTTCCCTCAGGGTGCCTCTTGTATTCAGAAAGTAATTGTATACCCAATTTTTTAAGAAACTGGCGTCTTATATAAAATTTTTTGGTATTGCTTTTGTAAATTACTAGGGAACTTACTCCAGCCGTGTTGAGGTATGAAAAAAATAAAGTTAGTTGCCATCGACGACTATTCCGTACCACGCTATAATTCGCCGACAATTCGTCCAGAACATGTACTCCACATCTTGTTATATTATAAAAGTGGTTTATTTCTGAAATGGTTTTACCTTTATGTTCTATAATGGTGTCGTCGTGGTGCAGGGTGGAGAAAAATATTATATATATATTTTTTTCGGAATATGTGATACCACTATAATATTTTCGCGAAAATGGAATAACGTACTTGGCACACATCTCTTGAGTATATTAAGAAATGCCAGAGGAATTTCCTTTTTATTTCTCCGGACGGTGCCCACTGACGTAAGTTGGTGAACGTTTTAACAGTTTTTCCATCAAGAGGAAACTTCCACAAAATACTTCCAACTTAAGTATGGTGGGGTAAGTAATACCCCACAAAGCTTTAACAAACGATACTTCACCAATGGTGTCAGACATACAGCTGCCGCTATTTGTGTGAACTTGTCAATACCTAATTTGAAGCTACCTAATGGTAGACGGCGGCAAATGACGCAGGATAGATTTTATCACCACAGATGTACTACGAAGGGAATATCATACCCCACCACACTGCCCGCGGGCTAATATTGAATTTACCTGTAGACCTAAGTTTTCTCTTCTAGTATCATTAGTTTTTAGTTCTTAATCTTTAGTTTAGTATTTCTATCATTGAAATGTCACTCTGGGCCTAATTATATTTTTAACTGGCCTTATAGGTTCTCATTTTATTTTTTCTTATTATATATATATATATATATATATATATATATATATATATATATATATATATATATATATATATATATATATATATATATATATATATATATATATATATATATATATATATATATATATATATTATAAAAATATATACGCATATTTAAATGAAGACATGCAAATTTCTATGGTATTCAAACAATGTTATGCTACACACAATCATTAAAAAATATTTACGGAAAATCAGTATCTGCCTATGCAATTAATCGAACTTATGCCACATTATATATTTTATTTGTATAATATTTATATGACACAGTTTCATTTATGAAAACAATAAATTTGCTGATTTGAATTTTCAACCAACAACAACAAGTTTAAATGAAACAGACGTAGGCTGGCTTTCACTACAATTTCCATTAACTACATTTAGCTTCCAATGACCATAATTGATTTAATTTTCCTCTCATTTCCATTAGTGAAACGAGTTATATGTAGATTATATCACCGTCAATTAATTCACGTTGTATGTTCTTTCAAAATCGATTCATTTTCTAAAGAAAAAATGTATTGCAAGTAATAAAGAAGTTAAAATAAATTACATTACATTACTAAAGGAAAGTATTCGCTTTAGCTCCACAGGAATATTAAATTTATTTTGGTATATCGTATTCACAATGCCTATTAAGCCGGGTCAGAAGGAAATCCCTTGAGTTAAGGGTTAATTGGTATAGTAACAAAAATATCACTCTAACCCCTTAAGTCATTATTGCGCTGGGAAAAACGAGCTAAAAGATTAACTGCCGAAATAATTTAGGAATATTTTCGCTGTTTCATTATTCATTTAATTTCACTATAAAGTTTTTTTCTAACTGATGGAATGTATTTTAAAATAGTGTATATACAATACATAATATATGACAAAAAAAGTTAATATTGAAATTCTACTTTTCATGGTATGTAACGGTTTTTCTTGCCTATATTTGTATTATTTTGTTAGTCTTCATGTAGTCATAATATTAATGTATACATCGAGTGGAGTTGCCTCTTTAGCATAATATAAAACAAGCCACACTTAATGAAATTTCACGTATACCACTATTTCATGTGCATGAAAATAGCAGTATTCAAGTTTTGTCTAGTGATATGTAGAGTATCATATAATATTGAAATTTATAGTCATGTACATGTAGAATACTTTAAATAATATATATTTTCATATCGATTATAGTAAAGTTATATCTTGCAAGAATACGAAAAAATAGATATTCGTAGAAAGTAATATTAAGCTTGTTCATGAAAATATTAGTGTTTTAATAAAATTATCTAAACTTATATTCCATCTTAAGTATTTATTCAGTATTTACTTTCATGTCCTAGACTCCACCAAATATCGATATCGCTGAATATTAATGGACCATCCATGCTGATTCGATACTTTTCAACAAATCGTCATTATTTGTTGGATTTGCCAAAGCAACGGCTCTTTTAACATCCACCCACCAATTTTTATTGAGTTTAAATTTGGCGAGTGTGATGGCCATAACATAACCTGTAATTTATTATCATTTAACCAGTTTTGTACCTTAAGGGTGGTATGCTTTGGATATTTATCTTGTTACAAGACCCAGAATGATGGAATTTCCTCTTGCGTGAATAGCAGCATTATATTCTAAAAAATATGAAAATAAATATTTGCTGTCATGGTTTCCCTGATCAAGTAAAGAGGAATTGTATCACACCATGGAAAGCAGGTCCAAGCCATTACGCTACAACGACCATGTTTTATTATTCTTGTTGTGTACTTAGGACTATATGCTTGTTAATTTGTGGGCGTCTTCATACGGCTGTTTCATTGATCCTAGGGTTAAACAACACCAGTTTTGTTTCATCACTCCACAGTAAATTGCGTCATTTTAATGATTTCCAATGAATGTGTTCTCTTATAAAGGATATCCTTTTAACAATCCGTTTACAATTTAGTATTGGAACCTTTCTGGACCGTCTTGATTTTAACTCTACTTTTAGTAACCTCCTTATTGAAGAGGTGCCATAGGATAAGATAGGTTTAGTTAACTTTTTATTTCTGTTGATGTCATAAATAAATCTTCTTTTGCGGTAGTCTAATATTTTTCACCCCAATTTTCTTTTGTTTTCCTATTTTTCCTTGCATTAGTAATCATTTTTGCAGAATAATTCAATACGTTTTCATGAACTTGAAGTTTTTCCAGCATTTAACATGCTTAATATTAGTTCATGTTTTTCTTGGGCGTAGTGTTCACCTCGACTCATATTTACTAAAATACAATGACAAATAACAACTTTTGTTTTAATTAATTCTTTGTTGACTTACATACTAATATGAACAAAGTGTACACTATTTTTATTGATCCCTATTTATCCCTTCAAAACACAAAACTATAATATCACTGCTATTCACTGCTATTTTAATGCACAGCCTGTCAGGTCTTATTTTATAACTGTTTTACTGACAAACAGGGGGATACATTGAGATGCGGAATAAACACAATGTTACCTATCTAGGATATTTGATGCTCTTAAGGGAAACTATTATTTGAGTTAAAACTTCAATATGTCAAAATAAATATTAAATTTAATAGTTTGTTACTATGGTAACACTGTACTGCTATTTTCATGCACATGGCTTACATCTATCTTGCTGAAAAAAAATTTAGCCATTGCAATTTACTCACTATATATATTCTTTAAAAATGAATTGCC
This sequence comes from Rosalia funebris, assembly GCA_037954035.1. NCBI lineage: Eukaryota > Metazoa > Arthropoda > Insecta > Coleoptera > Cerambycidae > Rosalia > Rosalia funebris. Next base: position 701,421 of record JAZFAV010000021.1, read on the forward strand.
CTGTATATGGCCCACAATGTTTTCATATAGGAATAATAGAATCCCCGGATATATTTAACCAACTGATTTATTGCTTTCATATAATACAGAATAAAGCAGGAAATCGGGACAGAAACGAAAAATTTTTGTGAAACGAATTATCCTTAAATTAATGCTTCTCCTGAAAACGAGCATTGTGTCTATAAAAGATATCACGACTTTAGTCGTATACCATTTAAACTACACTCGGTTCGAACCGTATAACAGAAAGAAATCATGGAAAATCCGGATAAGCACCTGGATTTATACCAGTTCTTTTCACGAGAGAGAAATAACAGTTGACGGTGAAGCGATGCGATGTTCGAGTGTTTGATTGGACGATTCCAAATGACGCCAACCTTAATCAAAGTGCCTGAAAATGGGTCAAACCAAGAACCGCTCTTATTTGCTCGAGAACTATTACAAAAAGGAGAATGTGAACGGAATCCGGTAATAAGTGTTACATAGCACGTTACTTGATATTGAATTGATGACCTTATAGCCCTCTAAATTATAGTAAGTGCATGATGTGGTGAGAATATTATCATCCTAATACTCATATGTGCAATATACTAAGATATTATACTTCTTCTATTAGTAAAGTATTTGTTCTTTGTTCCTATTAAATGACAAAAACATGTAGAAAATTTTATTTGTATATCGATTATAATAGTAGAAAAATGTCGATGTTTTTATAAGAAATATTGTTAACCACAGGAGTTATGGAAAAATGGGTCCATCAACCAGGGGCGTAGCGTGAGAAAAGAATCTAGGAATGTGAGAAAATATTTATAAGGGGAAGAGGTATAGTCGGATGGAGGTATGGTAGGCCATATGAAAATGGTAAAAGCAAAAAAAAAGACACTAACCTAAAATGATTATGCCGAGGTATATATCCTAATTTTTAAAATGAAAATCAATTCTTCGGTTTTTATTTGTCCAGCGAAAACGTCTATCACTGTTTCTTCAAATGTTGGAGACGATCTCATATCTTCTAACAAGGCACTTTCAATATTTATTAATGTTAAAGCTGACAGTCTTTCTTGCTTTTGAGAATTTCGCAGATAAGTCTTTATTCTCTTTAAACATGAAAATAATCTATCCGCGGAACTGCTTGTGGCAGGAATAGTCAAAATTAAACGACACAATTTTAATGAATGAGGGAAAACAGAAGATAATTGAATGGACATAATATATTATTGAAGCTCAAACATAGTGCTCTTTTTTTCATATCAGGATCACTATAAATCATTGAAAGTTTACTTTTTAAACGATTTTCGTAAATAAATTTTCCATATGTATCTACTGAAGAAGAAGAAAGTTCGTCAGGAAAACGTTTCACGAATGAAGTAAATTGTGTGGAATCTAGATTTAAGAATTTCCGTTTAGAAATTTCACTAAACCGCTCACTAATTTTCAAAGTAATAGCGTCCAAAATTTCATAAAATAATTGTGCGTAGGTGCTTTCCTTATCTTCTTCAAGAATTAAATTGAAACGCATTCTTTCACTTGGTGGTTGATTTTCTAACACAAATCTGTCCATACGGTCCCAAATGTCACTAAGCTCGTTTCTCATTTTATTTTTTTGAGTATGTGATTTGAATATTTGATGTGAATATATGATCGGCGATATTTTTATTGCAATAACTAATATCTGATATTTTTGTCTGTAGAATTTTAAACAGACTCTTGGAATGCGGGAATATTGCAGAAAACACTGCTAAGAAAAAATTTAAATCAAAGTCGGGCAATGAAGTTAAAAGGCCTCTAGCACAGATAACGGTTTCTCGATCTGATTCCGCATTTTCATTTTCCACAATTACCCGAAACAGCGCTTCCAAATCTTCCTTACGTTATGGCGATAGTCGCCAAGATGTATTCACATAATCGCATAACTGAGTCAGGAAATAACGACAACACCCACTCGAGGTTCCACTGTTCACTGAGTAACACCACTGACCTTTTCCCCCATCTAACGCGTAGTTTTGATGTAACGTGGACCATCGCACTTCAGCACTGCAGCAAGTAACGCTAAATAATTTATGTTTTCGGTCGGTTTAAAATAATTAAAAAATTATAATAATTGAATAAATCGAATTAACTTTTAAATAATTCTAATTTGCCAGTTTTTTAAGGGATGCGACGCATCACTCGCACCATGTACTGTATGTACTACACCAATGCCATCAACTCTATTGAGGGAAACTCAATGGCCAAAACCGGAATTGGCTATATATCTGTATTACTATGCTGCAATTTACATTATAAGTTAATTCCAGTATTGATCAATTAAGTTAAGGATCTATTCAGATGCGCAAGATATGTAATCTATGTTATCTTGTAATCAATGTGAGATATCTAATCTAATATATCTAATATTATGTTTATTCTACGTATATGATTTACGAATGGTAAATTTGCGTATGATTTGTAATAATATTATTATTTATATTTTAAATGGCTTATAAATATACAGATAAAGTATAATTATAGTAAACTACCTGTATAAGGTTTCTTTAAAAATTTTACGATGAACTAATATCATAAACTATAACATTAAAATATATAAATGTACCGTTTGCTAGATAACCCATATTATGGCAGTTTGTTACAAGTACGAGTTACATTCGAATACTATTCGACTACCGTAGGTATATAATACCAAAATGGATAATATAATATAAAGTGAGATGTAAGAAAACGATACGAGTACATAGTGACTAGTGTATGAGTTACGTTTACTCTACCCTATACATAATTTTTCGTTGTAATTGTATTTTATGTGATTTGTTTCTTATGTAATATATTTGAAGGATACTAAAACCCCAAAAACTTTACGATACTGCAAATTAAAATTCAATAGTACTACTGACAAACTATAATAAATATAGTGTAAAATTGAAACTTTATTCAACTTACAATTTAATATACAAAGAAAGAAGATGAATATTTTAATTCTAATTTATTCGTATATTAAAAAACATTTTCATTTCAATATCAATTACTTTCGTTCTTATGAAAAATATTTTGTGCATCATAGATCTGAAGAAGATTTTTTTAACGTTCAAAAGTTAATCAGTTGCTTATAAAAGAATGAATCTAGTATCAGCTAGAGAAAAGCCTTTCTGTTTTAATTAAAGAACCTTACAATTATATTAATTTAAATACAAAGTACTATTTTGTCATTATAGTAAACTTAATCCCACTTTTTTTTATTGGGAAATGAATTTAACATATATTTAATTTTAAACTTAGAGAGCAAATAAAAACTTCTAATCATCTTGTATAGACGTAATTCTGTTTTCGATTTGCTGATAACTGATCATTTATCGTGTTTACTAATTACTCAAAAACGTAGTTAGTACTAATAAACATACACGTTACTTCTGGACAAGTGCTTTTGTCTGAGACAGATGCGATCGAAGGAGATAATCTAAGGAAGTGTCCAAAAATGTTGATCAAAATTATTATTGTTCACTGCCTCTCCTTAAAAATACCCTAGAAGCATTTTTTACGTTACCTAAGTTTCTCACAAGACCTGTGGACTCTCGCTATCTACGGTTCTGTTACATCAACTTAACCTATGCACAGTCATATACGTATCCGAAAAATGCGTCATTTGATTACACGGTCTATTATAACAGAATCTCACACTACTACCCACACCAATATTGATAGTAAACTGAAATATACTTAATAGTACCCTTATAATGAGTATATCTGTATGAAATGAACTATGAATAATAATTTTTACAACTGCTTCACAACTATTTAAACGAAGCTAATTTGCTACTCCATTTTTTATTTAATTTTGTATAGTACGAGTTAAATAGAATTTTTTAAAGCACACTTTTCGTGCTCGAAAAACCAAATGTTTACATCCATCTGTGACACAAATTAGGTACAGTGATAACGACCCCTTTATATATGACCTGCGTGCTTAGTTAGTTCATAATCTGCTTTATTCCGCTGTATTTAGTTACCTCGGTCTGTCCACAAAGTGGGACTAATGGTCCCCACGGCATTTCAGATCGGTTTCAGTTTACATCCCATTGCCAACCGTGATTTACGGTGCAAGTTGTATCTGGGGATTCCCGCGCAAAGGCGAACGAACAATTTCGAACCTCATTAATCCAGGATGTGTCTGTTTTTCTATAAACGCACTTGTAATAGACGGTGGTGATATAAAATTATGCATAAAATTCTCATACTACGTATATTTAATTTACGGAAAAATCCTTAAATAGATCAATTTTTATTTCTAAAAGGTAGTATTTTAACGTTCATTTCAATTTCATTTCAAGTATTTACTAAATCTAGTCATATGGAAAGCAGTAGACATGTTTTCCACAAATATAAAAAGATTATACATTGCAAGACGCGAATTTCGTTCACTACATTGACATCATCAGGAGATAATTAAAACTATCTCAACACACAGAGTTAACACACAAAGCTTATCTCAATAAAGTAAATCAACACATTCCTACGAAAAACGAAAACATTGTTGAAAACCGTTATTCACAAACATCTGACAACGAAGAACCTATAAATAAGAGATCAAATTTTGCATTATATATGCATATCGGAAATTTGGAGGATATTGTAGCAGATGTAGAAATTTCCATCTAGTATCTGTCCCGTTCTTCTTAGGTATTTGTTTGAGCAGAACATAGATACCAAAGTCCAGCTTTAACTTTCTACCTCGCGCATCGATCGAGGTATAATATTTCAGTTCCAACTATCTCTCGGGACTAAACCTACTTAACAAGACCGAATACAAATTAGTTTGACGAATAGCACTATATAGCCGATATTTCACAAAATAATTTGCTTGTTTTGGAATATAAAAGTAACAGACGACCCAATTTAATTTTTAAAAATAGCCAATTATGTACAACACAAAAATCAGTATTAAGAATGCAGAGTTTATAAATAAGTAATAGTATGTACTTTCCTTACTTAACTTCATCAGTAATAATACAGAAAGTCTCTAATAAACCTCTATAAAGCCTCTAATAATGAATAATTAAGTGGTCTTAATAAACTTAGGATAATATATTAATCGGTTGAGGCTGACACGACTCCTACCTCAGTCGGTTTGATGCATGCAGGTATTCCTACAATCTCCCGGCTGGTAATAAGAAGAATATATTTAAGATATACCTCCCCCTTGTAAAAATAAGTTATAGAAACTAAAATATGTTTATACTTTTTATAACACTCCATTCATAGCAGATAGAAGACGGTAATCTTAGAATTGCATCTAGAAATCAATACTTCTATAGAAAATTGTCACCAAAAATAACCAATGGTAAAATAGTTTTGTGGAAAACGGCATCTCTGAGAACTTAATCTAGTCCACGGATTAAATAAGAATTATCCGGATCAGGTATTAGAATACTGTATAGTTTTTTTAATGTGGAAATATTAATTCTTAACAAAATTTCCTCCAAATTCATAACCATTATACACACATTATTTTTTAGTAGTAGAAAGTGAAGAACGTTTTCTTAATTTGTACGCGAATTATTTATATAAAGTGGTGATAAAGTTTCCTACAAAATGCATAAATATTTTATTAAATGCTTTTTTGAAGAAATCTAAAGAACATCAACCATATTTTTTTTAATTATACAATTACAGAAGTATAAATTTAATTCTATAAAGAATTGGTGTTTGAATTGTAGCTTCATCATAATAATTCTTAACAGAAATATTTTAAGAGATTAATAATAATAAATTATGGGTTTTCTGTTTAAATTTTATGAAATGGACGATGTTAAACTTAAAGTAATACAATACTGTTCCTTTAAAAATTATAGAACTATCTTACTTAATATTGAAGATTTTTAAAGTTAAACGTCATCATAGTTGCAGATATTGATATCAAGAAGATACGCAATAGATTTAACAATATCATTTATATGATATTTTCAGGATATTTTCCCTTACAGATTAATAGGGCAACGCGATTCTCGGAATGGCTTAAATAGCTACCATATTCCCCTGATTTAACTCCTTTCGATTCTTCTTGTGAGATTATCCCGGATCTACTTTAATAGACTATATAATTTAGAAGATCTGAAGCAACGCTTTCGAATTGATATGGATATCAGTCCGAAAATTATTATTATCGATTATACCAATACAAAGTGTTTACATACTTACTGGCAGATATCAAATTTTTAATGGAGGATATTTTCAACAACTTAAAAATACTGGGTAGTAATGGGTACTACTGTCCTGAAAAAGTGTTAAGGAATTAATTTTTGTTGACAAAGAGTTGTAATTTAAAACGACTATGTAACGACTAAACAGTCAGTTATTTAAAAAACATGGCGTATTCCAAAGTTTTTGAAAAAAATAATTTAATAACAATCATTATGGATATTATGAGCAAATTCACCAGATACCTTGTCTTTCATTACTTCATAAAAATTATCCACCACGGATAGTGTCTAACTCAGCACATAACCCTACATCCCATTTAATGTTGCTATTGCATTATTAAACCTTACGCGCAGTTAGATCCATCCAAGCAGAAGCTAATTTTAAATTAAGGATGCGGAAATTGCAACATCATGGCTCTGAAAAGAATTTTCTAACGCCCGACTGTCCCAAATAACATCATTTATCTTAAATATTACACCACATATACAAGTTTTTATTTCACAAACTATATAAATCACCATACTAATTTGAGTTCAGCATAGTTAAGAGCATTATTAATTATGTTTTACTACTTCAAGTCCCCGGACGTTGAATGAGAATAGTAGTAAACAATTGTCAAGAATAGTTTTTTATCTTCTAAGTATAATATATGACAAAATTATTATAATATAAATTTCATGGTGAAAATAGACCCCGTATTATGGACCCGATACTAGACTTGACTGTATGTCAGTTCCACCTACCCTCTCCCTTATAGAATTTGAAGATAGAGATCACAAATATTGCACACTTACTTTGCTAAATTGTCGACTCGGGAAGTCTGTCGTGAGTTAAATTTAAAATGTAGTTCGGTACGAAAATTTTTTAAAGAAAATAGTTATCACAATTATAAAGTTCATAACTTAGAACACTTGTCAGATCAACATCAGTAACGAAGAATTAATCATGTTGTCCAAGTGATGGAGATCAATGACAATCGGTATTTTCAGGATGTGCTGTGGACGGGCGAAAGCCGTTTTGTTAGTAACGGTAAGCCCAATAAAATTAATGAGTATTTTTGGGCTACTGAAAATCCACATTTTGTCAATCCGTTTGAAAACCAAGGACACTTCGGAATTAACGTTTGGTATGTTATTATTAATGAGCATTTGATTGGCCCATATGTTTACGAAGGAATTTTAAATAGTGAGTGATATTTCTTCAAGAACAACTTCCTGTGCTTCTCGAAAATGTGCCATTATAGCTGCGAGCAAACATATTTTTCCAGCATGACGGAGCTCCACGGCACAAATCAAAAATTGTCCAACAATATTTAAATGAAACTTACAGAGAAAATTGGATAGGTATAAATGGACCGATACAGTGGGCGCCTAAATCACCGGACTCGACTCCACTAGACTTCTTTTTGTGGGGAACTTTGAAAAATAAAGTTTACAGAACACCATCTGTTAACTTGGAACATTTATGAGACAAAATTAGAAATGCTTGCGATGAACTATCTAGGGAAATATTTCGTAATGCTTCAGTGAGAGAAATAAGGTGGAGATTGGATAAATGTTTCGAAGTGGGAGGTGGTCACATTGAAAATTTATAGTAGTAATTGCTTATATATTTTGTTTCTTTCTGTGATAATAGTTGTAACATATTATGTGTTTTGTAATGTTAAATTAATAAATAATACTAATTAATAGTGTTTAATCATTGACAGATGCGAATTTGCTATTTGTTTCCAAAGGCTACTTACTTAAATCATGATGATTGAAAATTTTTGATAATACTTTTTTTACAAATTTGCTTATAATTTTTTAATGGAAAAAGATTCTTGTTTACAAAATTTTTTTCTTTACAAAATTTGTTCAGAAAGATTAGCTCTTTTTAAATATGCTAATATATAGGTATGTTTCTGGGAAAATAAATTTTGATGACGTTATTACTTCATTTTCCAAACATGGAAAAAATGTAAATTCGGCTTAAAATGGATCTTACTCAATCCCATTGAACAACCTATTTTCAGTCTTTTTTCTATCGTTTTTCCTTTTCTTATAATAGAACTGAGATATCGAATTTCGCTCACCCTGTACAAACGAATATCACATTTTTCGTAATATGAATATAATAAGCTACAGTAAGCATCTTTTATCTGCTATTATGGTAAAGTAAAACTATATTTAAGCTATGTACTTTCAAAGAACTCATGGAATAATGCGATCAAGAAATATCGTATTTGAGTCAAGCACATATTCTACGAATAGTATAGCCAAAGCAGTACATTGTAACTTAAATTTCAAACTTATTATATAAAATGAAACGATTGGCCGTAAACGTTGAGTAAATCTCGAGGGAAATTGCAGATACATTTTTACTACTTTCTTTGAACAGGCTAGGAAGCAGACACGACACGAACAAAAACTCCATTTGAAAAAGGCAATCAAAGTTGTAGGATAGTAATCGTAACTTAATTTACCTCATCCAACAATGTAAATTTGTATACATATATTTCTGTAATAGTTGTATTTGTGAAATGAGAAAATACAATGCGAAATAACTGTTTGTATTATTTTCTACTCATTCACTTGAGAATGGTAATATTTAATTGTGAAATAATCAAGTCTAATATTATATTTATCTTATTATAACGCGTATACATATTTACAAGAGAAGTGCGTAAACCTGAAAATAAACATAAGTATCTTATTCTAAAATATAGATATCTACGAAACAAATTCAACCATATATTTGCGCTTTTAAGGTGTTTGTAAGTGTAAAATGTTTTTATATTATTCCTGTTTTTAATTTCAATCCATAGTTCAACAATACCACAAGTTTCGAATAAATATTTTAAACAGAAATTGTAGTGATTAAAGTAAATTTTGTAGATTGTAGTAAATCCTACTATCTAAAGGCCGCATGTTAATCGTATATTCCAGGTCCGGATCTACGTGTATGTTTGTATAAGTGTTGTGGATACATGGACAAATTAAGTTATTAAATTTGATATTATCAATAAAATATAACTGCTTTCTCATTTACATTGATAATAATTAATACTAGAGACTGGAAAGAGCCTAGCGAGCACCTATGGTCAGCGGAAAAAATTTATGACAGGAACTGCACATTCTCACTGAGAGATGTAACGAATGCTCGCTGATGTATACATTATTGTAAATTAATTTAGTATTATTCTTATACTTAAAAACGTGGACTTCGCGTGAACTTTCTTCGAATGCTATAATGAAAAATTGGGCAAGTAATTTTCTCCAACTGAGTTTTGATGGCACCAAACGGTGCCGTTTGTAATGTTTATGTTATCAGGAGTGTAACAACGAGCTCTGCAGAACATGAGACCGGGAAACGTGAGTAACCTAAAAACGTGACTGAGAAACAAAAGACTCATATAGTTAGTAATCGGAGTGCAAAGGAAGATCAAAAGGAATTTAACATAGACTTAACATAGTCTATGATAAATTGCTTTAGTCTTTGTTTATAGCTATGTGCTTAGTCTACATTCAACATAATAATGAATTACAATATACTGTGAAATCCACTGGCTAGTCCAATGTTTGGCCAAATGCTGCAAAATATATCGATGAAAAATACAATAATGTTGTTGTGCCTAAACCCCAAGAACTTGTTATGTAGTGCCCACGTTCGAATAAATTTAAACAAGAGGAATTCTGACAATAGGGTGCATGACAATAAGGTATGGGTGGAGTATGAATAAAATTACCAATGATGCGAGACAGAACGTCGCATAGGTATTAATTGGCGGGATGCACGAAACTATGCAATAATAAAACTATTAGATGCAACAAATTTAGTGACAGCAGTTGAATTTGTGGACTGTATTATAAGACAAATATGAAGCAATGATTTGAATAACAACAAAGATCGTGTGTTACACTGTACAACTGATACAACTTCTTATGGGACACCATGTACCCTTAAAATATACAGAAAACTATGTGAGTTTATTGCATGTAACATGCTTACTACACGGACTCCATCATATTGAAGAAACTGTTAGAGGATACTTGCTATTATGCAATCGAAAAATTAATAGCCAACGTAAAGGAAAGAACATATTTTTAAAAATACCGACTTCATAAAAATTGTTTTAATACAAAATACAGAATTCACCATCACTACACCTTGTTATTATGCTTAAAAGCACATAATTAGAAGCAGCAAGCCATTATTATATTCATTTTGATGACGTAGAAAAGATGATCGACCAAATAATGGCAAATGAAGCACTCTGTATTTCATATGCTCAGCAGACGATCAACGACTCAGCTTTTTGACACGATTTAATGCACATCCAGTCATTTTCAAGAGTTTGTGAAGAAATAACCTTGAATATATACTCACTTCTCCTGGATACACAACAGTTAACTCAGTAAACATTATATTCAACCTGCGTCGGTTCCCTTTTCAGTTAACACGACAGTGACAAGTGCGTGAAAACAAAATTGGAAATATAATATAAATATGTTCTTGTTACGTCTGTAGATGTTGAAATAAGTTTTTCTGCATATAATTGGATCTTGAGTGATAGACGTCAAAATTTTCACTCCTGAATATTTAAAACAGGTTATGTTAATATACTGAAACTCTACAAATGAGTTTTATGCAATGTTGTATGATAGTGACATTTATCGCTTCTGTTGTTTTGGATATTACAAAATCGACAATTAAAATTTAATATAACGCTTATCATATCTTTATATGTGTCTGTCAGTGCGATGGCCTGCATACATCTCTGACATCTACCTCATGTAAGATTTAATCACAGACATTATTGATAATAATAAAAATAAACATGAAATATATTTCATGGGGTAATATCCCATGTGACCCTTAATAATGACATTTAGAATAAAATAAAATTATGTTAAAAATAATCAAAGGTATTTAACTGTAGTAACCTAAACTTCATTATTAGATAAATTACACTAGACTACAGCCATTAACTCGACAAACAATAAATTCCCATTTTATGACCACTTACTAAAGAGATCAAATTTGGCAGACACGTTGTTTCTTGTATTACGATTGACAGTGGCGAAGCGTTGATTTAAGCTGAGGGTAGGCTGTCCTGAATTAAACGAGGGAGGGGGACTGCTCATTTTTAATGCAATATATATATATATAGATATATATATATATATATATATATATATATATATATATATATATATATATATATATATATATATATATATATATATACCTATATATACATATATATGTATATATATATATATATATATATATATATATATATATATATATATATATATATATATACATACATACATATGTATGTATTGAATAGTTGAATCACAAAAACAACTTCCTATATTAATTTGTATATCAATTCTATCAACATATGCAAATAGTAAGTAGGTCAATTTCTTCCGTTTTTGACATAAGAATATAGCATTAATATCCAGTGACTCACCTAGTAGCCTGCCGCCCGCTGTATATCAAACGTTTGACTCTTCCGCAACATACGTTCAAGAAATTAATAACTACACCCACTGTTTTATGCCACAATGTCCATAATTAATGACCTTAAGTTCAACAATTCCTGCGTTAATACCGCCGCCATATTTTACAAGTGTGGGTATTACGAAATGTGACAATAGGTCAATTTGCCATGAGCTCAGGCGTGCCATTAATTTAGGTGAAAATTTGGTTGGCAACATCAGCACATTTTCCTACACTTATGTGTTCCGTGAACGACTTCAATTGCGAGAAGAATCCGAGGAAAACTTAACACATTGACTGGGGTGCATACCATACGCAAAAATTTTTTATATTAGGTCTAATGAGGATTGTATTTACTTAATAAAATAAATTTAGTGACAAACTAAACAGAAATACGTTCTATCTCAGTTTAGCTTTCTGATTTTATTAAATTTAAAAATTTATATTCAGCATATCGAATAGTTTAATAGTTTGGACACACGGAAACTAGATATCATTCCCGAGAAGCCTACAGGCAGGCTTGTGTAGGGGAAGGTTACACATATAAACGTGGACAAACACCCAGCCCTGAAGGAAGTGCCAAGTTCCCTCTGGTGAAAATCGAACTCACGCAGAGAATGCGCCCAGTACTTGGCCCAGTTTCCACCCTATTACCAAATATCAAGTCAGCTTCACCGCGGAACTACGAGAATGAGACCATGCGTCACCCATCCAAGTCAAAACCATGCAATTCGTTGCTTAACTTCGAACAGCGCAGGTCCGACAATGAACGGAGTACGCTGCCTCATCCCCTTAAATTGTCATCTAAAAATATTTTTCGTGAAATCATTTGCATAAATGATTATTGCAAATGATTTCACGGACACTCACATAAGACACATAAAAGTCATTTCAAACTCAACGCTGATCATATTGTAAAATTGTCTTTTAAAAAAATGTGAAATGTAGTTTGTGTGAACGTTAAAGTATTTTCTAGATAGCTGATTCCAGCGGGCAGTAATTCTGTACATAAATGAGTTCTGATATGACGTCGTTCTATGTTAATCGATTTCTTATTTTGTAGGCATATATATATATATATATATATATATATATATATATATATATATATATATATATATATATATATATATATATATATTCTTCGAAATTCTGACGTGATATTTTTTTAAATATTGAATAATGTTAATAATAATGATAATATTGAATAATATAAATTACATATATGTGAAAGAAAAGAAAATTAAAACTATTATTATTACTATTATTATTACAAATTATTATTACTATTTTATTATACTACTCGATTAAACTTGTATACACGTAAATTCTTTGTATATCACCAATCCATGTTTTTGTCATTGAAATATAAGTACGACGAGTCAATGTGACATGACCTAATTTCAGCTTTGTGAGATACCAGCTGTCGCTTTTCCTTTCTACCAAAATATATTCACTTTGTTTCCTTAGATGCGTAAAAGCAGGCATGACTGAATGTAGTAAGAAAATAAATTTCTTGTTACATTCATTATTCTCTCTCAGGATCATTTGAACAGCAACAAATTAAATTAATCTTTCAAATAACTGATGAAACATAATAAATGGTATACGAAATCTTGAAACTATGATTATTATGTCCTCTTCGTCAGTAGCTAAGCGATGATACAAACATATTTTACAGGGTCCAGCAATGAAACGGAATGATTTCAAAATTTAAATATTTTTTAAAGAATGATTTTTTTAATTTTTCATGTATAAATATAAGACATAGTAATAGCTATTTGGCGTACAGTATGAAAAAACCTATGTTCTAAGCACTACGTTCGCCAAATGTTCTCCATTGAAATTGATGCATTTCCTCATTTTGCATGACCTCACATAGCATATTGCCCGGTATTACTTCAGTTTCGTCCCGAATGCGTTGTTTGAGGGCTTGGATAGTTCTGGGTAGATCGGCCTCAAACACTTTTGTTTTTAGGTACTCCCATAAAAAAATCGCAAGACAAAATCGGGTAAGCGAGAGGGCCCTGGGATATCTCCTTGTCGATAAATGACGCGGCCCGGGAACAAAGCATTCACAGCATGCATTGAAATTTTTGCAGTGTGGTTTATTGCCCCGTCTTGCTGAAAAAGTGTATTTTCTTTCACTGGAGAATGAGCAAGTTGTGATGTGGTAAGTTACGTATCATTGCAACGTATCACTCAGAATTAACAGTCACCGCATTTTCAGTCTCATCTTCAAAAAAAAAAAAAAAAAATGGTCCAATTATTCCATTTGCCGAAACTGTGCACCATACTGTAACTTTTTGAGAATGAAGAGACGTTTCATGAAGCAAATGAGGGCTTGCATCCGCCCAGTATCTAAAGTTTTGTTTATTCACAAAACCAGAGGTGGAAGTGCGCCTCATCACAAATTGTTCACCTGGTAGTCATTTTCTTCAAGCCTCCTGGGCATATCCTCATAAAATCGTATCCGTTGTTGATAATTGCTCGGGTTAAGTGATTGTAAAATTTGGATTCTGGGTGAAATTTCACTGATCTGTCCCTTATTGCAAGGCGTGCTGCACGACGTATCGCCGATCGGCGTGGGTTTCATTGCGCCGCCTGCCAGACAACTTCTATGTTTTCAGGGGCTCAAGCATATCTTATGCTTCCACCTCTTTCTCAGTCATCGAGGCAGTTTGCTCGAGGTTGTTTACCCGCGTTCGAATCACACTATCCGACGGAAGAGGCTGGTTGCACGGTATATTAGCTTTGTTCGTGGAGCTCAACCGTGATCAGTTCCTGACAAATACACATGCGGAATTCAAATCTTAGCGTTCGCGGCTCCACATGTTAGGAACTTTGGACAATGCATAATACGTTCGCAGAACCCTCCGGACAAGTTCAGAACTAGTCGCAGACAAGTCATACTGATCCGTGGACTGCAGCAGGGACTACTTGTCAGGCGTCTGCGTATTACACTCTCGGCTTTGAAGATTTATTGTCTATATGTCATGGTTCATCTGTGCATAACAAGTTTAAGGATAGAGAATAATTACATCCGCTTCGTATTCTGTCAGAGTCAGAGAAACGTTCGTGGATAGCAAGCCAAATCGGACACAGTTCCTGATAACAGACGCGCATTATATTGTGCAAGAACTTGTCATGGATCTGTTCAGGATATGTCACAGATCAGCTCCGAGAACAAAACTATTGATATGATATCGAAAAACGCGACACGTTTAAATAAAACTCTCGCCTTTCTGATAATATGCTTTAACCGCGTTGTTCACTTGTCCAATGATTCATTGTACACTAAACGGTAGGCCCTGCTGATAGTAAAGGTCATGCTGTACACAAATTATTTATGTCATGGTTCATCTGTGCATAACAAGTTTAAGGATAGAGAATAATTACATCCGCTTCGTATTCTGTCAGAGTCAGAGAAACGTTCGTGGATAGCGAGCCAAATCGGACACAGTTCCTGATAACACACGCGCATTATATTGTGCATGAACTTGTCATGGATCTGTTCAGGATATGTCACAGATCAGCTCCGAGAACAAAACTATTGATATGATATCGAAAAACGCGACACGTTTAAATAAAACTCTCGCCTTTCTGATAATATGCTTTAACTGCGTTGTTCACTTGTCCAATGATTCATTGTACACTAAACGGTAGGCCCTGCTGATAGTAAGGGTCATGCTGTACACAAATTATTTATGTAGTGTTGTAAATAGTTGTACACAAATTATTTATTGTTGAAGTGTTAATGACGGAAATTTGACGTCGTGTGGTTTGTAGATGACAGTCGTTAAATTTTGATGCCCTATCTTTGGCAGAATACAAATGGCGCACAATTTAAATTCTATAGCTTCAACTGAGACACCCTATACTCGATGCAGAATGGAATACTCTATCAGAAAACAAACGAAAAATTGGGGCATTGTACCTGAAAAATGATGGACGCTCAATTTAATTTCAGAATAAAGTTATTCTTTGCACATTCTGTAAATACTTCACCAAAAATAGCAGTATTTATGCAGGAGCTAAGAATTGTTCTAAGCACTCTGTCAATATTGCTCTATTATTATTTAATCAACTAAAGCAAGATTATTTATTGTTCCACTATGTAAAACCATTTTTTTTTATTTAAATATCGCGAAATGGTTGAATTTAGGAATAGGCAAAGCTGAAAGCTGGGACTAAAAGTCTCCTTA
This sequence comes from Rosalia funebris, assembly GCA_037954035.1. NCBI lineage: Eukaryota > Metazoa > Arthropoda > Insecta > Coleoptera > Cerambycidae > Rosalia > Rosalia funebris. Next base: position 717,308 of record JAZFAV010000021.1, read on the forward strand.
AATTAGACAAAACAATCATTAGCAACCAAATGCACCAAAAAATACACCATTTTATTAATAGATTTCCGGTATAACTGGAAGTGTAACCATCTTAGAAATGCTCTCATTCAATAGAGGAGAAGCCAATACAGTTGTGCTAAATTATCAAAAAAAGAACAATGGACGTAGGGTTCCCATTCTAATAACGTTCTTTGACCCCTGTTATTCTTTATCCGCTCTCATACCCACAAAACCAATTTGCCGTAAAATAAGATTGATCGATAGATTTAACGCCTTACAGATAACGTATTATATGCTCTTGTTTTTCCCTTCCGCGTTTCCTCCGTCTGTGCAGCAAAAACATGCAGAGCAAATAAGATGTGAAACGAAAAGGAAGCACGTAGATCATAAAAACAGGTGAAATGGATGAATCACGACAGATGAGAATTATATGAAATGATATTAAAATGAGGTTATGGACTCTATCGAGGTCAATAAATTTTTACGAATAATTTCCACAAATGAGTGAATGAGTTGGCATGATGGAACATAAACAATATTGATTTTTAATTGGTATCGAAATCATTCAAGATGTGTAATAATATTTTATAATATATTGTTAGTCAAGAAAATATTAATTCACTGGTGTCGAATTTTAGTAATAGAGAGCTGTTTTTCGTGTACAAGGAGGTTTTATTTTAATATAGCAAATATTACTTAACTCGAACGTTTATGTAAATATTTTTACGCTGAAAAATCAATTCTATATGTACACAGTAATTTTTTTAAATAATGAGGAATGATTAAATCGCTATGGCTCAATATTATTTAAAAATAGGAAATGGTACTAAAATATTACTAAAGAATATTGTTTAATATTCGTTAGCCCTTCAATTATCGAAATATGTACAGCTAACTCAACAAAAAGGATTGCAATCTAAAATATGATTCCTGAATGTTCTACTTTTAATAATGTAGTATTTTACTGCTATTTTTTTTTCTAGAATATTTACGGTTTTTATTGAAATAAAGAACAATTATGTAGGTATTTATTGAAATAAAAAAGATTAATAGAAATCTATAATGATACGGAACCCAATGCTTTTATCGCTGCCCTTACCAAACAAACTATTACCAAAACTTAAATGGAACCAAAACAACTATTGGAGCAGAGTTCACATTACGTAACTTCCAAAGGATCTAAGAGATGTAAATGAAACGTAACCGTAATTAATACAATGCCTTTTCTCACAAGCGTCGTACCAGGATGTTTATCAGCTGTCTTCTCTTATTCAGTAAAGGTAATTATGGTAAGTTGCATGTGTATTGAAAGTCTATGAAAATGATGTAAAATCAAATTTATATTAATATTAAAATTTTAACACGTATCATGATTAAATATTGTTCACAAAATATTTGCAAATACTCAATAAATAATAAAACTTAAACAATAATACAAAATTATAAACTATTATCTTTAAATTAAGCGTCTCGTCAATGCAAAGCAAAGAAAATCAAATTTTTTCGATATCGTTGATCATTTCATCATTTTCTTTATGTGAAAATCCAAAAAATTGTCTTGATAATTCATCTGTGAAACGTAGCGCTGAGTAAAGACACGAGGCGTTTTCTCAAAAACTTACCTTGAAACTAGGCATGTCAGAAATGAAAATCAAGAAAGATAACATTTCTTCAGTATCATTGATTGTTTCATCATGGTCTTTTATGTGAAAAACTAAGGAATTGTCTTGATAGTTGTAATCTGTGAAGCTTCGCTCTGAGGAGAGACAGGTGATGTTTTCTCAAAAATTTACCATTGAATTAAGCGTTTCGCAAAGGAAAAGCAAAGAAGATAAAGTTTTCTCGATATCATTGATCATTTCATCATACCTTTTTTTCTGAAGAACCAAATAATTGTCCTGATAGTTGAAATCTGTGAAACGTAGCACTGAGGAGAGACGGACGGTGTTTTCTAAAAAGTGTACCTTAAAATTAAGCCTATTACAAGTGAAAATCAAAGAAGAGTAAAAGTTCTCAGTATCATTAATCGTTTCTTCACATCTTATATGAAAATCCAAGGGGTAGCGATGAGGAGAGACAGGTGATGTTTTCTTAATAATTTATCTTTGAATTAAGCATTTTGCAAATGAATAGCAAAGAAGATAAAATTTTCTCGATGCCATTAATCGTTTAACCGAATATTCTTGTCCGAAAAACCAAAGATTCGCCTCGATAGTTGCAATCTGTGAAACGTAGAACTGAGGAGAGGTGGGCGGTGTTTTCTAAAGAAATTACCTTGAAATTAAGCCTGTCGCAAATGAAAATAAAAGAAGAGTAAAAGTGTTCAGTGTCATTGTTCGTTTCTTCACATTCTCTTATATGGAAATCCAAAGAATCGTCTTGATTGTTACAATCTGTGAAACGTAGCAATGAGGAGAGGCAGGTATTTTCTCAAAAGTGTACCTTTAAAGTAAGCATTTCGCCAATGAAAAGCAAAAAAGATAAAATTTTCTCGACATCATTGATTGTTTTATCATATTTTATTATGTGAAAAACTAAAGAATCATCTGTGAAATGTAGCACTAAGGAGAAATAGGTAAAAAATGTTTGAAAAGCATGTCGCAAATGAAAAGCAAAAAAGGATCAAATTTTCTCGCTTCCATTGATGGTTCCATCATATTTTTATATACATATATGTCGAAAAAACTAATAGATCGTCTTGATAGTTGAAATCTGTAAAACATAGCACTGAAGAAATAGGTGGTGTTTCTCAAACGTTAACCTTGAAATTAAGTGAGTCGCAAATAAAAACACCCATTTATTTGCAAACTAGACAAACATAAGAGAATTTTAGACATAATTCATATAGAAAATCAGAAACATATAACGCAGACACATAAAAGAAAGAAAGATCTGATTACTACGATTAGGTATGTACATCTTTGGAGACTAAATAGAGTATTACCTGTGATACTGTGTTAATATATATTGAATACTGTGAATGTAACTGTATTAGAGATTATATGTAGTTGTATGGTGAAAGTATAAATCACTTAAGATAAATTATTATAAACTTTATTAAACTTACCTGTATACTGTATTTTTTGAATAAAACTTGTAAATGTCAATAGTCTATTTATTAACTAGTAAAATCTAAATCTTATATATCATTATCTCAAAATAATGAAATTTTGTACAATATTAATAATATTATTATTAAATATTGTATTCTCATAATAGCAGATAAGATTATTGCAAAAGTTTCAGGCAAGATCGATTACGTAAATGTACTATTGAAATATCCTGAGAGACTCGAAATTTAGCTTTACGAGTGGATGACTGGCTGACTTCCTCACACTACTCCGCTCTAAACTTACTTCCTCTTCCTGCAAAATACACTTTCTTGACTACCCTGCTAATACGTACATTATTAATCTATAAACAAATTTCACGTCACATTTATTTATATCCAATAAAAAATATATAAATATTATACCCCATCCAAAAGTGTTGAGAAGTATAATGTTTTAATAATAAATATATTGCTTATAATATTTAAACGCATATTAAACGTTAAATAGCAAAGAGTAGTGGGTCGTGCGTGAAGAGGTGGCATGACGAGGCTGTTGGAATACAGTACCCTCAGGTTATAACCACGTAAGAACTGGAGCAATAAAAGTATCCGACATTGTTAAGCTCAAACAACAAAAGATAGTAAAGCGCGGAGGCAGTAAGGCACTTTGATCTTTTAAAACAAAGAGTTGAGAGAAGACGAAGATTATGCATTAAGTGCTCTAGAATCAACATTACAGCCTCAATTTCAGGCAGGAAAGAACTAACTGTGAAATCATAATTAAAAGATTACGTTAAGCCTTTCCAGATTCATATTATTATATTCTTTGGCGATGGTGAAGTAAGATAGCTTATTACGTTTATGAAGCATGTTATAAACGCAGTAGAGGTATACATATATTCTTTATAGAAGGGGCATTAAGACGCCTCACAGAGGCCGTTATTTATTGCACGTATCGCTTCTAAAGATAACTAAAACATGACACTAATCGATCGCGAACTTTATTTTATATATAATATTATTTCGCATTCTATAACACAAAATAATTCGACTTAAGAAATATTGATACAGTCGAATCCTATTAATTTCCAATCGGTTTAGGTCAGATTAAATCTCGAATAATTCCTAGCCAATGTATTTTTTACAAAACTTAGCCAATGTATTTTTTACGATACGTGTATTGCAAGGCTTGCTAAGAGTGGCTAAGATCTTACAAAATGAATTTCTGATATAAATTCCTGGATATTCCAATGGAAAAATGTTGCAATTCATAACGATTTTTTCCAAAAACGTTGCTCCCTATAGGGTAGGGGTATGTGTAGTTAACACACTTACCATATTGATATCTTTAAAACAGAGATGTTTCAGACAATCAACAATAACGAAAATTTAAAATTGAGGAGTTTAAGGAGAGGAATCAAGTATTCTAACCAATATTATGCTTCATTAGTGTTATCTTGCACAAATCGTTTTTGTGCTAGGCCCCAACAATTTATTACTTCTTTCATTAAATATGTTTGATCGGGTACTTCTTCCAAAAACTGAATAATGTCTTCCATTGCAAATACTTCAATTTGTTTTGAGCGATGTGTACGTCTTGGTGTTCCAAAGTCGTCTTAGTTTAGTACATTTTGATATAGTAATATTATTTTTCTTCTATTTGTGCAGGTATTGCAAAAAAAGTTACTGTAACTATACATTACTTTTAAGATCATGATTGAATAAGAAGCATCTTCTCTAATGAACTTCGATTTCCTAAACTGCGTTCACTATATTAAAAGTATGCGACAATTTCATGGTTATTAATAGACAATTTCATAGACAGTAGTTAGCTCCTATTATTGATGTGGATTCATACATAATGGTGGTTGTAATTCTTGACTAACAATATTACTAAAACAAGAGACGGGATCATATTTCTAAAACAAAAGACGCGAACAAGCCTCTGGGCTAAATTTATGTAAGGTCTCTAGTAATGAATTTTATAATATTTAGGCCAAATAATTTAAATTTTTGCCAAATAGAACCGAAGAAATTATTCTCATGAATACTAATCCGTAAATATTTTTCAAAAAAGCTAGGCTCCTCTGAATATGTCTTCCAAAAAACACTTTCTATTTAATATTATGTCTATGTTATATATATATATATATATATATATATATATATATATATATATATATATATATATATATATATATATATATATATATATATATATTACCTCATACATGACATATTCCTGGAGGTTGTCATCCAGAGAAAATTAAAATAGTTCATTGATTTCAAATGTCTAGTAAAAGACATGCTAATTGGATATATCCTCAATTTTCTTCATTCTCCTTGGAGGAATCCTAGACTTTAGTGAACATTAAGTAGACGTTTAGTACAGTTGTAATTTTTACAACCATATACGATTTATGAGAACTATCACTGTTCACAGTAAATATAACTATAATAAAAATTAGGTAGAATAATTTCATGGTTATGGAAATGAGAGTTATGCATTTTTGTGACAGAAGGGGATCGAAAATACGATGGATATTCAAGTCAAGTACCCTACGCGGTACAATGAAAGTGCAGCACTTTGCTCTGCAATGACAGCATGGATAGGAGATCTATCGTATTTTAATGTAGAGGTAGCTGCAATAATGCACCGTGCATTCGTACTATCGCCCGAGATTTAAGACTGACCACAGTAGGGGATACCCAGTATAAGAAACTCGTTTGTTTGAGTTCGAGTTTTAAAGGGTAAAGGGTGTATATATTTATATTTACGTGTAACTTTTCCCGCGAAGCTTGGCGCTTTAAGGTCAATAGGGAGGAAAGAATGTACAGTCTTAAAGCTAAAAATATTTGTGGAACGAATTATAACACCCGAATTCCAATAGCGAAAGAAATAATTCTGAACAGGGTTACGGTTCACCCAAGAGTTAATAGTAGAAAGCTTAGTGTAGATGAAAGAAAGTTCTAAAAATACTATATTAAATATATTCTGTAGATTCCCATATCATAACTGTTATTATTATTTTATTTAAGTATTTACAAATTTAAAAACAATTACAATCATTTCGCAAAATAATCCAATTAGTTAAATAAAAATTATATTTTGTACGGTTCGACAAATTAAAAATATATTTTTCTTATTTATGTAATAACAATTTGCCTTTATTTAATTTAATAAATTGAATATTCCTGAACAAGGTCTAGAACCTTCGATTCAGCAATAAAAACGGGAGTCCAGTTTTCCACAAACACTGATCGTTGATGATTTCACATCAAGACTATTCGAATAAATGGCGGAGTCGCCATTACCATTTTACAGTGTTCATATACATTACAATAGGCATGAAGTGCTTCTTTGTTGCTACCGTATCTTTAATAGCATTTATTTACTATGAGAAAATAACCACGTATAACCGTTATATGTGATAGGTAAATCCTAGAAAGAAGAACCCACAAACATATTCAGTTAAACACCAGTATAACTAAATATCCAACATAAATTAGAATAACATTGGCACCTTCGCCAAATATTTAAAAAATGTTTGGTGACAATCTAAATTTTTTACTAGTTTAAACCCAATGTTTAATACGAGTAAAAGGCAAACAATTTTCGTTTAAAAGCTTTACAGACTATCGTAAAAAAATAATAATAATTGATATTAGTTACTAATGCAGTTACTTTTATAATGATACAAAATTCAGGCTACCTCACTTTTATTTAAACAAATCTCTGCTTTTATTATGCAGATTATCTGCCAGTTAAAAAGTGCTCAGTGTACGTACCGAAGCAACTCCTACAACTTACGGAACAAAAGTCGGGAAACTCTGCTTTAAATCTTCAGAAAGTTGCTGGAAATATACAATCTTTAAAAAGCGCCTAAATTCTTAAGTTATTTAAGGTATTTAGGGTATTGTTTCAGAGACTGCCGTTATCTTAAATCCATTATTCTCATCACTTCGCTCAACTGTTAAATTGTTATTATGAAAAATAAGAGGTTCACCATCTAAACTGCAGGAAATTATTTTCTACTTATTTTATTTATTTTAGAAAATTTTCTTTTGAAATGTTTCCGAGTGTATCCGATAAGTAATGCAAGTTACTCAATGCTTTTAAGGCGAAAGTAATAATAACATATTCATAATAATACTGCGGTTGTTAATATAAAGTAAACAATTAGCTTAAATAACTTAGATTATATCACCTTAGAATTAACTTATTATAAGTTAAAATACTAGAAGAATACTCAAAGGAAATTACAGATAGAAATTATACTTATCTATTTACTTTAGTCAATAGCCATAAAGATATATTGAATGTTGCTTGAACAGAGAACGCTAGTTGTGCTACTAGCGTTCTCTGTTCAATCAACATTCAATATATCTTTATCTCATTTTATTTCAATATATCTTTCTGGGAAATTTTGGATTTTAAACAGACAACTAAAATTAGATTTAAATTTGACCATCCTTTTGTGGCATTGATGTCAAATATATCCTGATTACTGCATCCTGAAGGAGATTTTTTAACCATTTTCTACTAATTTAAAATTGGTAAGCAAAATTTTTTGTTTTTAGATTTTCAAGATTTCAATTCAGTTCTTCATGTATTAATTGAGTGACCAGAAGACGTAGAATAAGACTTCTTATTATCATCAAGTGTGGCAGTTATGAATTATATTAGATGATCTATCACTTGATCACTGACGTAATATTTCTGTTTTCTCAGAAGTTTTGTTTTTGATAAAATTTATAGTACTGAATTTTTGCTCTAAATTATACATATAATATTTAATCAGATTAGTTTTTTTTACAAATAAAGGAGAATTTAAATTTAATTGATTTCATAATTACTCCAAGGTAATTGAATACCATAAGTAAGAAACAGGCTAAGTACCAAGACAACAAGAGTTATTGAAGAAAAACATTTTATTAACAACATTTTTGAAAATTTAGAAATATAATTTAACTCAAGGATGTAAACGATTACGCAAGTACACCCTGTATAAATATCAAATAGAAATTCTTATTAACATTGAAATAAATATATTGTTTTTATTCAAAATTGTTTAAAAGAGCTAAGTACCATACGTTGTTAACAAAGAGCTAAGTGCCACTTAAGAAATATTCGTATAATAATCTTTATGCTCTTCGTCATTTAAAAACGGAATCATGGCCTGTAAGTTTTGTTTCTTTTCTTCGTCAATAGCTTTATTCGCTGCAGGTCCTAACATTCAATAATAATAATAATAATAACTCTTCTCATATCCTAGACACTCTTCCCAATATTAGAAATTTTAAATTTTCATCAAATTTCTGTTGAATAGGCAGTATTTTATAAAACTGTTGATGGATCTTTTGCTTCATATCGAAGGGCCACCGCTTTAGTGATATTTAATTTAGAAGTATCGATGATATCATCTGCACTAGCCCGAAAATTGTGTCTCTCCATTTCTACAACAGGATAAAGTATAGTAACTCTTGCCGATTTAACCACATCAATCAAATCAGAGAGAATAAAAGATTTCATCACTCTCTTTCTTTTTTCCACCTGCGCAAAGTCACGGTCGCAACTCAAAAAACTGTGGCCGCTTACTAAAAACTTTTGCTCAATAATGTCGAAGACATCGAATGATACCAAATAAAGACATGTGAACATCATCATGTGGTTTTTACTTTGACTGCAACAGTTATCGCTCCATATCACTAAGTGTTTCATATTCGTAATGCCCTCAGTTAAAACTTTTAGCAAACCTTATTTCATTGCCACCACGATTTTCAATGCTTTCGTTCCACATACACATTATAGGTTGGCCGGTATCCTCTAGTTTTATTTCAAAATTGAAACAAGACAGCTGCCTTAGGTAAAACATTTCAGAGTGCATTAGAGTTGGTACAAATTGAGTTAGAGAGATCTTTTTTAAACATTTCTCGATAATAACTATGAGAAATATTACTTGTTGGATTCCTCTCTTGAAAATCTCTGTAAAGACGACTAATATTCAAATCTAGGCTCATGTACACTTTCGATGATTTATTTCGAGAATAGTGGCTTACGTCTTTTGATATCGATTGGATATGAAATCTTACTAATTCCCTCCGAGAAACAGTAAATTTTCTTCCAGCAGTTCTGGTTCTCTTGTCCTTGAACATATAATTGCCAATTTTTTTTTCTTTTTAATGATCGTTTGCAGCCTTTGGCGAGTTACAGCAAATATGTCCATAAACGTACCTCTGCAGACTTGTACGATGTTACCTTTTCCATTGGGAACAGTGAACAATGGAGTGCATTGCCTACGCCTAAGTGCTATATCTTGGTATCTACAATACATTCTACGCTTTATATTAGCTAGTTGGAGTAATCCCATTAAATACGTACCTTGGGTTTCAGATGATTGTTCATAAAATTCGGTGAAAAGCCTTAACTTCGACCCGAAAGGTAGTGTTTTGTATTGAAATTTACACTTCCAAATAACCTAGGAAGAAGAAACTTTCAGTAATGCTGCAAAATAAAAAACAACACGAATCTTTAACTTACCGTTTTACTTGGTGCCTCTTTCGAAGGCCGCAACGTATTTTTGTGCGTTTTGTATTCTTTTCCCCCCACTTTAAGCTTCCTTTGTTCCAGTAAAGCACTGCCGGTTCCCCTGTTTCTTCTTGTTTTATTAACCTTAATTTTATTATCTTCTTCCATCTCTCGGTAATATCAAAGTTTACCAATACTGCGCAAAATTAAACTAGTCACTAACCACAAACATGTTGGCAACGTGCAAACGTGCAACAAGTGAACGTTTAAATAACATGTGTTACCATCTAAACGTCAACTGAAACACTGAAATTCCCAATAAAAATTAATGCAAGACGATAAACACACAGGCATTTTTAACTTAAACAGTGAGGGTACATAGCAGATACGCCAATTTTATATGTCTATATTCTTAAGGATACTTAGCATATTTTTAAGATATTTCAATTTTTTTTTGGCACTTAGCCTGTTTCTTACTTATGGTCTTCAATTGGTAGAGTTATTTATATGTATTTTAGTCCTAGGTTGCCAAAAGTTTTCAAGTTTCCTTAGAATCGGTAGCCCGAATTGTCAAACATATTATCTCTCATGATTTTACATAAATCCCCGGACAACTGTTGGAGACGAAGCCAGGAAATTTATTAATCATTCAAAGCGAAAAATCAACCTGGTCCCTTCACCCGGTCCTGGTCAATCCTCGACGTACAGAACTATGTAGAGAGGACTCCAAAACCACCAAAGAAGGTAAAGACCACCAAATCTCAAGTCAGCGTCGTCCCATCGACCTACTGCACTAAGGAGGCATATAAAAGTTTACACGAAACAGATTAGATATAGACAAGAGTTATATCCAGTACTTGTATGTTAAGTCAGAAGGTATTTCCAAATACCGAAATTTAAAAATATTTCTATGAGCCGACTTGAATTTGCGAATTTTTTCTTCTTCTTCTTTATTTATTATCGATTATATTTGTGGATGCATAGTCTTGTCCTCTAACTATGCTTACCTGCTTGTTCAAGCATTATAAAATATTTCTTCTGAGGTTTCATAAAATTATGATATTATTTTTGTAAATTATATATTATAGTATCTGTATTATTATATTTATTATGAATTAGAGCTACTGCCAAACCGCTCTTCTCATATGGATAATCTATTGCTTAATACTTAAAGATTGGTTATGTCATCAGGCAGAAAATTGAGCTTATTATTTCCTCACAAAATATATGTTTTGCACTTGAGCTTTCATTTAGAATTTTATTCACAAAATAGTATCTATGAAAGAGGTTTCTATATTTTTCTAAAGTATAAATTTTCTATGAAAGAAACCATTTTGTACAGTTTTTGCCTTGATATGAATAATTTCGGTATATACCAATCGAATATTCTTTTCAAACTTACAAAGAATTTCAGAATTTCAATTTCCATATTTCTTATCAATTTTTGCTCTTATCGAGATTCACCATGTTAAATAGTACATTAATTGACTGAATATTTATTTCACTTTTCACACATAATGTAGTACTATTTTTGGGTATTATAGGAATTGAAGATCTTTATTAATAATTAAATTTGATTAATATATAGCTTAATATTTTTTGGATCGTTGAGTCCGGGATTAAATCGATACTTCTACCAGACACAATTAAATAGCGATCGAGGTTCGTTCAGTTGATAAACCACAAACCTTACTTCACCCTCTTCAAATGCAAAGTGCTCTCTTTTTCTGTAAGATCTACAGCCTATAAATAAACTATAGAATAACTCAATTTCAAGACAAATATCCTTCTGTTTTAATATATTTATTAACTTCTATATTGAACTAATACATGGTATAAAAACACAAAGATAGAATCAACATAAGTTGTTTTTTATCTAACTAAAATGCAAGTAGAAAGAAGAAGAAACATAGCAAAGATATATGTAATGTTACCTTAATTTTTATAAGTAACTGTGAAAATGCGATGCTTCATATTTTCTACTAGCATCTGAAGAAGTTTGCATCTAACTTATGCCTGTAGTTCCTGCGTTTCAATTCAATTTGTGTTGACAGCCATGCTGATAAATTTTCCCCATCGCCTCCTTATCTGTTAGATAATATTTCTTCTATGTATATAAGATCGTACCAGTAATAAAGACAACCATCTAGTTCCTGGATATTGAACTTTTCTCGTCAATAAATATTAGTAACCATCACATATAGTCGCGAATTGTAGCCGTATGAGGTGGGGTACCCTTATATAATATCTTGCCTAAATCTCTCCTATTGATAGACTGTCGCCTGTTAGTTGGTTTAGTATTAGTCACTTATCATGTTCCGAAAATAAATGAGATCTTCCCGAACGCTTTGTTGTACCATAATTTTGCTTTAGCCGCAAAAAATATACACTACCTTTTGTGAACACTTCATTTCCTTTGCCATTGTACACTGAGAATATTCTAGGGCTAGGAACTGCCGCGAGGCATTTTTCCCATCATTCGTAAAAAGATGCTCTTTTTATAACCAAATTGCTGCTACATTTGTGGTTGACTATTTATTGCATAATGCAAAAGAAAGACCACCAGTACTTCGCAAATCATTGCACACAGGGAATTTGTGACTATATAATATCTTAATATATTTACGGAATTATATAGAAGTTAATACTGGAAGAGCCAAATGAATTTGCGTGGGTGTTAAGATATAATCATTTCTACTACTATGGCTGTTATTAACCTATAAAACCAGAATGTTATTCTCTAGCATGTAAATCCTTGTAACAGGGATTCTATATTCTTTACAGACTTACGTATATTTTTTTCTGTAAACAACTTTATAAACAACTTTTGCATAATGTCCATTTATTTTTATCAAACATATTTTATGAACTCGTAGGAGTAAGATTCATATGAAATGAGGTTGCTAATTAGATAAATTTCTATTTATTTCCTGTAAATGATATTTTTAAAAGTAAACTATATCTGTAAATACTATTATATTTGTTTTATTTACGAATGTTATTTCAGTAAATTAAATTTTATACAAGAAATATCGTTTAGCTAGCATATCTACAATATCTGTTTTTATATTTCACTGAATCAATTACCATTTTCTTTTAAACTTTTTATTATCCCGCATTTCAGTTACAAACTTCCAATTAATTTATTCCCTTAAAAGCACCTTTAAGGCAGGGACTTTCTCTATGAACTGTAGATTTCTAGATAAACATTATTAAATTCAACGAACGACGGCCCAACAAATAGATTAACCAAACTGTCTCTTTGTGCAAAAGTTAGAGCGCTCCTTTAATTTACATACTCTTTTGTGAAAATAAGATTATATTACCCCGGAGAGATGACCGTAACTGTTAAATACCAGAACCCTTAAAACTTACAAATTCCTGTTTGTTTTATTCAAACTTGGTCTCGGAGCTCATTATTATTCCAATAAGGTAGCCCCAGACAGACCAGAGTATTTCGCGGCTAAACGTTTAATCTCGTATCAGATGGAATTTCCATGCCAAGGCTGACTTGACTCTAGCTTTCTGGATAATTGCATCTGGGACATATAGACGAGAGATGATAGTATATACAGAAAAAACAACAAACATGATATGAATAAATAATAATAATAATAAACAACAAAATAATCTATATGATGAATTAATTATTCGTACCAATGTTATGATAATTACTATGTATTTTACTACTACTGAAACAACTGAAAAAGAATTGTATTACTTGTGTATAATGAACTGTAATACGCAACGCCGAGTGTCCAAAACTACTGCTTTTCAGTCTTATGTCTACTAAGATTAAAAACTCTTTTCATTCATGTTTTACATAGAAATGCAAATTTCTCTTCAATCACATACGATTAAAAAGAATTTATTAATCTATACACATAACTGATCAATAGGAAATAATATTTCAAACACTTTCTTTTCCTATTTAATGAAAAGTATGAAGTAAACTATTTTAAATCAGTAATACTATCATAACGACAACACTTCTTCATATCACAATGAACTTATGCAGTAAATGTATTTTCTAATTAATCTTTCGTGCTTTAACTTAAAATCTAACCCCTTTAAATCCATGGTACGTCCACATGAAAATCACTACACTACAACTACAACAATGCAAGATAAGGTACGGATACTTCCCTCCAGTTTCTAATTAAGGGTCTTTGTTTATAACTACCCGGGAAATACGTAATCCTATTGGGTGTAATATACTAAGCATTATGTAGTGAATTCGATAATTTACTGCTGGAATTAACGAAACACTAATTTAGCTTAGGTCCATAAGCCACATTAAACACGCAAACAGATCCAACTTCATGAAACTTCGATTTTCAGTACTGTTTGTTGATTTTAAAAAGTTCGATACTATTGGCAAATATAATGCTATTATTAATGTTATTAAATAAGGATATCAATGCTGATATAATACAGAATAAGAATAGTTCATGTCATAAATAGAATGATTTTTTTTTAAGTCAGTCTCGTAGATTTTGTCTTGCAATGATCTTATTATGAGATCAGTCTTTATGAAGTTAATAAGGATAAATATTGGACAAGATATAATATAGAATCGAGCCGGAGTACTCTATCGTGGAGTAACCAAATGGACTACTAATGTTTAAATATAATAATAGATTATACAGAGATGAAAATTAAAGATTGAGGATACACATAGATCTCTATGATTCTTTATATGCCGCTTACATGTTTTGTCATATCTACTAATGTTTTCAAGTCATACAGTTGGCAACAATGAACTAGATTAATATATAAGATAATTCATAAATTTAAACTTAACTAATAAAATACAAAAATATAATTCTTTTGTTCTATTTATTCTATATATCCTATTTTTATCCTACTATAATAATAGAGACTTGAGAGAACTGAAATTTATTGAAATTGATTGATATTTTAAGTATGAATGATAATGTTGGTGACAGATTGTATTTTTAAGGAATACAGAGAGTGTAGATGTAATTAAAAATTATGATATAGAAACTGTATGTTTGACTGATATTTAATCGTCAACAGCGTGAGTGGTACTAGTTCGAAAAACTTGATACTTGCAGCAAAAAATATGTAACATTTAAATCTTTTAACAATCATGGACTGACATTAACATGAAAACTATTTTGGAATACATGAGATCCAGAAGTTCTGTAATAGAAACCTTTTCAAATATGTTTTTTTTGTACAGAAGAAAAAAGAAATAACAGACAGGCTTCGAATGACGCTAATCATAATTTACTACAACCATACATTAAACGATTCCCTTGTAAATACAAAACAATGAACAAAGTAACGAGAGAGGAAGAGGTCTACAGAGAAAAAGAAAAATGTTTCAGTATATAATTAAATCATAAAAGAATGGGAGAACTCACGATAGATATAATGGTCTTGCAGAGAAACGAGGTTTATTTAGCAAGGAGAGCTTTATATATATGCACTCCATAAAACTGCGCTGTTATTTTCAGAACTACAGAACAACATAGACATTATTGGGTGATATCAAGAGAAATTAGTCACTTGCACTCATGTTTCAATCTACTTTTGGATTCAATATCCTTCCAAGAATTTAAATTTACTATTTAAAACTGAAGGTTACTATTTTAGTTTTATCAACCTTCACCAGAAGGTACAAGGTAGGCAATCTCATGAAGATGAAATTGGGCAGTAAACAGGTAGACTACGCTGATGAGATTAAATATTTAGGAATCACCCTAGATAGTAAACTTCTATGGCGAACACACCTGGAGAATAAATGTCAGAAAGCCATACTGACTTTCTGGCAATGTAAAAGGGCTATGGGAACAAAATGGGGACTGGGACCAAAGCAGATTCTTTGAATCTACAACGCCATAATTATTCCAAGGCTGACCTACTCAGCAATCATATGGTGGGATAGGGTAGAATTAAAAACGGCGCAGCACAGCCTCAATAGGCTGCAGGCTCTCTTCCTTCGGGGAACCTGTGCCGCAGGGAGAAGCACCCCGATCGCGGCCATGAGGGCCATGCTGGGAATGCCATCCTTTGCACTCAGGGCCAAAATGGAGGCAAGTAGAGCTGCCTACAGGCTTAGCTACACGGGGAAATGGAGCACCAACGGTGTGTTTCATTGTGAGTTAACCCGAGGTAAGCTTAATAAGAAAATTTGAGTCAATCCTCAGGACAAAACCTACACTAGAATAGAGCTTACAAGGTTTTTATACCAGGAAGGGATGGCTGAGACGACAAAATTGGACCCAAACACGGAGAAATCTAGTTTACCGATGGATCCAAAACCAGAGAAGGAGTGGGAGCTAGATATTGTGGACCCAGAGCTCGTGAGGAGACTGGAGAAATACAACACAGTATTCCAAGTGGAGGTCCACGCGATATTTTGTTGCGCGGAGGAACATCTGGAAAAGAACAAAGCAGGACAAGCAATCTGGAAGTGCTCGGATAGCCAGCCGGCACTAGCTGCCTTGGCTGCCTTAGAGCATAACTCCGGATTAGTGGGGGAAACAAAGGACTGCTTGAATAAACTTTCCAGAAGAAACAAACTCCACTTAACTTGGATATCTGGGCATTCCGTGTGGAAAGGGAATGAAAAAGGAGAAAAGCTGACTAGGAAAGGAACTACACTATGTGGTCCTATCACAGAACCAGTTAGAATGCCTTACTTCTTAGACTTGCTGAGATCGCACTATGAGAATCAGCAAAGTAAGGAATGGCTGGAGACTCTCGGTTGTCGCACTTCCAAAGCTGTAATGGGGCTGGAAATAGGAAGATGGGCAGATGAGTTGAAAACATTCAGCAAGGCCAAGATCAGGATTGCTGAAAAACTGATAACGAGACACGGCAACCTGCGACAGCAGAGACACAGGATGGGCAAAGAGTAGTCCCCCCTTTGTATCAGGTGTGACTCAGGGGAGGAGGAGACATCGATGCACTTCCTATGCGTGTGTCCTGCCAGATCACTTTATAGTATGACATGGCTGGGCAAGCCGGAATTATTACCGGACGAAATCAGGGATCATCAGCTGCAACATATCATACAGCTTAGCGGCGGGGTATCCTGCCGCACCCTGAGGAAGATAGTAGGATAGAGTACAAAAGCCAAGGCTAAGTGCTAGTATCCATAAAGGGCCGCTAGATTAATTAATAATAATAGTAATAATTTAAAACTGAAAGTGACGGCAGCACAATGCAGAAGCTTTGAGATAAACAGTTTACTGGCAATCAAATATTGTAGAATACTAACAAGTATATCACAGAACTATGCAGGATGGAACTGTAGTCTAATATTTTAATTTTATTCTAGAATATGTTATTTTATTTTTAAATACATGTCTGTTTTAATTTTATATGTAAGTTTAGTTTTATATGTAGAGGATTTTGTTTTTATGTAGGTACACTTTCTTCATTAATTTATTTTCTGAGTTCATGCGTTCCTTAACTGTCTATCGTTATTAAATTTGTACATATTTTTTAGAGAGTAAATCTGGAGTATTTTAAATGCTATAAGCTTTTCTGAACAAGAGAGGAAGACAACATTTTATTTAGCATATGTCAAGTATATTTTAAAGTATGATAACATGAACATTTCATTTTTTTCTGTATCACTTTAAACTCAATATGTTTCAGATAGTGTACTTTAGTGTACTCTTCACATAATACTGAATATAAGATTCGTGAATGGCATTTCAGTGACGAGCGATAGGGATGTAAAGACTGTTAAAGCTATCAACTATACACTAGCATATTATTTCTTAAATATATAATAGTAATTGACACTTACCGTGCGAAATCACTTATAAAACTATTTTCTTTCATAGCCACGTTCTTCCAACAGTTGTTGTTCATTGGTCCCTTCACTAAATTATTCAACATCCACTGCGGTGATCGATCTATCACAAGTTTTAACGTCGCTATTAATAAACGTACGGCACCCTTAACCATATGTCTGTCCACTTTTATCGAGAGTGGCTTAAGACTAAGAAGTCCCGAGGGTAACTCCCCATTGCTACCACCACCATCCCCGTACGTACGCGGACGATGGTCGACTCGACGGTCTTTTAATTTAGAACTTTCAACGCCATAGTTACGATAAAACAAAAGATTCTGGTCGTTTCTTAATAAATAACTTATGTGCATATCACTTATATCGCTTGTTTCTACGCTACGTCTCGCACGGTCGTCGGGCTTGTCTTTGCCGTCTTTTTCGTCGTCCGTCGCGTTTCTTACATTTATGGTGGCCGCCGTGTCGATCCAGAGCCACACGAAGTGTCCATCCATCATGTTTAGACGTTTCGCATCGCCCAAAATTCTGACGGCACTTGGTCGGTCGCTCATTAGAATTACTACTCCCCTCGTCGATCTTGAGACGTCGGCCAGCTTCCTGAAAATGAAGAGCAAAATATATAACAAAAATAGACTTCTATTACTTCTCAGACTTTTAATATTTGTGCAATTTACCACTTTTTACATGTTTACGTTTTTTTGGTTGTTATTCGTCTAACAAGTAATCCCCATCGTCCACAACCCATATGTTTTAAACACGTTTTAGACTAATATAGAACTTTTTATTTTAAAGACAAGGTATTAATAAACAATAACTGTCCTTGTCTTTAAGTGTAACCCTGCGCATATTCCTCAGGCTTTAGGGAAAGGAAGTCGCTTTCTGTGTATTAAAACTTTTTGTAATTCTTAAGAACGTTTATATATTTTAAGAGGCAACAAGATAAACAACAGGTTTCTAAAAATCATCCAGATTTGCCAAAAGTGGTATTTGAAATGCCGCTTTGGAAGCTACACTTTAATTTCCTTAAGTATATTATTGTAAAGAGTTATACATTAGACATCATCATAACAATTTTAAGGAAAGTCCCATTTTCATTGCGCCATGTTTAACAACTCTTTATATTCTTGTATTAAGATATTCTTGTATTACTATAGAGTGTCTCAGTTGGAACTATAGGATCTTAAATAAGCACCATTTGTGTTCTGTCAAAGATAAGGCATCAATATTTAACGACTGTCATCTATAAACCAAACATCAACATTAACAATGCCAAGATTAACAGTTAAACAACGGATAGCTTGTGTACAACTGTCTGTGAAAGTTATCATTAACAGTTGCGTTAAGAAATATCGCACAAAATTAGGACAAAATGAAGCTCCAATAGACTGAAAACATCGTGTTAACAATCTGTTCAGTCTATAGGGTCTATAGGGGCTTCACAAAAAAACAATTTCTTTTTTCACCAAATTGATGATTTGGATTTCAAAAATATGTGGTTTCAGCAATACAGCGCAACGTGTCATACAGCACGTGCAACCATAACTCTGTTGTATACCAAATTTTCTGATCATCTTGTCTCGCGGAATGCTGACATCAGTTGGCCTGCAAGATCTCGTGAGTTAACACCACTGGACTTTTTTCTTTGGAGTCAAGAGAAATGTATACGCCACCCAGCCAGCAAGAATCAATTACCTCCAAGTAAACATTCAACGTTGTATTCGCGAAATAGTTTAATGTGCCCGTATTATGAACAATTTTGCTAAACGAATAACATCGTGCCAGATGAGTCGAGACGGCCATGTGAACGATATTATTTTCCGTTTGTAGCCGTATTATCTCCATTTGCTGAATGTTGAATTTGTTGCGTTTTGAAGAATAAATAACCTAAGTTCGTCAAATTTAATTTTATTTGTTTTATTCACAAATCACTTCCTATAGTCGATGATGCTAATGATACAGCCAGGCATGTTGATGTCGTATTATTTGTAGATGAGAGTCATTAGAGACTGACGTCCTATTTTTGACAGAACACAAGTGGCGAGCAATTAAATCCTACAGTTCTGAGACACCGCATGTATTGTTGCTGACTATTAATTATGTCTACGATATTTATATTTTTGTTATGTCTACTATATTTATATTTTGCGATTTGTATATTGATATTATCCTAAAGTTCCTCTATTTTCATCCCATTATACTTCATTCCTATGTGTTGTAGACATGATAATACTAATTTGAAGTTTTTTTATACCTATTTGCTAACAGATCTATATGAATCAGTTTCCAATTAAAAACCACTTAGGTCTGAATTATATGCGTTGGATATGTCATATGAATTATATGTGTTACATACAAAAAATGCATTTATACAAAATTCAATCAATAGCTCTCTTTACCGGTTTCTTGGCCTTTATACATTTCTGTAAGAAAACAGTATTACCTTTTTTTATATAAAATAATGATCTCTCTTACCAGACAACCACTTTTGTTTGTGTAACATCAAATGCCTAATTTTCTATAAACTAACCTAAAAAAATCGGTGTTATGCTGTCGGTGACTTTAAATTATGATAATAATTCATTTTCCGAGAAAATTAGTGGCGACATTCAACATAATACAGATCTGTATAAATAAAATACAGTATCTGGAAATGTATTGCACTTTGTTTAATTTTCCCTGTTAATTAATATTAAGTTCAGCAAGCTTCGTATTAAGTAAAGAGGTTAAATGAGCCTATCACATCATCTGCTTATCTACACGAAGAAGAAATTGTACCAACAAAATATTATGATATTATATCGATGACATTTATTACTTTTACGATGACCATATGATTTCTTTATACAGATTAAAGTATATATCTAAATAATAGCATAATGTTTGATACAATTCCTTCCTGTGTAAGTGCGTGTATGACATAATAATTTCATTCAGTATCGTTAATTAGTATTCTTCATTTACAAACGGATACCAATTTTGTTCAGTTTCTAATTTTATGAAATAGTCTTAATAATTTGCATAGAAAATATTTTTTAAGAAATTTATTTAGTTCAGGTAATTAACTTAATTAAGATAAACTATTTATAGACCATAAAATGCAATCACGTATTACATTGATTTTATAATAATGCAGTGAATATCATATTTGGCATCTTTATGCACGCACCAGTGTCGGCACAATAGAATTTAAAACCATATGAAGTTGTTATGATAATATATGTTGTTATAATATGTGTACTTTTTTTTATAAAATTCCAATTAATAATCATGAATATGTTGTGTAATGAACCAAATATGTAAATCGTCTAGAATAAATTTGAGAAAATTCGCAGCAATGTTTTCTTCACATACATTTAAAAAATTTATTTTAAATGAAATCCCAATAAGTTTGCGTTCTAGATATTTTTGTCCTGAAACATGCAGATTAAAATTGTAGAATTGTCAATAATTCTTCTCATATATACTATTTTGGTGTTAAATGGCGAGGATTAAAACCTTGTTTTGGTTAGGCATAAATGCAGTGCTTTCGTAAATACTCTCGGACCCATTTAATGTCAACCCCCTTTATTATTACGAAATGTGAAAGAGCACATCTTTTAACATACGCTATGATTATAATTACATTAGCGTAGCTATAGCTTAGAAAAAATAGAGAAAACGATTTTTAAATTTCAAAATACTCAATTTAATTGGAACGACTATTTGAAAAATCAACCAAAGTAAATGTTCAAATTGTGCATCGTTAATCGCTAACAGTAGCCAAGATTAATAAATTTCTTTTTGAACATTACCAATAACTTCAGAAGATATACGTTGTGTTGCTTGATGAATTCTTGCTTTTAAATATTCTAAATTCTTTGGCCTAGCAACGTATACTATACTTTTTAAGTATCCCCACAATAAGTAATCTAGGGGTGTTAAATCTGGAAATCTGGCTGATTCTCTAACGTGGCATATATAAATAGTTTACTGTTTTACACATTCCGTAATAAAAACGGGAGTGGCCATTAAAAATTATCGATGACGTCATACCTCTTATACGAATCACCCTGTATGTATTAAATGTATTTTAAACAATGCGCAACTAAAAACAAAATTTTATGAGTTCGAGAGTTTTTCCTACTCTCCTATTTTTTTTTACTTTTCCTACTTTTCCTATATATGTATACGTACTGTATACATATTTAAAAAAAATTTTAGACAATTAATTTTTTTAGAGTTTTGCTTCAGTAGAACATATTAATTGAGATGCATTAAAAAATATTACGACTACTACATAATGCTTAAATTCTTAGGACTATGAAGATTCTAAATCAAGAAAATACAAAAAATGAGTAGCATATTTACACGCCTCTGCCATAAGATTACCAAATTATCCAAGCATGCATCCATGTAAAAATGCATCAGATTAAACAGAAATGCATTTACATATGTGTATCTAAAGTGGGGAGAGTTATTACCAATATAATGGCAAAAATTATTGTTCGAAATCATTCTGTATTCCTTACTTACTCTAAAATGAAGAGCTTCTTGGTAAGTAAAACTACATTACATATCAGTTATCTGAGGTCAAGATACTTAATTACATTATTTTTAAAATGCGGTTGGTGTATGCATTAACATAATCAAATTATGTTATAATATTCTGAATGAACATAAGATCGGACAGTATATTACAAAATTATATTTATTATTGCTCAAAATTATATTTCATTATTTACAATATTCAAAAACATATTGTGATAATTGTTTTAATATACCCAGAAAATAGTTCTGGATATGAAAAATTTAGTTATAGCTGGTCATAGAGATTTATAGTTAATGTTTTATTAAATTAAATATGTTGTATACTGAAATAAAACAAATTTTACTAGTTTACTTCCTTAAGCAATTATTGAAATGTTTTATATATTTGAATTGATGTATCAAATGATGTATCAAATACTTGTCACGTAGGAAACGAATTATGGAGCTACTACTGGAAAATAATGTCTTAAATGCACGTATTTTAATTATACCTCAATAAATGTTACATTAGTCAAGAAGCAACTAATTTCTCTAACTATAAGCATAATAGAATATCTAAAAAATATAAATTATTTGTGCCATATATAATAATATTTTTAATGTTGTAATGTTTATTTTATTTCCTGAAACCTTCAAGTGACACTCGCGCTTCTTATAATTACCATTTTATGTCCAATCTCGATCAAAGTTAGGGGATGAACGGCTTCAGAAAATGAAATCTCAATTGGAAAAATGATAAATATTCATAACTTATAACTTGTTTTATAAATACCTCTTAATATTTCAATATAATCAACTCGGCCACTGCCAACGTTAATTAGAGGAAGAATTATTGAATTTGCAAAAAGGCGATTATATAGTTAAGTTGTAATTAGTAGATATTGCTATAACTGTTACTTATTAAACGAAATAAAACATCTAGTTCATCAAATTCTTTCTTTCTCAGTATGCATTTTAAAAAAATTGATTTTAAATAATATAATAAGTCTAACAAATTATTTTTTTCGCAAACTGTTTTTCTAAATACCATTAATATATATTAACACCATTAATATAAATTCACAAACAATATATGTTTATTAATTTATTTAAACGCATTATAATTTTAAAGTACATACACTCACTAGTTAGTGTATCAGGCAAATATTAATTCATAACATCTCAATTTAATTAAAATTCGTTTATGTTGTGGCGCTCTCAACTGATGGCATCAGTCATTCTAATTACTAAGGGAAAAGGGAGATTGGCATAGCCCATATTAAATTATTTTTTTTTATTTAAGCTATTTTTGTTGAACTGTTAGTAATGTAAATTACTATATCATTGTCTATAATAATTTGTACTACTCAACAATAATGTGTAACTAATAATAGAATTGATTTGATCATTGAAGAAAATCCAAGAACTTTTAATCCAAGAAGTCCTCCTTAGACTTTATGAGTTTAAAATTAATATCAAAAATGGTCAATAAGTCTAAGTGACCTTCCGCATTTCTGCTTAAGTATTACATCCTCTAAAGGTGTAATAGAAAATAGTACAATAGTTTCAGAGTAATAATAGAAAATAGTATAATACAATAGTACAATAGTAATTAATATCATGCTTACACTATAAAATTTGATAAAAATACATACCCGTTAATATTGTGGAAATACAAAATAATATTATGATAATAAATGAATCCGATAAAGTACACATGTATTATGAAGATACCTTTTATTTAGTCACTCGAATTTACAACTGGTGATATTTTTTACGAAAATTAACGTAAACTTTTGACAAAAGAGAGATATAATTTACGTTTTAATCTAAATAAACAATTGATAAATTAGACAATATTATTATGTTAAGAAAATAACTTAATATTACCCTAGTTACTTTGTCTATTAATTGTGTTAACATTATTAACTTTATAAAAATACGTATTATTCTTATCACATATATTAATATGAATAACTTTTATGCCTATAAAAGAAAACCACCTTCCTTATAAGTGTAAGGTTTAAAAGAGAGAAACTACGCTATTTTTTATGTTAACCTAATTTTTCTAATTAATTGTTTTAGATATCAATTAAAGTTTATAGTACATCTTATATTCTTCATATGTTCTAAATTAAAAAACTGTGTTAAATATTAGTCAGAGTATTTGAAACATTTCTAAATTTAGAATTTCGCAGAACCCTTCACCCTCTTAGTCGATATCAGTTAAAACCACATAACGATCAGTCTCTTAATGACAGTGAATAGCAAATCCTTCACCTATTTTATGGTATATTTGTCTTTCCGTCTTTCTAAATATTGTTTATACATGAAATTACAAAACACGTATATCTCTGTATGTATAAGAATAAAAGACAAAACTAACTTCAAGTTCGTTTTCAAGAACCAAGAAGGTACATCCTAAAGAAACATATTAAAATCAATGCCTACTGTAAAATTTTGTATTAAAATCAGTGCCTACTGTAAAACTCTATCAAACATTCAGTTATCAGATATTTTATTACATATTTTTGTGTTTTATCTTGACCGTATATTACGTCGAATAAACAGCAGTTAGTGAGAATTACGAGTGTGATGTTTGACTAAGCAACTGAGCAGATATTAGATAGTTATTACTGTTTTTTAAGATATAGTTAAATCGATATTTTCACATCATTCCTCTGTTTCATTTTAACCAGGTGATTGTCATCATTGCCTCCTTATCTTCTCTTGGCTTTTCCGGTCATCTATCAGGCGGAAGTATCAATGGCATTCAGGGCAACCATGGTGGAGGATCTTACTCTGGCGGAGGACCTTATGTCGGTGGATCTTATGGCGGTGGATCTTATAGCAGTGGATCTTATGGCAGTGGATCTTATGGCAGTGGATCTTATGGCGGTGGCGCTCTTGGAGGAGGCAGACTTGGAGGTGGTGAACTTGGAGGTGGTGTTGGCGGAGCAGGATTAGGAGGTTCATCTGTCCAAACAATAACACAAAACATTCCTATTCCTGTACCTCAACCCTATCCTGTAACGGTGAATCGTCCCGTTCCAGTTCCTGTTCCACAACCTTACCCAGTCGTTGTCACACGTCCAGTTCAGGTACCAGTACCACAACCTTACCCTGTCGAGGTGCCAAGACCGGTACCAGTACCTGTTAGTAGGCCCGTACCATATCCCGTGCCTCACCCTATTCGTGTACCTGTTCAAGTTCCAGTACAGGTAAGATTATTATTTATTAGTTTAGTACAGTCTACTTAAAATATATGCATATGGTATCGATACTTGAAAAGGCCTCGTACCTAAAAACCTTTGATTTCAATCCCTTTAGGAAGGCCACCAAATTCCTACTTGATAGTTTCTAAAGAATTTGTAGATTAATACTTCTA
Source organism: Rosalia funebris (assembly GCA_037954035.1). NCBI lineage: Eukaryota > Metazoa > Arthropoda > Insecta > Coleoptera > Cerambycidae > Rosalia > Rosalia funebris. The sequence continues at coordinate 742,575 of JAZFAV010000021.1, forward strand.
GGTTGAAAACTCTTTCAAGTTTCTTCTATTAAAATTATCGTAGTAAGGAATTATCTTGCTTGCTAGCAACAAAGTTAGACTGGCAACATCATGTGATATTATTGTAATGAAAAATTATATTTCCTACAATATTTAATTTGTCTACTATGTTTATGGATATTTCTTTCATCACAATATTTCCTCAGGTACCAGTTCCTCAGCCTTACCCAGTAGCGGTACCACAACCTTACCCAGTCAGAATACCACAAACCATCGTAGTTCCAGTACCTCAGCCAATCAACGTGGGTGGTGGAGCTGGAGGAATAGGGGGCGGAAATGATGGTGGTGGTATCGGAGGGGGACTTGGTGAATTTGGAGGTGTCGTTGGAGGCGGCAAAGGAGCGTTTAGTTACACTAGTGTACAATTTGGTGGGCACCAATCTGGTGGCATCTCCAAACACTAAAGGAATACAGAGTCTTCTTTCTTTTGCTATTGTGATATTAAAGAAAAGAACAAAATCGATCACGGTGACTTAAAATATAGACATATTTTAGTAATCAGTTGGTCGATTTCGTTCTTAAGTTACTGTAATTATTTTTCATATAAATAGTCACCCTATAATGTTTAAAACTTTATCTATGTTTGACTATCTATGTTGAATAATTTCTCAATTGATCGCAATATATATATATATATATATATATATATATATATATATATATATATATATATATATATATATATATATATATATATATATATATATATATATATATATATATATATAACGTCAGCCATAGTTAGCTTACATTCTCTAATAGTTAAAGAGGTAGAACAGCTACAAATCGCATGCTACATGGTCTGATTCTCCTGTCAAAACCTCTACAGCCGGGCGTATAATTCAGCTTCGTGCTATGAAATGTTCTTAGTTAACAGACAGTGTCCGGTGGTTAAAAATCCCATTATAGGAGGTAATTTCTCTTTAGACATTACCAAGAAGTTTGTGTTGCACTTCGGATAGGGTCTCTTAAAAATTCCTTAGAAACCTGCTTTATATTTCATCATAATAAAGAATTAATAAAGAATTAATAAAGAATTAATAGTTCTATTAATTCCTTGTGCAGTAATTTTGCATAAATGTGGACAAAGTCTATGAGCACTTAAACTAACTATTCGGTCAGGATCCTCCTTGCATCCACACTGTGCATGTCCTTTCACCTACCACCCAGTGATATTCTTTGTATGTGCACTATTTGCCAGTACGTAGTGGAATTCCCATGCTGGTCCTGTTCTTATTTCACAGTTCCACAGGATCAGCAATGATTGTGTACTATCAGTACATATTTTGATTGTTTTGCCTATAATTTATCTACAGTGGTTAGGATAGGTTAGGTATATTTGTAATAGAGTTGGCTAAGTAAAGGAGGGGATACGCCAACTAGGAGTTATGAAGATTTGTTCATCAAAATTAGACAGATAAAATGAGATTGTGAAAGATTATTAAAAAATATAAAGAAGAAATGTATGCTGATATTGTAATATCGATTTACCGGAATTATGTGCAACTATATTACGTTTTTGTGTGATTCATTAATTTACTCCTAGAGAATCATTCGCGACCCATATCAACGGGCTCTTAGCAACTGTAGCAATGCCTGCCAGCTCTGTTTGTGCTACGCGACTATTTGAAGACCACTTGCATTTAATATGCAGGCGCCTTGAATATATTCCACATTCTGATTCTCTTTCCTTAGAACCATCTCTAAACACATTAATTGTTCCATCATTAGAACGCTAATTATTGCTCAATATATTTGTTAATATTGACAATTATTAAAGCATTAATGCCAATGTCAATTGTATTTTATGAATAACAAATTTTAATTATTACATCAGTTATTATTATGTTAGAGTGAATATGATTTTTTCTATTTCTCAGAATATTTGAGAACAACGTATAACTTTCATTACATTATTTTAAATATAATAATGAAATAGTATAAATTTTTATCATTTTTTTATTTAGATTATGACCAACATTATGCTTTTAAGAGTACCCGTTATTGTAAAAAAAGCATAAATCACTTTTTTGTAACTTTTGCGACATGAAATATTCCTTAAAAGTGATAATATTAAGCAAGATTTAACAATGTTATTTTGACCAAATATGTATGATGTTAAATAAATTAAATCACAAATCGTGATAAATACCTTTAAAAACAAATGTAACACGTGTCATTTTTATAATTACATTTTTCTTTCTATTTACATTAAATATGTAACAGTGTTCGGTGTATTTTTCACTCTAATCAACGTAAGAGACCTGCCCGTCAAGTTAATATCCTACCAGCATCCAAGGTACGTTGTACAAGTCAATTATGGCAATTAATTATCGTGTTGGATATGCCAAAATAAATGGCACTAATCAGAATCAAAGTGATCCAGTGGCAGGAAACTTGTTAGAACCGGATATAGGTCCGTAAATAGTAATTAAGGGCTGCCTGTATCTAGTTCGAGATATTAATTACGAACTAAAATCTCCGGTAAGTTCGCAGCGACGTTCCAAAATTATTGCTTAAGAAGCGACGAAATGTTCTACAAATTCATGCATAAGTTACCCACAAATTAATTTCCAAAGCAAAGAGAGATTGCTCGAGACTTCGGTTGAATTTCAAATAAGTTTAATGAAAATAACCGGATGTTAAAATGTAGAAATACCGTCAATTTGCAAACGCAATTTGTGCTCCTGGATGTAAATTATTTTCTTATCCAAAAACATCGTGAATGGCAAAAAATGAAAACAATCCTGGACCATGATCTATCGAAAATTGTCCAGGTATTGAGATATACAATTTGTATAATGGATCTTTGTGTGTGTATCAATTTAGTGACGATGCACAGATCACATGCTACACCACTGCTCGCAATTGTTATCGCAATTGTTACTAATATGCCACAATCACCAGCACGTATGTCTAGCGACATATGTTTCAATCAACTACGTACGGCATAGATAGTTAATAATTTGCCGAACAAAATGCAACTATGGAGTCACGTCTTAGCTTTATTATATAATTTAATTAATAGGCATCTCAATATTTCTGAAAAATGTATTTCATTTTTCCTTCATTTATTTTGATTTTTGTAGAATTTATTTCATTTATTTTGATGGAAATATCACTTCCATTTAATGTTTTTGTGGAAAACCTTTTCATTACTCTGTTATCGGTTGACGGATTTGTATTGTACTAACTGCTATCCTAAAATGTGTTTTCGGCACGACACAAATCGTGTTCGTGATTCGGTATTCCAAAATGTTAATTGATTGATTCATACCTGTAATGCACACGCAAAGAATCATTATACAAACCATATATTAATTCCCGTATAGTAAACTAGGTAACCAATGTTTTGTTAAAAATAAAAAAATGTCTTACAGTAAGTGAATATAAAAACTGTATTTATTGCTAATTTGGATTAAAAGCCGAAATCACTAAAAACAGTTTTTCCATGTTTGGTCACAAATATAACACATGTAGTATATTTTCTTAAATAACGAACAATATTTGAAGCTATCTTTATATGTATATGTCAATAGCAATTCTATCATTCTCAGCAGGGATTCTAAGAATATTGTGAAGAAACAGCATTTCTATCGATATCTGTATACGCAGCATGGCTTCAAATACTGTTTGTGGTTTCAAAAGTTTAATAAATGTATTTTAGATTGTAAGACTGAGCATCCACTACTAAGCATTTAATTCTTAGAATATAGAACCGGTGATGATATATCAGGATATGGCGTATTAAAATAAAAATGGCTAGATATGTTTTCTATTTGATTATATTATTATTATGACTATGTTATAAGATTGCAAAAAAACTTAAGATCGTTAAAACTCAAATTATCGTAAATATTCAGAAAATGTGTAGTTTTATGAAATGCATTGATGTAGTTTCACTTCACAAAAAAATAACTTAAGATTTTTTTATTTAAAGGATACCAAAATATATCTATAAAAGTAGTTCTGGACCACTCGATATATAACTGATCAAAATTACTTTGTAATTTTGTCCCCGTCGTTTATTTTACATTAATCTCGAATAAAATATCATTCTGTTAAAGATAAGATGCGCTTTTCTTCAAATCACATTGGAACTAACAATCTCTTAAATATCTAATTTACATCTCTAGAAACTATAAAGTTTATATTTAATATTACTGAAGAGATTTCAAAGAGCTTTCAGAATAGTACAACGCATTGGATAGTCAGAATAATCCACGATGATTAACTATTTAAATTTAATTAAAAACGTAAGTATCCCTATGCATTATTCAGAACAAAAGATTCATCATTAACTCATCAAACTCATTAATTTAAAATAGTATTCTTTCCGTTATCGACTGAAATCTTCGATGGGCTAATTCAATGTCTTCTCGCCCTCCGGAAAGAACCCTCAGCTAAACTATAACTCGGTGTCTTCATTTCATGATCCACTAAAAGTAACTTTCTAGGAGTAGTTTTCAGGACAATTTCTATGTTGAAACTCACAAACACGAATCCTAGCAATTTTAAGTTATAAAATTGGAAATTGTGTAAAAAAATAGAAATTACAAAAAATCACCATCTGCCTTTAAATATAATATAGTTTTAACATACTTTTTATTTCATAGCTATTTGCCAAATAAAAAATTCTCTTATCTTGCCGATAAACAGAACAGTCTACCTGAGTCTAGCCATAAAACATGCCACGGTATCAGATAAGAGCCGTTTGGGATTTTCTATTTGGCAAATAGAGATGAACTAAACTATAATTGACGTTATCGATGTTTTTATACAATTTCTATTACCTCCACGACTGTTATCTTAAAGATGGTTGTATTTTTATTCTACCTATTTAATAAAAAAAGAGTGATATTCTAATGTCCTTGATGTTTTGTATTTTTAAACAGTTGCTATCTATTAGATTAAAAAAAATTATGTAACTTTTGTATTTAATCCTCTGTCGGGTGTAGCCGATCTGTGACATCCGGCGGTCACTTTTTTCTTTGCTCTTTCGTGTGTATTGCGTACTCGAACTCAATCACAGCTACCTAGCTCCAATCCACTCTTCTCGATATGGTGTCGATTTTTTTTAATTGCATTCCCTGACCTTGTACGGGCCGCCCGGATCTGTCAGATGCAATGCGCCTGATTGCGTCATTATTTTCACTTTTATATTTTGTTAGATTTCTTTTATTATTTAAATTAATAATATTTTTGGGATTTCCACACTTACTTATTGTAACTTTTTATTATTGTATTAATTAAAATAAGCGTTTAATGAAGTCTCCACCTCAGTCAAATCTAAATTCTTTAAGATTTCATTATGGGATCTCTCAGATGCATTGCGCCCGGATATGTTTGGATTCATACTACGTTCGACAGAAAGTTAAGAGTAAATTCCAAACTGCTGTATGAACCTGTATCTATCTACCCATACGAGATAGATACACGATCACTGCCAATAAGACAATGAAATAGAGAAACTTAAAATCTCGTAACGTTACAATTCAGTGAGGCAGTGTTACTTGGTTTGTGTGCGTTAAACGAGGCGAATTATCGTCGTAAGTTTACCAGTGAAATTTATACTCAAAGAAACAAGTAAGTATATTTTTGCTGAACTGAACGGAGCTAAATGTTCCCACGGCATGATACTTTTCAGTTTTATTTACTTAAGTGTGAAACAAACGAATTAACTTGCAAACTCAAGAGGAGTGTTGTACCAATTTTAATTTAATTTTAATGCCCTCAAATGAAAAAGAGTCTTTATTTGCATGCCATTTGCGAGATTCCATTTCCAGAAGAACTACAAGCATGGCGCGGGTTCGATTCTACAGACGTACAAAACCCCTTGTCCAATATATTTAGTCGATTTTTTTAAGCATGTTTATTCCTTTTAATTGAATTCAGAAACAATATTTATACATGGTTCATGATTTCTATTGTAACTCCTAGGGAGATCTGCAATCTGTCCAATGGGCAATAAGCGTTTGTTATGACTAGAGGATAATGACATTATATAAAGTATCACTTCAGTGAGTAATCTTCTTTGAAATCCAACCTAAATTTTAAATATAAAAGTTCATTTGTCTATGTGATCTTAAACTGTAAACTTATCTGGGTCCTGTCAGTAGGTTAGATGGTAGCAGACGTTACAGGCTGCGCATTTGACTGACATCTCGCAAATTTAATTGGCTAGCCAACGCATTTGGGTGCACTGACACCCTTTCACTGCACTTAGACTATATTACTTGAGTAGGTTCGAACCTTTGGTGTGAAGTTAATACTGACTTAGTTTTCTACAAAACATCACGACATTATACCCTACACCCAACGCGCGTTTCTCCAACAAAGTTGGCATCATCTGGAGATGATTAAAGCACTTTTAATCATCTCCAGATAATGTCGGATACGCGCGTCGGGTGCAGTGTATAGTGTTTTGGTGTTTTGTGAAAAACTAAGTCAGTGTCAGACTAAATATATTGACGTATGACTCCTTTAATGAAGAGCAGAGGAGTGTCTCGCTGAATGACATAATTGAAAACATAATGGGAAGCATCGACAGTGACGCTCAGGGTTTTATTTTAGAACCTCTGGAGTGTGGCTATATTGCAATTACTGGCAGTAGTCCACAGTTGGATTCCATAAGTTCAAATGAGCTTCGATTCAAGTGAGTTCAATTCGAATTCGAGTTCGAATGAATGTCAACAACCGAGTCACTGGAATGCTAGCAATCGAATGCGTGCGCGCATTCCGGTAATACTTACCGACGTGTTGGATAGTTGCTCGAATACGAAGACATAAATTTGTGTTTTTTGCTTTAAAGTGTCAAAATATTCAGAAGACGATAATGTTAAATTTATAGAATTATATAGTGCACATCCATGTTTGTGGAATCCAACTCTAAAAAAGTATAAAAATAGAGTTGCGCGTGACACCGCATTAACAGAAATTATCAAGGCAATGGGTAAAGACAAATTAATGAATGAAGAGACAAAGATAAAAATAAAACAAATAATCTGCGTTCAATATACTACCAAGAAACCGAGAAGTAAAGAAAATAAATAGATAGGTACATCTAAAACGTCTGGAACTCACTCATGATTAACGCACTGATTGAATTCGTATTTTGCTGACATACATGGCAATGTAAACCCTACTCGATTTCGAAGATACGGTTCCACTAATCGGTGGCGATCGAATTCCAGTTAATCGAATACGAACTCTAATGAATGTCAGCTCACCTTAATAATTTGTTGACCCGAGAGGACTTCGATTTACGGTCGATGGTGCAATACATTTTACTAAGTTTTAGGCGGAATTGTTTTCGTTTGATGAATATGTGTTTTGTCATGTTCATCAGCGATCTAAGTGGATATTGAGGCATTTATCATTGTCAGTTTGAGGAATCTGACAGTTGTTAATCATCACTAGTCGACAGCTTTCTCTGCGCTAGGTGAATGTTACATGAGTTGATTTTGATTCGGTGACTCTCATGCGGTAGTTTTTCAATCAATTCTAGATTTTCTCAAGTTTTATTTGCAGATTTCTCAAGGTCTAGATTAACATGTCATGTTAATATCGCTATGTCGTCGGAAAATATCGTAATAGTAACAGGTCTAGTTGTCGATAGATTTGTGGTATAAAGAACGTATAGAATGGGTCCTAGGACACTTCCCTGTGAACACCTGATTGTATTGGTTTTAGTTCGGTATATTTGCTACCTTGTTTGACACAGCATGAATGAACAATAAAATTCCTAATTTCTCAACTTACTTTTGACAGTAATCAAGCGTAACTGTTAACTTTGGAGTTATACTAAAGCATTTAAATAGAACGCACTATAAGAAAATAATAATATTTCGTCCACGTAAATAATAAACGATATTTGCTTCGCTGATGATGGCGACTAAAGTCGAAAAGGAAGATTAGAACTTTTTATTTATTTCGTTAGTCGAAAACCCAAGACGAATAAAATATAAATAAGTACCTCAATCATATTTTTACACCTTTTCAAACAAACAAATTTCTATTACCCATAAGTAATAATAAGTTAAGCCCAAAATAATATCTACTTTAAATAGACTCAGAGTAGGCTATGCTATTACCACAATAAAAAATATTTTGCTAAAACATTTTATTAATTACATTTGTTTTATTGCCACAATTCGATAACTTTAGTTGTTTTCATGTTAGTTTATTGACGAAAGAAATGGAAGATTGAAGGTTTCGAACGTTCTTTCAGCCAAAGATGATTTCAGGAAATAGTCTTACTCCAAAAAAATATATAAAAGTGTATTTTTACAAACCCTAGCCACAAAGCAAGTTAACAAAAGATATGAAGAGAAAAAGAGGAGAAAAATTTATTTTACTTTAACTATAAAGGGTTTTTTCTTACTGTTTGAACAATCTATTCTTCACTTAGGAGAAGAGAGGAGGATAATCAGAATAGAATAACGAAACAGGAGCAGCAACCTTTATCAATCTAAATTAAATAATTCGGATAAAGCTTCGAAGAAAGACAAACAACATTACAGTTACAGAAATATCGATTCCAGAGAAGGTTCAAATTATATCAACTGCTTAGAGAAATACTAAACTCAGTTAACACATAGACACAATTAACTATTAGTTTCCAATAAGTAGGTTAGGTAGAATACCTGATAGGTTATAATTAAGAAATTAATCGAGGAAGTCGTTACTCTGTGGTATTTCATAATTCACAACGGAAATGAGTAAAATAACTACTACGTCTATTTACCACTATTTTTTTAGTGGTAATATAGTGGCATAAAAAAGTAGTAGTTGTTTTACTCATTTCCGTTGTGAGGTTATAATTAGACATCAATCGAAAATGTGTTGAAAAATTGTAATCGTCTTCTTCCTATTTTCTAAATAGAATGAAGACACTGAATATTTAACAAGATGATTATGATTGTGATCTGTTAATTGAAGTTACAATTAAGATGGTATGTAGTGATTTGCATGCTACTAACCATATCAAGCTAGAATCTAACAATAAGTGGATAGCTAACTGCTAATATCCCATATTGCCGCGCCATAATGGTTCAATTGAATTAAATACAGTAAAGAGCCAATATGTAACAACTTATTTATATTTATATAATAACCTGAGAACAATTCCCATTGTACGTAATATTGGCACATCAAAATGTCAAGAAATAACTGATGTTCTATTATATCGTGGAAATAGTAATCTGCTGACGGGCATTAATTTAGGCTCAAATAAATTGTCTTCACCGGCAAAGCAAGAGATGCGTAAACCAGATAAAGCAAAGGTAAATTAGAGGGCTTTTAGTCATTTGTGTACGACAAAGACCTAACAGATGTTTTAGATTAGCAGTTCTGTTGGGGACGTCAAGGATTTAACTGGTATGTCATAATGTTCCTCTATAAAGTGTACGGAAGGGCCCAAAACAGATTGAAATATATTAATTGACACCAGCAATAAATATTGTTCTCAGCTTTTTCCAGATTTGCTATCAAAAATCGATATGCTCGCTTAGTGATTAGATAAATAAAATTTAACAATAGATATCGCACAGACTTAATTTGTACAATACTTTGACAAGGTTTGAAGTAAATTCAATATATTTCATAGTGTGTATTATTAAACAGTTTTCTCAGACATGTCGATTTTTTTCTTGTGCACATTTTATGCCAATAACGTATATGATAAAAAAAGGAAAAACATTGTAGATATTGTTGATTCAAGATTCAGGAAGATAGTCCATCGTGCTATTCAAATTCCTGATATGACGTCATCTATATAAATAGGAACAACATATATTTCTGGTAGTGTCTGGAAGATGATTTCTTTATAATTACGGCAATATAATATATTTTGCCTTTATTTTGCAAATAGAGGTTCAAAGAGACCTTTAATATTTAATCATGAAAATCCATTGCATCATGAAAAGTACCAAAAATGCTATTAAATTAAATATAATAAGTAGAAAATTAGGAACATTATAAGCACTTCAATATAATTAAAACGTACAAAGTATTAACAAAAATAGTCTCGAGAAAACGTCAGTCTAGTTAAAATTAAATACAAAATATAAAACACAAATTTGAATTGCATGTTCAAAATTGTCACCAATCTGTCTTAATCACAGCTTTAAACGATTGAAAGTTCTCACTTACATAGTATTTCTTTCATATTCAGATTTATAGCTCTCGTAGTACTGTATTCGTTTCCTCAATTCACCGAGATTTTTCTATTTTGTAAAATAAGCTTCACTTTTTAAGAACCCCCCCCCCCAAGGAAAAAAAATTGAGATATCAATCTTCATGGCTACCAAATGTTTGCTATTTTTATCACTCACAAACTCCGTACACGAAAATATTTAATACTAGCTTGGTTCCTAAATTTCTTTTCAATCTTGCCCACTGTAGAGTGCCATACACTTTTAGCTGAATCTTTTTCGTTGATGTTTAGTTTTTATCATAATTCTATTAATTGACGGATGGCGATTTCTACAAAAACCTTAAGGAGTGAGTGAGTGAGGACGTTCAAATGACTGACAATACGTTTAATACAAAGTATTTATGCCACCTTAATGTTTTGTTTATTTTGATCCATATACCACATCTTTTTTATGTCCTCTCTTTTTCTTAATGTTTTATTTAATTATATGAAAATGTTTATAAATAATATTTTTCAGCTTTTAATTATTATTTCATTATATATCAATATATTTAGCACTCGTGCGACCACAGAATACTTATAATATTTCATGTATTGCTAGAATTCTCTAACGCATTGTGTTTGTAGCAAATACAGTAATGAATATATTATATACTATTCATTTCATCGCTATTTACCAAATAAAAAACTCTCTTATCTTGCCGATAAACTGAACAGTCTATCTGAGCCTAGCCATAAAAATAAGCCACAGTATGAGATAAGAGCCGTTTGGGGTTTTTTTATTTGGCAAATAGCGATGATATAAACTATACATACATACATACATACATACATACATACATACATACATACATACATACATAAAAACATAAATTTGCATTGTGATAACTTTCTCAGTTCCACAATGTAGCCAAACACAACATTGTAATAAACCTCACCTTCGAATAGTAATAAAACTTTTATATTTATTGACAAACGGTGTTCCGGCTTCATTTTTACTTCCCTTAAAATACTTTCGAAACTATTGTTCCTTGATGTGAAGTAAAGGAATAGAATGTAGATTAGGTCATATACTGTGACAGAATATATATTCACTATATTGTTATAGGATTTGTAGATAAGAATAATAAAATCCTTCGAGGGATTAAACGATTTAAATTATCAAAGGCAAAGTAGGATTTAAATTTATTAAGCAGTATATCACATATTTCATTTCTTCTGTAAATTTAATGCGTATTTTCTATATGCCACTAGTAAATTCTATTAAAGTGTTCAGATATTTCTGCCATTCATATAAAGGACAATTCCATAAATATATTACTGATATTCTTGAAAACTAACACAGCATGTAAAAGTGACATAAATTATTATTTTTATCTTTAAAATAATCTATAGATGTACCAGACATTAAAATTCTAGGAATAATTTACTATTTCTGGCAGTCATTGTTTAATAAAAATAGTATAAGAAAATACAACCCTGTTAAAATAGTTTCCATTTAATGTATCAAAACATTAAATGCTGTTGTATATTAGTTAATTATGGACATAGTTAATTTTGCTTGTTCAAGAATATTTCGGTTTCAGAGAAATACACGACCTATTAATACATGTGCTTCGGCAGCAACTTAGTAAGTCTGTTTAAAAAAATAATAATAGTTCTATCTAAATATTATTTCTAAAGTTCTATTTAAAGTGAGTAGTTTTCCTAAATTTATTTAGTATACTAACTGCAACTGACTGCAACTGACTGCATGTTAAATTTTTAATTATTTTAATTTGGAATATTGTTTTGTTGAATTAATAACATAAACAAATTAATTGTAAGTTAACAATCACGGTTGTCCGTGACTGGAAGTTTTACGTGACTCTTCCCCTTTTTTGATAGCTGTCAATAAGTATCTAAAAAGTAAAACCTATCAAATCACTTATCAAATCACCCTTATGATGTCCTGCTGCCAGCAATATATAATGTAATGAAAAACAACCTCTGATCATAATATTCAATACGAAAATCATCGACAGATTTATTTAGATAAATTCTAGAATTCTATAATACACATACAAGAATTTCAATAAATGGCATACTTCAATAAATGTCATACATATGCTATAAACAAATCTAGAAATGCTATACAATTCGAGTGTATTTATAGAAAATATACTGCAAATCAATATACGTCTAAAATGTTAGTGGTTAATACAAAAATCTTAATATGCTGGCAATTCCCTTAAAATATCACAGTAATCGGTTGGCGTTCAATTAAAAAAAACGTTGTAATGCATGAAAAGATTCCATAATTCAACCCACTTTCTAATCTTATTCATGACGAGGCTTCATCGAATAGCGAATCAACTTGAATCATCTAGTTTCCTCCAATCATGATAACATAGAAGATATATATATATATATATATATATATATATATATATATATATATATATATATATATATATATATATATATATATATATATATTCTTTTATAAATCCCGCCACTGACGTCTTAATGTTGGTTTATTACTTTGGTAAGTATCTAGCTGTCAAACGTTAACTGTAAATCTTTCTTCATGTATATGCATTTCTAAGATCTTAATTTTGTTTTATGATAATGTTGAGAGATGCCAGACCCTTTCGGTTGGAACTTGAAAATAATTTATTTTCAACTCAACAGAAAGGATCTGCTAAAAAAACTGCTAAAGGAAACAATCAAATGTCACTTTCGATACAATGTTGCTTCATTCGCACGGAAATTAAAGCTTTTCATGGGAATATATCGTTTTCATGCCACAACAATTTGAAATGTTTATATATCATATACGTAATTGATCTTATGGTTTTAATCAAATATATTTTTAAATGGGCTTTAATAGTCCCTAACTGTTCCACTTCTGTAACTGGAATTTATTACATTTTTTCAACATTCTGTTTAGATTCATAAAATATTTTGTTCAAACTAAAACTGAAATAAAGATCGATCAAGAATTTCTCTCTGAAATAAATTGACTTTGGTCACTTAGGATTTCCATTTGGCACATCTAAAGTACTGTAAAAAGTCGCAACGCTAATAAATGACGGTAAATAAAAAGCGGGTTAAGTTCTACTTCCATAAATACTATACCGTTATAAATCAAACTGAAGGCCTGTAAGTACAATGAACTCCAGACATTGAAAAATACCTGACCTATTCATTAATCTGAGTTAGGAAGAGAAACTTTAATACGTCGACTGTTAACCTAATCAATAAAGTTTGATGGTGATTTTCCTCTAGGGCGATGGATGTATCCATTCGTTTCGGTTTATACCTAACCCAAATAAAGTTATCTTGTCAGAAATCTTGACGTCGCTAATTCATCTGAGGGTTTGTATGATTTAACTATTAGGACGAGAAAATACAATAAGACATTGATGTATTGTATTGTGATGTAATGTTCATCGATTTGTAGAATATATATATATATATATATATATATATATATATATATATATATATATTGTATATACTGTTTCAAGTATTATTTATGGTATTTCAAATATTGTTTATGTTTAATTTTGTAATTCAAATAAGTTACCTTGCAAAATTATATGACAAATTTTATTTTTAATATATTTTCAGTTGACTGAACACTAAAAATACTAAATCAGTTCAGTTGACTAAACAGCTAAAAATTTTATAAAACTGCGTATTAGTTAAATGTAATCGGAAAAATGTCTTATTTTAACAAGAACTGCAAACAACACGAGAATTGAGAATGATATAAACTAAAAGAATAAATAATATAAATTGCATGTTTTTCAATTAAATTGATTATGAACTTGATATATACCAAATTTTTTACAATTTTCTCTTCTTATGTAAACTACAGCCATGTATGACCTATATAAAAAATACAAATTTAACTCGTACGGTACTAAAGATACTAAACTTTACTCTCGGCCGGTCGCGTCCCTTCCCATGACACAAACGGTCGTGCGTTGCACAAAGTGCAACGCCAACAAAGAATGTGATTGTATAGCGAATTTTTTTTATCTCTCGAATTAATGTAACTAATAAATTAAATGACAAATGGGGAGAACACGAGAGAAAGAGAAACATTGACGATCTCTCCCGTATTTTGTTTTCTTTGTTTGGATGTACATGTTTGTAAAATATACAATTTGATCAATAATCGTGTGGTCAAAAAAATATGGAAAAAACATCGAGCAGTGGGGATACATTACGAGAATATTTTTCTGGCCCTGGCAATATTTTTATTATGTTCTTGGATCTGGTTTTACCTTTCGTCTTTGGCAACTTGTCCCATTTAACATTCATGTCCTTTCCGACATAAAAATAACAAGAATTCTCATGTTCGACGATTTCATCACCGGACTGTTCTGACTCACTGAAGTAATCATCAAGTTGAATTTCTTCATCTCCACTTAGGTCACTTTCATTATCAATTGTATCACATTCTTCGTCTGATAACTCTTGAAGAATTGCAAGGACATTGTATAAAATAATTGTTTCCCCACCGGACCTATCACCGAAGCACAATAAAAAAAAAGAGAAGAAATAAAAAATGAAAACTAACATCGGCAGTCGGAAGGAAAACGTTACCTGTTTCAGGAAGGGTTGACTAACAAATACCTCAATTATAAGGGGAACCCATCACCGAGCTAAAAGTAGAACGGCGAAAGCGAAAATGTGACACTGAGTGCAACAATGCGACCGACCGGGGGTAAAGATACTAAAAATACTTTGAAAACATTTTGTTCTACTAAATAATGTGCCTTGAGAACATGCAAATAGCTCTTCTTTAATTCATCAAACAAACAAAAATTTTATTTACAGCTTCCAAATGAGAGAAAGCTTCAATTTAGTTTTAATTATTGAGTTTTCCTCGAAAAAGAAAATGGGGAATGGAAGGTAATTTTTCTATACGTCTCATAGTTAACGAAATTGCTTATAAAAACATTGAAATTTTGCCACCCAGTGTATACAACTTCCTTGATGACGAATATAATACACAAGAGGAGGAAAAGTTTTTTTTCACATAATAGGTTAGTTAATCAAGTTACTCAACGGCAGGATATTTTGTCGAGTTGGTTGTTCCACTTACACTCAGATTTAGGTCATCAATCCTGTTAAGTAAACCCTCACTTAAAAGTGACTACGGGTGCTTTACAAAATGAACTTTTTTTATTAAACTGACAGTAAAACATGCCTATCCCCTTTTTTAGGAGCTCATACTGTTTCCAAGGGGCGTGTCCAATATTCAGATTTATAACCTTTTTAAGCTTTACAAATGATGTTATTTCTACTGCGAGCTATCGTTGAATATAATTTATGTCTACAAATGTAATTTTCGAACAATTCTCATCACGCTCAAAATAAATGTTTTACGAGTATGTTAACTGTTTGCAATATAATAAAATGTGTACGTATTCTCTTAGAATCTCAAGTTACATATACAAATATGTAAGATAATCTCTTACAGTGGGCATTTTGACATTATTACAAGGTTGTATTTTACATCTTAACTAATTGTATGAAAATAGTGAAAAATTCTACAACTTGTGGTATAAAATATCCATGTATAGTTTATTTCATCGCTATTTGCCAAATAGAAAATATCAAAATACACCGTGGCTTGTTTTTATGGCTAGACTCAGGTAGATTGTTCCATTTATCGGCAAAATAAGATAGTTATTTGGCAAATAGCGATGAAATGATAGTAATTGGTAAAATTTCACATCACTACAATTGTAACTTTTGATATATGTTGGGTATAAAACTATGAATATGCCACAATGCAATATAGCATACACTCATGAAGTAAATTATAATCATGCGTTTCAACTATTCTACAATCTAATTTATATTGATAATTATTAAAACTTGGTAGGCAGTATGTCTGCTCATGATTCCTGACTAATATTCTTATTTATTCTTATTTATTTGTTGCCCAACAGATAAAATCCAATTACATAACAAATATAAATAATTAAACATATAAAATTATAGTATGTCTGAATACAAGAAAAAAAAAACAAACAAAAATTACTAGTCTAAAAATCAAAATATTATAAATTTAATAATAATTGATTAAGTAAAAATGGATGCATAAATATATACATAGATGAAAAAATGATAATAATAGTAACAATTAAAATTAATGTATAGATTTAATTATTATTAGCTATAAAAATTAAGTTAGAACCAACAGTAGTTTCTGAGAATCTACTACAATTAATATTACATATATCTGAGATCTTATTTAAATTATGGCACATATGTATCGGCGATTTAAGAAGAACTGTATTCCTAGGCATTTTACAATAAAACATATGAATTCGTTCGCTTTAGTCCTTAATTCTCACACGTTTTGGTGATAACATGTGAATTCTCTTGTCGCTGTTTTTGGATTGTTGGGCTGTTTTAGTTTAAAGCGATAATTTTTGGAACACCACGTAAGTAAACTACTGAAATACAGAGATATCTCCACACCATCTACAAGTGCCTTCAACTCACCCGTTGAATGCGAATCTAAAATCAGAATTAGGGGTTACTGATCAAACTTCTAAGAAAAACCATAAAAACCGATATTTTTCAGTGTCTCTGTAATCAGCATCCCTATTATTGCCTACAAACTTAGTTGACATTTGTTTAAAGTAACCATGATGCCTCTTCTCGATCACCCATAGTTGTAATGCAATTTATCTCTAAGGAAAGTTTCTATAAGCAAATAGCATTAGAGACTATGAACCTCATGATATTCTGGCTTCTATATAGCGAAGAAACTGTTATAGTCACATAATTTTGATTTACGCTGAAATTTACGCTGAAAACAGACTTTTACGTTATTTCTTTCGTTGAAGTTTTTTCTTTTTACACGATCGACACATGTATTGTCAGAGACCTGCTACCACGGAATGTGTGATGACAACTGCATGATGATGATAGAATGATTCGTTTAGTCTGTATCTTCGTGGTATCGAAGCCAACGAAGGAGCGCTGTTTTGCAAACAGAAACCAACAAAAAATTAAAGATACGAAGAAGAAATCCATTACATAGATCATTTGAGGATAAACGTGTGCGGAATCGAAAATCAATATAGGAGTAAGAAAAAAAATTTATCGATTTTTATGGGTTTTCTTAGAAGTTTGATAAGTAACCCCTAATTTTGACTTTATATTCGTGTTTAGCGGGAAAAATATACAAAACATATGTATGGTTTAGTCCTTAGTACACACAACTTTTTTTCTTGTGGATCTATGATTATCAGAGGAAAATTGTACTTATCTTTATCATTATCATTATCCTACGTATATGTATTTTTCATAACTCGCTCATAAGGGTACGCCATAGTTAAAAGAATATGTAAATGGAATATTAATGGAATCTTCCGTTTAAACAAAAATAAAATAATTTTATAATATGTCAGTAATGCAATAAGTTTTTGTTTATTTTATTTTATTAGCAATCAGAAATTTACAATCTATAAGCTACTTTTGATGACTTTGTCCAAAGTTCTTGGAAATTCATACACATGACGTAATGAGGAGTCTATCCATCGACATCACCTTAGTTTCCTCTTTTATGTTATAGTTCTATCGACCATATCCTTTTCAGTCTCCTATTATGAGTAGGTTGCAAGAGTGGTACTAGAATAAGTTTTGGTGGATTTTCAATTTGTTGTGATGTTTCTTGCTTCTTTCAATGATAATTTCGCTTACATATGATATTTTTATATACTTAACAGCAAAGAGTTACAAAAAAACGCACCTTCTGTAAATCTGCAGAAAATGCAGTAGTCTGCTTGAAAGGCATGATTTGAAATATACCAGGGTACATCTGTAATAATTCTAATTATTTTAAACTGGAGCACTTTTAAACTGCAATTCTTTGGATTCAATATGCCACAATATAATTATGATATGAAGTAGTTATTTTTATACACAATAAAACTTTTTGTAATATCATCATATCTATGTGGCATTATGTGGAAACGTACTACATTTTCCTAGTTTTAAATAATACAATATCTAGTTCAGACTGAAACTAATATTGCAAACTCATATAGATAATATCTTAGAAGACATTCTGATGAGATAAATCAAAGCTCCCGACGTGCTCTTCATGTGGATTATGTCCTCATACATCCTACAATTTCAAATTCTAGAGAAATGCACATGAATAAATTATTAATTCTGTTCGAGTTTACTCCAGTCGTCTCTTTAATTACTTTTTATCTCTGTGAACTTTAATTGTATATTAAAACAGAAATACGAATAAATTTTACATTAGCCAACATGTCGCCTCGTTTTTTAAATCTAAAAATGCTGTATGTAAACTATTTACATATAAAATGTTGCTAGGCTGCATTCAAGGATAATATATATTTTTTTAACATCGTTATAATTGCCCAATCTCTTTCGAAATTTTTTTGTTTATCCATCTACAATTTTTAGTTTTTTTGAAATCCCTAACGTATACACAATACATTTCATAAAAAATAAATAAGTGAAGACAGATTACCCTCTTCCGGTTATATACTTTACAAAAAAGTTAATCAGCCAGTTAATTTGGAATCTTTTAGAGAAAGTAAATATAGATAATATTACTATGGTATTTTTTCGGAGCTATTGGAAAACAAGCTCTTTTGACAAAAATATATTTCTCATAATCATTTATATCTGTCTCCCACAGCTCTGCTATGATTAATATCATTTATCGAACCGGTAATTGTCTTATTCCTGGAAGCCTACAGCTTCGGCGGTTGTAAGTTGTCTTCATGCGGATAAGAGCGTACATTTTCTTAAAATCGCCATGGAAACCGGGGAAGACACCATGTAAATGATGGAAGTTTATCCATTAAGTCAACTATGTTACATTTTTTATAGGATGAGCATTATAGTCTTCTAGGCCAGTGATATCATTAGTATCCCAGTTGACCTTAATACATGGGCGTGCCAACATACATGCTTCGCCTTGTTTTGTTACTTGATCCAACGTGCATTAAACATTTCTAAATTAACATTGCAGGTTTCTCAATCAAATTATCATAAAACTATGAAAATTAGAGAATAGAGATGAACGTATGTAATTTTGTAGTATTTAATATAGACTTCAAGATGACGCAGATGATTTATAAAATTTTAGTTTTATTTTTAATGTTACCAATATAAGTATGTGTATGTGTATTTTTAATGTGTACCAAAGTAAGAGAAAACAACACCAACTTTCCAAAAACATCAAAAAATTATACGTTGGTCGACGCGCGTTTGATCAACCAAGTTGACATCATCAGGAGATGATTGAATCTCTTAAAATTTCTTAACCACCTCTTGTTCCTATTTATACCTAAAGTATGGATATATATATATATATATATATATATATATATATATATATATATATATATATATATAAAAAGTATAATTCGAGTAGTTCAAGTTGTTGTTCCACACTGACTTCCGTCTTAGCAATTGACCAATACGATAATCATCATCTCGATGCGGTCTCAATCATCATCATCATCGTGATCAAAAGTTACTCCTCATAATTTTAAATACGAGTATAATGAATACGTGTGATATAAGTTTTTGTAAGCAATGTATTTTTCAAAATACACATGCACTTTTAGCATACCCTTTATACATTTACATAAACTATGGTGTACAAATATGTATATATACAAGGTGAGTCACTGAATTGTACATATATTTTTATCACTTAATGCCTACTTCTAATAAATGGTTATTGTAAAAATTATTTTTAATATTGTTATTATTAATGGAGTTGCTCGGATAGCAGGGCGGCGTTGGCAGCCCTGAATTCAGCAACGACAAAGTCGAAGCTGGTCTATAATTGCTATGAAGCATTGAACCACTTGGCAGGGAAGGGACCGGTGGAACTCCTATGGATACCTGGGCATAATGGCATTAAGGGAAATCTAATTGCAGATGACCTTGCCAGACTAGGGACGAGGGAAAACCTCTATGGACCAGAACCTGCAGTGAGAATAAGTCGGAATCTGATCAGAGATCGCATCAATGGCTGGGCAAGAGACAAACACAATAAAAGATGGAGAGGAGTAACTCAATACTCAGAGATTGAGAAATGGGCCCAAGAATTCATTAAATTGAACAGACACAAAGCCAGGGGAATCATAGCGGGCCACCATAGTAGCCTGAATGCATATAAGCACAATCTGAGGCTGACTAATAGCCCGGCCTGCAGATACTGTAAAGAAGACGAGGAAACCTCGATTCATCTTCTTTATACCTACCCCGCACGGGAGGAGAAGAGTTATCTTATATTAGGGACCCCTTTTATCCTAGAGAAGGCGAGCCTTAAGGCGGGGGACGTGCCTAAATTGTTCCTTTTATGGGATAGCATTTTTGATAATGACCCGGATAAGGGGGGATCGCCAAGGGACTACCCATGCGATCAGTGGCTGATGAGGCCCAAACCTATATAATATAATAATAATAATAATAAAATTAATGGAGCTGTTCAATTTTAAATGTTTATTAATATATACTGAACATTTTGAGAACTACTGATTTATTGTATTGCACTTAGTCACTGCTTAAGTTACATCAGGTTTATATCATCCACTATTGCCAAATTCCTACTTTGCAGTTTGGAGCTCTTCTTCGAAATAGTGTAGTAGTGTGGTCACAGCAATATGACCACATTCCTAACAAGAAATATTAACCTTGATATTTTACATAATTTATATTCAAAACTATCAAATACAGAAGTGACGATATTTTTTATTTCTTACTTCCCAAACCTATGTAAATATCACTGTGCAGCAGGGCTACCAAATCAAACGAATACAGGAATACTTAATATTAGTTTGTAAAGAAGCATCTTTGCGAGATAAGAAATAAACGTAATTTATTGTATTGTTAAAGTAGAACGTTAATTATTTTCTCCGATATTTAAGTACGCGCAATTTCTACACATGGACACTGCGCATCAAATAAGGCACAAAACAAGATACTCAATTATAAAATTGCAGCTAGAAACAAAGAAATTCGAAATTATTTGTCAACCCGGAAAATTTCTTTGTTCTGCAGCTCCTTATATATAACTCACTATTCTTAGGCTAGGCTTTTATGAGTATTATTACCACGAGAAATGTAGTCCACTAATTATTCTTCTCTTAACTTTTTAAAGCCTCCGGCATAATACCGACTCAGGAGGTTAGGAATTCGTATCTAACTGAGAGAAAAATATCCACTATCCATCCATCTACGTAAAAGTTAATAGACTGCAATCAATTTTGCATAAGGACAACTTTTTGTATTGATAGCTACATATGTGAACCCCAAATATTAAAAATAACATCTGACATCCCAGGCGATAGCTCTAAAATGGCAGGATCACGGAGAAAACTACTAGATATTTGTGTTTATTTTAGTTGTGGCTTCTAAGGACTAGCAGCCAACATTGAATAATTTTAGGGATATAAATAATCCTTGTGAATAATATTCTTAGCGAATAAGTATTAAATAACAAAATTTTAATTTAAAATTTAAAAAATAACGCACAAAGACATCATAAATATTTTGAATATTTGAGAATAACGTCTGGTGGGTTTGCCCAACTAGTTTTTATTAACAGATAGAATTACCAATGAGAGCGTTTTGCTTTATCTCTGGCAAAAATCTAGGTGAAGTAAGAAAGAAATTCAATATACTAACCAACTAACCCACATTCAGGTTCCTAAATTTTCCGTCGATGTCTGTTTTTTTATATTAAAACATGGTAATTTTCTGTGTTTTATGGAGAACGTAATCCAACAGATAACGAAGCTTTTAAAAATCTATGTTTATTATCTACGACGTTTCGACATCAATCGATGAATAATCACCATAAATTCTTCAGTAAAGAAGAGTAAAATATAAATACATATCATTTGTCGCGATGGATTTGAGTGACACTGTATTATAACATGTGTACTATAAGGGCAAACGTATTATAATAACGCGATATTCTTAGCTGCTGACTAACATGTTGCAGGATTTCAGAAAACAAAACATCAAGAATATCATTGTTTTTGACATCGCTCTTATAAGAAAAAGAAAGACACTAACAAACATCCTGCATATAGAAAATAATAACATATTTTCTGAACGCTCTTCTGAAATGACACAACATATCCTATAGTGTTCTAGTATAATAAACATTTGAGGCATCCTGTTATGATATCAAATATATTTTCAAACTGGAATTGCCTGTACGAATATATTTTCTTCGTCTGCACTCCCGCAAATTTTAAAAGCACTTAATTATTATTTCCGTTGAAAATTGTTTTCCGTTTTTCAATTAATCGTGGTTATCATTACTTCAACAACTCTATTTAAATAATTAATTAATTTAATGCTTATTGAAATGGAATGTAAATTAACCGAAAGCGCGAATACATCCTCTATTTTCTCTTCACACAAACTGTTACACACAAAGCGACCAAATCCTTTATTTCAGGGACCGTGACTTCTCCAGAAGCATTGTTCACCCTCAAATACAAAACACCACTTTCTGTGCTCCGGCGTCGAATCGTTTGTCTCTATTTACAACGTCTGCGTTATATGTTATGCGAGATGTAAACACAGTACATTACGATACACGTTATATAACTGTGATCTGAGTCAGTTGCTTACATTGTAAATGATAGATCACATATCTTGCTTCTGTCACGATATTAATGGTGTACCTGTAATTGATATATACGCAGACTGAGTGATATTTATGGAAAACTCCTATACGGGATTTGAGTTAGGTTGTGAATGGCGTTTCATTCGAGCATAGCCTGTCAACTACCTTCGATGGTTTTTAATCTAAACCGACGTTAAGATGTTCTTACACATAAATTACAAAATAATGCGAGGGGAAACAAATATTGTTTTAATTTTATCTAGTTGGTTTTAATTAGGGAATGATTATGGCGATTTTAAGAGTTTCTTGTTCGCCTTTTCGATATCCATTGTTCAATTATTTATAATATATCATATAAATATGCTCTTGAGATGATTTTAAAACACATGAGTCATTGTTGAAGCTGTCCACAAAGAGTGCTGCATCAGTGGTCTTACTCTCGTGTAACTCCATGATTGGTGAGATACCGTCTCGTAGACTTGAGATATTTGAATCCATGTAGATACAAGCAATTCAGTGAAATTTTGTTTCGCTATCGTGCATGACGATAACAATATATATGAATGTAGTGTAATATGTTAACCATTAAACGTATAGGGTGTCTAAGAAAGAAGGTCGAATATAGTCAAAATTTACTCTCGTAACTAGTGGCGATTTCTGCATAAGAGCACATGAGCACATGAACCCCTAAACTAAATGAACTCGAACATTACAATAAACGTAAAATATACTTTGTATTAATAAATAAAATCTATTACGAGACCCTAATATAAATATCTAAACGTTATTTTATCAGTGTTATTATTTTAATTTGTGGAATGAAGCGTGCTGCATGTTTATTTTATTTGGGACTCGGTTTGTTATATTGTATGTCTCGGTGTCGTGATGATAACGACGGAGCACGTGCTACAAATGGGCGTGATTTACGTTGAGTTTGTGGGCATCTGCGACTGGGCGGGTCGCGGGGGTTATACAATAGTTTCGATGAAATGGAGCACAAATTTTGTGTGAACCAGAGGCTAGATTGAGCTGTAAGTACTACATTATATCGCTATTAGGCTTTCAGTGAACAGCGTGTGGTTATTTTGTAGTATTCTTACGTTATTACGGCATTAAACAAATATCTATATTAATACACATGGACCATAACTAATATTTACTTAAACATTATGGATACAAACTGTTTTACCATACAATATTTGAAAGACAATTTTAATTCTTTGAGTTATAAGCAAAAAAATTGAAATTAAGAATGTGGGCAGACCAAAACTGCAACTTAATTTGACGCAGACTACAAAGTCCAAATCTAAAAATTTTTACAGAAAGTGTAAAAAGAAGATGTATGAAAAAATGATTCAATTTGTGGGTGCATTATAACTAACAGTTTATTTTACTTCCCTGCTTGTTATGCAATCGCGGCGTTGAACTGTCTTGGTCAAAAAATGGAGTAACACACCTGAGTTATTTGGCACGAAAAATAAAAAAATCATGAAAATATCCAAGCTCATATTAATGCTCAATTGGACTTGTAACTGTTGGGAAAAGTAGACATTCAACAGCAACTCGACAGTGGATACAGACGCAGTATTCAACAATAAAATGAACAGATAGCAAAGAATCGATATGTTCTTTCAAAAATTATCGTTGTCGATTGCATAAAGTTTTGCGGAGCTTTTGAATTAGCACTTCAAGGTCATGATGAAAAAGAATATTCCTCACATCCCGGAATTTTCGAGGTTTAATAAATTTCAGTGCCGAATTATATACAGCATTAAAAGATCATTTTAAAAAATTTATTGTTCTTAAAGGTACTTCAAAAACAATTCAGAATGACTTGTTAGATTGCATATTAGTGATTACTCAATAATATGTATATCAAGAAAGAAATTTTGAAATCTGAATATGTCGATGTTATTTCTGATGAAACTACGGATGTAGAAAATCATTATCGACTATAGTATTTAGATACATTCTACCAGACGGCACCCTAGTTGAACGGTTTTGGTATTTTATTAATCCTCCTGATCATGATGCGGTTAGTTTATCAGAATGCATAAAAACCATTTTAAAACAAGTAGTAGATAAACCAGAAAAACTTATTTCACGAAGTTACGATGGCGCAAGTGTAATGAGTGGACAAATCATTCAAGTGTTTAAACTCTTATTCGAAATGATTACAAATATGCCTTTTATGTTCATTGTTACGCCCATCAACTAAACTTAGTTTTATCTCAAGCAACAAGCCAGAATCAAGAAGTGCGTATGCTTCTTTCAAATTTAAGTGACATTACTAACTTTTTTTCTCATTCTCCGCAACGAGTTACAATTTTAGATGAAATTGTTGATCAAAAAGTTCCCCAGTTTTCTGCCACCAGATGGAATTTTAAGAGCCGAACAATAAGTACGGAAAATAAAAATGGAAAAAATAGAAGCAACTTCAAGACAAACTGTAACAATTAATCAGGCAACTGCTATTTGTCGTATGTTGCAGGATTCAAAGTTTGTGTTTTGGTTAACAGTATTTCATCGCATAATGCCATATGCTGATATTTTGTTTAGTCAACTACAAAAAACAGTGACGGATCCAATACAAATACATGCAGCCATAACATGTTTTGAGGATTCTACTAAACAAGACAGAAACAATATAGAGACAATTGAAAGTGAAATTTCTGATTATACCATTCAGACTAAAAGACACCGTATAAATGAAAATCGATATATTTCAAAAACTGTAGCAACCAAGGAAATTTGTGACGCTATAATTACCCATGCAAAAGAACGGTTTTTTTTACTAAACATTTAAATTTTAATGCTTCTGTATTTTTTTGTGTCAGATAGATTTTCGCAATTTCAGAAGAGTTCTCTATTGCAGCATTTAGAAGCCACAGTAGAGACATATCCATTTTTGGATAAAATTCGTCTGCAGACAGAGTTAGAACTAATTTATAGAATACCTGATTTTAGGAATATGAGTGGTGCTATTCATCTGTTGAAATTCATAACAGATAATAATCTTCAAGATATATTTTCTGTCGCCTTTGCTCTTTAACAAACAATTGTTACTATACCAATGACCACAGCTGAAGCGAATAAAAGCATGTTTACGGAGTTCTATGAATCAAGAAAGACTGACGGCCTTTGCAATGTTGTCTACTGAGAAAAAATGTATACAAGGTTTGCTAGACTTCAACGAAGCTGTTATAACTAAGTTTGCTGTGACCAAGAATAGAAGAATAGACTTTATGTTCAAGCGATGTAATACAGTTTAGACATTAGGTAAACAGTGACTGTACAAACAAAAAATAATGGATTCCTACTGCATTTGATTATTTTTATTACGATATACGATAAAAGTTTGCGTATTCTTGATTTTGTGAACCCCTTATGCTTTTAACCACCAGCCGCCACTGCTCGTAACCTCGAAAAGTCTCCGAAATAAAATTGTTATTGAATTATCATACGATATACGAGTAATACGGTATTCTAAAGAACCAAACAAGAGAGCATTAATAAAGGACACATCAGAATCACCTTCAACTCAGACAAAGAGAGTCGAGTTTTATAATTTTTAATCAGGAAAGTGCTATCCAAAACCTAGTAGGAAAAAGAAAAGACCACGAACATTTCACGTGCCATAATACTGCATGTCTTCGGTCACACCGCTAGTTATTTACCTTCTGAGTAGTGGGAATGAGCTCTCCCTTTAAGTAGCACCCGATGGTGATGAGGTTCGTCACAGGTAGATAAACTACACTGGGTGCACTGCAAGTGCTAACCTGCGTTATAGCGAATGAATCAGTTGCGTTGTATAATTCGTTAAGCAACCTATTTCAGTCATTTACGTAAATCAATTTAGTATCTAGTAAAAAAAATTCGAAGAAGATCTATAGGAAAATACAGTAGGTCATCCATTCATGCGTTAGATGCGGAGCAAGATGCTTCACTTTTATTAAACCGGAGTCACCCTCTGGCAACTGAATATTAAATAAATAAATAAAATAAATAAAGATAATTTAAATATTATTAGAATACTAGTTTTGAACGAAACTCTATTACTATGTCTCTTTATATCATCATTTGTTATATATGCACAGTAAAATAGTTCCAACAACTGAAATCTCAAATAAGGCAAATTCTCAATAAATATACAATAAAAACTGACATATAATTGGACCCTATAATATCATATATTCAATACTTTAACGATATATTTCCGCATTGATATGCATGGTTAAGAAGGTACGTTGAACAACCACCATACTCACTGGACTTAAATCCTGCACATTTACTTTTGAAATTGTTATTTTTTGGCATATAGCTTCTAACTTCCAGTTAGGAGAATTGGATAGCAACAAGATTATTGTTAAAGAACTTAAATTCAGAGTGTAATTTAATTCTAAGCATAATCAGTTTAAAGTTGATAAAGTTGATGATTATTTCCAATTTAAAATGACTAACTTTTGTAATCAACTTCAATTCAAAATTCCATTCGTGTCAATTATTTCCAAGTGATTGTTTTCAATTAGTTTTCAATTAATATTTCCCAATTTGGAATTAATTCCTATTTGCGCATAGATTTATTGTTCCCATTTTTCTATCGGTTATCCTTGATTTCAAACTGATTACTCTAGTTTGAAGTAGATCACTTCGAATATGTAAGTGACTCTTCCAAATTAAAAATAAACTACTTTCAATTTGAATTTACTTAAACACTATTTACTTAAAATGTTGATAAGCTTTCATTAATATATGTATTTATTTCTTCTACTAAGTTCAAAATACAGCTATCTGAAATGAAGTTGCCACATTCAGATCAGCGAAAAGGAATTCAGAAAGTATAATGACAGAATTCGCGAAGTGTTCAAAAAGAGCTCTGAATTTGCATCGAACTTTTACCAAAACATATCTTCCCCTCGCAGACTATATTTGAGTAAAACGACTATGTGACAACAGATACGTTACTCGCATATTAAACGTTTCCACACTGTAAACTTTCTCGACACGATAACTTGGCTCAAACTTATCGGGGCCTGTCAGCCACATATTCTGAAGTTTATTTCCGCAAATAGAAATCTATATTCGCACTTATCTGTGCCACTGTAATGAATTAAGTACTTCCCTGGAAAAGTCTTAACAAAAAGACAGTTTGCAGATAAACGACCGAAATATGTTAAAATTTTTACTTGCGTTGATGCATTGTCATGTTTGTAGATTTACTGTGTACAATTCTGTGCATGTGTAGTACCAAAATGAACAAAAATAGAAAATGACTTAATATAACGTTATCATCTATCCGCTGTCACTGATTTCTTTAATGCTATCAAATATAAATTGTACACGTTAAAAATAATGTACTATCAGGTGGCCTTGCTGATAGGAAGGTATTATTTTACTACGCGTCTTGGTACATATCGTGGTAAACCTCTTCGTCTTCGTTTTCGTCTTTGTCTTCGTATTAGTCTTCATCTTCATTTTTCTTTTCCTCTTTCTTTTCCTCTTCCTGTTCCCCTTCTCACAATAAATACTAAGATTATATAATCTACAACGCAGAAATGTTTTATTTCATCAACTAGTTAATGTTTATTATTATAAACTAAATTAGTTTATTATTATTTAATAAATTATAACTTACATGCTTACTGTCATCCTGCCATCTTATAGTCTAGATGTGTAATAGTCAATCCGTCTAAATATATACAGCATATGTATATATTTACCTTAATATATTTAGATATTGACAATAGTGAACAGAAATATAAATAGTAAAATATATAATACAAAAACTATAAAGAATAATGTTAAAGTCGGTACTGTCATGTTTTTCACTTAACAGATATATGAGGAATTCCTATCTAAGCTTTCAGCCGATTACATAGGATCGTAAAGTAAAAGATTTATATTTACTCTAGCGTGAAAGGTGTTTATAAAAGTGACAAATGGGCTAGTAATGCCTTTTCGATATTTTATTTTATTTTTATCGTACGTTTCTTCACAATTACTTCGATGTATCTCACGAGTTATATAATTTTGCACACATTCGTAGTGAGGTCATAGCCAAATAAATCATAAACTATGGATCAGGAAATTTAGTAACATTAAATGAAAATCTGTAGTAAGAGTACATAGTTATACCGGGTGGTCCAGATTAAACGTCATTAATTTTAATAGGTGATAGAACAACAAGAAAAAAGTAGACTTTCACAAGAAAACTGTTTAAAAATGTTTCCTAGCAAAGATACAGGGTGTCAAAGTTGTAAAAAAAAACTGGTTTTCTCATCATAACTTCTAAACCACTCGATCGATTTCTATCAAATTTCTCACACAGCCTACTCTAGTACATCTCTAAGTAATGATTGTTTTAAGTTTTTTAAATTTAAAGAAATTCTCTAGTGGTATAGATAATGGGGCGTCGGCAGCCCTTTCTCCCTTCCCAGTCTTCGGCGCGACTAGATATTTTACAAAGAGGATTCAATTTTTGGACTCTCAGTTTAACTTAGAAAAAAAATTAACCTTGCAAATTTTTGATTTGTGGCTTCGTTGAGATCCTTATTTTAATTTAAAGTGTTGCTAGCAGGCTAAAGCTTATAACTGAACTACCAAACTACAAAGTACGATATGAGATGCCAAAATTTTTTTTAAACATTTTATTACTTACTAGACATAATGTACATCAAAGATACCAAAAAAAGCAAATACGCAAATAATTACACTAATAAGTTCTCATTTCAATATCGTATTTTCTTGGTAGGTCAGTCATAAGGTTTGGCCTGTTTGCAACACTTTAAATTAAAATAAGTATCTCAAAAACAAAGCCATAAGTGAAAAACTTGCAAGGGTAATTTTTTTTTAAATTAAACAGGAAATCCAAAAATTGAATCTTCTTTGTAAAATATCCAGTGGCGCCGAAGATTGGGAGGGGAAAAGGGGGTGCCAACCCCCCAGTATCTACGCCACTGGAGAATTTCTTTAAACGATTTTAATCATTACTTAGAAATGTACTACATTAGTTTGTGTGAGAAATTTTATGGAAATCGATCGAGTGGTTAAGAAGTTATGATGAGAAAACCAGTTTCTCTCTACAACTTTGGCACCCTGTATCTTTGTTGGGAAACATTTTTGAACAAAGTTTTCTTATGAAAGTCTACTTTTTTCTTATTATTCTATCACCTATCAAAATTAATGACGTTTAACCTGGACCACCCTGTATATGGTAACTATAATGGTAACTATAATTATAATATATAATAAACTATAAAATATAATAATTATAATATGTTGGTTCTCAGTTTACTTATATTGATTTTTTAGGATGTATAATTTTGATATATAATTAGTTATACTATATGATATTAAAAAAACTTTTAGAAAATCTAGTAGACGTCTATATTGAGTCGATTCAATTTATCCTTGTTCTTTGGGTAATAGCTTTACAGTGATAATTCCTTCCCATCTTGAGAAACTCTTGTTCGTGTTGTTTAGATATTTTCTGGTTTGGTATCTCTATAAAAATTTGTTAATTTTACTAGATACATGTATACCTGTTTCTTTTGTATTCCATCTAAGGTACAGTGACTCGATCTGATTATTATAACCGACCATAGCAATGCTAGAAAAATTACTATGTCAAAAATATGCAGTTGCCTAAGCTAGTAGCATGCAAACATTTTATCATAAATAATAATTCAATTTTGTTTATTTTTAGGTTATGAGAGTTATTTTAAAACAGATAGCTTCTCCAAATAAATAGATAAGAGACATTTTATATTTAACTTCTATACATGAATATATGATATGATTGAAATAAAATACTGAACATTGAAGACCTTTCCAATAATTTAATAATGTACCATCAGTTCCGTCACGAAACAGTTATATTAAAGCTTATTTTAATAAACAGATTTAAAAAAAAATACTTGAGCTGAAAGCATTTGATAAGCCCTTAGTAGAAACGAATATATGCACTTTGTTTTCTAATATTCTTTATTGGCATAATAAAAATTATAGCTAATATCAGAGATATTGAAATTCTTGTGAGTCACAAGTTAGTCCATATATATTTTCAATATTTATAACTTCAACGAATTCAATTACATTTGTTCCATACTATACGAGAAAGTTACTCTTAGAGAAAATGTTTTTGC
Source organism: Rosalia funebris (assembly GCA_037954035.1). Lineage (NCBI taxonomy): Eukaryota > Metazoa > Arthropoda > Insecta > Coleoptera > Cerambycidae > Rosalia > Rosalia funebris. The sequence continues at coordinate 773,569 of JAZFAV010000021.1, forward strand.
ATATTCAAAATAATACAGAGACATCTGTATCTTAAAATATCTTAAAAATATAGTATCCATAACAAGAAAACGTAGTGTATGTATATTTTTATATATAATTAACTTGTTTTTTTCTCGAAGAATTAACAGGCCCCCATAATTCATAAATTTATTCATATTATTTAAAATACGCTTTGTAAAATACTTTTATACTAATGTTAGTAAATATAAACAATAAATAATTATAGTAAGTTATTTAATAACTTAAACAAATATATATTCATGTAAGGAAAATATCATTACTTAAAAATGTAAAGCAATTAATGCAATGTATCAGTGTAATCATCGTTATGATATATTATATCCATACATAAATGACACAGTCATATCAATGTGTATAGATATTCTGTTGTACCCAATTTTTTTAAATATATTTTATATTCCTTTCTCATATTCTCTAATGGTTAAGAAGCAAGATACAGTGGTAGTAAAGGTATACTCAAAATTTAAGAAATTTAAATTGACATTGACGACTCCGCCATTTCTTAAAAAATTGTATACTAATAATTACAAAAAGTATTAATAAATATTAGTTTATAATCTAATAAATCGATATATTACTTTAATTTAATGTACATAATATCTTTTCAAGTTTTACATTAAATGGCACTTTGAATTATACCAACATCTTCACCATTTTTAACAGCAACCAACAGTTATTTTTAAATACTGGTCAAGGTGCCATTATTAGTTTAATGCATGTGAATGTTTGGTTATGCTCAAGTTTCTTTAAATATGGTTTTGAAATGGTACCGTCATTTCATTATGTATAGATGTTTTGTTGTACCCGAGTTTATTTAACCCTTTCTACCTAGAATGTAAAACACTCGCTTTTTCCAAAATTTTTGGAATATTTACGTTCTGATGGTCTCATATATTAATGCTTGAGACTTTTTTTGTTTTGCACGCGAAGGCCCTTGGGGCCTGTGGTACTTATGCGTATTAACCGCGTTTTTGGTTGGTACATATATGAACCAACAGTTTTCAACGATTACACCTTACTATGCAAAATTTTCACGAATAACTCAATTTTATTTTCAAAAGTAAGTATCAGCAATGCAAAAATTAGTACATAAACGAGAGTGATATTATTTCACGTGGTAAGAAGCAAAACAGTTCTTGCGTAGGGGAATAGCACATCCATCGCACAGTGTTTTGGTTCTGGTTTGCTTCTTGATGGTGGCACATTGTGCACATTTCCTCCGTGTTGGTCTTTCCACTGGTAAATGCAATGGTACCCATTACACTGTTTCCCATGAAACAGTGTAATGGGTAACATAATGTAGTGGGTGTAATGGGACTCCATGAGTCTTAATTTCATAGAAACTGGCCCTTTCTTGGGTGTACGTGAATTGGTTTGTTCCACGCAGTTAGCAATCAATTCCTCTGTGACCATGATCACAAAATGTAATAAGTGGAAGCTTTGATTGATCTCGCCTCAGATCGTTGTTCATGATCCATGCATTCACCGCACATATGTTCAAACAAGTTTGAAACACCGTTTTCCACCATTTATTAGACTTTCGATCACGATCATAGAGGCCAATCAATTTATCAGTCCGATCTACACCTCCCATTTTTTTATTAGTGTCACAATACTCAACAATACACAAATATAATGAATGAAGAAAAAGTATTTCGAATAGTTGTCCTGGAGTCAATGCTTTTGTTATAGGTTCATGAAGCGAACAAACCCTTGGAGGTGGTATTTTTTGCGGATTGATAAGTATTAGTTGAAACCTTCCAGTCAAGTATTCGGTTTGCTGAAGCTGCCGGATTCTCAGGTTCAGCTTGCGAAAAATTGTAAGAAGAATCGCTGCTTTCGGAAAAAATCGATTCCTCGCTTTCCCTAACGCATTGTAAATTACTTAGGTTCTTCCAAAGAACTACTTTCCGATTCAGAATTTGTCTCATAAAAATCGTCAGATCCAGAAGAGAAGTCTTCTACTTCATCTAAGTGTTCTGCGGCTTTTTCCAGCTCTTTTTGACTAAGAGATAACTTCCTTTTCCATTTACTCATTTCGCTTGAAGTAACAAAACAGTACGCTTCACAACACGGATGGTACTTATGTACACCACTCAGAAACCGGAATGGTACATTTATGTACAGCAACGATTTTCCTCAAACAAATCACGGATGAGAATTATTTACTACTTACCTTAAAGCGTCAAGATTATCTCACGTAAAATAACACACAGATTTCACAAAATATTGAAAGTAATGCTCAGATAGAAAGTAAATGTTCACCGTAGAAATGTAGCCAGAACATGAGGTGCATACGAACATGTGTGAACCAGTCTGCAGAATGTAAAGCTAGGTTATGAGTTCTGTCAAATTTAATTTGCAGGAAAATAAAACACTGGAATGGTATACTTTTCATATGCTCAGTATTACCGATTTCGACTGCGGTACACATATGTACCGTTCGGGACGAAAGGGTTAAATATTTTTGTGTATTCCTTTTTAAAATCCATAATGATCACACATAATAGTTATGCATTTGTGCTATCTTTAAAGGTTAAGAAGCAAGATACAGTGTTAGTAAAGAAATACGTAAATATATAAAACCATTTAAATGGCCATTGGTGACTGAAATTTTTTAAAAAAATTTTGCTGGATTAATACCAAAAGTATTAATAACTATTAATTTAATTATTACATAAATTTAATAAATATTATTTATTAAATTGAAGTATTTTAATTTAATGTCCATAATGTCTTTTTGAGTTTTATATTAAACGCGTTTTGAATTATACCGACACTTTCGCCGTTTTTAACACCAGCCAACAAATTTTTAAAAAACAGTAATGAATCTGCCCTGTCATTTTAATGTATGTCGACGTTTGATTCAACTCGGGTTTATTTAAATATGTTTTTGAAATGGCAGCGTCATTTCAATGTGTATAGATGTTTTGTTGTACCCGAATATATTTAAATGTTTTTGTATATTCCTTCTTTATAACACTGACTTAATTTTCCACCAAACACCAAAACAATATACACTACACTCGACGCATGATGCATCATCTGGAGGGGATTAAAACTCTTTCTCTTCGAAGTTTTATCATCTCCAGATGATGCATCGTGCGTCGAGTGTAGTGTATAGTGTTTTGGTGTTTGGTGGAAAACTAAGTCAGTGTTGTCTTCATACCAAAGGTTCTGACCTACTCCAGTATTCTTCTTTATAATCCATAATTATGAACATAATTAATAGTTAAGAAGTAAGATACACTGGTAATAAAGAAATTCCTAAAAGTCTACAACTTGAAATGTCATTGGCAACTCCGCCACTTCTTTAAAAATTGTTTTATGGGTAATTACGAAAAATATTAATAAATATTAGTTTATGTTTATTATATTAATTAATTATATATATTATATTTATTATATTATATTATTAATTCAATATTAAATTAATACCATCATATCAATGTGTATAGATATTTTGTTGTACCCGGGTTTATTTAAATATTTTTATATTCCTTTCTCTTTTCTTTAATGGTTAAGAATATAGTAGTAATAAAGGTATACTTAAAAATTTAAGCCATTTAAATTGACATTGGCGACTCCGACATTTCTTGAAAAATTGCTGGGTAATTATAAAACATATTAATGAATATTAGTTTATAATCTAATGAATTGATATAATATTTTACTTTAATGTACATAATATATTTTCAAGTTTTATATTAAATCGCATTTTCAATTATACCGGCACATTCACCATTTTTATCACCAGCCAATAAATTTCAAATAAATCATGGTGAATATGCCACTATTACTTTAATGTATGTAGATGTTTGGTTCTACTCAATTTGATTTAAAAATAACTTTTTAAAATGACACTGTTATTTCATTGTGTATAGAGTTTATTTAAATATTTTTATATACTCCTTCTTTCTAATCTATAATTATTACATATAATAGATACATACGTCTGTGATTATTAATGGTTAAGAAACAAGATACAGTGGTGGCGAAGACATTAAAATGACATTGGCGACTCCGCTATTTATGTAAAAATTGTTTGGTGGGTAATTACGAAAAGTATTAACGAATATTAGTTTATATTTATTAAATTGATATAACATTTTACTTTAAGGTACATAATATCTTTTCGAGTTTTATATTAAATCGCACTTTGAATTATACCTCGACATCTTCACCATTTTTAACACCAACAATTTAGAAAAAAAAATGGTGAAAAAAATCACCTACAGCATGTATTAAAATTATGTCCGGTTATGAGTGTACCACTAAATCTGATGTTTCTTCTGGAGTTTTACTAGGAGAGCTTCTTAGCTCTACGTTATTCTCTATGTTTATACCTGATATAGGCAATTATTTCCATGATGATAATTTACATTTACTCTGCAAATTTAGGTTACTCTGTTGAATTATATTATATATTTCCGTAATTATATTTAGCAATTTCTCTATGGTTACACTTAAAAATGGTTACATTTATATCCTAATTGCATATGTATTACTACTATTAGTTGCTCTAGTTTATTATTTCTATGTTTTTTTCTATATAGAAAGTTTCCTCTTTTTGCTTTTTGTTACATACAGCAGACTGAAATATAATTAAACGTGGTATCAACTACATTTGAAACAAAAAATGTGGTATTTAGGAGGTTGCCGTATATTCCGTCATGTTATAAAAACTTATTAAGTTTATCATGGTGTATCTTCATGGTATATTTTATTATAACTCATGCTCACTTGTACTTGTCAACATATAATTCTAATGATTGTGAAAAAATCTTAAAACTTGTCTTTCCGATTGTCAGTATCTCTTAAAAGTAAATCCTGTGTGTAAATCTCAAAATATACGGGAAAACCATGTACCACATAAGCTTTCGCAAGTGAATCTGTTAATACAGTTGTCTTCTGACGTGTAAACAACTTTTTTGTTAATACCTCACATGCCGAAATAATTTTTACCTAAACAGACTCTGCGGCCTAAGTGGCGACGGCAAGCCGATAAGGGTGGGATGTAGCGGCATCGAGCTGAGCGTGTTCCACAGTTCGGGGCGTCGTAGAGCCGTGGCCGAGACCTGGTCAGCCAACACAGTGAAAGTGTGCCAATGTGCCTGCATCAGGAGGCCACGCAGCGCCTGCACCAACTCACGGCCCGTCGGCGCCAGATGAACTTCCAAAGAACTCGCTTCCTGCAAAAGTACAAAGTGCAGATAATATTTGGTCAGTGAGAGAGAGAGAGATAGATGTAGGAAGAAGATAGTGAAAGTTAACTGATATGTTTTAATTTAAGATCACACTTTTATAAAGAGAATATGTCCCGAAATTATTTTAATATATTTATTAAATAAGAAATATATTTTTATATGAAATAAAGATTCCCTTGTAAATAAAAGCATTAGCTAATATGTGTCATACTAAGTAGTTATGGAGTAGTGAAACGGTATCTTTGAAATAAAATATGCAGATAATAATAAATAAATCAAAAGATACCATACATCAAATCAATACCATACATATATTTTAGTTCAATTATGTCTCTTGTTGAAAGGCGCAAAATAAAATAAAAGACGTTATCTTTGAGATGAAATATGTAGATAATACTAAATAAATAAAAGGTATCATACATCAAATCAATACCATATATCTATTATGGTTCAACTATGCCTCTTGTTAGAAGACCTAAAGTAAAAGAGAAAATTTAATTTTCTAAATTATATTCCAAATTCGATTACAAAATATTATATGAATACCAAGGTAACTCATAACATTTAACTAAAATATATATTACTCCAAAATATGCATCTGAATTAATACGAAAGCGTGCATATTTCAGGTCAAGTAATATAGATGATTCCACAATTACAGACGCTTATTTTAATTGAATGGTACAGATCTCGCACTCTCGCGGCTATGATAACATCCGCCCGCCTCATGTCAGTGTAATATTAAAGTGCCACTTACCACAACGTATTTCAATTATCTGCTGGATTCTCAATGCAATAATGTTCAACTATATTTGATATACTACTATTAATATACAGAAAGTTGTCAACATATTGTATCAAAGCAAAATTATGTTTTTTTGACGAAACTCCTTGGACACATCGATTTATATATTCATAACACCCATCACAATTCACCATCAGCTCCTTAAGCCCTAACAATACCTTGTTTTAAAGCATTTATTTTAATATGATCGAAATTGGTTAAATAAATAACAGAAATATTTAACAAAATGAATACACAGTCTTAATTTGACTATTACAAACAAAGACACTGAAGAAAGCTAGTTTATTTACAACACATTTTCAAATGTAAAAAGAACGTACGTAATCTACCTATAAAATTGACAATAATCTACACAATTCTGGATAGAATTTATAGAGCAAATAATTGTGTAAAGCGGAATTTCAAGAATAACTTCCCTTATTCTAATTTTAAATTGTTTATGCTTCTTAGGCAATTTATGTAAAACCTATTTTAAGGGGGCTATGTCGGAAGATCAAGGGGGCTATTCCACCGCATCTCGTCTGCGTACCCATATATCTGTAAGCGTTTCATTTAGAAATTTTATAACAGTGTAATATGCAGGGTACCGTCTTACTGGAATCAATCTGTTTATACGAATTAAACAAATCGAGTTCAGCATTATGTAAAGCAAAACTGTTAAAGCCGGCAATAATAATTCGAATTGTAAAAAAATAAATACGCATCTTCGTATATTCGTAGTCGTATATGCATATTTTGCTTGAAGAAATATAGTTCCAAAATTCTCTCGCCAATTATTCCCGCCGAAACATTTACTTTTTGTTGCTTTTGCGAATAAGTATCTTGTATTCAATAACAATTTATGTTATTCTAGTATTTTTTCATTTATTTTTACTGAGTAATCAGTACAATTACGCTTCGCCTTTATTTTATTACTATACTGTTTCACTTTTCAATGTATATATTGTATACAATGTAGTTATTATGATTATACATGTGTATATGTATAAAAACATATTTTCTGATTCGTTATGTGGATATTCTATAATGAAGTTTTGTATTATAACTATTGTTTAGTTTTTTTCATTCTCTCTATTAATTATTATTGCAAATTCTTGTTATAATATCTTTGTATCATGATAAGGAATAAAGTTACATAAACAAATTAATGAAAATCTTATAATTTATCTTTCTATGTTGTTAACGATGTAGGGGTTGATTTCATATTTGAAAATTTAATTTGGGATTGTTAGGGCTACGGAGTTGATGATAAAGAGTCAGAGACAACCAGTACAAAGATTTTTAAAATTGAAATCAACGTATTCGAGGAATTTCTCCAAAGGTATACTCATTTTAATTTTATAATTTTATTCCAAACTTTAGAGATATATCTAAATAATAGTGGTATAGATAATATCAAAATTTCTTCGTATTTATATCGTAAATTAGTGTATATTAACATCGGGGTGTGTACTGTTAAATGAGAAATTTTAATAAAACTAAGCTAACTACCGATCTTCTGAATATGTATTATTTTCATTGTAGATGAATAAGTATATATTACATATATTCATGTATGTATTATAATTAAAATGTACATACCTTTTCTTCAAGAATATTGATTTTTTAGATATTTTTTGTGTATTTGAAATAGATGAGTTTTATTTCATAATTTATTTTTCAATTTCTTCCTTTTTAGGAGATCTAAAGATTAAATAGCGATTATGTCAGTTGAATTTGTCATAAATATGTTCCAGAATAGAAGTTTGATATGTGACGTGTTAATTTGGACTCTAGTATGATGTATTTCATATTATAATATAATTGTTAAATTTTACCGTATAATATCATTAATCCTATATCAAAATTAAATAAAACATACGTTTCTCTTATATCAATTTTATTTATTTTATTGGATATGTTACAAAATCTTTTAATAACGATATAGAATTGTTGTAGATTAGATTTTTATTCAATACCTTTGACTTGTACTTGTATTTGGAGAGGCTATATCTGATTTCCATTATTATTAATTTTTAACAAGTTTTTCTAGCACATTGAAAATATAGGAGCAAGTATATTATTATAATAAACGGTCTTTTGATTATCATTAATTTGATACCGATATAAATGTACTCTAAAAGGTCTATTATTGAAATTTTAAAGACCTTTTTTCACTTAATATCAAACACTTTCTACCTGTATTAGTAGATTATTTTTAAAAAGAAAAATAGTGTCATTTAGCTATTACAGTATATTAAACCTCGATATAATTAAACCATTAAACCATAGTATTAATTAAAAGCACCTAAAGTATAAATATTTACTACAGCCGAGAATAATAATACCCAGTAATTAATCTATATAATAGAGGTGTTTGCTCTGTGCAACTCAGTGTATTACAACAACAACATTAATCAAGGACTTACAAGATTTAAAGCAGTTATTTATGAGAAATTTCAACGACGTTGTGTCGCGTTTTTTTCCAGGAGGAAGCTAAAGTATTTATGCAGCTCGAGTCGAGCTAAATTGGTGCTTATTTTTCCATTGTGACGTTTTCGTGTGTCTTTTAGTTTGCGCCCTGGGGAAATCGTCTGGATCTTTCTTCGTATCATTATTCTGTTTGTTTTCTATTCGTTCGCCAACCCTTATTTTTTCTTGTATTAATCAATTTATTAAAAGCCAAAGGCAATAAAACTATAGACATATATTTTTATATATAGTTATGTGTATAAAAATATCCAAATATGCAAAATGTAGTTTGTAAGGGAATCAAATATGAGATTGCGTGTTCGACTTAAAGCTTAAATGATATTTAGTTATGCAAATTTCAGAAAAAAAATTTAAAGATGAATACTTTAATTATGTCACATTTAGCTCCAGATTCTTATAATTCAGTAATAAATAACAATCTGTTTATGTAAATAAATAATAATAATAAATCTATGGTACATGTAATTTTACATTACAACTATTGTTAATTCACAGTTCTTCATAAAACTTATCAACTATTGTCGATACCATAGTATTTCTTTATTTGTCGTCTTAAAGTGTAAAATTTATTCAGAAAAGGAAACACTTCGTATAATATTATGAAAAATAATAAACAGCAATAGTCATAGCTAATGATCAGCGACTATCTATAAGCGAAATTAAGATGGATGGCCTTTTCCTTCACTGCAGGATATTTCCCTCATTGTAAGAATACTATGTTACGGCAAAAAATCCATCCACAAAATCTACAAGCATTTATTTCACTTTCTATCTACATTTTGTAATCTTTGTCAATGCGGAATTTATGACGGTTGCTCTCGAATCAGTATCCAAAGTTGGGCCTAGTATAATTGAGGAAGTCGTTACACTTGTATTTGTGCACTCCCGAATGTGTATACCCCATATTATATTAAATGCAGAACTATTTTTCTATGTAACCGTATGTTATAATTTTATTTAACATGTTTTATTATGTAAAAAAATAAATAGAAAATCTATAATATGGGATAGCATTGAACTGGAAAAACATTACAAAAGAGCTATTAATTTGGGTTAAAATAGTGGGAGGTAGAATTTTAAAAATAGTTAATCTAAGTTCTCCAGAATAACTAGATATTATTCTATATATGCAACTTCATACTACCCCCTCCCCCCCATAACCCTTTCATTACTCCAGGTATATATATATGTCCCGCTGAGTTTTAAAAATTCATCCGTTACCTACTTGGCCCATTAAATCGTGATGTGTGTATTTAACCGTATTTTTAAATATTCTAAAATAGTTCCTTGTGTTACTCAACCAACATTTCACTAAAATAACTTCTAAATATTAGGTACGGTATTACGGTTGCACGTTGTTTGTATAAATCGTTGATGTAGTGATAGAAAAAAGTGCATGTTTATATATTTTTGTTACGGCACATATTGTTTTGTATTATTTTTACAATGGTAAATAATTTTTTAATAATATTTCTCTCTGAATTTGCAACAATTTGCGGAAGTTCTTCTATGGGACACTATGTTCCAACAGTAGTTTACAGTGGGTCATACTAGTTTCAATAGTATATATTTGTTACAGCTTACATTATGGCCAGGCGTCGTTATCTAAACGAAAAAAAGCTAGAAGACATATTTGAAAATGTCAGCGATTTATCTGAAGAAGAACTGTTTTCTGCCTCAGATTCAGAATATTTACCTGATAGTGAGGATGAAGAGGGTACTCAAAACTTATGTAATGACAAAAGTTCAAACGGGGAAGAACAGGAACAAGAAGATTACCATGCGCAAAATCTTCATAACAATGAAAGTAGTTCAGGGGCCTCTACTGAGGCAAATTCCGATATAAATAATAATGCAGATACATATGAATCTGTTGTAGTGTAGAAAGCTAGCTGTATTCACTCCTAAGAAAGCAATTCCAACTGAAAGAGCAGCAATAACAAGATTGAATTTTGACAGAGGTTCACGTGAGGTAGATATTTTGCTAAAATTATTTCCACGCAGTTTATTTATGCAAATTTCTTCTTACACCAATCAAAGAACTGCTTCACTGCAAAATAACAGAAATTTGCGTCTCAATGTGAGCGAGACTGAATATGTATGAAATAATTACGGTGCTAGGTTGTACCATGATTATGTGCTACAACAGAGTACCTAATATTTCGAACTATTATTCAAACAAAGAGTCTCCTTCTAATCCTGTTATAAAAAAGGCAATATCAAGAGGTCGCTGTATATTTCTGTTGTCTAAAACATATTATAATAAGCCTGAAAAATCTAATAATGCTTCAAAAACCTATTATATAGATGAAGTAGTTTCATTCTTGAAACATAATATTCAGAACGCTAGAACTGATAGTTCGCATCAAGCCATCGACGAATCGTTGACTAAATTTAAAGGGAGGTACTCATTGAAGCAGTACCTTCCGATGAAACCAGTCAAAAGAGGGATATAGTTATGGCAAAGGAGTGATTCATTGACTGAGTATATATACGATTTTAAAGTCTACACAGGCACAACTACTACAACTACAACTACTCGTGGAAATCTAGGGGAACGCGTTGTTGATAAATTAGTAAAAACTATAAGATCACCAGATGTATGCCTTTGCTTTGATAGGTTTTTTACATCTTTCCATCTTCTAAGTAATTTAGATTATCCTTTTTTGGGAACACATATAAGTAATCGTAAAATATACCAAAATTTGAAAATAAGAAAATATTGAGAGGTGAATTAGATTTTTTTATTTATGAAGAAGGTATATTAGATACTAGGTGGAAAAATACCAAGGATGTACTGCTAATATCTAATTGTCACAACACCACTGTTGGAATTGCTACCAGAAAGCTAAAAACTGGTGAAGTCTGCATTTGCCTATCCAGATGTTATTATTTTTTACAATAAATTTATGGGTGGGGTAGACTTAGCCGACTAAAAGAATCTGTACCTATGACATGGATCGTGAATCGACCAAATGGTGGAGAAAAGTCTTTTATAGGCTAGTTGTGTACGCCGTAGTAAATTGATGGATAATATATAAAGATCTACATAAGAGAAATGTAAAACAAGACAATGCCAAATTTTCATTCCTGAATTTTTTGGACCATTAGCGGAACAGCTGATTGAATTTGGGAGATCTAAATCAAAAATAAAAAGACGAATCAGTGGTCGTTCCGGTAGAAGTTCTAAACGGCAAAAAGAAATGATAAATGTTGGAGACCATATACCAAAACAAATACCCACTAGACGAAAATGCAATCAATGTTCTAGAAATAAAAAAGAAGTTAGAACTAAGACGATTTGTATAGCATGTGGCCTTCCCCTATGGAAGGACTGTTTTATAACGATTTTGAATAAAGATGTTTAATTTTGATTTTTTATTACTTTACTAGTGGGATCTATTTATCCCAACATAAAGTACTATTGGCACAATATATCCCATATCCTTTTCAAGGACCCAAGGTCTTGTAAACAATCACAGCGTTTACTTTACACCTCAGATATCCATCAGTAATACTTAAATCATTTGAATGTTTTTACAACTCCAGAACGAAATCAGTAATGAAAGGGGTAATAATAGTAAAAATTTTTATATAAATATAGTGAATGAAAACTTCGTATTTCACTCCAGTTTCATAATTTTCTGAAATTATTGAACACTCAAAATTTTAAGTAAAAGTTACCACTTAATGGCATATTGTTTCCAATTTATACCGACATTGTAAATATTTAAAGAGGCAATTAATCTGGACAGACTAGTATACAGCTTCCTTGAGAATATATCTTCTTCAAAATGATTTAAGTTATCCAGCGGAAAATTTTAATTCAGCTCACGTTGTCCAGACACGACATCCACTTAGAGAGATAACAAGCAGTTCTGAATACGCGGATATCCTTGTATTTATAAGAGGGTTATGCACTATCTGCACTTAAACTACGTAAAGTGCTGTGATTGTGACTTTAAAATCTGCAGAATACCAAGTTCGGTATTCCGAACGAATCGATTATGCAACCACGCCAATCTGTACCTGTCATAACAAAAACGGTTCAATGAATAATTGAACTTAAAATAGAATGATATATGAACCCTCCAGTTTAATAAATAACGAGTGGAAAGCTTGTAAATATTGAGTAAACAAAACCCGCTGGTGTGAAAAAACGTATTGGAAAGTCACGAATTGAAATTCAACACGGAGTGATGTCTTCAATAGGATATTATTTTTCATATAAAATGCCAATTTATTCATTGATTATATTCATAGATGACTTAATGGACGTAGACTTCTTTGTTAGTAATATGCATATTTTTTCAAACAAGGAAAGCATGTATATTACAAATCAAATAGAAAAATGTAATTTATTTGATTGTATTTATTGAAATACAATATAAAAAGAAAAAATATATATGGATTATCGATTATCCGATCAATTTGTTTGTATCAAAAAAGCTTGTGGAAGGAACGGCAATCAGTTTCGAACTTAATAATTACCCGGTAGATTTATTCAGCTTGCGGGATTTCCCCCGTTTTACGTAATTAAGTACGGAAAAATATACGGCCGTTTTTACTGCAAATTAATTTTGGGGATATTTTCCAATGATGTTTTACTTATAAGTGTTCTTACTTTTATTTAAGTTTCATTCATTACGTTTAATTTATACTACATAGAGCGATTACACGATTGTAGCAATAGATAGGATTTAAAAATTGTGTACTTCATTTGTGCCTTTGCAAAACAGAACGACAACTTTATAATAATATAGTGTTATTGGATAAACTTATGAATAAAACAAATCGAATCTGAAGCCCATAGTATTTTTATATTTTATTTTATTTGAAGATATCAGCAATCAATGCGATACTTTCTATAAATACGATACGATAAATACGAGGAATACGATACTTTATATAAGTTAATTTGATGTCACGGGATCGATGATGAGGAGAAGTCCTTTAATTGACGGAATGAGAATACTTCCAGCGAAAAACTCAGTAGTAGCATTAGTTTATTTTATATTCACTGGCAGTTCTTTTAATCTTCTATAGCATTGTTGGCGAAAGAATGGTCGTAATAGTAAATTTGGGTGTATGTCGAGTCTATCATGGTGCTCCTCTCCTGGATTATACAACGAACGATTATACATTATACAACGACCTTGGAATTTCTTTCATCAGTAAACATTGCAGAATCAAATTTCGAGGTCATTGGATAATGTATTTTTAATACATAGCATAATGCATCTGTTATTGATGATAGTATTTTGGAATAGGCTCTCTGAAAGATATTAATACTCGATTTTCTGGCGCATGCCCAGAGTTATGGAGTGTCCATATGGATTCTATAACCGCCTTATATACCAGAACTTTGATTTCTAAAGAAAGATGCGATTTTCACCGGAGTAGTCAGTACAAGTTTTTGAATCCTAAATCAATTTATTTTCTCTGTTTTGTTATATGCTCTCTTCAGTTCAATTTTTTTATCTAGATGCACTTCTAAATATCTTACGGATGAGGCATCTGGTATTATAATACCATTAATATAAGTAACTAGAGGGCGTTACTGTTTCCTTAAAGAATTAGTAGGTTATGTAGATTTTGTTGTGTTGATTTTTATTTTCCACTTTTTTGTTCAATCTTCTACCAGATGTAGGTGTTGCTGTAGATATGGGGATGCAATAACAGTATCACTGTACTTAGCAAGTATTGCTGTGTCATCAGCGAATGTTTCGGTTATTCTACAGTCTGTCATTGACATATCCGAGGTATATAGAAAATAGAGTCCTGGTACTAGTACACTATCCTGGGGGCTTCATATTTGATCGGGATCACGTTCAAAATTTTGTCTTTAAACATAGTTATGGTTATAAACATAGTTGGTGGTCCATTAGATAAAATTTAATGTGGAGCATACACAGAGAGCTGCATTTTGTGTAATAGTCCTTCATGAAAGACTTTATTGAACTCTTGACTTATATGAAGGAATAGTGATGGGCGGTAGCGATTATTTTCTAGGGATCTATTTATTTCATGAGCTAATCTATGACACTGTTAAATGGCTGAGTGTGAATGGCGAAACCCAAACTGGTGATCAACATCCCTGATCACCAGTCAGTAGAGGTTCGATCTCGAGAAGTATTAACTTTTCTAGAAATTTAGATATGGTTGACAGAAGTCCAATTGGTCTATTCAATTTTTCCCAGGCTTAGGTATTGGGATTATTACTGAAGTTTTAAATCATTTTAAACATGACTGAAATCTCAGAATATCACTAAATAGGTAGATTAACATTGCAGTAACATTTTCCGGTAGTCCTCTCAGCATTTTTGGAGTTATTTAGTCAAGTTCATGTGACTTTTTAATATTGAGGCGTGATTTCTCTTCCTTCATTTCTTGGGAGGTGTTTCTTTTTATAATTTATTCTGTGGGATTAGTATTGTTAGCCAGGAAGTCTACGTTTTTTATTTGGAACATGGTCTTTGGGAGTAGAAATATCTGAGGGAAATTTAACAAAAAGGTCCGCTTTCTCCTTGTTACTTCGTTACCGAGGATTTAGAGTAGGGTATCTTGATATATAGAGGTTGTTGCTTGTTGTGGTTTTGTAGATGATTTAGTAGGCTAACTTATAAATGTCGACCCTATTCAAGTTGGATACAGAGCCTTAGAATGCTGAATTTTTCATTTCGTTTAGCATATATTTTAAGTTATTGATAGTATTTGGTATGGTCTTCTAGATTGTGACTGTTTCTATAAAATAGGTTATTTCTGTGATTACTTGAGAAATTAAGTATATGTCTTAAAGTTATATCAATCGGTATTATTACTTTGTTTTATTTTTCTTACTATTAAATAAATGTCAACTTACTTGCCAAACGTGTGTGCATAAAAATTGCGAAAAGCAAGAACTTAACAGTGTAGAAAGAGACTCTCAATCCTAGTAATAAATACGAATAACCTCAGTTTCTAGATTCAATGAGTATTCCTGGTATTAGCAGTTCTATAGAAAATATCATATACCGCGAGATAATTCATAGAAAATGTTAAAAGGCATACCACAAGTGTGTTGTTTTATGTTCAGTAGGAATAAAGACCTATAACTATTAGTGAATCAATATTTAAGTAGCTACTACCAACTGCTACAGACGTGTGTCATAAAAAATACCAAAATTACAATTTTGATACATATATAATAATTACTATTTGTATATCTCTTGAAGATGCTTTACTGAGTTTGAAATACAGATCACCCAATCTGACCAAAATTTAACTGATTATTTTGCTACACAAATTGATATTCACAAATCGCTGTATATATATATATATATATATATATATATATATATATATATATATATATATATATATATATATATGTACTTATAATACTTCTTATAAACAGAAAATTTAGTTTTTTAAAAAATTAGATTATATTATCTTTTAATGTAGTTACATTAAAATAATAAAAAAAATTACGACATACGCACAATTAATTTTTTAATGATTAGGTACATTCTTGATAACATTATTGCACTATTATTAATATGTAAATGATGAATGATAATTATAAAATTTGTATTTCTTATTTTATTAACCTCATTATCACGAAACGTAAGTAGGCATACCCTTTCAATAAAATCCTCAAGCGACTCCAATTGAAAATTTCTGCCATTCAAACAAACATTTTTAAAAAAACTAGGTCATCACTCTTCATTTACTCCCTCAGACACATAACAGTGTTTGGACACAAGCTAATTAGTCAGTAATTGTGATAAAGGGCTTCAGCTTTTACCAACGGTCAATATAAAGGCCGTATGCATGTCTACTGTAAAATAGTTACAGCTAAAACAGTTTTTATATTCTATACATGTATATATATATACATACATAAATATATGTACAGTATACTTTACATAGCATAGAACAGATTACAATATATGTTATAATTTGCTTATAATATAGTTTGGTATAAAAACTATAATTATTTATATCGGAATGTAAAAATAGTATCAAATAGTAGGAACCTAGCTTTCTATAGACACCAAATAGCGAATAAGTCGCTCGACTTCCGATTTCGCCAATCAAGTTGACGTTATCAGAAGTTTATCAAAACCGAGTTTAAGATTTAATCATCTCCTGGTGAGTTTCACCCATCCCCATCCCTTAATATAATCGTTAGGTACTTGGGGGCAACTTATCTCCTCTTTTTATTTCTGCACCAAAGTTCTAACCTTCTTCCAGGAATGATACAGTTGTTAGATTTTATAGCAGAAATTGTACCACTTTGCATCATTTTAATTTCATTAAAAGATTTTCAACAGTCTGTAAAACATTTCTAAACAATAAAGTTCTAAGTAAACATCTAACGGAAACATTTGAAAATCCAAATTAATATTTCGCCTTCATATATCTACTCGCATTTGGTCTTTTTATAATTGAATTCACCTGTGCAAACACATCTGGTTTATTTCTGTGATTGCTCGTGATTTACTTTAAATTAATCTTAGGCATTCTGTTTACCTAGCCGATATTAGTAGCCAATTCAATTGAGATAATATTGTTTTCCACATTCGTTTCCGGTTTAATTAAATATTTTTTATTTACGTTCCATCCAAAAAAAACTTCGGCGAAGGATAATAAAAATATGATTGAATTTTTGTGTATATATTTTTTTAATACATTCTACTTATGTTTAAATTATTTTTTGAAATTCTCTAGAACGTTATTATGCAATGTTCGGCCTACTTTTATGACAAATTCTAAAGAATACAATTAATCTCAAGACAAAGTTTTAATCCAGATAAGCATCTGATCTAAATGGGCCGATATTGGAAGCTTTAGTTGACGTTCATCAATAAGGTAATGCTTATTCCCCAATAACAAAAAATTTTATTTCGTTATATCACTAATGACATTCTTGAAGTTGTCCCTAATAGGGTCAACTTGGAAAGAGACAATAATATAGCTCAGCAATCTTTGTTTTCATTGTTTTGTAAGGGTGTTATCTATTTGCTAAAGTCCTCTTGAAAACGAGATAACCTATCTTTTCACGATACGTTGACTGATATAAAGATTTGATATTTATTTCAGATTTTGTTGTTGAGCTTTCACATCATCATAGTCTTTCTTGAATTGAAACTGTCTCCTTTTTTTCATTCAAGAAAACAAATTATTTTATGTACTTGAAAAACTTTCGGAAATTCATTTTTAATAAAGAACAAGGAAGGATTAGAATTAAAAAAAATTATATCACAAAAAATGAAAATGTATAGTATGATATCACATCCCAATCACTAAATCTGATAAAAATAGAATTTCTACGTCAGTGAATGCCTTTTTAAAAAATAAGGTTGTCGTGTCTCAGAGTTTTCCAAAAATTATTTAATAACAAAATTGTGTTTATTTTCCTCCGTCGATGGTCTAAGATTAGCTGACATATGTATATTGAAGTTACATTTCCCAGATGACATTTTCCATTTTAATTCGAATTTATTAGTTCATGAATGCCGACGATGGCTTATCGTATACCCTGTAGAAGTGGCTATAACAATGTCATTCGTTCTGTGGTCCGAAGTAGTAGACTGAACCCTATACTGGGCATCATTATATACTTGGGATTTATTCCCAACGAGGGCGAGAGAAGGTTGACACTTCTCTCTAAGCATGATTGAGTTTGTCCTCGTCTCTATATGTAACCTTCCTCTCTGCAGCCTACTACCTTAGGGGCAGGATATCTACCTCTATATGTGCAAACTTGAAATACATTAAATGGGTAACGATTTGCTTCATTATATGTAATTAAATAAATAATTAACACTGACGAACGAAGAAATAATAAAGGATATGGAAATGTCAGAACAATTAATGTACAAATAAATACTACAGTGTATCTGGTTGGTAGTGATTGATTCACGCGAAGGTACTTCAAAAAGACAGAAACATCAAATAAACTTCTTATACTTTTTAATAAAATACTTTTTAAAAAATTATTCAGACGTCCAATGACTTGTAAAAAAATTATAGACAACAATTTAGAAGCCCTTATTAAAAAATATATGAAAACAAAGATTGCGGTTATAATACTACCTAGCGATTTTAATAGGGGAAAAGTTGGTAATTTACTTATATGACCTTTACTGGTTCAAACTTAACCAAGGGACAACCAAGCTCCTACATATGAGCTTGGTTATATACAATTATTCAAACTTATACAACAATATCAAACAACAATTATTCATACTTATATAGCCAGAAAGTTGATACATATTTGACATAATATCCTATAAGAATACTCCAAACTGTTATATTTTATAGAACAATTTCGACTATACCTGCTAATTTTCAACAAATAACGTAACAATTTTTAAGGCATAAAGACTGTTATCTCTAAACTATCTTTATACTGTTCTCTTATTTCTAATATAAATATTGCAACAACATATTTAAATTAACCAGGGACATTCACAAACATATCATAGCTAGGAAAATATTTAAAATTTTAACGTTACAATTTCTAATACATATAATTTCGATCAGTATGAATACTAAAACTTAATACATTTTTCTTTTCATTCCCAGGTTCTACCCATAAATACAGTTTCATAATAAGAATTACCATTATCGACTTAAATACTACTCTCTCAGCAAAATTTATTGGAAAGCATTCACCTACTCCTGATATTGTCTCAGGAGTTAGGTTTGGACGGCAAGGGATATAATCTATTGGAACTTGAACTTCCTTATTATATGGAAGTCTGGAATATGAAATCTTTAAGCATTGGCTTAAATATGTAGTTTGCAAGTGCCAGATTTTCGATGTTACTTGTTAGATTCTTGACCACTACGCCTATTGCCGAAACAACTATTGGTCCCATATAGTTTTAATTTCCATGGCAAGGTTTTTATATTTTATAATCTTCTGGGCTTCCGCTTTTCTGACATTTTGAGTCAACATATAAGCTATATCTATAATATGTTCTTTTCGTTGCTTTTTATCAATAAGGATGATATCTGGCCCATTGCAATCCACTACCCTATTGATGAATATTGGTCTATCCCAATACAACAAGTGTCTCGTTCTCAAGAAGTGGCTGTGGCTGATATTAATATAATATAATACGAGTAGCATAGTGGCAGGTTAGAGAGTAGGTTGTACTTTTGTGCCATCTTCGCTATCTGGTTGCGTTATCGTAGAATCTGCCACGACTGGAAATTCCCCTGGCGAAACCCCTTTTTGACGTGAATACGTCTTTAAATTTGCTTCCATACTGGGAGGCAATTCAAAAAATTGATGATAACAAAATCGGGGGATACAGTTTGGTGTTGTAGCTACTTAACTATCATCTATATCCAAAATCTAGTTACATCACTCGATAGATAAAGGATCAAAGAACTCATTACGTTAAATGAGGACTGTGACGCATAGCGCGCGGCGAAGGGGGAAGGGTAGCCATTTTGAGATCATTTTGCTGCGTCACATAATTTCCGTTTAGTATAAGTTTTGACTCGGTGAATCTATGACGTTCGTTTTGGTTTCAATCGTCAGCTCTTGTCAAGTTCTATAGATTTCGTGTATAAAACAGTAGTGTGAAATAGTTGTAGTGAATATATATGGTGTTAAAGTAAAAAATTTAAATAAGTATCGCAATATCAGCCTATATTCGTCAAAAAGCCAAATCGAATTATAGAGAACGTATACGGTTAGAAAGGACATCTCAATATCAATACGGTGATACCCATAAATTACCATATGACAGAGTAAAGCGGTGCCGGGTACGTAAAAGAATGAAGGCGTCCGTTCGAATCAGTCAATGACATCTTCAAATTCATACTCGGGTGTGTGTATATCCATCCGGGCACAGCGTCAGCAGAAATTAAGCTTTGTATGTTACGATCGCTATTAAAGTATTCCAAAAACATCGTTAAGATTATACCCGGCTACGAGCCAGATCTCACTACACCAATCATCATAGTCGGAGACTTTAATGTTAATGTCTCGCAAGACCGCTCATTTCTCGACTTCATGTTTGGCGAGTTTAATTTGTGTTTCATCGAAACATCTCCAACAACGCTAAGTAACACATGCATTGATTTAACGTTTATCAGAAATATCGATGTATGCCATATGTTTCATACTTTTCGTATTACAGACCTATCATTAATAAAGTTATAATACGGTAATACAATTATTTGTTTACTTGATTTCTTTCCTAAACCCAACGAATCCCAAATAGATCATGGTGATCAGAAGGACTTGTTAAAGAAATTATTATGATATTAGACATTACGCTCAAAGAAAATATTACCTTTTACGTACTACGTGTACGTAAAACCCACGGCCGTGTCCACGACACGGCCACACACCGACATTTTTGTTAATATAAACTTCTCGTAGTTACGAATAGGTATTACAGCGTCTTGAAATGCTACCATGAAGCCTTCGGTTATGAGGTACAAGTCTCTTGCGTTTATTCAGTTTGACGAGCTCTATTTATCGATGTCCTCTGAGTCCAATAAAATAGAATACTTTTCATGTAGAACAATCAACCACTTGTGTAGCAATCAACCACTAACACAAAGGGAAGAAGCCAAGTATTTAGCTAGATAGTACGCCTAGATCTCAAACTTACCTAGCGTAAGCATATATTGATGAGAAGGAAGCAATTTGGACTAAAACTTAGTAAACTTGACTTGCTCGTTGGACAAAAATCACAACTTACGCTGAGCATTACTGTGAATTATTTTTCGCGCTACATTTCGCGTCTCATTAGCATAACATGGGCGTTTTCCTACTGAGCTTCAGTGCGGTATATCCTTGATTACTTTGCATAACTTTCTGGTGCAGAGATTTCCCGGATTCTTGAAAATAAATGGCACATATGCGGGATTATAAATCTGATTGGAATATTTATGTTAGATTATGCGAAATCTCAGGGTTTCTAAATTGAATCTATTCAAATATTATGTGTATGTTAGTTTTGCTAAACATAAATTTATCTATGGAATATCGACTCGTAGAATACTTTTACCTTATTAGCCAGAACTTTATTTTTTCCCTGGCCTTAAGCACAATCGTGCATAATATTATTAATTATAAGTTTACCCCACATAAATTATCATTAATTTCATACTAGCTGTCGACAGTTTACGCCGGATGGATAAAGTTTACCACAGTATAAGATTAATGATGTTTGAATTCCGATACGTTGTATCACGTAACGATTATCGTTGTATGACCTATTTTACTTCAAATTAGAAAGTAACTCGATTTATTCAAGAGGTACCTCAACTTTTATATCGTATCTTTTAAATAGCTTAGCTCAAAATTAGCAGTCTCTTCTGATTAAGCATTACGCGAGAATACTTCATCCGGGACGTATAAAATTCTCCGAGTTGCGTGAAATATCTGTGTCGAAATTTGCATCTGAATTAAAAACCTCAACGAAAACAACCCTTCAGTCATCCAATTAGGCCACATAATTTCATTTTCATTTATATAACAACGCGCGCGACGCTACATTCCTATCCTCATTTTCTGAAATCATTGAAGTAGTGCTGAATATCAAAACGAGAATAGCAAACGAAATGAAAATTACGAGACATGGTTACAGTATATCGTGACAATAACGTATATTTCTTCGGCAATTTGCCACAGGAATTATATCTTATTGTATAGCATTCAATGTATTTTATGGCCTATCAAATTTTATAGCTTCATCTTAGTTCGTGGTAGTTTTGGAATTGCTTACTTGTAATGTGTTCAAAGAAGCTGTTAATTCAACTATTTCTTGATAGCTACGATAGAATACTAATTTAGATTTATAGAAGGGAGCGAAATACTAAGTAATGGTACTTTATAATGTGAAACAATTTAAGATAATATAAAATAAAAGTTTATTAAATAATTTCTCTGATTAAAAAATTGTTTGAAATATATTTCTTAGGTTATATACGACATACTTCAATAAAATAAGTAATAAAATTACTATAAAGTACTAAAAAGTAGTCCATACCGCAAACCGGGCTTACTTTGGTACAGGTTTTTCATATTTTCGACTGTATCCTTCTTAATTTTAGAGTTACTTCAAAAAATTTTGGATCAAACGAAAGCTTTACATCTAAGCTCAAGTAAACTGGAATATGAACGATATAGTTAGACTTAATAGGAAGCAGGGGGCTTTTATTTCTGTATTAACTTTGAGCAAAGGTATTTTCCCCATCAAAAACACTGTTTAGGTGCTTATATCAATCTTACCCCATTAAAATACCAGCCTAAGTGTAAAATTAAAAAGAAAGTCCAGTTATATCGAATCTTTCTCAAACTTGGCTCCTAATTTTTTCTTAATTAAAAAATTCTTCCCAAGTCAGCTTTTTCTTCCAATGTAGGTAGTAAGATTTTCTTCAGTTGCTGCGATTGCGGTTCATAGAGTCCTTGACTTGTTAGACCTAGTTAGTAGACTTGGTCCATTGTGAGCTGATAATTGTCCTCATTGTCTGATGATTCAAAATTTGGCAGACTCACTGCCAGCATGTAACACGTCATCACTATTCAAACTTGAGTTTGTGTAGGATTGAGAGTCATAAGAGACACACCTGGCTGCTTCTATATTTTCTTGGCTTCCCCGTCAATCTATATGTACAGAGACCTGTGTCAATGTTACCTCGTCAACTGCACAAACTTCACATACTAATTTGTAAAAATAGGAGAACTGACTTACAGGAATGATAAAAAACGGAAAACGTTCCTATATAGTTTTGTGATTAGGAAATGACTTACCTAAATCGATGACTCTGAAAGTATTTTCTTGTCAGAGGAGGTTTGAAGAAGTTCTGAAGACAGATTCTATCACATATACAGAAAAATGGCGCAAGGTTTTCCAAGTTAGCCACTTGGAAAATATGCAGTGAAACTAATGGCAGGTCGCTGGCATAAACACTAAGCTCGCCAGAACGATTTGGATTAAAAAAACCTGATTTTATAAAGTTACCTCGTCAGTTCAAAGTAACCCCGTTTTACGGTACTATTTCTATGGTTTTCATAGATACTGTTTGGGGCTTTCCCCAATACTGCCACTATGATAGCTTTACAATTCCAAACAACCTCTTCAATAGCTCAGGACCACTTTTATTCAACAATAAAGGAAATATATAATACCATCTACAAAATACTACAAATCTATTGGAGTCAAGTCGGTCGCGGACCGTCTCACATCGAGTCTTAAAACTGAATTATCTGCGCTGTTGCGCGACGCACCTTTCATACGAATTCCACCGTGCAGGACCGGTCTCGCTCCAACAGATACAATAAAACATTCATTATATTCCTCTTGACCACAATCGGAATTGCAATGTATTTTAGCTTTGTTTCTCAAATTCAGTTACTCCATAATCATCCAGTTAATAATTTTTAAAAATGGCGAAGGTGCCAATGTAATTTTAAAGTACAATGCCGTTAAAGAGTATAGACCCTAGCTTATATTTAATAGCATTTATTATACCTCCTGCAAGAAATATTCCTCAACATATATCACCTAATAGAACAGGTTACTAATGGATAAAAGCGTTATTACTCTCGAGCTATAACATGCTTACAGGGTGCTACTGCGCATTTGGCAAAAAGTCCTGCCGCGTAAATAAGTATAAACTAAGTTTAATTTAAACAGTGGGCGAGAATGCACACCAATACAAATTTTAAGTAACGATTTGAAAGAGTTATTGTCAAGTGTTTGTTAAAGTGTTAGCGACTTGGAACGTTTGTTTCTTTTATATGTATGCTGCATGGTAAGGAATGAAATGATTTAGAAAATCAACGAATAATCGATTTACGGAGTTGTGGAAAAATACAGCGAGAGATCGCCGCAATTATTAATCGTTCACAAAATATTGCAAAAATATTCCGAAATTCGAAAACTATGCTAAAAGAAAGCGCTCTGGGCGGTCACCTTAATCTTCATAAATGACGAAGCGTGCTACTCTGAGGGAATTATTAACTGCAGAAGGAAAGAAGGTATCCATCGTCTTAATTTGGATCGTGATCCCAGTCTCATAATAAAATAGGCGGTAAAGTCAGGACATTTTAAATACGAAAAACGTTTAAAAAACCTGCATTTAAGGAGCATAACATATAGACCAGATTAAAATTTGTAGAGGAGTATATTGAAATCAAATATTTTTGAGACCATGTTATATTGAGCAACAAGAAATTAACTTGGATGGATCGGATGGGTGTAGTTTTTATTGACATGATTTATGAAAGGAGCGAAAAGTTATGCCAAGAAGACCTCAAACATTCTGTTATGATATGGCTGGCTTTCAAAAAGGGATATGAAAAGCCAACTGACATTTGGAAATGACAGAATGAATGTAACTGCTTATCAAGAGCTATTAGAAGTTTACCCGTTACCATTTTTAACCCTTACTGTGGATGATATGCAATATTTCAACAGGATTCTATTTAGTCTGCAAGATTCACAAAAAACTGGTTTCAACAGTATCGAACAGATAGCATTGCTGTCAAAATGAATATGCTTTGCAATCAATATTATTTTCATCACCAAGATATATTATTTATTGTTCGGACACGAAGTTGAAACTGATATTTTATTTTCTAATGCCTACTCAAGTTTAAACTTCAGTTCTGTGTAATTCTATCCTATTATATATAGCGATTATACATTCTCTATTTCTACTTTCTACAGTCTATTTTCCCTACCCATAAAATGGTTAAATAGAAGCTATTATAACTTCCACCTAAAATATTTAATCTTCTATACATTAATCTAAATACTTTAAAGTTACATTGGTACCTTCGCCATTTTTCATAATTTCTAACGAGGATTTTCATAACATTTCTGGAATTAACTGAAACTATTAATTTTATGTGAAATGAGTTGATTAATAATTAACGTTAGAAAACAGTTTTATAACTTTTTCTCCCAGATTTTCAAATATAATATAAAATTCTATTTCTTTCTGCTCATTTCCGTCTTGCTATAAAAATGTATTAAAATAGTCTACCCAGTTATTTACGGCTAAAGTTAGTCTTCAGTCTAAGTTTTTTATGCTATACACCTCTAGAAATTATTAGTATTTATTAATAATTGATTAATAATTATGGGGTAATAGAGTTTGAAAAACAAAGTTAAAATACTTCTATTTGATGATTCAACAAAATGTACTTTTTTGTTGCCTCAGTTTCTTATAATCTATCCTAGCCGAACATTCAGTAACTTATTTGACAGTGTCAGTTGACAAAATTGAGCTTAAAATGGTTCATGTATTTGAATAGAAAGTATTAGAATATGCTTTCTAAAAATCTGAAAATGAAATTACTTTAGGATAATTGTTTGAACACATTGTAAAGTCAATAGATTATGAAATAGTAATTAAATATTTTCTCTATAGACCCAAGGAAAATATTTAAATCATAAAAATATTCTTGAACTACTTCTGTTCGTTTACAAAGACAGTTTATTTTTAACAAACTCATTCTTTATCTCAGTATATTGGTTACTACTAAGTGCTTTAATTACTGAATTTAACAACGAACCTCTCATTTACTTTGGAGAACAATAAAGTATATAGCTCAAAACCCCAGGCAATTGAAAAACTATATGCTAGAAAAAAAAAAGGAATGCATGTTCAGTTAAGAATACCTCGGAAATAATACTCGAAAAATATACGAGAAATATAATCGAACCAACTTCATCAACAATTTCAAGAATATTAATTGTGTTGTTCGTCATATAACATGCACCATTGCAGTATTTTTAAATTATTTTCTTTATTAAAGTTAATTAATTTTAATTATTAGTTGTTACCGCTTTCCTGATAATTTCTTTACATTAGTGTTTTATAATTTCATTGCATTGTAGTATTAATATTGTTGATTTTAGTAACTGTTTGTTATACTTTTCGTACCAATTACTCTATGATCCTCTCAAATATGGCACCCAAAGGATCGCAGTATGCTTCAATGGTAATCCCAATGGGTCACAATCTGCCTAGGTAGCTGTAAATTCAATATGATATTTTGTTTTAAACAGTGTTCTGCCATATGAATTGATAAATAAATTATTTGATTTATATTCTATTAAAAGATCGTAACTGGAACATTAATGGATATCGAATATAAACAGTTATATTTAGCGGATGCACTTTAAAATTTGACCCAATATTCATAAAAGCTATTAGCCTAAGCCACTGCAAATACGTTAACTAATAGAAATCAATAGTCGCCCTACTTCCCTAGAATTTTATCTTATCTTATTTTTCTCTGGTGGATTGAAATGAATATTAAATTGGATCGGCAGACAAACAAACCAACGGAGAATAGGAAGCACTTAGGACGTCAACTTTTTATTCAATGTTCAGTATAAATTTCAACTGCAATGGCATTTTCATTGATATAACGAGAAACAAAATATGCTCTAGATATTTCGTTCTGCTGTTTAAAAACGCGATAATGACATGCTCTTACACGGATAGCCTTTGTGATGTAGGAAGTTACAGCAATGCAGAAAAATCGATCGCAAAATGAGAACATAACGATGGTAGGATGTGATTAAATATAATCTATTTTATATGTTATTGTAGTACCGTTTAGTACATAATTCAACTGTTGTTTATTTTAACTCATAATTATAATCACATAATCAAGTTTCGTCCATGATGACTTGACTAACATTTATATTTTAAATCTTTCTGCTTTCATATACGCACTATACAAACAAATAAACCATTATATCAAATATAAAATTATTCTGAAAAACGGATTTTAAAGTTTAGAGTTCCTTGTATTTTTTATTATATAAAGAATATGTATGAAAACATTTATCAGAACTTGGAATAATCCTGTTTAAAAAATTTCCCTAATATTTTGTTCCATAGGAAAATAAACTTAAGCTATTAACGTTAATAAAACGAATATTTTTACCCACTATATGGTACAAATATCACATCTAGGAGTTTACACTACATCTTTGTTTAAAGAGTACTACTATTAACTTATTTTCTGTAACTAAAACAATCGGATCGCCTGCTGGGTCTGTATTCTTCATATTTTGTAGTTTATGTTGGGATGTACTTGGATTTACTTTTGTTTATACGTGCAAAAATATACCATGTATATTTTTTCACGCCCTAACAATATCCTATATTTGTTCACATGTAATGATATTTATTAGAATAATACGTAAAATATGTTTTTCCTATGGTTACTTGGAAAATAAGCAAAAACACACTAAAATTGCAACTGTAAAACGAAAATTTTATGCACACTGTGCGCATAATACCATGGAGTAGTGATAGCGTTTTTTATTAGCATCCAAGCGACCCGTGTTCGATACTCGGCGTTTCGTAATTTTTTTCCTGATCCTCAAACGTCATGGTGGATGGCGCTCTAGCACTACGGCGGAAGGCTACATAGATAAATCCATTCAAGAAAAACTCAAAATGTTCCATAAAATTGTAAATTCATTAAACTCCGTAGATTCTTCAAAAACAAACAATAACATATCTATTGTAAACAATTTTATCAGCACAAATAAATGCCAGGAGTTCATTTACAAAATTGCAGTAATTTTATAATTAATTACAACTTCAAATAGATATTGTTTGTAATAAGATTATTATTGCCTATTATTAAAAAAATTATCATAATGATGGTTATTGCGAATACTAATAATAGTAAGTAAATATTTACAAAAATTAAATAATTACTGTTTTATTATGTCAAAAAAATCATCGTCTTGAAAGCAAAACTTAAACAAGAAAAAGGTATATATCCCTCGAATGTCATTAAGTGCAACCGTAGGAAAGGTATAGTGTAAAACACGTGCGAAAAGCATTTTACGACACTTGTTGTTCAATATACTATTCTAAGAACTATATATAGCTATGTACATACTTGGGGCTGTGATTTAAATTATTAGATAGTTATATTTCAAATATACAGCGAAGTATAAGCATGCAAGACGTAAATAATGCCCATGTTCATTCAGAATGGGGGGTTTCCCTAGGCAATATTTTAGGACCAATATTATTCTCAATTTATTTAAATGATTTATTCTATGTTGCAAACAAGGGAGTTATTACTGGTTTTGTAGATGAGATATAAGTTTTCTGCAAAGCCGAAACATGGAAAAACTCACGGAAAGTTACACAAAGTCGGCTTATATAAAGGAATGCTTTGATGAGTTGAAACAAATAATAACAATCTAAGAAAAAACAAATTACTTATCAGTTACGCGTAATAAATCAACTACTTAATTACCTGTTTATTTTTCATAACCCTTAGTCTCTGTATTTGGATAGAATATATTATAGGAATAGAATTTTTGTATTTTATTCTTAGTCGAATCATCGTTTTGAAAATGACATAAAATTGTCGAAACTGCAGTCATGTTTCTGTGTAAATATAGTAATATAAAACTTAGTAGTTGTTTTACTCAATTTCGTCTATACTCAATGTGGTTAAATCAACTAGTCCATCTTTTAATACTCTCACTATTTATATACAAGAAGAAACCTATATTTTTCTAAAAGTCATATTTCAAATAGATAATAATGTATAGAAGTGGGATATATTAATAGCGTTAATATTATAATAGAATATGGAGTAGTTCCCCAAGACATAGTTTTAGGAACAAAATTATTCTCACTTCATTTAAATAATTCATTATATCTGCCAAATAAGAGAGATATTATTAATTTTGTGAATGACACATCAATTTCTTATAAAGTTGAAACATGGATAAAATTATCGGAAATAGTACAGAATGATCTAGATGAATGAAATGAAAGAGTAGTTTAATAGTAAATTAGTTACTGCCACGCTAGAGAAAACAAATTACTTATCATTCACGTATCTTTATTAACTAGTCTATCATTTTATACTATAACTATCGATATATAGAAAAAAACTTCATTAAACACAATTTCACACGAAACATAAGCAAAAGTAATTTTCGATGGAATATTCACATTAATTTTATTTAAAAGAAACTTATTTTCGATATTGTATAAATTTAGATACTTTGTAACATATTACGATAGATCAAAACCTTTTAAAATTCATCATGTTTCTAATCAAGTCGGCTACCATGACGGCAATATAGTCATAAATCAATAAAATTAACCCTCTGTCGTCGGGCGCAGCCGATCTGTGAGATCCAGCAGTCACTCTTTTCTTTGCCCGTTCGTGTACCCCTGGCCTTGTATGGGACCGCATCTGTCAGATGCATTGCGCTTGATTACATAATTATTTTAACTTTCATATTATGTTAGATTTCTTTTATTATTTAAATTAATAATATTTTTTGGGATCTCTACATTTACTTATTCTGGCTTTTTATGGTATTATTATTCAAAATTAACACATTTTGGTGTTGAATTATTGGTTTATACTAAATATCCTTACCAACAATGTGACGTTTATTTTTGTTTGGAACATGCTAAATGATGAAGAGGATTTGTAATTGTTTACACTTAAAATAGGCAGTTACTTATAACTTTTCTTTGTAATTCACGTCCAATATTTTTTTCATCATCATTAGGTCATCAGTCCTAAGACTGGTTGGACGCTAACCTCCAGCTTCTCCTATCTTGTGCTAACCTACGCATTTCGCTAATTGTGCTACAACCTACATCCCTTACTATTTGCAATATTTTTTTATATAACTTTATTACTTTTACGTGAAAAAAATTGGTGGTTTGTTTTATGTATTTAAATTATTGCTCAATACTAATTTATGTTTGTGTTTTATCCTCAAAATAGATAAAACAATTGTTAATAGCTGGTTCTTCTACAAAAATCTTCAAATCTATATGTTTACAACATTAAATTAATTCTTTTATGTAAATTTAATTAATGCGATTAAAAATCAGTGTAAAATATTTAATATTGTATTGTATTAATTAAAATAAGCTTTTAGTTAAGTCTCAATCTCATTAAAATCTAAATTGTATAAGATTTGATTATGGGATCTCTCAGATGCATTGCGCCCGAATGTGTTTAGATTCAGACTGCGCCCAACGGAAGGTTAAGACTATAAAGAATCTAATTTAATGATACCTAAGGATACTTAGGAGTACCCATGATATTTATATAAATATAGATGTGTATTTATCTTTTTTATCTTAATGCAGTATAAAATGCATACTTAATGCTCTCTCAGAATTGTTTTACTGTAATGTAATGTCATGCTAAATCTCAGTTTATATAATAAATTCTGTAAGTTGGTTTACATAATAAACTCAATTTATGTTAACAATATTAAATTCTTATATTTTTAATTATTCCGTATCTTATTTAATTATTCTTAGACGTACCCAATATATATTAAATTAGATTCTAAATGTTCATTTTATATGTTTATCTGTAAACATATGTATTGCAAACAGGTACCTTTATTTAGTATTTGTTTACATAGTCGATTGATTTTCTATGCTCCTTGAAGCTCTAACTCTAGATCAGCTGAAGCTTTATCAGCTCCAGCGTGAAATAAAGTACACAAATCAAGTTTACGGTGCGAATTGACGGAATATTCATTTTGCTGGTTAATTTAATGGCCAATTCAACTGCACACAATCGTTTATAAGTTAATTCTCGTTAAAGCATCAGACATGAGAACTGTATATGACGATATCTCGTGTATTTCGTGAATCATAAGCGCTGAGCACTCGATTCCTGATACCCGAAATAAACAATATGGTCGGCATTACTTAGTTAAACCTCTTTTAATTCTAAAATGTATTCGCAGACGAAATAGTACTATGGTTATCTAGCTGTTCATTAGTGAAACACCCTTCAATAGTTAAAAGATATTGTTTTTGAATAAAAAAGTATATAATATAAAACGAATTCCATGTGAGCACAATTACAGAATTTGCTAATACATTGAGTTAAAGTATTCGTCCATATAAGTCTAAATATGTCTCCTACTAGGGTTTTCTAAAGATAGAAATCAGCGGAAGGAAATCAAACCCGACAGCCAATAAATATTGGCTTTTCAAAGTAACTTTCCAATATTCCTATATGCTACAAATTTTATTGTATTTTCCAAGAAAGCTATAGTGAATTTTCATTAACTTATTTTATTGATACTTCCATATATAACTGCGAAATAATATAATAAAATATTTCTTATACGGTCTCTGAGATATCAACGATAATTAATTAATTTTAAAAGTGATGGCTATTAGTCTCAAACTCGTTTCCTCCGAAATTGACAAAAATATAATTAACCCTGAAATTAATTAATTATTACCTACATTTCAGTGAATTGTATCGAGAGGAGAGCATTTAATTATATTCTTCATTAATGACAGATTCATTACTGATTTTTTTGCTAACTAAAGAACTAGAATTTGCATAATTGTATGACTAATAATTTCATTTTAATTATTCAGTAGATGAGAAATTAATTCCAATTCACTGTGCATGATATTTATATTTTAATAAATATAAAAAATATGTCATGTGTACAAGGTATGTGTGAAAGAATAGTATAAGTATTATATCAACTCTGCAACTACATAAATTCATTAATCTTGACCAATTTATGGTCTACCATGTCTGTTACCACTAACTCAATTTTCTGGAAATTCTTAATTAATAATTAATCTCACCTAATGAACTGCATTAGATTTAATATAAATAAATGTTATATGAACGTGATGTCTTTTATAACTGTTATATGTTATATGTTTTTAGTCATAAGTTTACGAAAGTTTGTGTTTATTTTGAGAATATAAAAAATTAACTATTGTCGCAATCGTAACTATAATTAATTGGAGTAATTATCGGTACATTATTAATATTTATACTTAAGACATCTCAGACGTCTTAAATAGGATAAATAGTTTCCTTTGTCAATTTTTGTTTGTATTCAGACACAACTAAAAATTAACAAAAGAAATTATTTATCCTACTTATTCTATTAGTACCTAAATAATTAGGAAGTATAGAATTATTAAAGCGATTTCATACGAAAACGATTAATTTACTAAACGATTTCAATTAAATGGTCACTAATCCAAGTTGCCAAGTAGTTTATTGACAATTTATTAATAGTACATAGTACATTTTATATGTAAATGCATACATGCAGATTAAGTAAATAGTAATTTTATTACTATTTATATAATTCTAATAGTTTTAGTAACAGTAAATTACTTATGTACAATTTTTTTTTTATTCTCACAGTATAATTGATAAATGGTTTCCATTTCCTTACTAATTTTTATCTATCTGGAGAATTGCAATTAGTCTAAGCCACTACATAATTAATATTCAATTACTATGACCCTACAATCCTCTATTTTCTGAAATCTGTCATTTAAAAAGGTTGTAGTGTTATGAAGTTCGTCCACAGTTAACAACAATGATAATTACAATTTCACAGTTAAATGTGTTAAGAGATGATCTTTATGAAACCTATTTATGCAAATTGTATTTTCATTTAAATACTTTATTAAAGTTCCATTTTATGCCTTACCGTAAACTTTACTAACATATTCTAATATTTGGTTGATAAGAATAAATTTGAATAACGGAAAACGATTTATCCATCAATTTTATTACAAAAATGGGGAAAATGGTAATTTCTAGATTGAAATAATGTCTCAAATAATCTGCACGAAGTCTTCGATAAGTAAATGTTTAACCTCAATGAATATAAAAACAGGAAACCAGTTTTTCAGGATCACCGAAAGATTACTCGTTTCTCAACGCGCCAACCAAGTTAGCATCGTCGGGAAGTATGTAATACCAATTTTGAATAGTAATTGTTATTATAAGTTGTTAGGCCCATTTAAAACATTAACTGAAACACAGGAAAAAAGTTTGTTTATCCTACTTAGTATATCAGTGTCTAATCAATTAGAGAATATTAATTAATGCTATTGATGATGTTTTGGATGTTTTTCTTAAATCATCTTTATATATATATATATATATATATATATATATATATATATATATATGAATAATATCTGGTATATATGATAGGTCTGTTTCCTGCTGAATAATAAATCACGGTAAATGATTTACTGCAAGTAGAAGATGATAATTACGAGTAAAAGTAAGTCTTTCAATCATACGCCAACTTGATCGGTGGTAATTACTATGAGTATAGATAGCGTTTGAATGTTCTGGTATCCACAAAACTAAAAGTAAAAGTAACTGCCTTTCTTTATTTGCATAAAAGTATCCAATCCAGTATTATTTATTTACATTTTATATGCCTTATTACTAACATTAGTCTTTATTCTGTAAAATATTTCTTATTATAATACAATTCAATAATATCATACATTTTATTAGATAGTATTGTATAGTCACTAAAAGGGGCTTAGTAGAGGCTCTAAAGGTTGTCCGTGGTAAACCTAAAGGTTTCAGAGGCATTGTGTTTTTATTTTTCTTATAAATCTCGTACTTCTTTCATAAAAAGAATCGTAGCGTTTGTAAAAAATATTAGGATGATCTCAACTTTATGGTGACTAAGTAGAGATTCTATGTGTAGTCTGTGATGAATACCGAGGTTTCAGAAAGTCTACTGTGATTGTGGTGATTTTCGAAAAATTCGTCGTGTCTATAAAAAGTATTAGGGTGGTCTTATGTCTAAGGTGATTTAGAAGAGGCTGTAAGAATTGTCTGTAGTAAATATCGAGTTTTCAAAGGACATACTGTAATTCTTTCATGAAAGGTTATAAGGTCTAGGTAAAAATGTATTAGGGAGGTTTTATCTTTAAGATAACTTAGTAGAGACTTTAAGGATCCTACGTCATAAATATTGAGGTTTCACAAAGTTTATTGTGGTTATGATGATTTTGTTTTATTTTTCTTTTCCACTAAAAACCTTATTCTTTTTACATTGAAGTATCCGTATCGTCTGTAAAAATAATATTAGAATGGTCTTATGTTTATGGTAACTTAGTGGCGAGTATAAAGGTTATTTGGCGTGAATATCAAGGTATCAGGGGCATAGGTACTGGGGGGGGGATAATTTCTTTACCCACAAGCTCAACAATCACCAGAAATATAACATTTTTCACTAGTGAAGAAACCCTTGATATTCTCTATATACGTTATGTAGGGTTTCCAATAAATATGCCCAGGATCAAAGAGTTTCAAACAATTGTTTTATAGACGCTATAACCTTTTTTAATGAAAACAGTATGGATTTCTAGTAAACAAATTTCATTACTCTCTTAGTACATTTAATACAACCCCGATATTGATGACAATCATCTCTTAGGGCTTCTAGTAAGTCACTGTAGAATTTAAAGTTCTCAAATAATTCTTCCATAGACACTACGATTTTTATTATAAAAAACTACTGGACTTTTATTCAACAAAATTAAAGAATTATGTTCTCGGTATACCTTACATAATCTATATATGTACTACTTACATACCTTCCGACTTATATTATGTTTGTTTAGTGTCAAAAAGGCTCAAATATTTATTTTATAGACCCTACAATTTTTTCAATGACATAATTGCAGGATTTTTTTGTCAACAAAATTAACGAAAGTTTACCACTTCAGTAGATCAGTAGATCTTATACAACCTCATATTAACAGCTTCAAGACACCTCAATTTATTCTTTATAGACACTACTATTTTTCAATAAAAAAATTTCAGGCTTTTTTTTCAACAAAATGGATGAATAGTCATCACTCTCTCTATAGATTTTATACAACCTTGATATTGACTATATGCTTCCTTGAGGCTTCTACTAAGTCACTGCAAGCCTAAAATAATTATTTTATAAACGTTATTTTTTTAATGAAAAATGTATCGAATTTTTAGTTAACAAAATTAATGGAAATTCACCACTCTCTCAGTAGGCCTTGCACAATTTCAACATTAACCATAAGCATTCCTTAGGGTATCTGCTATGCCAGTCTTGAATCGAGAAGAATCAAATAATTTATTTATAGACGCCACGATTTTTCCAATGAAAAATGTACAGTATTTTGTCAACAAAGTTAAAAATAATTCACCACCCTCTCGGTAGATCTTTCACAGCTTCCATATTCACTACAAACATATCTTAGCCTCTATTAAGTTTATCTAGGATTAAAAAGCTTCATATAATTCTTTTATAAACACTACAATTTTATCAATGACAAAATTAATGAAAATTCATCATTCTCCCAGTATATCTTACAATATTGACTATAGACACCTATTAGAGTCTCTAATATATGTCACCTTAGCATTCAAAAGCCTAAAATAAGTATTTTATAGATTCTATGATTTTTCAATTAAAAAATGTACAAAATTTAACTTTAACTAAACACAATTATACAAGAACACTATCTTCAATTGTGTTTCAGAATTATCATAAAGCATAGTCGATTGCTTCTATTTTTATTTTCTAAAATAGTTTTTATTTAATAAGAACTTCAGTTCATGCAGCTTAAATACGGGCACAAAAATTAAATACTAACAAAGCATCGCGGCTCTGAAGCTGTAAACAGTCGTTACTCCAGCTCAGAAACTCTAAATGGCTGAAGACAGGGAGTGATTGGGAGACAGGGGAACAAATCCAGATTAATTTCAAGCCTCTAGAAATTGATAGCAATCTGCCGAGATTACAACTTTATGGCATATTTTAGAACCGAGTGCTTATTTCTTTATCCAAGGAAGTTTTCCATCTTTCAGTGAAACAATCTTATCAACGATTTGTACAAATTTTGTGCCACAAAAATTGTGACACAAAATTTGTACAAATCAAAATTTGTACAAATTTTGTGTCAAATTATGTTCCTTCCCGAGACTTCCAAAGTCTCAGTAATATCTGTAATAATAAGTATTCGAATTCTTGTAGTACATTACTACTTGAGATTCTATTAACTTAATTTACTACTAAATAGTTTATTAGAGTTTTTAGGTCCTACATATTATTTGGTCTATTCATTGAGTTTCGCGTAAACTTGTTTTGTAAGAATAAATAAATATGATTTTTGATGAAATATGAAGCAAAATTGATGATATCTAAGTGGTGTATTTGTTGTTGTATATCAACACGCCGTATAGCATCTAATCTCTATATAGCTTTAACTTCAAATGATTCATCCTAAAGTTACCCAATGAAGTGCCTAAAGATCTGTTAATAAATACAGTAACGATAAATACCTAATTTTTGAGCATTTTTGTGTTATGTTGGCAGTAGATAAAACTTATGGTTCTATCGCTATTTGCCAAATAAAAAATTTCAAAAATTTCCGGTGCCTTGTTTTTATGACTAGACTCATGTAGACTATTCCGTTTATCGGCAAGATAAGAGAGTTTTTTATTTGGAAAATAGCCATGAAATGAATAGTACGTACTGTTCTATTATATTCATATAAACTAATGCAAAAGTGATCTAAATGATATAGATAAATATTTTTTCTTATTTTACGTCTTATTTAAACTTTTCTTGTGTGATGATATAAATGTAAAAACAAATACATTTATATCTTGATTCAATTGAAAGGAATGTACTGTACTGAACAGTAAACCCATTGTGTCACTGTTATTGTGAAAAGCAGGTTCTCTTCTCATGTTCAACCTTATTTTTGCTGCATGCTTTCCGAAAAAAAAATTAATTTTGTGTAGAGGCTGTAATTTAGTACAAAGTTAATCGCATCACAAATATAAAATGGTGTATTTATAAAGTGTGAATTGATGCACAAAATAAAACTCCACAAATGGTGATTAAAATGCGATTAGGGTAGTTTAGTAGTTATAATAAAAGAAAACCTAACTATAAATGAGATAATGATCGTAAAAGCGCCCTCAATCGACTAACGCTATGACCTATATTAAATGTGGCGAATAATAATACTAGTTACGTTTAAAACGATTGTGCTGTTATATGACAAGATTTCATCATCAGTTTATTGCGCGAAGGGTACTTCGTTATTACGATTTTTATTACATAGAATTTTTATCTTCTCATATTACAAATGGATCTACAACATTAATTTGGTTTAAAATTATATAGCAAGGGATGTGACAATTCCGCGTTAAATATATGAAACCATCACGTTTGGGATTTCGTGATACGGTTTCGTAACAAGGGAAAATATATATTTAAACATAAATTGAACTGTTGACAATGTTAAGGAACTAGCATTAGGATGAAGAATCGGATGAGAAAAATTAATATCAGCGTCATATTCGGTTTGTAAAAATTGTATCTTCTAAGTATTTTTCGTATTTTCCTAATATTTTTGCGATTTCCTTAACGTCTCCAGATATAAAGCAACAAAATGGTCAAATGTCACTTTTTAAGACTGTCTTAATTGCATATTTATACGTATCTTTACATATTTCAGATATCCTAATATCTAAAAGCATATTCAAACACCCATTGATACTTACATTCATACATGTATACCAGTTAGATTTATTAGTATTTAGCATAGAAGATTATTACAACCGGTAACTAATCAATTGTTTTTTACAAGTAACAAGTGCTCCAATTTAATTATATAACGACCAATGCGACTATAACATAAATTACTTCAATTAAATAACATAAATTACCCTAATTAAATAAAATACACCCTGTGATTTTTTTAAAGAAAAACAGCTGTATCTATGTTAGTAGTGGGTCTAGGATATAGGTATTTTAAAAGAAAAAATTATATTGGCATATAAGTTGCTAGAGGGTGAACAGAAATATTTCACATCACCTCAAGCTTTATTGGAAATGGTTTAAACTTTCGAACTATTATGTGACGCAGTTTTAATATACCGGAGGCTATAATTATTTAACGAAAGAACCTTATTAAAGAAAGCTAGTATTAGTTTGCTTATATTAGATGTATATAAGTCCTTGTACTAAGCCTTATACTGAACTTAACTAATCTTGTAAAGTAAGACATTATTATTATTATTATTATATTATATAGGTTTGGGCCTCATCAGCCACTGATCGCATGGGTAGTCCCTTGGCGATCCTCTCTTATCCGGGTAATTATCCATAAATGCTATCCCATAAAAGGAGCAATTTAGGTACGTCCCTCGTCTTAAGCCTCGCCTCCTCTAGGATGACAGGGGTCCCTAATATAAGATACCTCTTCTCCTCCAGTGCGGGGCAGGTGTCAAGAAGATGAATCGAGGTTTCCTCGTCTTCTTTACAGTATCTACAGGCCGAGCTATCAGTCAGCCTCAACTTGTGCTTATATGCATTTGGGCTACTATGGTGGCCCGTTATGATTCCCACCAGTGTTCTGGCTTTGTGCCTGTTCAGTTTAATGATTTCTTGGGCTCATCTCTCAATCTCTGAGTATTCGATGAAGAGTTTGGTTATTCGACAACCCGTTACTCCTCACCATCTTTTATTGTGTTGGTCTCTTGCCCACCCATTTATGCGGTCTCTGATCAGATTCCGACTTATTCCTACTGCAGGTTCTGGTCTATAGAGGTTTTCTCTGGTCCCTAGTCTGGCAAGGTCATCTGCAATTAGATTTCCCTTAATGCCATTATGCCCAGGTATCCATAAGAGTTCCATCGGCCCCTTCCCTGCCAAGTGGTTCAATGCTTCATAGCAATTATAGACCAGCTTTGACTTTGTCGTTGCTGAATTCAGGGCTGCCAACGGCGCCCTGCTATCCGAGCAGATACATACCTTCTCCTGGGTCCGATTTTGGTCGGCCCCCAGAACACCGTATGTAATTTCAACTGGCTCGGCCTGGAGTGCGGTAGTGTATTTGCCCAAGGGGAATGTTTTGCCTATCCCGTCGCGTCGCCTATACACCCCCGCACCCGCTCTGTTCCCACTCTTGGCCCCATCCGTGTACCAGATGTCTCCATTGAGCGGCTCGACCCTCCATCCAGTCGATCTTACTGGTGAGGGCGATCTTATATTTTTTGTCAAATAGGAAGTGGATACCCGTACTGTCAGAAGGCATCCATAGGAGTCCCTCCTCAGCTAGCTCTCTTGAGAGTCTATTCAGGTCCCTTACCTTCCCATTCATGTTTCCCACCCTGTGCATTGCCTTTGCGGCTTCCGCTTTCAGGATGACATCAAGAGGTAGTATCCCCGTCAGTATTCCCATCGCCTAAGTAAGAAATAATATGTAACTAAATAAAGACCCTACAGATCGTTACGAAAGAGAAATTAAATCCATAATTGAGAATTCTGCAGGTATTATTAGACCTTCTGAAAAATATAAATTAATAAAAATGAACCCTCAAGCACCAAAATTATATTCACTTATAAAATTACATTAAAAAATTTTCCTATAAGATCAGTAGTCTCGTTTGTAACCTCAACTTTATTTAAAATTTCACATAAATTAATAAAAGAAAACATAAAATTTCGTCCAAAACACAGTGTTGCAAACTTTTACGAATTAATAGATAAAATTAAGAATGTCACTTTACCAGACAACGCAATCTCATTTGACGTACAAAATATATTTCCAAGTATACCCCTAGAAGATGCAATCAAATTAGTAGAAAATTTTGTAGATAAAAAGTCACACAAATATAGTTATAAAATATGAGATTCTAATCCTATTAAATACTTGTCTATAACAAAACTACTTTCAGTTTAATAATGAAATTTATACATGTAAAGAGGGCTTAATTATGGATAATCCCCTCAGCCTGAACATTTCGGAAATATTTATGGATTACTTAGAAAACATGATACATACGAGAACACATAAAGAAAGTGGAAAATTTCTGTATTGGTATAGATATGTAGATGATATTTTAACACCTTTCACTGGCACTATATGACACCTTAATACCTTTTTAAACTTTATAAATTCACTTCACCCCAAAATTGAATTTACTCTAGAAACAGATACTGACAACTCTATTAACTTTTTAGATCTAACCATTACAAAATCCAACAACAAATATGATTTTTCAATTTTTCACAAGCCTTCACATACAGACATAACAATAGTTACATCTACACATCCATTTCAACATAAAATAGCAGCATATAATAGCATGATACATATGCTCCTAAATATTCCAATGTCTGACGAAAATTATAGTAAAGAACTAAATGTAATAAAACATATAGCGTTATATAACGGCTCTCCAAAAATAATAGACAATATCATAGCTAAAGAAGCATACACTAAAGCTGTACAAATATATACTAAAATTATACATAGATGAAAATACACATAATTTCAACAGTAACACACATAGGGAAACCATCTCAAAAAATTGCATCGGTCTTAAAAAAACGAAGTAATAAAATAGTATACAAAACTGATAATACCCTTGGAAAACACATAAAAAATGCTACAGATAAAACCAATACTAAAAATAATTCAGGAGTCTATAAGCTGACTTGCGGTAATTGCCCTAAGGTATATATTGGACAAATAGGAAGAAACTTCAACACGCGAATATCACAACACAAAAAGAGTTTTAATAATAATAAAATAGATTCAACATATGCAACTCATCTAATTTAAGCAGACCATACCTTTGACGAAGAATTTAAAATTGTACATGTAGAGAAGAAAGTCTTAAAATTAAATTTATTAGAATCTTAAAATAGAAATTAATAAAGCAAAGAAATCTGATATCATATTAAATGATCACATAGAAACAAACTCGTCCCCGTTATTAAATTTATTTTAGTTCTACATGCTATTCAAAAATCGTGTTTAAAATTTACAGATAACATCGGTTGAAATTTTATAACTTAATTCCAATAGCTTAATAGTAGGAAATCCCATAATTCCATTGTAAAATGTAGTCTATATACTCAAAGTCTGATAAAGCCACTGTGTTGGCAAAACAATTGTTATGTTTAACACATAAAACGTGAAAATCTAACAAGTAAAGGTTTTAATTTTGTAGAAATAATATGTATTAGCATTTTACATATTTAATTTTAATTTAGTTTTTTAATATTTTCTGTTTTTTATCCTTAAATTTTTTATTATAAATATTTTAATTTACAATTAATAGTGATTAACTAAAATAATAAAACTAAACTGGAAAACTAAAATAAAGTAGTTCATCATGTACTACAAGAATTCAATTACTTATTTTCTCAGACATTACTGAGACTTTGGTGGAAGTCAATTCCAAAATTTTTTGACACAAAATTTGCACAAATTCGCCATTTAATAATAACTCTAATATTATACAGACTTTATAATTTTTACAATCCAAATGTAATTTTCTTGTAAATTACTTAATTAGATATAGAGTATGACAGATACAATATGTTAGGCAGTTTACGTAGAATTCAAAATTCAATTAAACACATTGAAGTTACCGTTTAAAAAAATTAAGTATAAGGTAATATTTTTTTCAAGATTATCTTGTATGCATACAATTTAGTTTAAGAAATAGACAACTATACATACACGCAATAAAAAGTATATGGATCCAATCGCTTCCCGGGAAGAAATTGCTGAATTTTAAACGGCTATTCCAAAGTCGTACATCCACAGCGTATTAACATTTACATGTGAAAGCAGTTTGTCGTCGTCAAAGTATTTTGTTGCTCAAACGCCGTTAAAACAATTTCCCCCTTAGTCCTTAATAAATGTATTTTATCTTTTGAACTTAAATAGGGATTGTGTCCATAAATCACGAAATAATTTGTAGTTCGGAAACGTCGTCCGGCTAGCGACATGCCATTTACATTTTAGATGGTTACACTTGGATGGTACTCATCTGAATAACAAATCATGGAATTAAGTGCAACTCATGAAAGGCAAATACGTAATACGTCATACGTAATACAGTTGATATTGAACACAAATATGAAATGGTTATAAGAAGGAAAATCAGTGGCGGCTATTCAGGTGAAGTAGGTGAAGTGCCTCTTCACCAAAGAAATTGAGACTTCGATTTCTTTTTTTATATTTTGTATACATGATATATATTCATGTCTTTAATATGTACATTCAAATAAATTTTGTTATGAAAAACCTATTATATTTTTATGTCAAACATAATATGCCGCTATGCTACTAAAAACACTGTGTTTACATTGGAATGTCCTTCAATAGTCCATGCGCGTTATCTATAACATAAATAACTCGCAGGTGCAGAGATGAAAGTCAAGTACCCTCAAATATGCACTGTTACAGGGGGGTTGTCATGGTAACGTGACGTCACGCAATAGCCTACGTCCGCTTAGTCCATCTTCTCCCTCCACCTAGGTGAAGATTTTCCCGAAATTTTATAGGGTATCTGCACAGTGAACTTGCATCTATTTAATGTACTGAAGCACAGTCTGTTTTTGAATTTAAGCGATTTATTGAATTTGCGTTGTAATTTCATCATTTTTAGATTTGCTGTTTTGATTTTAATGCGTTGATTGACCAACTAAGTGATCATATAATTAGTGATTTTTCAACTTTGATAGTGACAATATTAAATGAAAATACATTATTTATAATGAATCCAGTTAACGATATTATTTGTAATTTGTTGGAAATACCATTCTGTCGCTGGAAAGACGAATATAAAAGAAGTTTTACTGGAAGGAATACCTACGACTGTTTTGTCAATATTCGCCAAGAAAAGAGATTAAGAAATCTGGTAGATCTTTAACGTAAATTTCAAATCCGCTTGATTCACAAATTATAAATGGTTATGTAACAGCCCAATGTTACAAAACTATATTGCTGACCCTGTTTACTATTTTCTAATAAACAATTGGTTTGGAACATGAATGGATTTATAGAATAGACATTTTAAATATTACGAGGGCATTATATAAACATACCAATTCTGCCCAGATATTCTATATGATATCCTACAGAAAGAATCACTAGACATTAATTTTTGCGTGCATCAAATAAACCAGACACGTGAAATATTGAACAAGACGACAAATGACGACTTTTTTAACACAAAATTTAATAAAGCAAGTAGAATGATGAAACTATAAATTACAAAACGAAAATAGGCTGGTTTTTCAAACGAAGCCATTAGTACAAGATATACATATTTTAATGGAAATAGATATCAGCTTTCAGGACTGCGAAAAGTTGAAATTTGTTGATTTCGCTGATACTGCAAAATTTGAACAATATAGCTCGTGTTCTAATGCTTTTGAAAATTTTTGTAATTTTATGGAAATATATTTACCAAACATCAACGACTTAAAAAACGAACTTTGAACAGAAAAAAACAGAATGAATACAAAGACATTTTTACAGAAGCTTACAAACTGTTTTGTATAATTTTATCTATTCCATCAACAAGTGCGTCAGTGGAAAGAGGTTTTTCGTGTCTTAAACATATAAAGATGTATTTAATAAGCACCATTTTCCTAGAAGAAATCTTATTTATTCAAGAAATTTAGCAACTGTTTCTATCGAGAAAGAATCGTTGCTAGAACTAAAGAAGGATCAGCCATTTTATGAAAATATAATAGATAACTACGCCTCACTAAAATATCGAAGATTTGATTTGGTGTACAAAAATTGGATAGCCTACAAGCTTGGCTATAAGTAAGTCTTATGAAAAATTAATCTACTTTTTTCTCATCTGTTTAGACATCCTAAGTATCCACCTATTCTCTAACCCGCGAGCCGCCACTGAGGAACGTATCTACAAATTGGAACATGTCCGAAAGATAAGTTATTGTTATAGCCTCCAGGCGTACAAATACAACGCTGAAAAGAACATAAATTTCAATAAGCAGTTTTATTGCATTATGTGGTTTTGGAGTAATACCGTATTGTATACGTTTTATATATAATTTGCGCAAGCAAGGGTGTGTCTAATATATGTTTTAAAAGATTCCTCTCCCTATTTATAAAGTTATTGGTAGTGAAAAATAAAAAAGATACATTGTATTCCCAAGTTTTGTTTGAATCTTTCTGATTTGTGCTCGTTTTTATAAAATTTTGTAACGGTAATATTTTTGTTTAAATCACATTTTTTATATACGCTATTCCTTATTACTAGTCTGTATGAATTGGTGAGTAAAAGAGCAATACAACTCCAAAATAGCCATTCTGACAAAAGAACAAAAAACTGTTTAACAAGAAAACTGTTGTTTGTACGACACTACAATGCATTGTAAAGTTGTAGTATTTTAGTATTCTGGATTGATCTGTGAAAGGAAATAAACAAAACAATATTCATATAGAGTCAAATATTCAAAACAGGGTCATGCATTTGTATTGTTCTTTCACTCAAGTAAAACAAATTGTAGTTTTTAGTACTTTAATAGTACTTTACATGTTGATATTATTGTTTTTGGTAAAAAATACCATTAATAATTCAAATAATGCATTGCAAATACCAACAAATATTCGGCAACGACTGTCACCTAGACAATGACTCAGTGTTAACGTTTCCGAGTGATCCCACACGAGTGCATGAACGAACAGTATAAGCACCGCATTTGTACTGTTCTTTTACTCAAATCTTAAACAGACGCTACGATTTTGCATGACAGAAAAGGGTGCATGTACTACTCTATCA
Source organism: Rosalia funebris (assembly GCA_037954035.1). Lineage (NCBI taxonomy): Eukaryota > Metazoa > Arthropoda > Insecta > Coleoptera > Cerambycidae > Rosalia > Rosalia funebris. The sequence continues at coordinate 818,508 of JAZFAV010000021.1, forward strand.
AGCATTAATACGTTAACGTATTTGGACCATTTTGGCTATCTCAGTTTAACTGTCATTTTTGGCGCTTATATTATTCTTTCACTCGATGATTCAAATATAATATTATTTGTTGTTTTCTACTACATTTTTATTTATGTATTTCTAACAATACCATTAAATAATGGTAAATTTATGACTCAGTTGACACTAACAAGCGTATGGATATATTATTATTAACTTAAAATAATGTACTTAAGTAATATTTAACTCTCAATGTGACTTAATTAGTGTCATATGTAGGGCTATTCATTATATTTTAATCCCTGCTATAGAATTCACGACCTTTATAAATACACATAAAGCTATTCCTGGGTTGAATGAAAATGTGTAAAACCAAATATTTCTTGACAGATAAATTGTACATATAGGTACATATAACGTTCCCTAATGGTTCTCTATTTATAATAACTATGGCAGGGAAGGGACCGGTGAAACTCTTATGGATAACGGGGCATAATGGCATTAAGAGAAATATAATTGCAGATGACTTTCGGCCAGGAAAAACCTCTATGGACCAGAACCTGCAGTGGAAATAAGTCGAAATCTGATCAGAGACCGCATCAATGGCTGGGCAAGAGACCAGCACAATAAAAGATGGAGAGGAGCAGCGGCTTGTCAAATAACCAAACTCTTCATCGAATACTCATAGATTGAGAAATGGGCCCAAGAATTCATTAAATTGAACAGGTACAAAACCAGAACCCTGGTGGGAATCATAACGGACCACCATAGTAGTCTGAATGCATATAAGCACAAGCTGAGGCTGACTGATAGCCCGGCCTGCAGATACTGTAGAGAAGATGAGGAAACCTTGCTTTATCTTCTTTACACCTGCCCCGCACTGTATCTAAATTGTCCCTAAATATCCTTATGGGATAGCATTTTTGGATAATGACCCGGATAAAAGGGGATCGCCAAGGGACTACCCATGCGATCAGTGGCTGATGAGGCCCAAACCCATATAACATAATACTATAATTCTAAGGCGTGAATACCGAAGGATTACACATTACTCAACGCGCGTTCCGCCAACTAAAATGACATCATCAGAAAGTAATTAAAAGTCAATGTCATCACAAATAATTAATGGATTCAAATAACAACAAATTTGTTAATTCGATATTGCCTAATTAACGGAATACTTCTATGTACTATTCATTTCATCTCTATTTGCTAAATAAAACACTCTCTTATCTTGCCGATAAATAAAACAGTCTACCTGACCCTAGCCATAAAAACAAGCCACGGTATGAGATAAGAGCCGTTTGGAATTTTTTATTTGGAAAATAGCGATGAAATAAACTATATTGTGTACTTAAAACTTCCTTTCTTGGTGCTACCTCACCTACATTATCTATTTGTAACCACCGTCTCTCTTAAACTCACTGAAAACACTTTTGTATTTTAAACTAAAAATGCACCTATGAAGGAAATAATCACCTATAACTGTATTTTTCTCTGGTTCAAAGTTAATGTAAATAATATTACTAACATAATCTCATGACAGCTCAGAGATGCCAATAGGCTGACGTAGGAAAACGTATTTTTTTTCCAAAATCAATTGAATGTATGTAAGAATATTTAATAACTTGAATTAATTTGAGAATATTTATCCGACTCCTGAAGATATACTTTCTTCCCGTTTACATGATGCAATCATTTTGGTGAAGACGCTGTGTATTGCATGTAGTTAAATTACGTTAAGTTGTAAATAATTAACACTTGTACATCACCTCAAGTGTAAAAACCATAAGTGTCATAATGTGTAACATTTTTAAGTAACTTTTATAAAAAGAAAAACAGTTTTAAAAAACAGTAACTTTAATAAAAAAAGACGGATATTCTCGATATTCTGCATTATCGAGAATATCCGTCTTTAAAGTTTGCACAAACATTCGACGTGCCTCAGACTTCAATTTTTGGTCCTCTCCTAGTTGTTATTATTATCAATGATATATGATATAAATATTTTATATCACGCATATGACCTTAAAATCTACATAGAACTATAAATATACTATATCTGATTGTGAATACTTCAAAACCATTTAGTTATGTACATGGTTTAAAAGAATCTTGAATCTTTGGCGGTAAATTATTATTTGATGATCAAGTGCATATTCGTACTACTGAATACGGTTTTTAAAAATTTCGTTCTTTCTATTACTTAATGCTAATGACTCTCATAAGATACATTTGAAAATAATTTTCATTTAAATTATTTTCAATTTTTCAGTATTCTGAAAGGAAAATTATATTCAAGTCCTGCACTAATACTAGATCTATCTCGTTTTCAATACAGCTTTAAGATATGATTGGAAGAATATAAATTATCTCGGAAGATCATTTGCAAAACAAACGATGTGAAGAGCAGTTAACACATTACATTTAGTTGAATGACTTTTTTATTAATGTTGTTTATTAATTGAGGTATTTAATTCGAGTTCGTTGAACCAATATTACTGTTTAGAACAAAAAACACTCTATAATATTAAAGAAAAAAGTAGGTAATAATACATATTTTAAAGCCAGTATTTAATAAGTACCAATTTGTATTCAAAATAGTCGAGAAAGTTTAAAAGAAACGTTGAAGTTTTAAACAAAAATGTTTATTCTACTTTGTGACAAATTGAAAGTTTTGCAAATTCATTTTCCAACCAATAATTGTTGTCACTTTTATACTTTGTAAAAAATATATAGTTACGTTTATAATTCTTGACTTAGGCTATTAGATTATTAGACTATTTCCTTAAACCAAAAGTGATATTCAATAGATTCTTTAATCCTGAGAAGGACCTAGAACTTTCGATGCAGGAACAAAAACAGAAAGCCAATTTTCCACGAACACCGAAAGATCATACATTTCTTGACACACGTTTAGCTAACTAAGTGACATCAATTTAATAATGTAGTATAGAAATAATCCATCTTCTATCTATAAGTTATAATCAAGAACTATTGTAAATATCACGAGATGATTAAAACTTAAGTTTTAATCATCTCCTAATGATGCTAACTTGGTTGGCGAAACGTTTGTCGAGAAACGCGTAATCTTTCGGTATTCATGGAAAGCTGGTCTCCTGTTTTCTTAGGTTATTTCATGGAGAGATATGAAGCCACATGTTTAGCTCAAATTTCAAATTTCTACCTTAAAGTACTATTAAATGACGCCTCGTGAAGCGAATTCATTACCACCCGGTATATATTATGTTGTCCATGTCCTATGACTTAGGTTTATATTTATGTATAAATAAATCAGTTAAATATCAATTCGTTACCTCACAGGTTTTTAGGTGAAATATTTTCAACTGGAAAAACATTTTTCTCTGACGCAAAAATATTCCAATAACAGCCGGTCGATTTGCATATTTTAATAATAAATCATTTGTCGCGTAACTCGTCGCCTTTATTGGATTCTGGCACTTACATAAAACGGGGGAAGATTATAAGATTTCGAAGGTTTCCTTTGTACGAGTTAAATGTCAGCGCGGATGTGTCCTCCAGCTCGCGTTACAATAGATGTACCGAGTCAATAGCGAATTTCCGTGTATATCCACGTTCTTGTTTTCAATACGGTCGCGATAAAACATGAATAAATTTAATGTTTGTCAATCTTGTAAAGAAGAAGGAACAACTATTGAATCGTGAATTGAGATGGGAATTTTCTATCGTGGAACAACTTCTGGATCAATGATATGCGATTTCAATATAGCGATGATGATTTTGAAAGTTATATGTATGATGTTATTTAATGTGGTGTATATAGTTATAAGAAAATTATGAAAATAGTTGAACTACATAGATGTAAAAGTAATTTAATTCCTCTTATTTGAAAACCTGTGACTTTTCTGGAGATCAAAATATGAAACATGTCATATTTTATATCTTCTATAATTAAAAAGTGATTAAAAAATTATCTATTTAGAAAACATTGCTATCATTTTTTAATCAATATTTTATTCTGTCTATGTTTGTCTCTGTAATTGACGAAACGATTGATGAATCAAAGACACCTTTAGTTTAAACGAAAATAATTTCATCTATATTATTTATCAACTTATTCTTATAAATTGTCTCAAGTTATCTATTATTTGCAAGCTATTCTAATATGACGTATATCATATGGAATGCAAATATCTTTATTTACAATGGCCAATCAGAAACTTATTTTTGATTAGCAGCGATATTCCTTCAACGCAATTACTATATTCTTCTTGTTTCTACATTTTAATCGACCATTTTTCATCACCTACTTCAAAATAAATTCACAACAAGAATATCTAAAATAAAATGTCCAAAAATCTTCATGCTATTTACATTAATAAGACTGAGTGTTGAAAGTTGTAATTTTATAATGAGCATTTTCCAGTAGAATGTTCTACTTATATTCTACTTATAGAAGGGGGACCCAAAAAAACGGGAATTGCGCGGTGGTGGGGAGGGAGAGTGGGCAAACCCATTGTTCGATCCGGTATTCGTTAGGGACACGTCTCCTGAGTTAGTGTGCGAAGTTCTGTCGCTGTGAGTGTATCAGTTCGTCTGTGGGATTTTCTTTAGTGAAACAACTTTTTCCATTTCGCCGAAAACGTGATGGCCGATTGTCGAGAGCAACGCGCGGCTGTGAAATTTTGTTTCCTGTTGGGGAGATCGGCCGCGGAAACTATTGTAATACTTAAGACTGCTTATGGGGATGCTGCCCTAAATAAAACCAGAGTCTACGAGTGGTTTTCATGTTTTAAAAATGGAGAAATGTCAATTGAAGACCAACCCCATTCAGGACGCTCCTCAACATTAAGAAGTGACGAAAACGTCAACAAAATCAATGCTTTTTTTCGTGAAGACAATCGCCGAACCATTGATCAACTCTGTGAGATGTCTGGAATATCATGGAGTTCAATTCAGAGGATTTAATCCGAAAATTTGCATATGAGAAGAGTTGCAGCCAAATTTGTCCCTCGCCTTCTCACAGGCGAGCAAAGGGAGCGTTGACTTCAGGCATGTTTTGAGCTTCAAAATCAGCTCAAAGGGGACCCTGAATTTTCTTCCAAAGTGATTATTTGTGATGAATCGTAGTGTTATGGATACGATCCCGAAACAAAGCAGCAATCAAGCCAGTGGAAGACACCTGGCTCTCCTCGTCCCAAAAAAGCTCGCCAAGTGAAGTCAAACATCAAGACAATGCTCATTTGTTTCTTCGATTGCAGAGGTGTTGTACAAGCGGAGTTTGTTCCCCCGGGTCAAACTGTTAACCAGAAGTTCTACTTGGAGGTTTTGAAAAGACTGAGGGAGAGTATCCGGAAGAAAAGGGCAGATCTTTGGCGCATAAGCGACTGGTTCTTCCATCATGAAAACGCGCCGGCCCACGCCGCTCTCTCCGTAAAGCTGTTTTGGATCAAAAACGGCATGACCAATTGTCCACCCCCCCCTACTCACCGGATCTAGCCCCCTGTGTTTTCTTTTTGTTCCCCAGACACAAAAGGGACATGAGAGGAAAGTGTTTTGTCACTGTGGTAAAACAAAAATCGCTGGAAGGCCTAAAGAACATCCCGATAAGTGAAATTAGAAAATGTTTTGAACAATAGAAGGATCATTTGCAGAGATGCGTTGTGGTTAGTGGAGAATACTTTGAAGGTGATCAAAATTTGGTGTAAAAATATTAAGAAATAAAGAAGTTTTGACGAAATTCCCGTTTTTTTTTTGGATTCCCCTATTCTACTGAAATATTAGCAGAAAATATACAGTCACTAATATTTATGAAAACGGTGGTTTATTTTTTAATTTTTTATCATAATGTAGCTAACGAAAAATGTTAAACACAACTGTTTTAGGGTTTTTAAGATCTATTATAATAAAGCAAATTAAGGATCTGTCAAAAAGTCATGCACAACAAAACTGCTTTATCTTTAATTTTTAATCGATAATAATTGCATCAGGACTGGAAATCTATATCCAAATCGACGGTTTCAAAAATTATACAGCATTTTTATGAAGATGAAGGTATCGAAGATATATCAAAAATAAGACCAGTAAGCGTCATAAATGATGAAAATTCTTTAGACGTCATGTTAGATGTAGCGGAGAATTCGAAACAGTCGAGATAATAGTTGTCTTTAAATCATAACATGAGTCGATATTTTGTTGAGAAAATTACCAAGCGAAAAGAAATTAATCCATATAAAATTCATTGTTTATAAAAATTAAGTCATGAAGACATCTATGATAATGTCGAGATGATTTTGATAGCAAAATCGAGTTATTCGAAGTTATTATGGACAGATTTAATGGAAATATCAACTCTGTCGATCACACTTTGTTTTCTGACGAGCCTACATTTTGCTTATATGAGCACGTATGGCAATGGTCTATTGTTTCAGAGCTTAGACAATTATTTCCAAACAATAAACATTCCTTTACGTATATGGTTTCAACAAGATGGGACTCCTTCCCATTTTAAACGTGAGGTACAGAGAGAAGCCTAGAGGGACTTTTCCTGGTATATTTATTAGGCGCAGGGGATAATTGAATGGCCAGCTAGGTCTCCCGATATAACTCCACTTGAATTATTTCCGGCGGGTTATATCAAAAAAATTTTCTATAAAAATAGACAACAAAATGTCGAAGAATTTCAAGAAATGGTAAGAAATGGTAAGGGCTTTAAATTCACTACAAACTTTTATTCACTGAATTCGTTAGTATCAGGAGGTAAAAGTAAACATTTTGAGCACCTCATAAAAGAAATGAAGGGAAATAATTTAAAAGAAATGGGTTTCAGAGAATAGTTTTAATAAAAATCTATTCTTTCAGAAACAAGGAACCTTAAAAATAAAATCGCAATTTCTACAAATTTTAAATCTCCTCGAATGTATTTTGTCACATAATTTCTTGATAAGTATACTGAAAATACCTTGCCTATAAAAAACTTATTTTCTTTCTCCTTCCTTTTAATTCAATAATTGTGATTTGTGATAAATTATATTCAAAATTCCATATTTCAAAAACAGTTGAGTTTAGATATTCGGCACGCTATGCGATTCTTTTTTTAGAATTTCGTTATGGAAAAGTTTCATTCATACCCGATTTTAAAAAACCTTAAAACTTTTAGGTTTCATGTTTCGCTAGCGATCGTCCTTTACAAAATATTCAACTATTTCCGTAGATATCAGCGACCTTGTGTATGTAATTATTTTTATTTAATATTTATTAACGTTGTTAGTTTTTATATTTTGTATTAAATAAATAAAAATATAAACTTTGATTATATTAAATAAAATAATTTAATTTGTGTTTTAATAGTTAAATAAATATTTATTTTTATAATAAGACTAGTGGAAAAAATTTAATGTCATATACACTGCACATTTTTTTATAAGAATAAATAAGAAATATGAAATTTATTGTTATGTTATTTACAATTGTCTGTAGATTCTGCCTAGGTTAGGTGTATCACTAATATATAAATGAATCCTAATGCATAAGTTGCAAACAAGCAATTTAATAACTATTATACACTTCAGCGATTTCACTACAGATAATAAAATCATTTAGAGGATCATCAAGTTTGATAGCGACGTATTTCCTATACGAATTTTTATAAATAGCCATACCTACCATTGTTCGTCAAATGAATATACTCATTAGTTGGTGGAACATCAAAAACAGGCATAGAATATCATCCACAGAAATAGAATGTTGTATTAATAGAGTTCAACAAATTACAGACTTGTCTTTCATAAAAGAAGTATACAGCAAATATTAATGTACTTATTCATATAACTAATTTTTGGCGCGTAATGTCTTCTAAATCAGGTATGTCCGGGTTGTTTAATTAATCAACGAGAAACCATTGAATGGCCACCGAGACGCCAGGCAAACCTGATGGATTTCTTAAATAAAATCCCTGACTTCTCATGTATAGAAGATATAATTAGCCATAATTATCACGGTCAAGCTATACCACCCAAGTGGCTCCAGAAAATTATAAATATTTTTCAGATAGACTCGGATATTGTCAGGTTGCAGAAGAATATTGTTTGATATATTTATATGTTATTTAAATGAAAATCTTTCTTATTTTTATATTTCTACAAAGATCAACTAACCATAGACCGTGTGCATGTTACGAGAGAAGTTGGCATTCGATAGTTTCTTAATTTCTAACGCCGTATTTTAAGCCAAAACATGATAATATTCCAATTCAGAGTTCCAGTGCAATGTATTACAAATCTAAAATGTAAATTTTTTGTCACACTTATTTACAATACCCTATATTAGTGTGTAGCATGTATATAATACCATAATATAAGTATAATACAACCATATAAATATATTGCTGTATAAGTATATCGGAACCGTCTTTCATATAGTGGTTTTCTTAATTCGCTATAACTTTTTATGAATACTCTTCTGAACAACCTTGTATAATGTGTCAATATACTGTAATAACTTAATCATCCCGTTTTTTCAGACCTGAAATTCTTCTCAAGGACTTCAAATACAATGTACCTTTGTACGTTCTCTTAGACGTCAAAAAGTTTCTTGGTTTGAGCTATTTAAAAAGCTACTCTACACCGAAAGGGTTAGATATTTATTTTTGGCAAACAATCAACTGTTGAACGAAACTCTGGGGGAACTAAAATCGATTAACGAACTTCGAGAATTTTTCTTAAATTAGCCTTCAGAAACTTAAAATTCACTTCAATTAATAAACTGGATTTTGCACTGGCACTTCTTACCCTTCCAAATTTCACCCCTAACGCAAATATGGCATTTAAAAATTATTTTATACAGTAATTTGCATTTATATTGTACTTTTGTATTTCTTAAGGTACGACAGGTATTATAATTCTATATTAACTACAGCATCATGCTTTTTAAATTCAAGAATATGAATTTAAACTTAGGATATGGTAAACAATGCCTACTCCTCCTCTATATACAATATATTATAACATAATAAACTACTATAACTAATATGTTGACTTGAATCTTTAAATATCTTCATAAAAAAATAAACAAGGGAGACTAATTCGGAGACCTAAATAGCCATCCTATTGATCCTTTTATTTGTTCATCTATGGTAAAAGACAACATTTATAGAATATTGTAATTCGATAGTATAACAATAAGTTATGTAGTCATTTAGTAAATTTATGAATAAATTCGTCAAAAATTCAAAGAACAACTTTTTGTAGAAACTTTTTTATCAGCCAAATCTTATTTTTAGTTGCGTTTCTTTTAAAATATAATTATATATATATATATATATATATATATATATATATATATATATATATATATAGAGTGATACATGTAGGAGGTATAACGCCATCGATATTTATTTTAACGACAACTCCTAGATAAAAAAGTGAATAAAAACCATCTGACAGGGACAATATGACTAATAAATTCTGTCTGAATATTGTCATAACTTCATGAGGTATGCGTTGTAATTCGTGAGGAATTTTCGCTTAGGCTTAGTATCATATGCTTTACTTTTTAGGTATTTCTACAAAAAATTATCTAGGGGTGTCAAATCTGGCGATCTGGCTAGACACTTAATCGTCCCGCTTCTTCCTATCAAACAATTCGGGAATGTTCCATCTAAATAAGCACCTACAGTTGCTGCATAATAAAAATCTGCACCATCCTGTTAGAATGAAGTTGTTTCTCAGAAGATCATGTTCTTTTATATCTCAATATAGAGATATTAGTGCAGAAATAACATTATATCGATCAAAATCCTAATATATTGCACCATTTATGTTCACGTTAAACATATTGGATCTCAGAATTCTTACGCGGATTATGCTATACCACACATTCACTTTCTGGGGATTTTACGAAATACATTACATTGTTTTATGAAAGCACTATATATGCTATACATTAATCACAATATTATTATATTTTATAGACTATTAGACTATTATATATTATTATATTATTATTATTAATTTTTCTACTTACAAATAGTTAGCTTAAATTAGAAATATATATTTTGTTAAAGAAGTCGTAAATATGAAGGACTCCTATAATATATGTAAAAAATATGATATAATTTATCATCTGCAATTTGGATCAAAAAATGATCTTGTGAATATTAGAAGTAGTATTTTTGTTATTTTTGGCATCTCTTGTCAATAGAATATTTTATTTGCTCTATAGAAGTATCAAATATTGATAAAGCCATTTAGGAGAAGAGTGGTTGTACTTAAAAAAAGTACTTCTATCAACGTGTAGTCTTGACTGCATTTGTTTACAGAATTCATATATACAGAGGTTTAGGACCCTTTTTGGCATAAGAATAGAAACAGAACAAAATCAATACAAAACACCAATGACTAAAGCACTCAACGAATTGAAAATACATTGCAATTAATATCCTTCGGCTTTTCTACGTTAATAGCGACATTCATGGTAACATACTCAACATCACATACAGTGAGTAGGTCATGGTAGGTTATTGCACGTTCATAATGAGAAATTCAGTTCGCCTCCTGTTCATGTGGTAAACCGACATATATTATTTATATTATGTGGGGTAATGTTGTATCGTGTCCATCCTGAATTCCCTTAAATACACTGAGTTTAATTTGTCTAGTAAGTTACTCTGTACAACGGCACCCATTGTCATAACAACTCAAATTTAGCAATATTAAAAATACTTTCTATAAATAAGCGCACATGCTGTTAGTTTACAGTTTGTGAAATGAAAATAGTAATGACGAGAATATGTAATAAAATGTTCAGGATGAGTTTTAAACTTATATTGATTTAATCGGTATTTGGATTATATTATTCCTAAGTATTAACAGCGATTAAATTAATCTCAGATAAAAACAGTTCAGCGAGATCAAAAATATAAGCCCTTAACAAAATTTAAACAATTTGATACTGACTGTATTTTAAAATGTGAGAGGAAGTATATACTTCGTTCTAATGCAGCTACTTTAACTGGGTAAGAACTATTAAAATAAAATGCTAGCTTACAGTTCCACTTTCCGCATGTCAAAAAAAATATCTCCCGCGATTAGTAAAAGGAGAGATTAGTATAAAGCAAAATCAACAGAACACGGAATATCACCATCGATTGCATTAGCTGTATTTGCTCTGAACCTTACAATTTATTAACTCGACCCAGAGATGTTTTATTGTAGGAGAAATGAGGGTTTTTACTTTTTATTGGATTGCCCTGCAATTTAAGTTTATGATGTCTGGCAGTGGAGTGATTGCCCAGCTAAAATTGTGTCCAAAATTGTCCTGAAGCCCTGTAAACTGCCTAATTTTCCTTGAGCTAATATAAATATAAACCTAAGATAAATGCAAAATATTCATACTATTATTTTGTTTTCTCCCTATTTTATGAATGTAAGGACTTCTAATGTAAGGACATTTCAATGACTTATTGTTAAATTTTACTAGCTCTGTATAAAAAAATTAGTTCTTAATTGGAATTTTCTTATTAAACAAAATACATCTTCTTGAGTTCTCGTATCACAATCAATCATAATAGCTATATTCTTCGATTCTCACTAATGTTGCCCTCATCTTGATACCCAAGTACCTTTATCAATATTAATCTACTATATACTATAATATTATTATTATTATTATTATATAAATACTCGTATTTGTATGTAATCATTTAATATAGACGTTAATTAAAGTCAAATTAAATTTAACCCTTATAGCATTCATAAACCAAAATAAAATTGTTGTAATATAATATATTGTAGTTTATATAATGAAATATTCAAATATTTGTACAGTACATTTATGTTATATTTACTCAAATATTCTACATTTATATACTTCGTTAAATTATGAAATATTTAGTGGAATATATATATTTTTTAATTAAACTGACTGTTATCTTAATGCTGTTATTATTTGACTTCAACTAAAAAATGCATAAACTAATAAATTATTTTGTTAAAATATGCGATTCATGTGAGAAACGTGATTTATATAAAAAAAGATTGATAATGAAACTAGTTCAGTTCTTATATTTAAACAATAGTGTATGTTCCTACTTATTATATTATTTTATTATTTTAACATATGATCAAGGTGTTAATACGAAAAAAAAAACAAAAATCTACTTGAGTAACACATAATGTAAAATAAGTATTTACATTTCATTTAGACAACGTATCAGGTCAACTAATATTGCTATAACGTGAGGACCATATATTTAGTACTGTGCTTATTTCAGTTATTGAAAAATTATTAATTCATCTATTGGAACAAAATTCATTAAATTTAAATAAACAACTTTTGGAGAAACTCCTCGAACACGTTTATTTTATTTTCAAACCAACACCTGAAAAAGTCGTTTTCAGCTCCTCACTGGCAACCTCTTAAATCTTAATTTTTAAATTCCAAGTAAATTAATGAATTTCAAGTAAATTAAAGATGTACCATATAATACCTCATTTTAAAGCATTTCCATCGCATAATTCAACATAATAACTATTAACTAAAAACTTCTGATATAATTTTCCTTTCTCAGACAACGTTACATTTTACTTTAATAGGCAAATGACAGAAGACTGGAATCACATAAATCTTCATTGGATACAAGAGACCCATTTGCAAAGGCTACAAAAAGCAAACAATAGGGCGAGAATAATAGGCAATAGACCATATTTCTTCAAGGCAAATATGACCAGAGATGTGCCAGATTTAATCGTTTTGTGTCCATAATGATGAACTGGATTTGGTTTATAAACGTATTCTATTCCAGCAGTATTATGCTTTTTTACATTATGCTAATGTTACAATAATTTTTGGCGTGGAAGCGGCGAGTAGCTAGTGGATTTTGTATTTTTATTGTTGTTGTTGTTAATTCGCTACCATAGGTGAAAAACCATTCCACGTCACAATTAGCTCAGGGTTGAAGAATTGAAGGACCAGTTAATAAAACTCGGTATTAACAATAGAGTATATTAACAAAAAAGAGTTCGTGGTACAGGTGCTACACGAGAGAACGAGGCGTAAATTCGTTCCAGAAATTCGTGCGACACTGTGTCTAGGTTGTATGAGAAACCGAATTAAAGTTTAGTTGTATTACACTTGAAATGAACGACACTGACGTAATTGTCAGATTGACTCGTTGAAAAGTATAATGTTTGAAAGAAATGAATTCGCAACAGCTTCTGGTTGCACACAATAACTTGAAGAAATAATTGTTCACGGTGAATAAAAGACAGCTTATACACTCGCGAACTTGAAAGAAAATCACTATACTTTGTACTAGAAAATTGAAATATAGGAATTAAGCACACTGCGTTGATTTCCTTACTAAAGACGTCCGCGTACGGAGCTACAAAAAGAATGTTTTTTTTTCTTTTTTTTTTTTTGTCGTTAACTGCTATGCGCACTTGACTCGACTAGACTGATGACTGATACATACTGATGGAATAACTGTTGTTTCTACGTCGTATATTGCAACGGCTAGCCACGTGCTAAAGACAGAGAGGGTGACGTGCTTGTTGCTACAAGAAATTATTTCAAGCGGGACAGGACCGGCTTTTAGAATTTGTTGACGTACTCTTGTTGGAATGTGAAATTCCAACAATTTTATATGAAACATTTCCAAGCAAACGGATAGGTAGACAAGGAGCAGTAGAATAACCCTAAGGTCTGCCAATATCACAGCCTTAGATTAGTTATAGATAGATAGTCTTTTAGTTATGAGGTTACCTGAAAAGCAGAATTACATGAATAAGTCAAGAATGGTGATCATAGCGTTTGAAAATTATATATTATTGAATATTATAAATTTACTAATAAAATTTAATGCAAGAACGAGAAGGAAATATTTCAATGTAACTTAAATGGGTAAGCGAAAAAATGTTACTGTGTATAAAGAAGAAGTTGAAGTTTAAGATCCCATTTTTCCAATTCTGGGGCTTTGGTAGCTCATAATTATTTGTTTCTCTAGTATCATCATTTCATATGATTTGTTAGAATTGCAGAATATAATGAAAATTAAGTTAGAATACATTGCAGAATAGAATAAAAATTAATTTGGGCTGTTACACCCATAATAAACACAGTTATACATGCTAAAATGCTGATTTTAGGGAAAAAACAAAAATAACAAAAATATATCTCGCTATCTGTAAAACCTGAGATAGAAGCCATTAGATCTAAATACTCGTAACTTCTAGGTTGCGCCACCTACCCACCATTTCCGTTTAGTAATCCATCTGGCTAACACCCTGTATATCCACCAAGAAAACTTTTATGATCGCACTGCTTGAATTATCCTCTTGCCTGAGTTTCCGGAAAATTAGGATTCCGAGCCTGTCGCTGGTCTCCGGGACAGTCGTCGAGATGGAGATAATGTCGTAGCGGAAATATATTTTTATAATTAATGGCTTATCCGCCAAGATAACAGGAGGTAAATTGGAAGATATTTACATTGTAATGTTACGGAGGGGGATGATAAATCGCAACGGTGATCATGAGTCCGATTTCAAACGGGATATCTGCAACCCCAACTCAATTAGAAGCCAAAGTATAAGCGGAGATATGTTGGTAATAATTTGCAACATGGCAGATTATCTGCATATCTAGATATCTGAAGCTTGATTTTAATAAATCGTATGAGATTTGTTTGTTTGGTACAGGCTAATGTGAAGAAAAATCGTATAAGTAACTTGAATGAATTAAAATGTAAGTTATAAAGAAAAATGACAACTTCGGTATATAATTTATTTAGAATATAAATAAAATTTAGCAGCACAATACAGTTTCACTCTGAAAATTGGGAACTGAAAATTTTCAAAGTGAAAGCGAATTATCCCCGAAATCGAAGTTATCTCTTTTATAGGAACGCTTAGATCAACGGAATATTTAAGCTCCTTTATGACTGCACGTTTTAAACCTCGCTGATGGATAAAAATGCTAAAAACTACGGAGCATAACTCTTTAGCATAAGTTACATCTTTATTTCTTTCAAAACGGACCTTCATATAGTGTTTATTGATCTCGAGAAAGCCTTTGACCGCGTACCACGAAAACTTATATGGCAGGCACTTAGAGCGCAATTTGTACCGGAACTCTACTTTGAACTCTTGAAAGATCTACATCATAATATACCCACATGTGTTGTTAATCCAGCGGGAAGAAGCGAACGATTTGAAGTCAAAGTGGATGTCCACCAAGGTTGGACCATCAGCCCAGTTCTATTCAACTTAGTAATGGATCACGTTACGAAACATATCCAGAAACTGGTACCGGGGTCAATACTCTACGCTAACGACATAGTTCTGATAGCAGAATCGCTATCAGAAGTACAAGAAGACCTCATTACGTGGCAAAAATCTTTGGAAAAGAGGGCTGAGAGTAAACAGACAAAATACCGAAGTACATGTATTGCAATCTTTCTGGGAATAATGCAGGAAATTTTTCAAGTCTCTCCCTTTCAAGCACGCCACTGAAAAGAGCTGAAGAGTTTAAATATCTCATCCATTATTATGTTAAAGGTCTGTACGGAAAATGATATTCAAAATAAAATTAAGAATGAGTTACTAAAATGGAGATGTAAGTGATCTCCATTTTAGCCACCAGTTGTAAATTCTGTTTTGTATATCGTTTTCCATATAGGCTCTTGATGTAATTATGGATTCGAGATATTTAAACTCTTCAGCTCCTTTCAGTAGCGTGCTCGAGAGGGAAGGACTTGGAGAGTTTTCTGCATTGGTGTCTTATGTGATCCCCGTTTACCAATAAAAATAAAAGGAAATATTTGTAAAAAAGCAGTAAGACCTGCTGTTCTCTATGGTTTCCGAATGCTGGCCGACAAAAAATATGGACGAAAAGAAAATGCATGTTACTGAAATGAATATGCTTCGCTGGTCTGGCAGTGTCACGTGTTTAGACAAAATAAAAAATGAGTACATCTGGGGAACCTTTGAGGTTGCGTGCATTTCCGACAAGACGTGAAAGGCCCGCCTGCGTTAAATCAGTCATGTTATGAGACGCGAGGATGATTACATAACTAAACAAGTGGTTTCCATTGACTAGGAAAAGCAAGGCCGTTTACGACCTCCAGGAACCTGGACGCAAACTATAAAAAACGACCTAAAAATACAAATATCAACAACTGGAACAACCCACAACCATATTATGTCGAGTAGTAGTACTAAGAGCGCCTGACCCCGAATAAAATCGGATAGAGGCTAGGAAGAAGAAGAAGAAGACGAAGATGACATCTTTATTTATTTTACTGACATTGAATGCCCTTTTTATTACAAATGCGATGATATATAATTCCTAATACTTTAGTTAAATTTCTGCTATAGAACTTATATTACTTTTGACTTTCAGAGATAATATTATATATATATATATATATATATATATATATATATATATATATATATATATATATATATATATATATATATATATATATATATATATATCATAAAAAATAACTTGACAATCGGAACCTAGATATAGATTCATCGACAGTATTTATATTTTATGTTATATAGAAGATTATATAGATTTATATTTTATATTATATAGAAAGTGTTTGATGTATTTAAACTAAATTAGATAATTAAATGGGTAAATTTTGTCAAGAATCAGTTTGAAAAATGAATTTTTTATGCGAAATTTATCACCACGCTATATATCCAGAATGAACCGGAAAAATAAAAAATCTATACCAAATCGCCATGGATTTTGTACAGCTTTTTGTATAGAAAAATAGATATACATTTCTCATTTGTTCTTTTTTCTAAATCGTACCTTAAACCAAACGATGTTCCCAACTTCTTCCAACTTCGGTAAAAGAATTTTCTAACACATTACTACTCATCTGATGCTATTAGTTCCCTGTGTTGACACAAGTAAGTGATAAATTACATTATTTCATGATAAACTTTTCAGCTAAACTTCTAATTGCCCTGTTTCAGCGAAAACACTCAAGCACCTAAAATCTTATAAAGTTTCTCTCGTGGAATTTCGAAAAACTCTGGCCGTAAATAACACGACACTATGTCTTACTTCTGTAAGAATTTAATAAGTCACCTTTTAGAGGAAGACAATCTACAATTGTCACAAATAAATATTATTTATATACAGGTATGTAAGAGTATAACTATCATTATTTTAACTATTGATAGTTTGAACATAAACAAACAAAGAGGATTATACAACATTAATGCTCAACTCTACTATTTACGAGAAAAAAAATAGGCTAAAACATTATGGTATGTTTTTTTATTTACAAAATGTGTATTTTAAGGAGGTTGTTTTCATTATGCATTTGGCCTTCACGCGCCATCCTACAATATAATATGAGCTATACTATCATAAAATAGGTCATCGTCACTGACCCATTTTATGACCGCATGATAAATCAGGCGATTTATTGCAATGTTGTCAAGTTGCGCCAAATATCTGGGGTATACTTTGATAACTAAAATAATGATATCTGGAGAATGGTTGTGAATGATATATGCAGTTAATTTCGTAACTGGATCAATTATTATTTGTAATTATAATTATTTAAATTATTACTATAGAGTATTAATTGAAATTATATAAATCATTTATAATTCACAATCATAATATGAGTTATAATTATATCATTAGGCCATGGTATTAAAAATCCATTTACAAAAATAATTCAATAATGCAACTGTATTAAATATATCTTCTAACTGTTGACTATAATTTTGTCGAATTTTCCACTATCAATTCTTTACCAATTTTACGCCATAATTTGTACCTTTCAGTTTTCATAATACTCGCAGACACCCTCAGGTTTAAGTAATTTTCAGCGATGATGGTTTTGTTTCCTTTTTCTAGGAAACAGAATTCTCCTACGTTTTTGGTTTTGGTTTGTTTTAGTTTTCATTAAACTGCTGTCTTTATTGTAAAAATGTAACCAATCATTGTATATTTCAATTAAAATTAAAACAATACTTAAAAAACCTATAAAAAGGAAAAAAAAAATAAAGCTATAGTTATCTTATCTCTTTTTGTTTTCTTTATTTTCTTGTTTGGCATACTATAAGGAAATCATTATGTTACGTGAAATTCAATTTTATTTCTTTCTTAAATATGGTTATGCTCAATTTTGTACTTATTTTCAGGATAGGTTAAAGAAACCCATGACATTAATAAAGTCATGTATTTATTATTCATTTATGTTGTCTACCTTATCTTATAACATTAGTAAACCATTGACGGAAGGAACGTTTAAGAATACATTTTTGGGAACTCACATTGAATTCTCTGAATGAATACACATATAATATACTTGATTACATAACACGACAAGATAGTGTTTGTTTTGTCTAAGTAACGTTGTGAATAAATTGGTAACTATATGAATATTCGATCAATAAATGACTTTATTCATGCAACTAGGAAACCCATTATAAATGTTTTTAAACAACTATTACTGTAGAATATAGAGTACATATTATTTTATGTGTAGCTGAGAGGCCTAAGAAGAACTTCCCTCACTCTCATTTTAGCTGATTAGCGTCTTCACTGGACTGTTAACTTCATTTGTTATGCCGCTAAACCAGCTTACGTTTATCTGGCACTTATGTTAAATAAATGTCGAATATATATTTAATTACATTTTCTTACTGTTGATGGTTAATTAATAATTAAAATAAATGAAAATTATACACCAAAAGTACATTCTGGTAATAGCCAGATCATTAGAGAATTGTTGTATCAAATAGCTGGTATATTTTTATTTAATTCTCATAAATATTGATGTAGTGTTTAAGACGAGTGTGTCTAGTCTACCATATAAACTTCAGAAATTAAGGTTATCAAATATCTACTGACATTATTGTTGTATATTTATGCTAAATTAAATTATCTGAGTTTAATAATAATATAGTTCGAGATTAATAAAATGGGGAATGAAATTATGCCATATGTTTTTGATCAATACGAAATAAATTGAATATCTATAGTATATTTAGCCTTTAATATGAAGTATCATACAATTGTTCCATCAATTATAAAAATATAGTTTAAATAATAAACATATTTTCTATCGTATGCCATGCGAAAAGTTGTAATTCAACATAAATTTGCCATATTGTATTTTTTTCTATACTGAAAAACCATTCCTGAAATATGCCACACTGACCACTAAGTGAATTACATGTTTCCGTTATAGAATATAATAAGTTGTTAAATAATAAAAGCCTTTGTATTATAAATTTGACGTTATCTATTGATACAAGCCCTCAGTTCGTGTCTAGTGTTATATACTTTAGAATGTCTCATGATAATTCAATGCGGTAGTTTTGACAATAATGTGGACACGGTTATCGGTATCAAAGTGTTTGTTGACTGTTATTAATAAACGTATTATTGATAACGTATCATAATAATTCTAAAGGATTGAATTCTGTTCCGCAATTATTTTATGTAATTATGCTAACAATTTCTAAGTAGAAACTAGAGTTCCTAATTTGGTTTTCATTATAGGAACTTTGAATTCATTTTTAATATTGGATATATTATATAATAGTACAGGCTTTTAATATTTTATTCTTAATTTAGTCCTAACCTAGCCTTTCATTAGCAATATGCAGAAGAAATAACATATTTTCGCCATGTTATCGAGTGTTATGTATAAACATTTATTCTGGAAAGCCACAACAAAGACAAATTACAAACAAATTCGCTGTCAATTTATATTTCTATTGCAACAACATTGCCACCATATGTTACATAGAGGTCTGTTATGGGTCATCATCTCATCGCTGTCTTCATTGTTTACGTGAAAATAAGGCATGCGGACGCTCAGTGGCAATTTTTTTAATTAGTATCAAAATCTAACAGTGCTAATAGCAGTCACTTAGTGGCTTTTAAGATATTAGATATAAACCACAAAACAATTTTAGATTTTGTGACTGAGTGCTTTGACTGTGTATGGCCAGAGGAAGACTTAGTAGTTAACGAGGTAATAGCCAATGAGAAAACATTTTTGTAAAAGCGTCTACTCTGAGAAACATGTTTAAATAAGGTCTGCCACACATACCTTCCAAATCAATTTTCAAAAGTTGGAGTATTTGGTTAGAAGCTGTGGCATGTTATGATAAGCATTTTGGAGAACTAAAACCTGTTACTGTTAGGTTAGACCCCAAGGAAACCAATAACATCTACTGCATATATACTACTGATCTTACTACAATGACAATGTATACGATATGATGTCCGTTAATCAATAGCAAGTATTCTATCTCAATACTATTCATTCCATCGCTCATCATCATGGGCATCACTCTATCTTTTACCACATTAATCGCCTCTTTGATGTACAGATTAAAAATTAGCGGTGATAGCGTACATCCTTGTCTTACTTCTTTCCTAATACCTACTTCCCTTCTTTCCCCTTCTACTTCTATAACAGCAGTTTGCTCTTTATATAGATTGTGTACTACTCTCCTATCTCTATACTTCATTCCCGCGCTCTTTAGTATCTCGAACATTTTTTACCATCTTACATTATCAAAAGCTTTATCTAAATCTACAAATCCTATATAAGCTTTCTTTCCTTTTTCTATTGTTTTCTCTAACATTACTCTTAGCGCCAGAATAGCTTCGCGAGTTCCCCTATTTTGCCTAAACCCGAATTGGTCTTCTCCTAGTATTTCCTCTGCTCTATTTTCCATCCTCTTCTGCACTATTCTGGTTAAGATTTTTGACGCGTGGGATGTTAGGCTAATCATTCTAAAGTTCTCGCATTTGTCAGCTCCTCTCTTTTTCGGTATAGTAACGATAATGTTCCTCTTATAATCCTCCGGCATCTCGCCCGTTTCGTATATGTATTTTACCAGTTCAAACATCCTATTTACTACTTTCTGTCCCGCACATTTCAAAATTTCCGCCTGTATTTTATCTACACCCGGCGTTTTATTGTTCTTTAGCCCCCTTAGTGCTATTTCAAATTCCTTTCTCAATATAGGTTTTCCTACATCTTCCCTATCGATGCTAGATTATTCCTCTAATATCTCTCCTAATTCCTGAAACTCGTATAAATATCCTAAGTACTGCTTCCATCTATCCGCTTTCTCCTCTCTTCGATCAGTATATCCCCCGATTAACTCCTAACGTTTCTACTTATTGGTGCTATATTCCTGAAGTTCCTCTTAATTATTTTGTAAGCCTCATCGGTCTTGCCTACTTGGAGCTTATCTTCTACTTCTTTGCATTTATCCTCTATCCATTGTTCTTTCGCTTTTCTACACTTTCTAATTATTTCTCACTTTATTGACTTAGAAGTTTTCAGTCCTTCCTCGTCTCGTCTGTTTTTGTAGCCTCGTCTCTTCTGTATTAAGTTTAAGATTTCGTCCGTTATCCAGGGCTTCCTAGCTTCCCTTCTCTCGTGTCCCAAGACGTCCGTAGCCGCGGAATCTAGACTATTCTTGATACCCTCCCACTCAGTTTCTGCGTTCTTGATTTCGTCATTACTTGCTTTATTTATTAATTGATCTATTTTCTCCTGGAACTTATCTTTCATATTCTGGTCTCTCAATATGTCTACATTTATACGTTTCTTATCCTTCCGGGTTTTCAGATTTTTGAACTTTAATCTAGCTTTTATGATTATCAAGTTGTGGTCGCTGTCTACATGAAGTCAATACTGTCATAAAAAAAACTGCAGGATGTGTTTACGAAAAATATTGGATACAGCCATTTGGAACACATGTGTTCATTTCTAAAGCGTACATATCAAGAATTATCACCCACTTTACTAAAGTATTGTCCATATACAGTTAGCTTCTCGTACTGTTCTGTGGTGACAGTAGGCATTAGAAGGACTTCTTCATTGCATAAACTACTGTTTAGTGATAAGCGTAGAGGTTTTACTGCAGAAAACATATAAAAGTAACTAGTGATAAATTATCATTACCGGTACTGGTCTATATGTTAGTCACAAACCGAGACCTACTGAGACATATATTGGTAGGTTTTTTTAATTATATGTTTCTTTTCAAATTTTTTTGTTTATGCTAATAATCATAATATTCATCACTGTATTTTAATGTATTTTCTATGAACTATGTAATACTAGTGTAATAATACTGATGTGAGTTCAACTCTGTTGCAGCTCGTCGAAATAGAGTGTTAGATGAATCGACCCATAATTCCATTAATCGCCAAATAGCATGCTAATTACTGATAGAAAATGTACTTTCTCTAATGAATTTATATTACTGCACTTCATAGAACGATTGAGATCTGTCGGTTTTGTTATGTAAAACAAAATCATATGAAGATAATTGTGTGGATATATTTGTGTTGTTGCTTTTAAACGAATTGAAACCATTTCGTGTTTGTTAACTCTAGGAGTACATTAACAGTGACTTAATTTCATGATACTTTCAAGAGGTATAGTTGCTCCAGTCAGCCTTTCATCGGAATATAATTCAATTAGGAAAGAGGATACTGCAATAATTCAGCAGACTATCGTGTCGAGAAAGCATTGCTTTATTGCTACTCTACGGATAACTAGATTATAACGTTCGTGCTACCTAGCCAGAAATCACAAGATACAGAAGGCCGTCAGAGTTATTTAAAATGTTGAAGTTAATGTGTGTCTTCCGACGCTTTCGCTAAATCTCTTTCATTAAATAACGACCACGGAAAGTTTTGTTATACGTGCCCAGGCTCATAATTGTTCAGCCAGGCATAATTTTACAACTAATATATTTGTATAAAAGTAATAACACTCAACACTATTTTATTAAAGAAAAATATTAGTAACATAAATGAAGTATAAATTATTAACTTTTACATTTTACATTATTAACAAATTTTACCACGTTATGATTTGTCAGTGACTCAAGTTTGTTAATAAATACATTAGATTCGCGGTTCAGAATAGTTCGATCGCTTCATCAAAACTGTGTTACATCATCAGATTAATGATGATGATGTTACATTATCATATTAATAAAAAGAGCTTTAATTTTGGTAGGCATTGTATCTACCAGCTTAGTGCAATTTGGTGCGCAGATCGTTAACTGGACGGGTTGCATACTTGAGCAACTATTTTTTCATTTTATGCCACTATGTATCTATTGACGAGAGGTCTGAACTGTTAGAGGGTTATTCCATAATAGAGACATTCTCTTCTGTAAACCAAGCTTTGACAGTTTTTGCTGTATGACACGTAGCACCGTCCTGCTGGAAAATGTACTGCGCATGTGTGCCTTGACATATTCGTATTAACGGGAAAATAAATTTTTTTTATATTTTTTTGCTGTCGCAATACCATCTATGAAATTTTCCTACACACATACCACTCATACACTTTTAGGTCATAAGAGACGTAGGCAACTTCACTTTCCTAACCAAATAGTCAGTCTGATAAGTTTCCTCTGGAGTCCTCAGCACACACAGTTTGTGGTGTCACCCAAACAGATTTCAGGCAAAATTATCTAGTTCCATTGTTGTAAAGTCCAATGACCATCGTAATCGATTGATTTTCTGTCGTTTAATTGATGATAGATTTTCTTTTGTCAGAAGGAGAAACCGGTTCAAAAGTAAAATGTAAAGAATCAATCAAAGTTTACCTATTCCTTTATCCTATTTTCTTTATTAAGTGTTTAGTTGAGGATACAGAAATATTTTTCCAATGACTTTCTTCCATAGTAGATTAACTTATTTTGCACTGGATTATCGGTTTGTTGTTATTCTCTTCAGAGCACGTTAATTTAAGCGTGAAATTTGGGATGGTGACCAATTTTCTGCCTTTGGGCTATGCATCCAGCTTTATTATACAAGTTGATAATGCCTTGTAGATTTAAGCAGCGAACATGTAGCAGATATTTTTCGAGTTTAAATTCCTTGTCTATGAGCATTAATAATTGATTTTCGTATATCGTCACTAAATGCCACGTTACGTGTCATTTTTTTAGAAAATTTTAGCAGACGCATATTTTACCAAATACACATTATAATATCCATATCACTTTGACCAAAGTTGAGACTCAATTTTGTTATAAAACGCTACAAACTTTTAGTCTACTATGCATTTCACCAACTGGCCGAACTATTTCGAACCGCGACTTAATGATTTTATTAACAAACTTATCATTAACACATCATAGTACAGTAATGTTTTATCGTATTTAAGTTAACAGTTTACGCATTCAACTCGGCGGCCTGGGAGTATATAATGGACAGCCTGAGTCGGAGGAGGCTGGCTGACTGAGTATACAATATCATTGATAGTTACCTGGAGAGCAGGTACATCGAGATGGAGGCTGTGAACGGGAGGCAGAAAAGGAGGATGGTCACATGTGGCGTTCCGCATGGCTCGGTTCTTGGGCCAGTTCTGTGGAATGTCATGTTCGATGACGTGTTTGGGGTCAGGGTCCCGAGTGGCGTTACCATCGTCGGGTATGCGGATGATCTGGCGGTTCTGGTCGTGGCCAGGAAAGGGTTAGATATCAGAAAGGGTGGTAACTTGTCTGTTGAAAGAATTAGAAAGTGGGTAGAGAGGAGAGACCTGACCCTAGCGGGTGAGGAAACAGAGGTCATCCTCCTTACTTAGAAGAGGAAGCCACCCGACATCGAATTTTCCGTAGGTGGAATTTTCGTAAAACCAGGAGGGACCCTAAAGTATCTGGGGGTATGGCTGGACCCAGGATTATGCTTTAGGGACCACGTTGGGAAAACGTTAGGGAAGGTGGGGAGGACGGTGTCGTCCCTAAGGAGACTAATGCTGAACGTGAAGGGTCCGAGGGCGGGCAAGAGAATAGTCCTGGCGGGTGTTGTCCAATCGGTCATCCTATATGCTGCCCCGGTCTGGGTGCGTATCCTAGACCGGGAAAATGGAGGAAAGAGGTGCTGCGGGTCCAGAGAAGAGCAGCGCTGTGGGTGGCCAGCGCCTATAGGACGGCTTCGGGAGCTGCTCTGCTTGTGGTTGCCGGTATGCCTCCGATCGATCTCGTGGCGAGAGAGAGAGAGAGAGAGAGAGAGAGAGGAGGTGTACCGTGGGGATGGAAGGCGGGATGCGAGAGAGAAGCTGTGGGTGAGGTGGCAAGAGAAATGGGAGAACGAGAGGAATGCCGTGTAGACAAGGTCTATCATCCCCGATGTTAGACCTTGGGTTGAGAGGAAGTATGGTGGGATAGGGTACTAACTCACGCAGGTGC
This sequence comes from Rosalia funebris, assembly GCA_037954035.1. NCBI lineage: Eukaryota > Metazoa > Arthropoda > Insecta > Coleoptera > Cerambycidae > Rosalia > Rosalia funebris. Next base: position 843,716 of record JAZFAV010000021.1, read on the forward strand.
TCTCGGGGCATGGATGCTTCAGGGAGTATCTGCGGCGGATAGATAAGGTGGAGAGTGAGGAGTGTATATTCTGTGGAGAAAGGGACCATCCAGGGCACACGTTGCTCAGGTGCCCAAGGTGGTCGGTCGAGAGGGAAAAGTGTATGGCTGGTATGGGTCGATGGGAGAGTGTAAAAGAATTGGTGTCCAAGATGATTGGATGTGAGAAGATGTGGGCGTATAGCGAGAGTATGATTCAGGGGATTATGAGGAGGAAGGAGGAAGAAGAGCGTGAGATTGGCTCGAACCCCTAATCGCGTGAGCGGAGGGGGGGCGTAGGGTGAAGAGTGGAATTTCGAACATCTAACAAGAAGATTGACCCCTATCCCGATGAAAAGGGAGAGCGGTGCCGAGGTAAGCGGGATACTGATCTGGGGCGCCAATTGTCCGGCTAGCGCAATCACCGGCTACGTCCCCCACAAAAAAAAGTTAACAGTTTATATTTTGTTTTCTGTTACCATTATTTTTCTTTAATAAAATAGTTTTGAGAGTGTTATTATTTTTATTTAAATATACTAGTTGTAAAATTATTTATGCCTGGCTGTGCTATTATGAGTCTGAGCTTTATGACTTATTACTTTATTTGTTCTTTGTGACTACAATTTCGTAGTTACTAGACTATATTTTCAAGAAGAACAGTCCGAGAATACCAAGGTCAAGTATAAATAAAGTGATATATTATTATAACAAGACACTTCCGTGTTCGTTATTTAATATAAAATAATATCACAGAATAATAGATAAATACATCGAGTCTTTAAATCTCTTTGAGTCTATTTCATATATGTATATTTAGCCTGGTTCTGATAGGTAGTCCAGAGTAGCGACTATTATTTAAATTGGAAAGAATAAAACTACTAGGCATCAAAAATAGTAAAAGGAACATCTATTTTTGTTTCTAAGAGCATCTAATAAATTATTTGCTTTGTAGGTCCCATTTGAATTTAAAATTTCTAATGGCAGATCCTTTAAATCGTCCGACTTGCGAAGAATGTGCAATGGGCAAACGTTTAATACTGAAAGACTGGAGATTTAATAAAAATTTATCATTTTTATGACCGTCGTTATTAAAATGAATTTTTATTTCATATTAACGAGGGGTATAAGAGCGGATAAAAATACGCACACGCTTAAAATTTAAGCCGGAAGTCCGCAGTAAAACTTTATGGTGTCTGTTGGGCTATTGTACTGCATGAATTGAAGGAACATCTTACAAGTCTTGTAAATTCTTGTGATATTCGGCTTTTAAACTAAATCTAATATACTTGTATTATATTTATATTTATGTAACATTTGAGATAACCACCCCTGCGAGAGAACATATTCTATTAGGTTCCTTTCACCTTGACAGAAAATCATAGAATGATGAATTTAGTAAATATTTATGAAAATATATAAATAATGTGTAAAAATTCATATCGTATTATTCTTCCTCACAAATTGAATCGGAAGTCAACTTTTAAATACACACTTTTTTAATTAAGGATATACCGACAAGATAGTGATAAAAAAAGTTTCTTAAGAAATTGTGAATAAAATCAGGTATACATAATACATGAATATAATACGAATATGAATTATGGTGTATTGAGGACAAGAGTACCTCACCTCACCTGTGTATAATTAATTAATTGTATCATACAATCTATCACCAACTAACATAGTAACCATAAAACAGTATCTTATTTACGCCTTCTTAAAGCTCCAAGCTATTTCACTGTAATATTCCTGTCAGTTAGATGTCTGACTCAGGTAGACATTTGTTTGTAATTTAACAAAATGAAAAAGACAGTCAGTTTCTCTTATAGCTTGGTCTTGTACACTTCGCTCTGACACAGCCCAAATCCTAATCTGGAGCTGTGGAGATATAAAAATTAAATAAACGCGGACAGCATTTATTTCTACTAACTTTGCCAGTGCCAGGGCTTGGATTTGAAGCCGGATCATATTAATCAGTGAGTAGTAAAATTTTCCATATACTTAGAGATGCATCAAGCCAAGTAACTTGATGTTTTTATAAATTACTTGACGTGACTTGAGAACCAAGTTTTTCAAAAATCCGCTACTTGACTTGACTTGATTTTTCATCGTTACTGCTTGACTTGATATCAAGTAATTTCAAGCTACTTGATATTACTTGATAACCAAATAACCACTCAATTATGTACGAGAACGCGCGAATTACGACTGCAAGATCTTGCTTGCCTTAGCAATAAGTCGCGGGGTTCCCCGAGCCGACTATAACGAATGCGTAGTTGCGTAATCTTCAAAGTAGTATAATTCGTGTAGATGATAGAGACGTAGTGCGGTATATCCCAGTGTGTAAATATGATGTTTTATTAGTAATACTTGTATGCTGCGAATAATAAGCGATTCACTGGAAACGGAATCTGAACTGTTTTAGAGCAGAGGGTCAGAATACATGATAAAGGAAAGTACATTCGAAAACTCCGAGATGGAATTCGTCCAGGAATCGATACCAAAACAATATAAGGGCGATGAAAAGAAAAAAATTACAGATTATTTAATAGTTGAGCAAAATCCAAAAAGCAGGAAAAAGACCGACAAACAAGGAAAATGCATCCTTCCTGTACACCACGAAACTCACCGTTTTAAAAATGAAAAATTGCAGAACATCTTCATCAAAACGGCATTTGCAGACCAAACATATTAAAGTGTACGAAACATTTCTTGGAAAGACAGAACCATCAACTTCTCGAGCAACTTCTTCCGTAAGCACCACCAGTATATCCAGTAAGGGTAGTACACCTTTAAGTTGGCTTAGTGACAGTGAAAAGGCAAATAATTCATAAAAAAACAATTGAACCAAATAAAAACATACAGGGTATCCCATTAGAAAAACATAATAATTAATATCCAAAAGTGGGAACGGAAGCATTAAGAAAAAATTTACTACTTCGTAAAATACTACATACTACGAGTCTCCTTTAACAAAGCAACAAAACAAAGTATTTTGGGTCTAATTCACTTATCATATCATCATCAGATGAAAATAACGATTGCGGTGAATTTGACATCGATCTACTAAGTTTATTTAAGAAATCTCCAGTCAACCCAAAAGATGAAATGGCTTGGCGCTATGAAATAGACAAATATCTGTCTGATTCACGAGCTGACAATCGTGAAAATATTTTAGAATAGTGGAGAAAGACACGAAAACGTTTTTCCAAACTTGACCATAATGGCCAAAGATTTGTTATCAACACCTGCATCTTCAGGTTCTGTTGAAGGGCAGTTTTCCAGGGCTGCTCTAACTATTAAAAAACCCGTAACCGATTAGGTGACAACTCTATTAGAAGCCTCATGTGCCTTAGATTGTGGATGACAAACGATGATATTAAAGACTTCTTTTAAATCTTACCATTACTACTATGTTACTGAAGAAGAAGAGGGCATACATTGGAAAATCATTTTTATCGTTATTAGTTTTATTATATTGTTTAATATTTTAGAATAATATGTTGTGTTATTAATATGCTCAATAAATAGTTTATTATTAGTATTTTTTACATTTATAATTATATATTTATTATATAGATTATAATTTAAGATTTAGTTTTGGACATAACAGGCTTTATTGCAAGGTTTCCTTCATTATTATTTATTGATAATATTAAATGATTAATGAAAAATCTTGTAGTCTTGAAAAAATCAAGTAGTCCTCGAGAATTACTTAATTTGTCAAGTACTTGAAATATAACTACTTGACTTGAACTTGACGTGATTTCAAGTCAAGTAAACTCAAGTAGCTTGAAAGTCAAGTCAAACCGTGCATCCCTACATATACTACGTATTAAGGAACTGAATTAACCACGACGGTGCCAGTTTAAGTTATGTAGGGAATATAGTTATTATAATGATTGATTAAATGATCAAATTACACATAAATGTATAATAATGGAAATGACCTAATGATACAAACTATTCTGCTAAAACGTTTCCATGTTCTGTGAAGAAATGGTATTCTCTTATTTTTTTCATATCAGTTTGTATGTATAAATCTCTACATTAATAACAAATATGCCAAAAATATAGATTTATTTTTTGTATGAAAATGTCATAATACAACAGGAATTTTTATGAAGTATGTATAGTTTTTTATACACCTCACCTCTCTTTGAACGTAATTGATAACTATGATTTAAAATTTTGTTTGTAATATGCCTAATAAGGTTCTTAAATAATAATGAGATGAGATTTTTAAATAATTAATAGTGAGAATATGTTTAGTAATATTACAAAACTAGAGATTTCGAAACCATTTTAGAAAATAATTATTTTATTTTATCTTAATGAAATTTAATGCACGTTTAATTCCATGACATACCGTATTTATTATTAATTAATAGATTAAAAACTCCAACTATGGGATTATAGTTTAAAATAATGAGGCACATATGTGGTTAGTTAAAAAAATTTATGAAAACTAATGAAGAACTCCAATTTAATTTGAATTTATTCGATTTAAATCTACACCATCATCTAGACCCACGCATTTTATTATAGCTGTAAGCACCGTCTTTCTTCCATGCCTGATTAAAAAGAGAAAAATCGTATACTATAGCCTATCATATTAAGAAGAGATTTGGAAAAATATATTTAATTGATGTTTCATTTTACTTTAGTAAGACTAATCAATTTGTATTACTGATGAACGAAATTAATTAAACTTTTAGACATTTATAAATTTACCGATAAAATAACTGATAAGGTTAATGTTTCTTTTATTTTTGAAAGAGTATCATAATTCTACCTAAGTATGTTTTAATTCCATGAAATTTCCTTGAATTTCAGGCTATGGAGGAAAATATTACACGTAGAGATGAGGACAAACATACCTACGCTCAGAGAAAGAGAAATACCAAACTCCCCTCATTGAGAACCTTAATGTGCAATTATACCCTAATACTAGGTACAGTCTGCCACCCTGGACCACAATACGAAATGACACTGTCCCAACCACCTCTATTGGAAAATACGATTGGAAAATACGATGTCATCCATCCATGTGGATGCGAAGCATACTGCTGCACCTTTACTGGCTGTGCGTCAGGTAATTAACCTAAATACCCATAGTATTCTCAAGTAAAAGCATTATTATATGTTTTGTGAGAGATATGACATATTTTGCTTCTCTTATCACAAACTTAAATAGAAAATATGCGACTCTATTGCTACTTGTCTTTAAGTTTATGAGAGACATGATGGTCTAGTTTTCTCTTTAACAGGAATAGATTTATTATAGCAACGAAATTACCATCGATAATAAAATATTAGTTGTATCAATGTATCTTCTGATATTTATTTATCCATTGTGCCATATAACATATGTACAATTCAATTACAAAGAGTAAAATAATCCAAATACGTTTTCTGGTAATTACTGAAATTCTTTCGTTTCACATACCTTTCACTAATTACACTTGTCCGCTGTAAGTAAAAAAGAATTAGATGGATATTCGTTAAAGTGTAATGGATTTAATTTTGCTTTTGTGTTTACCCTGCTGTAGTTTTCATTTTTGTTTGAGTATTAATTGTTATTCTGAAGTTCGCCGTTTTCTTTTTGATCTTGTATGGTTTTAAATAAAAACTTAAATTAATTTTTCAAATTTGTTGGATCGATATAAACACACGTTTCTCAATTCTTCCAGCTCCCAGGTATATTACCTTATGTCCATACAGTCCAAGGCAATTAATTCAGTGTTTAAATTTCCTTTAAAGTAATTCTCATTCATGGAACATGCTCAATTTCAGTGACCCATGAAAAGGTAACATCGACAGGCAGAGAAATACCAGCCCAATATATTTTTTTTCCTACAGCAATAAATGGCGATGGGAATGGCATACTTTAATATCTATTTCATTTTAATATTGGCCATTTTTGGATGACACTCAATTAGCCGGATGGGTTATAGACTAGGTTGTTATTTATAAAATATTGTGTACAGGGGTTTTAAGGTACTCAAGATTTTATGAAACTAATTTAATTACAACTTGAAATATATACTAACTTTGTTATTTCAAATGGAAGACCCTATGTACTATTGTATTTTTGGAAGGAGCATTAAATTATAGGTCTTCTTCATATATCTTATACCTAATTTCGGTGGTTTTTGCGATATTTGACATATTATCAGAGAATTTATAGTGGCAGGTTTTATTGAAAACCTCCATAATATTGTTAACATAATAGAATTTGTAAAGGACTTGTAAAGTGTTTCGGTTTGTAAAAAGAACATAAACTGTAGTATTTGTACAATTAAAATAGCTTCAAGAAGGCGATACCAAGTGTCTAATTTATTATTTTAGGAACTATATCATATGCTTTCTTTTTTATAGTACCCCAGAAAAAGTAACACATTCGGTCTGACAGTCATCCAGAAAGAACCTATATCTTTCGATACTTTGTACTGTTTGAACTTTTTTAACAATTTTTTGGTATTTCTTCCTTCTGATCCATTACCATATCATATAATGGTTACTTATATGCAGCGATTAGATGTTAGAGGTTAAGAAAGCAACAGCTGCGAAGAAAAGTTTAAATAAAGTCTATTAAAGCAATGTATCTAAATAATTTTAAATGTCAGACACCTTCATCGCGTTTTAGAAAATTGCTAACTCGTACAATGATTACTTATCTGTAGTGATTAGAGGGTAGAAAATAAGAAAATTATAGCAGTAAAGAAACATTTAAATAAAGTCTATTATTGTATACGAGTATACCGTTCTTTCATTGTTTTACTAGACAGCAAGTCAATCGGTCGGTTTCGTATAATGTGTAGGGAGAGGACGCGGACGGTACGCTCTGCTTCAGGTTGTCCAGTGTCGATAATTAGCGGCGCTACGACAGTTACGTTCTACACGTGAGGGAGTGTACATCGTATTTGTACACGGGGAAAAACTTTTACGTGGGAAGTGATGTTGATGGTTTTACTGTTAAAAGATGATCAAGGTATTTAAAGAGAAAATATCTTGGCCATATTTAACAGCAAACTATGATCTTTTTCGCATTATTTCTATAATTGGTTTTGCATTAAAAAAAGTGCTTTCTAATAAAACGTTTAAAAATAAATAGATTCTATTAAACTAATTAAAAATAAAATACAAACTCCTAAAACTTAAAAAATATCCCCTTGAATAAGAAAAAAACTAAAGAAAATTTTCGAAGATGCCTCCGTCTTGCGCCAAACAATAACCCAACCTGTCGTAAAATTCTGAACGAACGTTGGTCAGCATAAGAGGGCTAATAGTTTGAAATAAATTTTCAATATTAGCCCTCAGTTGATTTAAATTATTAGCTCTTTCATGAGGATGCCCGTATAACTTTGATTTAATATACCCCCATAAGAAAAAATCATTAGGGGCCAAGTCTGGCGATCTTGGTGGCCATTGAATTACGCCTCTCGTAGATATAATTCTTTGGGGGAATATCGTATTCAAATAGTCAATGACTATTCTTGAGTTATGGGCCGGACACCCATCGTGCTGGAACCAAACGTTGTCAAAATTGGGATTAATGTTTGCCAATGCAGGAACAATTTGGTTTTGAAGAAGATTTAAATAAGTGTCCCCATTTAAATTTCCATCAATAAATAATGGTCCAATAATATCATTCCCATAAATACCAGCCCAAACATTCAATTTTTCGGGATATTGTGTCCTTGTATTTAACAGGCGATACTGATTTTCAATAGCCCAATACCGTAGAATTGATGGATTGTGCCTACCATGTAACGGAACGTGGATTCATCGGTCAACACGATGTTATAAATAAAATTGTCATCCGCATTTGCTAGTCCGCAAGTTCTATTACCGTGTTACAAAATTCCATTCTACGGTACTGGTCTTCATCGAGAATTTCTTGATGGGCTTCGTATTTATAAGAATGATATTTATTTTTCTTAACAATTTTGTGAATTTTACCCACACTAAAACCAGTCTCCTCGGAAATTTTTGGGATAGAAATATTTGAATCTTCTTCTACCATTGCACACACCATTAATTTATGCATTTCAGCATCCTCGTTAATTCTAGGTGTCTTGTGGCATTTACAACCTAAAATGCATCCCGTTGACTTAAACTTTTCGACTACTGTCGATATTGTGTTCAAGATCGAACGATTTATATATTTGACTGAGAAAAGGTCCCTTATTGCACGTAGTGAATGTCCTTGAAGAGACCATGATATCAAATCAATTTTTTCCTCAAGTGAGTACGTCATAATTACTAAGTTTTGAATTAAAAGAATCTATTTAAAATTACACGTATTACTACGAAGTTCACTCGTCTAAATGCCAAACACGTATGCGACGGTGAATGTGAAATCTAAGTCATCGATTATCACGGCCGGCGTACGGCCGGACTCCCCACCTGAGCGGTGGCTAATTTTCCGAGAAGGACCGAACGGTGGAACCTATGTACAGTTTTAAAATGAAAGCACGGTATATCTAAATTTGATAGTTTGTAATGACAGGCACCTTCGCCATTTTTTGAAATAGCTAACTTGTATGATGATTATTAAACTACTTCTAACTACTTAACAGTGATTAGAGGTTAGAGAATAAGAAAGCCGTAGCAGCAAGGATAAATTTAAATAAAGACTATTAAAACAATATATCTAAATAGTTTTAAATGACAGACATCTTCACCATTTTTTAGAAAATTGCTAACATGTATAATGATTACTTATCTGTAGAGATTAGAGGTTATAAAATCAGAAAGCTGTAGCAGCGAAGAAAAATTTAAATAGAGTCTGCTAAAGACAGATTCGCCATTTTTTTTTAAATTGTTATCTTGTATAATCATCACTTATCTGCAGTGATTAGAGGTTAGAAAAGAAAATTGTAGCAGCAAACAAATATTTAAATAAAGTCTATTAAAATAATATATCTAAATAGTTTAATATGTCAGCCACCTTCGCTCTTTTTTAGAAAATTGTTGACTTGTATAATTGTTACTTATCTACAAGTGATTAGAAGTTACACAATAAAAAAGCTATATCAGCAAAGAAAAATTGAATGAAGTCTATTAAAACAATATAATCTAAATAGTTTGTAATGACGAACACCTCCATTTTTTATAAAATTGCTAACTTGTATAACGATCATTTATCTACATTATAAGTGGTTAGAAAGTAAGAAACCTGTAGCAGCAAAGAGAAATTTAAATAAAGTAACTTAGAACAATATATTTAAATAGTTTTAAATAACAGGCACCTTCGCCATTTGTTAGAGAATTCTAACTTGTATAATTACCTATCTGCAGTGATTAGAGGTTAAAAAATAAAAAATGTAGCGGCAAGGAAAAATTTAAATAAAGATGTATCTGCTTTATTTGAATTGATTAGAGGTTAGAAAATAAAAAAGCTGTAACAGCAAAGTTACAAAAACAAAACATATTAAAACATCTAAATAATTCGAAATTACAGGCACCTTCGCCATTTTATTTAGAAAATTACTGACTAATAAACATTGCGAACCACTAAACCAATTCACAACGTGTATTAGTGTATTAAATATAATATCATTCTGATGGTTCAATCTTAGAACAACATTCTTTAGTCTTACTAACACTGAATCTCAAGTTAAACTAGATTAATAAAATATATTTTTCACTTACACTTTTTATTCGACATAAATAGTATGTAGTATTTTTTAACAATTACAGACAATAGGTTCATCCATTACAAACTGTTAATTTGCGTTTTTAATTGCTAGTTAAATACTAACTAGAGTTTCATATTATTACATAAAATCATGGTGGTCTATATCCGTTCCAGTTTTAACACCGATATATTAATTATTTTAAAAAATAATTTCAAATCAAAACAAAGATGTATTTGATGATATATTAAACACACATTTTCTAGTCTAGAAACTTTGATTTTGTATTAAATGGTATGTTAGATTGTAATGGATACCGAACTTCAGTGTGAATTTTAAAACAGACGATAATAGTACGCCTTCTTAAACAAATTAAGGGCATGTTTGATTTGCTTGTAAATTTTCTAATTTTAAAATGGTAATAAAGGAGTACCATAATTAATAATTCAAAATTCGTACTATAATATTGCAAAGTTAAGGGTATTTAATGCTGAACATCAGTAGGATTTTTATATTTCACTACTGTAACTGTAACTTGTTCCTAACAGTAACTTCTTAATGAATTTAAGCATTTATTGTCAGTGACTCTGATACGTTGTCTCATGTTAAACAAAACTTTTATGATCCATTGGAATTGAATCACTTCCCTATGCTCACTCATTTGACTAATGTTCTATAATAATAAATTATTTAATATTGTTAATAAACTTAGTAGTGTAACTTACAATACAGACAAATCATAATGCCAAGCAACATACTCCCAGAGGTTCCATTGTATTACTGAGCAATAACTCTATCGTCTCGTTCAATTCAAATATAGGTGTCGATGCTCTGAGTTTTCTCGCTGTTGCCAAATCAATATGTTACAAGCAACTGTAACAACTTCTCTTGAAATATTCGGTATTCAAAATGAATTATTAAATATCAATTATTTGTAGGTATAGGTACATCAAGATGTATAGGTACATTTATCCCTTCATTTGACATAAAAGTGCAACATAAATATATAAGGCTTCAGCTGGTAGTCTGTTACCTGTCGTAACATGCCTGTTACTTGTCAGATATTACTATTCGTAAATGGTAAGTATCACATTTTATATACATGATTTTAACTTATACGTAGTTGCTTATATACAATGCCATTACTGATGAAGCTAAGGTGGAAACTCTGATTATCCATATAAAGTATAAATCAAATACTTTCCTGAAAAGAACAACAGAGAAATATTCAGATAAAAACCGGGTCTCGTTGCCCCGTGTTTTACCCAAATCTGATAAAAAACCAAGTTAACTTTAATCGTGGGTAGTTTCTCTTGTAGAATAAATAACCTCCCCCACAAACAAAACAAAATTTAATACTATGCAATAAATCACTCACCAAACTTCTGAATCCGGGCAAGAACACGCTGCGACCCCTGGCCCAGAGGACAGGAATTCCTGCATGTTTTGCCGCGAGCGACACTGTAAAAGCTGCCGGCGAATGGCCGATAATGAGGACGGCCACGACGCGTTTCCCCTCGAACTTTTCGCAGACTGTCTCCAACAAGACGGCACTGAAACTTCCATTCTCCGGCAAGTCTATCACCATAGTCTCCAAACTAATGTTGAAACTAAATCCGCCGGATCTGCCCGCTAGGTAGTTCTGCGTAATGTTCATCAAAGTTTTGTTGAAGGCCCTGCTGTAACTTTGACCGCTGGGAGATGCCGCGATCGCGAAGTAGATTCTACCCTCGGCCGGTCGGAATTCGGCACCCGGACGTCGCTCGTTCTCGAAACCCCTCACTTGACTTAGAAGCAGAGCGAATTGTACGAATACTATTTTGGCGAGAGTGTCGTCGAGACGGAATTTCATCATTTTACGGGTTTGGGTTGAAAGGGAGAAGGGATTTTTTGAAGAATTTAGTGGGTCATACTAGGTACTGGTCCAGATTTTTTGGGATGCAACACTTTCTGGGATCACGAAAGTAGGGCGTTATCGTGTCTAAATCAATTATTAATATCAGTGTCTTGGACATCGTTTAAGTATTGGTTTTGATGAGGCTTATTGCTTTGGTTGCGAAGGATAAGGCGAAGTTTTATTTAAATTTTACTTTGTTGTATTTCGGTTTGTTCCAATTCAGTATGGTCATGCTCCTAGGAGGCAGGGCTGTTTCTCCAACATCTACAAACAAATTAAATTATTAATTATGAGTTTGATGGCATATTTGGAAGTTGGTGAGTTTGTCTCAAAAGTAATAAATTTTGTTGATCTGTCAAATTTCTTCTCGATTATTGATCAGTGTATGGCAAATTACCGTAGAAGCTTATAGTCTTCAATAACATGTGAAAATAATCAAATTTTATTTTCAAAGTCAGTGCTCTGTTCGAGAACCGATCCGCGCATTGCGTAATTTTTATTCTCGCCACAACCGTCCCGCCGAGTCGACTGACTATTCCACGTTTAATGGCCAAATTCGAGTCAATCGGTTTGATAAATAATCAGCCAACACCCGTACGTTACCGAAACGCAAGATCTGCTGAAAACATCGCTGCTGGGCATGAGAGTGTACGAGAAGAACCGATGCAGTCAATTTCTCGTTGTTCACGAGAACTTGGCCATTATGCTACTTCAACTTGGCGAATATTGCGTTGGCACTTAAGTCACACACCCGTTTAAAATCCAGCTGACCTAGGAACTTAAGGCAAATGACCATAAAAAACGCCGTGTGTTCGCTGATTGGGCTCTGGAGCAATTGGAAGTTGACTCAAATTTCTCCAAAAAAATCTCTTTAGCGACGAGGCTCATTGTTAGATGAATGGATATGTGAACAAGCAAAATTGTCGGATTTAGGATCCACACGAGATACACCAGCACCAAATGTATCCCGAGAAAGTCAGTGTTTCCCGCGAAACTCAAAGAGAGCTCACGTTGAAGACTACGTAAATCTATATGTACATATATGAAAATACCCTTCTAAGAAAATACCCTTGTAATAGCTGCATTTGATTAATATATATTTTGTTCGATATACTTTTAGAAAAAAATTAAATCTTACTATGTATTATGCAGTGTTTTGCTACACTTTTGATATTACCTTATCACACAACCCAAACTATTTAAAACAATCGAACAAAAATATCGCAATACATCTCATAAAATTACATACTAATAAATACATAAAATTACATAAAATTACATATCCTGAAACTATAGCCGGTTTCAATTACCCTCAACGTAAATTAAACTAAATAAATGAGTACTTTGATTAATAAACTGATCACTCGGAAAATATTAACACTGACAGGTATTAATGAACAGTCAATTAATTATCATTTATTATTTACGAAACAAATTCTGTTAATAGAGGCGTCAAACATTTGAACAACATTTGTCGAATAACTGGATTTTATTTATGCAAATGTAATATTACGCTACGCCAAATGTACGGCGCCGTTTTTATTTAATGCGGCAATATTTCCACAAATTCGGGAGCGGCTGTGGGCATACCGACACCAACCGGTAGCGTCGAGAATATGTAATTTTTCAATTCACAGATTCGTGTACACTACATTCTCTCAGAATGTACGGCTGGAAAAATTGAGCTGGGAACACATTTGTTACGGATATGAATACTCAGATATATATGGTGTGTTCCTACGAAGTGGCTGCAATAATAGAAACTGCGTTCGCGATGTTGTTTCTAGCAAATAGCGTGCCTGTTTTATTATATAGTGTACTATATATGAAACGTCAACGAATGTTATGAGCCTCCTGGTAACATATTGGTTCTCGTTAATGCAGTGAAGGCGAATTTCTGTCTTCGACCCATAAAGAGAATAAGCACGATATATATATATATATATATATATATATATATATATATATATATATATATATATATATACAGGATATTTTCCTATTAAAAGGTTATTTTTAATTCTCTCTAATTAGTCAATATCACATATTTTCATTAACAGGACAGATTTAAAATTCATTAATTTTGATAGTTCATAGATAGTGTTTATCATGTTTACTATGTATATTCCTGAACTTTTTGCTCTTTGCAAATAAAATTGGTGAACATGTCCGATAGTGAGACAGATAAATGGAGCATTTAACTTCAACAGAAATTGTGGAACAGGCCAGAAGAGCTGTAAATAATTTTTTACTCGTAAAATCAGAAAAAACGTAAAAAAATTAGTTCATACTTAATTTTGTTGGTGACAAAATTTCCGTAATATTTCCTTAATTATACAAAATATTATGGAAACAATTTCATTGTGTGACTAAACTTCACTACATTTTTTATTCATTGATAATCCTTTGACTTTACTCAAACAGGTACATATAGAAGGCATCAGTATAACTGGATTTGGTTACTCCGAATAATCGGTACATAAAACGGCATCGACTAGTTCCCATTTAATCATTCGGCAATTATTATATATAATGAAATGTAGAACAGTTTTGGCATCCATTCTTTATCCTGTTTTGTAGTGAAGTTAAGGTAAAGTTCAAAACTGTGTTTTTCAGTTACAGTCCCACTTTAAAGTTTCAAAAAATATTTTGAAACACAAACGTGACAATATCTTTTATGAAAATTTTTACACATACGATAGTTATTTTTGTCCATATTTAGTTCACAATATTACTATATTATTACGTTTTTATCGATGGAATCGACACTATCCTCGGACTAAAACCTTACTTTAATTTTATTTGTAGAATTAAGTCAATTTGTAAAATTAATAAATGAACACTGAACAATAATACTATATAACATAACACTACTGCCATTTCACATTAATATAGCAAATCGCTTCAAATAAGCAATACTTCGTACATAATATAATTTCATTAAACACATTAAGGTTTATGAGTATTGAAACTTTCAGGCAGTATTCTCAATCCTTCTTCTCATATCGTTTGTATTTTTAATAATTGATACATAAATGATTTTTCTAAATAATTTGCAGACATATCACTGTCATTTTAATGGAGATCTACAGTAGTAGTTTGTTGTTCTGGAGTTTATTCAAATGTATTTTTATTATTTATTTTTTCTAATGCTTCATCATAAGTATGGATTATATCGAAAAATATTTTCATATACTCCATTGGAATATCACATTTCAATATTTTACAATGACAGTGGCGCCTCCGCCACTTCTTTAATAATTGTACTAATGCACACTAAACTAAAATTTACAATTAGGTGAAGTCTCTGTAGAAGATATTGTTGTTGATTGAACTTAATAACGAAATATAAAAATAGAAACACATTCTTTCTATCACAATAGTTGTAATCAACGATCTAGTTAATTATTATTAGTTATCTTCTTTATTATTAAAGAATACCAATTTAAGGTACAAATATTACGCGATGATTCTATAAATTTTGAAATATTTGGCAGACATATATTTTAATTTCCTAGTATTTTTATTGGGAGAAAATTTCAGCTAGTTCCAGGTCGAAAATTTTCCTAAACCGGATATTTTCTGTATTCCTTTCCAAGATTGTATATTTAAATAAACATAAAGAACATCATTGTCTTGAATTATATTTGACACCGACATAAACCTATCACCAAATTTATCTTATTGTATAAAGATTTCTGTGCTTTGTAACTCATACTTGTACAACCAATGTCCAGCCTGATGGGGGTGTGAACATATTACTTATTCTTATATATTAGAGTTATGCTATTAAACCACAGTTAGATCTTGTTCATGTTATAACGTTTCACCTACATATTATTTTTAAGTATTTTATTCATACACAATGAATACTACAAATTCTTAATTAATACTACATTGAAGTTTCACATTTTCTAGGAAATTAAATAAGACTCACTATCTTGTAAGAAAATATTTTAGAACCTCATATCTGGTCCCGCACTTCAACAGCGACCGTTAAAACAGAAGAAATATGACACACCTTTCATTTATAATATATTTGGCAAAGGTTCATAAGTTTAACATAAGAAAATGATTATTACTGAAGAACGACTGTTCATCAATTTAAATACTTTTGTAGAGTGGAACAAGCATATTAATCATTACTCCACAGAATGCATTATATACCGCCGTTTTATTTTATTTACTGCACTTTTCTACTTACTATTCTGGATTTAAATTACGGGTCTAAGAAGTGAATGAACTAAAAAGAGATCTATGACAAGCAATGGCTGGTATGATCATTAGTCATTACGAAAGATCGTAAACAGTATAATGTATTAATCTTAGAGCCATATTACTTGTCATTTTATCGGTATATTCTTACGTCGTAAGTAAAACAAGTGACTATTAAACATGTGTAAAGTTTTCTTCGATGTATGATAAGCATGAGAACTATTAAAAACAGGAATTTACTAGTATTCTAAAATTATTCGTGATATATACTTTTTCATTCATTTTAATTAATTCTTAGAAATTGAATTATGTTAGCAAAAATGATAAAATAACATTAATATTGCAAATAATACTTCGAAAGAATCAGAGGATAACCCCCAACGTAGCATTTGATATACATTTTTTGATATGTCTGAATTATTTACGAAAAAACATTAATACAATTGTTTCGAATTCATACATTATTTTTCGAACTCACTGTATAGATGTTCATCACGTATGTATAGACATATTGATTACATTCATCGATCCATTATATTACATCCAATGAAGTCGAATACCATAGGAAAATAGTACAGTTAAGATCAATAGTTGGTATTTGGTTTAGATCATATAATAAAATGTTTCGAAAATTCATCTTTTATGTCAATAGTTTAAAACCTCAGTAGGGGAATTCAGTAACAAGTAAACAATGTAAGTTTAGTCTCGATAGATTATATTATTACTGTCTTTTACGCTGACTTTTTTCTAAACTCCTTGTATATTTCCATATAATATTGTATTGTTCGAAATAAATTGATGCTTACTTAAAGAAGGAATGATAGACATTATAGACCATTAAATCCGGATAACTGCACAGAAACTTTGTGTCAAATGTCAACAACAGATCCTTTCAAGTCAATTGCGTTATACGCCCAGCAACGTCATTTATTTTAATTTACTTGAAAATGGGCATATAATTAATAGAAAATTTTTGTTTAATTTTGGTTATTAGAATGCCGCTATTTTTCAGAATAAGTAGCCTATCATAATATCTGAAACAAACGTAACTATCGATTGGTAAAATTAATAGAAGCTTTTTGTTTAATAATTATAGAGTAATTATGATGAAGTTATTTTTACGTATAATTAGCCCATTATAATATCTAAAATAAACATAATTATCGTCTGGTAAATAATAGTCAAATTATATCAATGAAAAATGCATGACAACTGTTACTGATATGATGTCAATCATTGTGAATAAACTATCAATATCAGTTCAGAGTGACGCCTATCAAGCATTAAATTAACGTCAAATAAATTAGAATTCTAAAGCTTGAACTGAAATAAACGAATACTGAAAATCGAAATGTAAAAAAATTAACTCTCCAATTTACTTACAATTTTAAATTGTAAATTAAAACTACATAAAATTAATAGTTCAATATTGGGTCCATAGTATTCCACATGTTAGGCCATTTAGGTGAAGTAAAAACAATCTGTGGCATATGTAATGCCTAACACGAAATCATGAATAAAATTAAGTTGTGAATAACTAACATCTATGGGAATGACATTCGTATCCATGAGCGCAATGTTGCACAAACTTTGGTGTTTAATAGCTTCGCGTAAGGAAATTTGAAACGTTTTATATGCATGCAGAAATGTACACCAGCTCCTTCACTAGTTGTCGAATTTTGTTTAGAGCTTCACTGCTCACACTACCAGCTTCTTCAGAAAGATTACAGAGGCTGTTAATTGTGCCGGATACTCATTTACATCTACCTGTTTTCGTCCTTTGTTGGTTGTGTGCACAAGTTACGATTTGTTTGCATTACATTGCTACGCTGCGATAATGTGCAATTTAATGTCAGTTTCCAAGTATCGCTGAGCGTATGCCCACTCTCCTTACCGAAGATACTACTGATACTCGTTGTTCCGTTGGATTATCTGATGATATTTACATAGTATTTCTCGCTGATACTACAGATCCTTATAAACGACTACCAATTTACGTTTGTTGTGCATTATAATGTCCTTCTAGTATTTTTTGATTCGGAAAAAAAACTTCGTTCAGCTTATCCGTCACGGACATTTAGATTTTCATTGGAATAGACGTTAGCCTCGGTATAGTAAGAAGTTCCTTATCCAGCATTAGTAATTTTTCTCTGTTTATTGTATTCATAACCATTGAGATGTGTGGTGGTATGGCATACTTAACATCTAATGGTTTCTTATTGGTGTATGTTCAGCTGTCATCTCTGGTCTTCTCTCAGTTTTGTCAGCTTCTATAAGACCTACTGAGGGCGTAATAATACTTTGTCATATTTATTATGTAATATTATCAATGATTACAATGCAGTTTTTAGTTGATTAAAATTTTATTTTGTTTTAATCATTGATAGATTAATAAATTCACTAGCATAGTGTTAACGAAATAAGTGTCATTTTCTTTGAATTTTAACGAAAATGAACATTGTATTTTAAATTGTTTTAAAACGCCGCGCGCCATCTTAATCGATTACATGAAGTTATATGAATCATTATTCATAACAACTACCAAATTTAATGGCATTAGAGGTTGAACAACTTTGAGGTTAAAACTTAAGGCATTGCTGTTTATGGTTTTTGACTAACGTACATCTGAATAGTGTTATCCTAAAAACAGACGTATACATTAATACTTAACCTCTTTGGTGTTAACGATAATAATGGCGGTCTTCGAGGTGCTGTGTGTGGTAAAATTATATGAGTGATGGCTACATTTATTTAAAATAAATTAAATAACGTGCAACCTAGTACCAAAAGAGACGACGATGTTTCAGGACCAGATGCGGAAATATACTACTTTAAAAACTTGTCTCAAAAGCCGACGCCAAGCTTGTCACCACGGCTGTAAATGGGCGTATGTTGAGCCACGTTTGCCCACGTAATACATTAAATTAAAAAATAAAGTAGATGCATATTTTATATCTGATATTTCCCACTTATTGTCTACTTAATAATATAATAATTATTATATAAATTTTACCACAAAGTGCACAGACAGACTATTTTTCATATTTCAGACAATGTATGAGAAGTTTATAGCATAATAACATATTCTAATATCTGAAGAATAAGAGGGTTTATTCTAACTTAAAATAATATACTGCAAAAAAATTTCAATTCACTGGAATACTTATGGTATCTGGTAGTATGATGAACGAGAAAACGTTGCTGATGCTCTTCTATGTTCTGGAATCACAGTCAAAAATTAAAGATGTCCCTCCAACGCAGCGCTTCTCCTCTGATCATAGAGCACAGCGCAGTATATCACACCAAATTCTTATTTTATAACTACGTCGGTTAATATGATTAACTGAATTTGCAATGATTGTTGATGTTTTATCACATACAAAATACATACAAAAATATGTTATACAAAAGTAATACATGGTGTTCTATATTCGCACTATTACTCATACCATCTTCGATAGTAAATTGATGCGTACTTGGAGTGTAGGTCATCTTTATAGATATGCATGTTTGAATGAGATGACATATTAATATATATATATATATATATATATATATATATATATATATATATATATATATCGCATTAATGTATTCTTTATGTTAATTTGAATCGTTCAATTACTAAATTTACTTTTTTCTATTGTTTGATACAAAATCCTTGTAACTGTATCGTTGTATATACATATATATATTTCTCTATTTTATTTGATGTTGCAATTAGAAGAAACCTCGAGATGTTTCCAAATAGTAATTATAATTTGAATAATCGTGCAATTTATTCAGGATCCTTTAATAGAAAATTTCCCTTTGTACAAATTACCAAATGTTCGTCGAATAAGTCATAAACCAACGTCAACTTTTCGTAAGTTTTTCTCTCTTTTCCATTTTATAAAGTGCTCGGTAATATTCCCTTTTTTAATAAGATGATAACTGTTGGAAATTGAAATTTCTATTAATTTATGAATCTTTAATGTAATCATTTCTAATTTGTTTCCTAATTACTTATTTTATTTGCTCTTTTTAAATTTTGGTGCGTAATATGGAAATAATATATTAAAAAATATATCATACTAAAAAAAATTCAACAAATCCTTAAAAATCACACAGGCACAGACAAATATACGACAAATTTACAATAGCATATTTATCGACTGGTAGCAGCTCGATACTTTTAATACATTGAATATTTGGTGTTAAGTTCTGAAATATTCTCGTTGTACTTTTGTAAAATAATTTTGTTCACTGTTAAATCAAGTCAAGCTCAAATAAAAATACATTTGCTGGGCTTCTTTTATTTCTTGCAATAATATTTTAAATTCGTCTGGTGTTATTTCTTCTGGAGAAAGTACCTAAATATATCTCTTTGTTCTAAATGCGTACATTTTTTTTTCATTACATTATACATACCCAGGAGATATTATACAACTTTGTGACAAAATTTAACTAGAATGGATTGTGTAAATTCCCTTTCTGATTATATTTACTTTCAATTTCAAGTTCACTCAACATTGTTATCGTTCTTGTCGTGTTATTGAATAAAATTATTTTAATTAAAAATGAAGCAACAGTTCTAAATCCTTTTAATTTAATCAAGAAATTATTATCATCACTATTGCATATTTTGTAATTGGTTTTTCCATTGGTTTGTTCCGTATTGCTATTTTTACTATGTATATGGGAAACGAATGACATTCTGTCGTATTTGTTTATTTGTCTTCTTTCAATTTTTTCATCATTTACCAGACTTTCAATTATACTGAATATTCATAAATATGATTCGGAGATATTAATGCATAGTTTATTTCATCGCTATTTGCCAAATAAAAAATCTCTAAGCATACCGTGGCTTCTTTTATGGCTAGACTCAAGTAGACTGTTCCGTTTATCGACAAGGTAAGACAGTTTTTTATTTGGAAAATAGCGATTAAATGAAAAATACATTAGTTGTTTTCTATCAATAGAATATTTAGTGTCCGTGTATAAGTGATCTTCTATCTATTGTGACTATTTCCATCTACTTTCTTTAGTTTTGGATATGCAATATTGAATTATTTCACGTCATCAGAAGTCCACAAAACAATTTATTTCCCAGTCATTTGTTGCTCGATTACATTAACACCTAAGAGGGATGACAACAGTGTAAGAATATTGATTATAAAATGCTATATACATATGGTATGAAAATTATCCATTATATGAAATTAAGGAATAATCTGTATGAATCTCTGGATGAGGTTACTGTCAATGATATTCTTGAGGATGACAACATGTATACTTGTTCTCAGTACGAAAAGAAAATTATAGCTAAAAGAGGGCATGTTTTAAAAAATTACCCCATATTTTTTGTTTTAATACAATGCGATATACATATAATATGTTAACTATGTTAATAGGAAAAGTCAACAAACATTTTTCTTTTCCCTTGAGGCTAAACATGGCTGGGTATGTTGAATGACAATTAAAACCTCAACATCAACAACCTAAATGCCAAAAAGAAAAGCTGAAACTTATCGATCTGAAAAGCGATCAGTTAGAGTATGATTTAATAATCTCGGCCATCTCAAAATGATAAGATTTTTATTCCTAAACTAAATAAAGCAAGCTCTTATAGATGTTGAAAGTACAATAGTGCAAGTGAAAGGATGACATTTTTAATAATTAATGAACATAATTGAATATCTCTAATTTCCATACTTTTTAGTTTTTTTTAGTATTTAGTCCCTTCAAATTAGACAAAGACTCACTGATTTTGGGAAATATTTCCTACAGCTAAGCGACCTATAAAGAAAGTTGGTTTGGGGTTGTGTCAACATATTTTTCACCTAGCCCATGATAAATAAAGGATTGTTTTTTAGATATAGGCATATATATATATATATATATATATATATATATATATATATGTGTGTGTGTGTGTATATATATATATATATATATATATATATATATATATATATATATATATATATATGTCTATATATAAAGAATAACCCTTTTTTTTTATCATGCGCTAGGTGAAAAATATGTTGACACAACCCCAACACAACTTTTTGTATAGGTCGCTTAGCTGTAGGAAAAATTTCCCTCAATCTTCGTAATTTGAAGGGACTAATTCGTTACTAAATGATTAAGTTAAAAAATAGGGTTTCAAGTTTTCTTCTCTTTCGCTTCTCTTACGCTTCAAATTGATTTTCAGTAAATAATGCAATATTTTCGTACTCCGCTTGATGTGTGCCACTTCTTCACAAATAACTTAGAGGTGGAAGTAGTTTATGTAAAGAAATGAATGTTTTATTACTTTATGTACAAGGTATGAGTATGTTATTATTCTATATACAGTATTATTTATTATATTGACCTCTGTCTTTAATACCTTTATTCTTTTAAAATGTAAAATAAAAGTTAAGTTAAAGATAAAAATTATAGAGTTTCATCTATATTTTGTTTAAATACAACTAAAAGTAATACCCTGTAAATCACGTAATGTAATTGCTTTCATTATAATGATATTACGATCTAGTCTAACACTAATAACTAACTTAATTCTGTTAATAAGTACTAAAAAGATATTGTCTAAAAATCGTCTATTTGAGTCTCCTAGATTGTACTAGCAATTTAAAGTACACTCTTATTAACCACTAATAGAAGCACTAACTGCTTTTATCACTTACTTATTAGTCTAACACTAATAAATAGCTTAATTCTGTTACTAAATATTAAACAACTTACAGCTTAAAAGTCATGCATTGTAGTTTCATAGATTACGCTAGCAATTTAAGGAACACATTTGTTATGCACTAGTCCAACTACTAACTGATTTGATTTTATAACTAACATTGTTAGTAATAAAAGCATCTCTTCCTCTTAAGTCTTCTCACCAGATTCGTATTGTCGAGGAGTTGGATTGCTCGATCAATATTGACGTGCTGCAGAAGTCTTTCTTTGTAGCTTCTTGCAAATTTATGAATTTCATTGTCCACAAATTTCATATTCAAGTCCTTGGAGTTCGTCATTTCTAATATTCTAGGGTACATTTACTATGTTTTTTGATACTTTGTTTCGAAACATTTCTGTAATTGTTATAACTTCTCTTGTATAACCCCAGAGGTGTATACCATGGGTCCACACTGGCTTGAATATTTGCTTGTATAGCAATAGCCTTTTATATATTGATAAGGCTGAATTTCGCTGTAAGAGCCAATACATTTCTCTATACGTAAAACTTAACTCCTCTCTTTTCTTTTTCACATGAGCTTTCCAGCGAAGCTTAGTGTCAAGTTTCAAGCCAACGTACTTTACTTTGTTGACGTACGGTAGGTACTACCATGGTCTGGTATGGTATTTGTCCATTAATAGTTACAGGCATGTGTTCTAGTCAGCATTGCTGAAATCAATGTGAACTGATTTTGTGTCATTAAACTTCATTTGTGTAAAAAATAAAGATGTTGTTTTAGAATGGAACACCTTGGGATATTAAATATGCTCCAGATATGTGTACTGGTATTTTATAGATATTTATGTAGCAGTAATTACTTAATATGCAGTAAGTTGTGACCGACGGTACTAGTAGGGACCAAACTACTTTATATTAACTAACAGTTAATGTAACATTCAAATAATGTCTTCAGTGCTTAATACATAGAAATATATTGGAATAACTTTCATTTGTCACTTTCTATTAATAAAACAAAGATCCTTTACAAGACGCCACTGATATTCCTGACCTAATCTATTTCCATCGTGATGCAATGCATATTCGAGTTCGTTCGGGACTGCTCAACTAAGTTGTGAGATAGTGTCATGAGGACACGTCGCATTGGCTCTTTCAGTCAGTGGTTCTTAGCGATAAAACATCTTCGATGATTTGCAAGTATGATGTGTAATTACAAATACACATCAGATACGTGAGATGAGCATTTGAAGTCGGTATATCGTTTTGTATGTTATAATCAACTTTGTTATAAAACCCATCTCCTTTATCAAAAAATAATTATAGGGATTGAATTGAATAATTTTCAATGATGTTCCTTAGTTATAAAAATACTTCAATGGCCATTAATTTTACTATTTATTATATAATATGTAATATTACGGATATTAAGATAATTTATTATTATATAAGTTTCATATTTTCTCTAATATCCACTAATGCACTAAATACCAAGCACTTCGTTATTATCGAGTGTTCTTAGCTCACAAGCCAGTTCTTTAATAAAACTCCCTCTCAGGAGACATTATATGGAGAAGTATTTTCCATTAAAGGAAAACAAGCGATATATAATTCAGATTCCGCTTGACTCTACGGTATTTTCCAGGTCAAACTGGTCAATAGTTTTCAAATACTTAATCCAACATTCCACCTTTGTTTGAAGTTGCTAATAGGATTTCTTGAATAAATGGCCATATTTGTATTCAATGATGTGCCGTTTGCCTATTGACTGTTAATAAATAATAAGAGGGTGTGTATGGAAAACAGATTTTATAAAGAGGTACATTTTCCCGGCTCTAAAACTTGATTATTTTATAAGGTTTCCTAAGACCTCAATTTACTGCGCACTCGAAAGCCGGCTTGTCGAAGGAGGGTGTGAAAATTGCTGTAAATTATTCCTCAGATGTACCCTCTTAACACTCTGTAGTTAACGAAAATCTACCCACTTCAGCAGCGATTTTAATTAAATGTATGCACATTCAAAATTTATGCAAATGAGCGAAAATGTGTATTATTTTTATTAACTTTATTTATATCAAATATATTTAACTGTTAACAATACATGAATATTAAAAATAAATGGTGAAGAATATTACACAGTAAGAACTTTAATGGTGCCGGTGGATATAGTGAAGTGAAAAGTTAAAAGATAGGGTGTTACAATAGGTGTAACACCCTATTGTAAAAGCAAGATTTGAATTACGCGTCATTTTGGCTGTCATCATTTGATAGGTCAATAACTGTGACGATTGGTCGATAGAAGACAGATAGGAGTAAACGTGGACCGTTACACGATACAACATAAATATATCAAAGTAGTGAAGGTTTGGTTGCTACAATTTGTAAAACTGCGTCCAATTTTCAGTAGAAATAATATTCCAAATTTATCAACTGTGGAAAGAATAATCAAAAAATTCGATAGTACTGGTTCAGTTGTTGATTTAAAACATACGAGATAAGCTTGCAGTGGTCGTTCAGAACAAGATATCACAGCAGTTCACAAGAAAACATCACAGTATCACAGCAATTCGCGGGAGTATGGCCGAAAGTTCAGGGACCTCATCGTTCGAGGTCCCTGAACTTCTTCTTCTTATGCAGATGGAGGTTCTTATGCAGATTCGCCATCGTACATAAGAATTGGATACTTCAACAGCCACTCTTCATCGTATTCTCACTAAAGATTTGCACCTCCGTGCTTACAAAGTCCAAATGACTTGAAAAAGAAACTTCTGCCAACAGACCATGCACAGCGAAAAGTGTTCTCCAATTGTATCATTGAACAATAAGAAATGAGTTATGATTCTGTGCACAAAATCATCTTCGGTTACAAGGCCCATCGTGACCTTAATAGTGACCAAAATTTCCGCATTTGAGGCTTCGAAAATCCACAAATGATTCATGAAAATCAAATGCATGCCCAACGTGTCACTGTTTGGTGTACATTATGGTCTGAAGGAATCATTGAACCATTTATCTTTGAAAGCGAGGCAGGCAATGCATTAAGGGTTTAATGCTAAATGGCGAACGGTATCGTGACATGATAACCCAGTTCTTTTTGCCTCAACTAGAAGATATTGCTCTTGAAGACATGTAGTTCTATGATGGTACTACTTGCCATATCGCCCGTGAAACATTAACGGTCTTCGACCAGTATTTTCCTGATCGTGTAATCTCTCATTTTATTGACCAGAATTAGCCGCAACGATCTTGTCATTTAACACCTCTGGACTTCTTTCTGTTTAGTTTTCTGAAGTGTCGGGTTTACGCCAACAATTTCACGATCACCCAAGCATTGAAGGCCGAAATTGGACGCTGTATGAATGGAATACATTCAATTTATATATACAGACATTTATGCAAGACCGTTATTAAAAATTTCGCCAGAAAAGTACTTGTGTACCACCAAAGTATTTGAGGCCATTTACCGAATGTGTTATTCCATACATAATTCCCAAATATCTACATAATAAATCAAAAAGTATTTTAAAAGTTTGCTACAGAAAACCATGTTTTATTTATAGTTCATATCCTGCACTCTTATTGCAATACCTTTTAGTAATATGAGTTATACAATTATATATACTATATGCCATACTCGATATATCAACTAGAATAACTACAATAGACGTAAATAATGAAATTATCTGTGAATACTGCACATAAACCTTAATTATAGTGCTGTTTGGTATTCATTTTTTTGGTAATCAAAAATTTGATAATTAATAATAATAAATTAAATTTAAATAATAAAGTTCATTATTATAAATAATTTAAATAATTATATAATTATTATGTAATGTATATAATTATTACAATATTAGTCTTTTTCTGTATTGAATCATGAAATAAAACGGTTATATTTATAAACTTACTACATTATTGAATTCCCAGGATAGATACGTTAATATAAATTTGCATACTATTCTGGAGATGTTTGTCTGTATGCGTAGAAAGGCTTACAGGAAAGGAAAGTATGGGACATATCTGAAAGAAATCTTCCGATGGTACAAAACTTGTTGTATAATGTATACTATTCAAATGTGTTGTTACATCTTTCTAAAATATAATGTGATAATCATCTGATTTGGCTTAAATTTCTAATAGAAATAAATTGGTATTGCCCGAATTTAGTTTTCCAAAGGTTTACGAAATCTTTTCTGCATATTTCAGAGAACTAATTTGATCGAAATTATACAAAGATCATTGATATAAATAAAAATGCAACCAGTTTAATAGTATTCTTTGCGATAAATAAGTTATTATTATAACCTTTACTACACTTGAAAACTGTATCTACATTGTCAAAATAAAACATGAATATAATATCAGTGAACGTCGTATACATAATTAATACGAAAAAGTATTCTTCTATAAAATTTAAATATTTGCCTCATAATCTCTTAATCACCAATAAAACAGTACCATTATTTTCCTAACTTTTTTCATAATACATTTTTATTATTCATTAGTTAACCAGAACCAGTTTTACATTTTTAATATTATGAACATTAATCTATCGAGATTCGTACCCCATCCTAAACATCCGTTGACCCTGAGAAATTTTCTAAATCGTCCAGCGATACGATCATAAATCGTTTGAGTTACCATACTATCAAAATTCTTGGAATACATCCTTGACAGTTCATTACCGTTATAGCCTTCTGTAGCAAAAATTCTCGCCCCAAATCTCGATTTGATAAATAAATCACGGCCGGTAGTCAATAGCCAAGGGTCTCAAGGGCATGATCCGGATACACGATATCCATTACAATCAGCTTCTAGGTTTACGCAATTTTAGCTACGCTCAGAAAATTCATGTTGTAAATATAAATAGGCCTAACACTGTTCTATTTATATTTACTCTAATAATGTTCTTCTTTCCTACAATATTGTTTGTCCAATTTTACTTTGTTCTCAACAAACGAATTAAAATATTCAACTCATTAATATTCTGCATCTCCTCCTTAAGTAAAAGCATAAAAAGATATTTTAATAAATTATTCTACCTATTTATATTAAATATATTACAATAAATTATTAGATTTTCATTTTTAAGAAGCAGTAGAAAGTGTTTAATATCACACTGGCTGTAAGACAAGAAGGAGTATTTCCAAATAGTTAAGAACTTGAGATGTTAAGTTCTTGTTGATAGTTTAAGGATTTAATTTGAGAAATGAAAAAGAATTACTCACCGTATATAACTACCTTATTACTCTCTCGCTACGAAAGAGACTGCAATATCAAACCCCATAATAGTTAGCTAAAGTTGTTTACTAAATAGACACAATCCAGAAAAATTAGTGCGGCCAATCATGTCGGCAATTAGTCCATCAACTTACGGTCTGTCGAAATGGTTAGCAAAGGAGCTCGAAAATTTACCTATTGAACAGCCTAGTATGTTACTGGATTCCACAGATTTCATTAATGATGTCAATTCATTCAATATGTCCTGCAATAAGTAACTCTGTCGTCTTGCATTATAAACATTTTCATGAGTGGATTTGGCGTAGAAGCCAAAGGAAAATTGATACACTTCGCTAGACTACTGCTCAGATATGTGGATGATAAGTTTCGATGCCACAGAAAGAGATATAGATATGATAGTTTTGTTTCCAAAATAAACAACCATTTCGCATGGGTCAATTATCACATACCAAATTTAAAAAAAAATTAATAACTACTTTTTAAAATACTGGAGTAGGTTGGAACCTTTGATGTGAAGATAATACTGACTTAGTTTTCCACAAAGCACTAAAACACTACACACTACACTCAACGCGCGTTT
This sequence comes from Rosalia funebris, assembly GCA_037954035.1. Lineage (NCBI taxonomy): Eukaryota > Metazoa > Arthropoda > Insecta > Coleoptera > Cerambycidae > Rosalia > Rosalia funebris. Next base: position 871,987 of record JAZFAV010000021.1, read on the forward strand.
CGCCAACAAAGCTGGCATCATCTGGAGATGATGAAAACTGAAATTATTTGATTCAAGTAAATCCCTAAGGTAGTCCAAAGTTTGTCGTATCGGGACACTTGAATTAAATACATGCAACCTTTTCCTTAGAGCTGGAATAATAAGGTTGTTACAAAAATTGAGAGAATATCTTACTTGAGTGATAATTTTTGGCAATGAATTTCTGGGAAGCTTTATTTATAAGGACCGTTACTAATCAAGTTGTCTACCCTTTCATAATAGTCCTTTTTATCCAAGATTATTACCTTTATCATTTAAATAAAAAACAGTTTTTTTCTGGCAATCATTTAATAATTTTTCTATTCTTGGTGGATTTTCACTTTTCATTGTTTATAATATTTGTGGAAATTTAATTCCTGCAAGCTTTCCTTACGAATCTTTTAGAAGTATCAGGCAGATGCTATTGAATTGAACTTTCAATACTTGCAACAATCTCGTCTATGCCCTTTTCAGAAGCAGGTAATGCAAAATTTAATTGCTTATTGAATAAATCAATTTTTTATTTATCCAACGATTGGAAGCAATGATTTTATACAAAGAAATATCTTTCTGAGGGACTCTTCCTTTTACTGAGGCTATTGCTTGTTGATCACTGATTTTTTTATTTCGTGACGACATTTTCTTAATAAATTTTGTGTTAATTGATAGAAACATGTTTCTCTGAAAATCACAGTTCTGTTTCTTAAAGCAAAGTCCTTATGCTTGTCATTCCATCATACTTCGTTTACTATACATATACTTGATTTTTAGTTCTAGCCATTAAATAGCGATGAAATAAACTATACGTATGTCCGTTCTCTTCTATATATCGAAAATTGAAGCTGAATTGAACATTTATATAACGAATGTTTTCACTGATTTTTAATAATTATCAGAACTAATTTAATTGCAGTTATAAAGTTAACATTTTCAAACAACAGGACCAATAACTATTCATTATATTTATATATTTAAAAATATCCACTAATAACTATGAATTGCATAACTCCCTCCTAATCAGAAATAAGCAATATAGTTAAATAACCACAATGAGCGTATTGCGGTTTGTTGCCTCGGATTGTTGGATATTTCCGTCGATTTGGTGGAACATTGCGATAATTTCGTAACGCAAATGCATTTGAAGTTTACATGTAGTTATATCTACCCCTTTATGCACTATAATCCGACTGTAATCGGTAGTGGAACGTCATGCAACTTACTTTGTACAAGTCGTTAAGTACGTAACTTCATTTTAACTAAAATATAGATGAATTTAGTCGTGACTGACATTTTGATAATATTATATCTTTCTAAATTATTCAGTATATTGAACATAAATGTTACATGTATTTACATTTTTAAGGTAATATTTATTTAATTTTTCTACCAAATGATAAAAATATAAAAATACGTAGTAAAAAATTATAAATAATATAAGTAAGTGAAACGAATTAATTTCCAAGTACTCATAATTAGTCTATGATTAGTTAAAATTGTTTATAAATTACTCAAAAGCCGCTAATGGTACATTATTATTCTGAATGCTTGTTAGATTTTCTCTTTTCGTAATGGCGATATAGGAACCATGTATATTGTTTACATAGCATAAATATTGCATACATACATATATACAGTATGTTTTCCATATTTTCAATTTATAATAAAATTGTCAATGAAATACAATATACAATATGAGTAGCTATTGTATAGAGTAATAGTAAAATAATAGTTTATTAATGGTATATCTAGAAATATTTATTCTTTACACAAAATATAGTTGCTTTAAATAAAATTTTAAGGCAATAATAATTTTTTTCATTTAATTTTATAGTATTTCTTTCTTATCCAGCTTGCTTACAACAATAAATACAATGAAATAAGTTTTTTAATAAAATGTGGGGAAATATTGATTTTCTTATATAGAAAGATTGTTTTAAACAAAATTTGATTTACATTGAAGGATTTATTGAAATTTTGTTTTCGTTCAATTTTTTGGTATTCACTTCTCTCTGTATTATTTGTGGTATTTTGATTTTTCTCTGGTTCCTTTGGTATCTTATTTTCCAAAATAAAAAGAGAGTTAGTACTAAATGTAGTATTTATTAGATGTAACTGAACGTCCATGTCTTTTAGCTTCGCCTAATTTCAGTATTTCAGTCTTTCACCTATATGCACCTATCTTTTAAATAAGATATAAGGACTTAACACATCTCACTTAGTCAATATTCATAATAAAAGTGAAAGCACTGGTAATATTGTTGCAAACATTTTCCAAGGGTGGTTACAACGTAAGTATTTCATTTTGTATATAATAAGAAATTAGTTCATAATAATCCTAATTGAATTAATTATAAAAGTTTTTTTATGAATGTTTAAAAGTCTGTTTCAATTTAAAATTTATATGAATATATGCAACTGTCAGTATTATTAAATTCCCATTCATTGGCTCCCATTTATTTATTATATGTATTTATAGAAAACTGAATACTATATCAAATAATTTTAATAGTACCATATTATTTTTTATTTAAATCAATGACACTAAACACCTCTGATATCGCCACCTGATGTGAGACTTGATATTTTCGTGAAATATTACAATCTGTAAGGAGGTACAATATACCACATTTTGGTTGGCTTCTCGTAATTTAATCTGAAGATTAAAAAAGCGATACTTAATCTAATTTTTAACACATAGAATCTCAAAAATCGAGCTAACTTAAATTGCCGATTCAGATTAATTCGAATGTAGGTTCGATTCCCCTATGAATTGGTTAAGTGTATCTGTAAATATCAAAGGTTAAGCGGAAGTGTTGCTCTGGGCTAAACCTCGCCTCCGTGATAACAAACACGAGAAGAAAAAATTACAAAAATTTTGGTCTTATGTATAAATATTTTTTTTAAATATTTCTGAGGTCTCACATTTATGTTTCTCTATTCATTTATCTTTTCCCAAAAATTAACTTTCAGAGTTATTTTTCCTGATTTAAGACCTTACACAATGTGATTATTCCTGATTTATTATTACTACTATCTTATTTATTATTATTTACATTCACATTCAATATTACTACTTAAATTTTAAACCTTATAAGAATCCACTCTGTAGTAGCGGAAATACCATTAATTTCCTTTATTTGGATGAACAATTGTATTCACATTTCATCGTATCTTCTTACATCTCGACATAAATAAACCCTTCATAAACAGGTGAGCATTTTCCTTTCTCTTTATTTCCTGTTACGTTGTTAATTTATATAAGAGAAAGCATATTAAGTATATAATATCAATAGACGAAAAAATGCATTCCCAATATTTCCAGCTAAAATATATATGAAAGTTTTACCAAATGTTTACTTTCAAGAATTTAATAAATATTAAATAAAAAAGTTTTTTATCTTACTTAAAAATATTAAACAGAAAGGAATTTTGCAATATTTCAGAAATATGTATACTCAATTTTTATTATTAAATCATCAATGCAAACTAACTCCACTACCATATTCATATTGTAAAATTTTATAAAAGTTTCTCTTTCTAAAAGCCGGGCCAATATTATTATCATAATCTTATTATTTTTATTTTTTGGTAATTCTAAACATTGCTGGAAACATAATAAACGCAAAAAAAACATATAGGTAAATCATAATCCAACAAATTACTTTAGAAGTACGTTTTGTGTTCTTTATTATACAGTGCTATTCAAAAGTCCCCTCCCCCCCTCTTATCTTTGGAACGATTATACATAAACTAGTGAAATTTGGTAACTGAATATTAAGGGTTGTAAACTTCCCTACTAGTGATGATAGATGACGTATGCGTCAAAGATGACGTCACAAGGTCATTGTGACCAATAATTTTAAATGGAACCCTATGGCAAGCGACACCTCTTTTAAAACGTATCGAAAAAACGTATTCAATGATACTAATATTGTTTGTATTTATGGTAGTTTTGATGGATTAAATCAGTAATCAGTAAACTTGAATAATAATTTTAATTACAGATTCAAGAATCAGTACCTACTTATAGTAATTGTTCGAAGTAAGCTCAATCTACTTTCTGACAGTAAAACATCCTATTGCGAAACTCTTCTAGTACTTTTTCAAATGTGTCTGCGGAAATAGCCCTACATTCTGTAACAATACGTTGTTTTAAAACATCAATATTGTCAGGCTGAGTGGCGTAAACCTTCGATTTAAGATACCCCCACAGAAAAAAATCTAAAGGTGTGAGGTCCGGTGATCGAGGCGGCCATTCCATTGAACCTCGTCGTCCAATCCATCTACCAGGATATTCTTCATCCAAATACCGTCTTACTGCACCGTAATAGTGTGGAGGAGCACCATCCTGTTGGAATGTTATTTCCAAAATGTCGAATTCATCTTGATTATCTTCCAAAATTTCAAGGATTAACGGTTCTATTGCATTTTGCAACACCTGCAGATACACCTCACCGGTTAAGTTGGTATTTAAAAAAACATTCCCAACGATGTGGTTTCCCAGTATACCTGCCCAAACATTGACCTTCTCGGGATACTGAGTATGTGTTTCACGAAACATGTGAGAATTTGCGTCACTCCAATATCTCACGTTTTGTGTATTTACAATTCCATTTAGATAGAAAGTACTTTCGTCACTAAAACAAATTGTTTTGACATAGTCTGGCTGTTGGTTAATTTTAGTCTCCATATTTTCACAAAATTGCAGTCTTCAGTCTGGATGGAGTTGATGAACCATTTTTAATTTGTATGGGTGAAATTTGTTTTTTTTTCAACACCCTGTGCACTGTACTTTGACTGACTTCACAGGTTGATGCAACTTGAGTTGTTGAAGAAGTAGGATTTACTATTACTTCTGCCAGTATATCAATTTTTTTCTCATCAGAAATTTGTGGTCTGCCAGATCGTTTTGCATCATTAATACTACCCGTTGTTTTAAACTTACGAAGAAACTCTCTCAAATAAGTCCTCGAAACTGGGCGATCGGGAAACCTTTCATTAAAAATGCGTTCTGCTGCATGAATATTTTCTCCAGTTTCACCAAGTATTAGGATCGCTGCTACTTTATCACCTAAAACACGTACCATTTCTCTTCTTGAACCATTTAAACGTTCAGCTCACAACAGTTTAATAAATTATTGAATGTACAAATATTTTAAAATTACCACAAGGTACTAAAACAGTTAAACGTTCGATCAACAATACACAAATTATTAAATGTTTAAAAACTTTGACAGCTAAAAAAACATCAAATTGGGGAGCTAAAAAGACATCAAAAACGTCAGATTATTTACTATCCAACTATCCCGTGGCGGAGCTTGAATTTTAAATTTTATTATTAACTGATTTAATTCATCACAGCTTTGCGGTTTTTGAAAGCCAGTTGTCAAAACTGCCGTAAACAGACACAATATTAGTATCGTTGAATAGGTTTTTTCGATACCTTTTAAAAGAGGTGTCGCTTGCCATAGGGTTCCATTTAAAATTATTGGTCACAATGACCTTGTGACGTCATCTTTGACGCATACGTCATCTATCATCACTAGTAGGGAAGTTTACAACCCTTAATATTAAGTTACCAAATTTCACTAGTTTATGTATAATCGTTCCAAAGATAAGAGGGGGGGAGGGGACTTTTGAATAGCACTGTATATATAATAAAGAACACAAAAATTAACTAGTCTGTTTTCCTGCAGACAGAAACTCATAAATATTATATTGTATATATTCTTCAATAGTGTTTCAAGTAAACCAAACTTTTAATAATCTTTAAATAAAACTTCAATATTTCTTTAACTTGTATAAACTTTGCATTAAATGTTTCGTAAATTCAGAATAATATCTCTTAGTAAACTTTTCCAATAAAAAGACCGAATCTATAGTACAGATAACTCGGTGTACAAATGTTGGTCTTAGTCAAAAATATACGGCGAAGCCGTATTAACTTAAGAAGAAGTTGTTTAAAACTAGTGACAGCTACAAAAGATTAGATACTATCCAAGTACATTATTAAATAGGATTCTATGTAAACAAAAATTGCTTATAGGGCTAAAAATTGCTATTTCTAAGTGAAATTAAATAGCTTCATTATAAATTGATTTCTTTCTAATCAATATATCCACATGTTATTATATTATTGTTAATCAAATTAAATTAACATGAATTAAAGTTATTACATTTCATATAGGAATTGTATATACTTAGATTAATTACTTATAATTAATTAACAAAATTATTCATACTTTGATGATGACAACTAATGTGACGAAACATACGTCAGTGTTTGGGTTATTGGTCTTCTGTTTTTAATTAAGTATAAGTAAATTAGGTCTATAAATTATGTCTGTAATTTTTCTTATTTACTATATATCATGAGTTTATTTTGCGAAATAGGCTAGGCTTTGATGAGTTTATATTTGCCATCTATATTTTTAACTTCACTGTACTCGTGTACATTACAGTGCATTAGATTCAATTAAAATCCTTTCACAGGTCTCTGAATTCAGAAATATATTATTCTTCTAAATTCTTTGTTAATATTAATCATGCAATTATTAAATATTATTTATATTAGGGCTCTATAAAACACACAAGTACACGTACAATAACTTACATTTTTCTGTATTTCTGACTGCTTAGGTGTCACTAGCTTTTCTTTATTTTAATTACATATGTCACAATTAGATTAAGAAGAATTTCTTCAATTTCCCGTTATAGAATACTTTAGAAACCATTGTATAGATATGTCCTCAAATTGTCTTCAAGTGTTACGAATATAAAAAGATATTTCTGCTTATTTCTCTTACTTATTTTAATTTTAATACACTACATTTTCGATTACTTCATCGTCTATTTTATTTATCTTATTAGTAAGTTTTACTTTGTGACCATTTATATAAAAATTAAGAACAGCATATTATTTTCATTTAAGTTTGGCCACACGAAAATGGTCTTTCTTCCTCTAAAGCATCAGGCTGTGAAGGAGAAATGTTCTTTTAAAGAATAAACGGTACACGCTTTATAAGGAATTCCCCTGAAATTATAATACATATCACCAACAAGAAATGTCTAATTTAAAAATAATAACACTTCCTTTACCATCCAATTTCTTTGATTGATGTTTGCATGGCACCAGAAGGGACATGACATCATCTTGAAGACTAAGTAATAATAAAAACGAACATTTTCCCCAAGTTACTCTTGAAGGGTACGTTATTAAAGAAGTTTGGGTGTATAAAATGAATACAGATGTCCGGTGTTTTGTTCTAAGGGAAACGTTTATAAGATATAAAAAATACGTGCCGACTCTTAGGTATCCAAATATTTTTCTTTCCTAATTACCTAAGAAAGTACTGTTTTACATTTTCACTTGGAAAAAATGAGAAATGAAGACACAGTTGTAAATAAAATTTAATGAGAAAATATTCTTTAAATCCTTTAGGGTTTTAGTTCCAATTTGGCAATAGCAACATTTTCCTTGTACCAATTTTTTTTTCAGATTGATAAAACAAAATTTAAATACAGTTATCTCGTACAAGATATATGTTGCAAACACTTTACAAAACTATACTAGAATAGATACTTGTAACGCAGCTATTTCATGACATTAAAAATAATTGTTTTATAAATGAAACACAATCTATTACGAAAACCTACTACGAACTATATTGAATCTATCAAAAGTTTCTAAAAGATGGGATATCTTGATAAAGGAGTTTTGAGATATTAAATATAAGTGTTACATAGTTCTTAGAACTATAATAAGTGGGCAAATTTTTTCTAAAGGGGTAATATTAAATTTATTTCAAAAACAGCTCATTTTTTAAACGGTACGTAGTTATGAATATATTTAAAATTAACTGAAATTCGCCATACTTCTTCATAATCTTTACATTAATTGTTACTCTTGCTAATATTATTACTGGTTTAATAAAAGTAGTAGCTTGTTTATTCTGAATCATTTTCATTTCAGTTTAATTATTCTCTGTACCATGTTTCAATTGTACGTAACATAATGAAATTATTTCCGTGAGTTAAAAGACTTTGCTGCTCATTGGATAACAATGAAGAAGGATACTGCCTTATATTCTGGTGTGTGGACTATCTAGAAGAGAAAATTAGCGCACTAAAACCCTGCAACAAGTCTTAATTATCTATAAAATTATATCCATTTACACGTATGTTGATTTTTTTTAATTTATTGTGAAGTGGGCGGATGTAAAATTAAAAAGTAAAACAAATAATTTATAAGGTGTTTAATTTAATAAATTCATACAACTAATGATGTTTTTCAAGGTAGTCATTTATTGTAAAGCAATTTTGTAACATGTCACAAGATTTAAATATTTCAATCAAGGAGAAATAGTTAAATGTGATATGTAAGTTACAATAATTTAAAATGAGAATAAATTTTAAATGTTTAGAAATATTTATTTATTAATCAGCGACATTAGCAAGCGTTTTACTAAAAGTTTATTTTATTAACGTTTATAGACGTTCTGGAAGATTATAAGTGATTTATAAGTGAATACTAATTTATATCTATTGTAGGCAAGCTCTTTCACCTAAATAATACCCAAAAATGGTGTAAAATTCATCGTCTTAGAAAGTCCCTTCAATTATTACCATGTCAACGATTTATAAAATACGACATAATTTTTCTCTCTTTCTCTCTCTCGCACACTTCCTTACGACTCTGTTTGTATAGAATTACTAGTAAATTACTGTAGACCACATTTGATGTTTCATGTTCAGAAACCTTATTACAATGCAAATATTAGAAATTATATATTACTTGAAAAATCAACTGAAATCTAAAATATCCTAAAACTTCATCCAAAAAATAATACCTCAAAATAGCAAATTGTATTGTATCCTGCCCTTATTAAAAACAGCTGGTTTGCATATAAAAAAGACACGTTCACTTTAAATCTCTCTTTTGAATTAATATATTGAATTTGATTATAACTACGTCTACTTACTACTGTTTTTCATCTATCCAAATAAATTCTAAGAAAATGATATTTGTCTGTACTTAATAATAATTGAACAAAAATATTTTTTTAAAAATACTAAGAACGATGAAAAATTGTTACTAATTAAGAATTCTACGGGGAAAATGACAAATAGGGAATTTGAAATTCAGAGACCAATTATTTTCCATCGACAACGACATTTGTATTTAAAGCATTTAATTCTAGAAGTATATCTATCATATGAGAAATATATTAGGATATAGTAATATTTTGATAAGATAAATCATATAAATATGCCTGGATTTATAATTAAAAATATTACTGAGAAAAAACTTGTGGACAGAAAAAAATCTGATATAATTCAGGAATACGCTATTCAAATATAATACAGCATTCAGAGTAATACCATTTAGACTGTGATTTAAAATAACTGATATCAGCTCATCCAACCATAGTTACTCTGTCAATGTCTTAAACTTTAGTTAAGCGAGGCCTTTCATTAAATACTTAATTAAAGTCAGTTAATAAAATTAACGTTGACTAATCTGTTATCAGATAAATTACTGCAACTATCTATATTAATGAAAATTAATTTTTAATTATTTCTCTCTCGAAAGAGCTTGCAGATTTATTTATATATAAAAAATATCAAGTAATAAATATGTACGTCCGCATTGATTCCACTGCATCACAATAGTAAAAATAATTTAAGGGGATTAAAACTATGAAATGAGTATGAGCAGGACTATGAAGTTTATAAATATAAATAATTCACAAATGGATTTTAAATCAAGGATGTTTACACTTTTATAAATGTTGTTATAAATTAAATATCATTCACATAATTTTTGTATATGAATTCATATACGAACATTGTCATTAAATAAGTGATTATAAAAAGTTAAAATTTTCTGAAATCTACGTAAACACATATTTTGAAAAATCTAAAGACTAAACTTTGCGCTTACTACTCTTGTTTCACTCTGTGTTTTCGAAGAACAATCATTCGACAAACTCTTACAATTAATAACATTATCTACAACATCAGTTATTCTAAATCGCTGATCGCTATTGAGGATTACCTAAAGAATCAATCTATATAAAAATTCTTCTAGAAAATACCTTTCCTGCTGAAATTGCGATTCCACCTTGTATAAAAATATATAGACCATCTTCAGGCTTTGAGCTTTCATTAATTGCGGAAGGAAGGTGTGAACAATACAGCAATTCATTAGAGCATTTGTCCTAAGTGAAGATAAAATATTTACTTCGTAGGTATAATTGTATTAGGAACACAGGGCGAAAAGGGAAGTGACGCTGGTAGCGTCCTCAAAATATGTTACATAACTCTAGTAAGTTAAATTTAAACCTAAACTTAGTGTTCCTAAATTAGATCTGTATTGCTTCTGTTCATAAATTAGTTTGAAGTAGTATATAACTTCATTTTAGTTAAGTAGTTTATTTTGTTGGTTTATTGTTTTCATTTTTATTTTAAGTTAAATAATATGCATTTAATGTAACTAAACAAGAAGACTTAGTTTTAATGCCCTTCATTTTTCACGATAATTAGATTCACTTCTCGCCACTTCATTATAAACTTTGTAATCTTATTATGCCGCTATCCGCAGTTAGTGCGACTTTTCTGAGAACATCCTAGGTTCAAATGCAAAACTTTACGATGTGCTTAGTCAAGAACATGCTTTCCTTACCTTAACTAGAACCTTTTCCAAACTTTCGCTCATACTTCCTTAGCCGCAGATCACAATTCTTATAAAATAATAACAACTTCTCAAACTTTCCCGCAGTCGCAAATACGATACAATATATTATTTTGTCATATCCCAGGTTATAGGCAAATATCCTGTTGCGATTTCTGAGTCTACCGATAACGCGCGTCTTCAATTGTTCCGTCGCGGGATGCTATGTTCGGATAGTCGAATTTTGATACATCCAGCAGCAGCAGTTGATTCTCGCGGTATACATGGATCCGGCAGGCCCTGTACGGAAGAGAGGGCGCGTGCGCCAAATTCGAATCGATGGGACCCATCCCATCCATAAAGATATAATTTTTCATGTTTTTTTCTTAATTATTATATATGACAGCTCTCCAAAAAAGATATGTCGTTTATGGAGACACAATTTATGGAGGACAAAGACTTTTTTATTATATGTTTCGTCGACCGTTTTTCAAAATATTACATGGATCCGCCCAGATGAGGTGCGATAGGTATTATTGAGATATTATTTATCGAAATATTGTTCGAGATACATTTTATTTACGTCGCTTAAGTACATTTTTTCCACTTCGATTAGTCGTAAGTTATTCCGAAATTTAAATTGCGTATACGATCCATTATGAATTCTAATATATTTCGGTTTTTTAAGATAATTAAAATTCTTTTAATTCGGTCCTGATATTCTAAATTCAGCATACAGGGTATATCGCCGAGAGTGGTTTATTAGACATTTCTTGAATACAACAAATAATTTGAAACTGAAAACTTGTCAATAGGAGTTTTCACAAAAAGAAAATGTCCCATACTTGTGATATTCTGTCACAAGTACAGCCAGGAACCATGTGATATATATTTCTCTGTCTTAGCGTTAATATCAATTTTATTGTATTTGATGTCTTTGTTGTAAACATTAATACAAATTTATTTAGAATTTGAGTTATAACTTATCCTATAAATCATTTTAGATCTATCTTTTTTTACCAAAACGAGAAAAAAAGTCTATCTAAGAAAAAAGTCTATCTATGTAAAATTGTGTTTTTTCACGTCCATTTACTTTTTGTTACCTGGTTTTTGATAACCATCTCCTGATTGGAGGTTCTAGAATCAACTCATCTTGCCCCAGTGCAATACGGTTCTGATGTATTCTTTGGTATACTCCTTTTTGGTTTCTGAAAGTGCATATCATCGATATTGAATAATAATTTGATTAATGGGACTTACTTTATGAATTCATGAAAATAATCTTTGGTTTTAATGACATAGTATACTCGGTACTCATGCTAATTAAGTAATTTCTCTTAATGCTTTTAAATAACTCAAAGACCGTACATTATAACTGTAGAAAATATCCATATCGATGGAAAGGAAATAGAAAAAGGAAGCAAAGCGAAAAATAATCACCTATATAACTCTATTGACAAATTATTAGTTTCATATTATTTATAATTTCCCAAAAACGTCCGATACGCCATTCACCATAATGTATCGTATATATGTTTCTTATTGTACTAGAAATACGTATTTACTTAGTACTAATAGTATGAATATCTCAATCCAATATTTAATTTGTTATAAGATCTCATATGTTGTTTTCTAATTATATGTATTTCTAAATTCAGTCCTGATATTCTAAATTTAGTATGTATTTCTTATTCTAATAGATATACGTATTTCTCTGAGAATAATAACTGATCTAATTAATGCGCTATTGTAAGTAGTAACTTGGTAAACATGCTGTATTACCAGCGAAGCTATATTTGTGATACTAGTTGTTTTAAGATATATAGTATGATTCGTAAGAGTTGTAGAACAATACATAAACAATTGAGAATTTTATCTGCATTTCGACTATATTATGAATAATTTAAAATTTTATAGGTAATGGAAACATGTTTACTATATGATAAAATATATTTACATATTTTGATTACCTTTATTACGTTTTAGTATAATCTCTATTATTAAATAATCTATTTTAATACTTCAACGGCCACATCTATTGGTTGTGACTTCGAATTGAGATCTCGTAGGCTTACTACTCTTTAGTATTTATCCATTAAAATTACAACCTAAATTGTCTCAAGGTATTCTAAATATTCATTAAATAGAATAAAGATATATGTTATACTCGTATCATGCAAATTATTGCATAATTTTCACTTTTTATACAACTTGAAAACTCTTTACAAATCATTAGTATAATATGTATGTAAAATGGTATGTAAACAACTTTCACTCACAACCAACGTTTGCCATAAATATTTTTTCATGTTCTTCCTTCTTTTTGGTAACCATCTCCTGATTTGAAGTTATATAATCAACTCACTTTGTCCCAGTGGAAGGCGATTCTGATGTATTCTTTAGGATACTTTTCTTTTATTTCTAAATATAGTGGATGCTTGATTAATAAACACAGCATGGAAGTGTATTGTTCCAATAAACTTTTACTTTATAATAAATAAGGTCATCTTGAAGAATCTCCAAATATTTTACACCAGTTAGGTTTACGGCAAAAACATAGAAAGTCACAATTCCTCCGTCGACTATGCCGCACCACACATTGACTTTTTGAGCATCTTGTCGGTAGCCAATTAACGGTAGTTTTTCCTATTAACACGGCCGTTCAAAATCATCGCCGATCAAAGTCATCTTCGGGCTAGTCAAGGACAAAGCATGCCCTATAAGGATGATGCCTTGCATTTTTCAGAATTTTTTGTACTGTAGACGCTACTATATTGAAGTCAGAAACTAGTTAAGTGCCAAATGATAATTTTCTTCCCTTGTCAACAAAACATTACTGTAGTCGTCTTCTGATAATAACGGTCGACCAGATTTGGGAAGAAAAAGAACACGCCCAAATTCGCGGAATTTAACTCAACATTGTTTGCCGTGTTTTGGATAATAGGTTGCCGATCAGGATAAGTTTTGTAGAACATTTCAACTTCTCTTTGGATACGCATCATGTCTCCAAAATCATGTACAGGCTTTCAATTCTTTCTCGTTCAGTTAATTTAATCATGTTTTTACAGCTTATAAAGGTTTTTACTCAATAAACACCAAAAAATAAAAAATGTATTCTTTAAAGAAATAATAAAGTATTTCATTATTCACATTGTTTTCTCGGTTATAATAGATAATAAAGTAGACAGCGCTGAACAAATAATTCTATAGTTGAACTTGGTTTGTATTGGTTAACTGAACTGAAATTGTATTGGTGAACTATAGTTGATATTGGTTTATGTGAAAGTAGATTATATGAATTAAACTCTATTATGATAATGGTAAATAGAAATTCCAGCAAATGTTAAATTCATTTATGTGGCTACGTGTATAAAACCCTTGCTTAAATACGCTAAATACCATAATTATAGTAATATTATTTCCTGTTGTGGTTCTGCGAGCTCATTTCTTTAACATTAATTAAATTAGTTAGTCTAGTAGATTTACAATAGTTGAATTCTAAAATTACAATTTATACGTCTACGTGTTCAAATTGGAACATGACTGCTTAATTAATATCTGCAGAAATTATTGAGTATATTAACTTAATATTCTTTTAGTGAATATTATGAATATAATTTCTAATTATTATACATAAATCATAATTCATTTAGCAAAGCCAATGGGTAGTCTCACAAATGTCGAATAAAAATTCCATTACGAAAAAAGAGTTGTTGTAAATCAGTACAAGTATAGTGCTTCATTAAATTAACAACTTCCCTTTCCAAATTCATCGCAAATCGTCAATTTGGTTCTCCTCGTTTTTACACTAGTTTATAAATTGAATGCAAGTCATTTTCCCTATTATCCACCTTTAACAAACCATCATAATTGACTGGATATACCTAGCAGAATCTAAAAGATTATTTATCAGCTCTATACTTCCATAAGACATAATTCCCGATGATATTTTATTGAAAGCAATTAAATTTATATGTTAATTTTTAGACTTTCTTTCTGTATTATATCTGTAATTAAAAATTTATCTACATTAATTTATCTTAAAATAAACCAAGGAATTTTATATGCCTTTAGGCAATTTTAGAAGGCCACATAAACCACCAGCAGTCATATTAAAGCAGTCATATTAAAGTGCGCAAATAAATTAATGCTCACTTTAATTCATCATTTAGATTGGTTAATTATTTGAACGAATCACCTTTAGTGCCGTGGAAGATAATATATGTATCGTTTAAATTCCTATGTGGCATTTCATTTCCAGCTGATAGTTTTGGTCAGCAATCCAATATTTGTTAGAATTTGACATGACGTGCTTTTGAACAATGTACCAGCCTATCACATTCGCCTTGGAAGGGGCTGGAACTTTCTATTAAGGAACAAAATCGGGAGATCAGTTTTCTACAAACACCTAAAGATTACACCTTATACGACGCGCGTTGTTTCGTTGGTTAAGTTGACATCATCAGGAGATAATTAAAACTCGCTTTCTGTGATATTGGCGGCGATGTATTTAACGCTACAGACTGTAGTATAGCTGTGAACATTCTCTGCTCTAATAAATATACCAATAAAGGTTAATAACTATGATTTTTAAAAATTGATAACTAATACGACTATTTAAGAAAGAAATATGAATAAAGGGAGCAGAAGTATGGTTGCGTTTGTCATTCGGAAATTACACTATTTTAACATGTAGTGATGTAATATCTAATAATATGTTATACTCTATATCAATAAGAGATAACTATACATACTAGAATATAAATGTTTCAAGGTAATATTGGAGCATAAAGGTCCTAGACAACTAACAAAATGTTACCTTACTTGGAATACCATTTACATCTCTGCGTTAAAACATTCTTAAAAATCGTCAAAGTCGATGCTGCAAAAAGTTCTTCAACTTAGAATGTAGAAAAATTACAGTCAACTTGTCATAGTAACTCTACTCAATACAGTATGTTTTGGTCTTGAATCTATGACATATTAATTGTCTATTTTTACTTTTCCGCACTTCAGAAAAGTAATGTAATCGTGTAAATAAAAATTGAAAAAGAAATTTTTCGCGTTTATTTCTCGTTTTTCGGTCTAAAAACTAAAAGAAAATGGTTCTTAAAAAACTGATGTGTATGTGTGTCGTTGTTGTTGTCATCAAAAATCTTGTTAGCACGATAACTCAACCAAATCGTGTCGGATCGATCGAACTTTGACTGATTCTGATTAGGGACGTCTACCAGACGACGTCTATTGATTTTGAGGTCGATAGAACACACCCCACCCTGTCCATGGGTCATGAGAAAGCACAATCGTGGACTATTTGAAAAAGCTAAGACTGTCGCATAAAACATTTATGTGTTGGTTTATTTTTTCTCGACCACTCAATTTAGAAATAGGGATGTTCTTTCTAAGTGCGGAAAAGTCCGTTTTAAGGTTTTAAAACTGTTAATTTTTTTATAGATGCAATTACTGAAAGAAACATTAAGAACCCCAATATCTAATTTAGAGCATATAGCTTTTGTTTTCATTTTCTGAATTTCTGTGGTGGGAAGGAGTATATACAGAGTATAACAAATAAACCCATTGTCATGGAGGTACTAACCTTTCCCTACTGAGACTCAAATCCAAATACATGAATCCCAATACAGAATCCCTAGTCTTTCACCCTATACTAGAATAGTAACTGAATAAAGCTAGTTTTAACCAGATATCTCGCGTATTATCGCGTATTAAGGATTCAATGATTTCTTGATTTATCCGGGTAATTCTAGATTTAGCCAAGGAGGAATGGCTAAACCACGTAGAGAATACTAATTGAAAGTACAAACGCGACCAATCTCGCACGTATGTAGTGAAATATAAAAATAAAATTATTCTGAGGAAAACTTATTTATTTTTCTGAACAAACATAAAATCAGAATTATTCTAACATAGAAATAAGAAATATTACGAAAACACCATGGGTTTGACAACCATTCCTTCTTAGTGGATTTCTGTTCTTTCTGATATGCAATACAAAGTTTTAAATAAACCATAGTAACTTCCTGAGTTATATTTTTATATTTCTTGTTCACTTCGTTAAGCATGCGATGTTCTTCTCCATGTCCAATTGCCATGAGGATTTCGTGCAGTATGTCAAAGATCTCCTCGTTTTTCACAAAATACCTTATATTTGTTTCGCCATCAGCCATTGGAGAAATAAGTCTCTCAATACCACCAACCACACAAACATCAAACTTTTTTAATCGTCGATACTGTAGTGCAGATTTAGATTTTGCTTGTTTTGCTATTTTTATTGACTCCAAAAACTCACAATATTGGACAGATATCATGCAACAAGAATTTGAGTCTTTACGCGACACAAAATCTCAGAGCATTTCGTTAAATCACTCTTTAAAACAGGAACGTACCACTTCTAAATCAGTCGTCATCTTGTCAACTTCGGAACGCGAATGAACGATTATACTGTTTTGTCCAAGCGTCGTTGAAAAATTCTAGTATTAACAGGTTTATGCCCGAAAAGCAACGTACGCTATCTGAATTACCGACTTTATCAACTATATTTGGATAATTCTAACTTTATCCGGGTAGTTCTAGTATTATCCAATATTTGGGCTTTAGCCGTAACATGTATATATATATATATATATATATATATATATATATATATATATATATATATATATATATATATATGTTATCCTTACTTATATATACCCTTTCAGGAATTTTTAACACCTTTCCCTGAGACTGGAGAAGTCCATTTCAATGGGTCAAAACGTTTAAAGACTTTATTTAAATTAAAGTCACACATTTTGCCAGTTAATAACCCTACCAACTAATAATATATCTACCAAATGTGTTCTGAAAGTTCATATAAATTATATTAATTTATCTAATCGTTCCTTAAATATACATTTATGCAAATTTAATAGCATGGGAATTATGTTCTATTAAGTGACGTTGGTCAAGGGAAATATTGGGTTAATTTAGTCTGAAATTAGTTTATTGTTAATTACTTAACTCTTTTCGTAATTATATCTTACTATAAATGTCTAATTTTATTATCTCTAGTGAAATATTGAATTGAAATATATCATATTATTGAATTCATAGGAAATAGTGTCGCAGTGTATTATTTATATTTTTCTAATTTTATTTATAAATGGCGTAATAGTCGGCTATAAATAAGCATTATAAATAAACATTGTTATTATTTAATTTCGTCCATCAGTTTGTAATACAATTTAGAAAGTTTAATACAGTACAATAAAGCAAAATCTAATTATTGTTATATCAATCCATCTTATTATAAAGCTCTATAAAGTTGAAAACCACAACTCTTTTATTTAGTGCCTCATTCAGATTCTGCATCAAAACAAGGATCCGCACGAGCGATAACAATCGATCTGGCTTCGTTTTCCCAATACAATAAGACAAAAAGACCCAACCCGTATATTTTTCAGCTCTTAGCTGCCCAGCTTTAATGCTTAGAGGGTGAAAAGCGTCCTTAAGGAATAAAACGGAAACAGAATCAGGACGAACGAGGCGAAAACCAGAATCAACAGAAAAAAAATGATAATATCAAACGAGTCGGTCTTCATATCGGCTTCTAGTTGTACATTCTACATTCGCGGTGTAGCGGGGAAGCACCCAAGATCTTAAACTGGATATTTGGTTGGCTGGGGTGATATTCCGCTAACTGAACCTGACGGGTAACATGGGGTACGACTAAAATCCTAGATGTAAATGGGAGAGGGAGTTCAGATGGTGAATTATGTCTGCAGACGGACATGCGGAGAATTTAGTGGCTGAAGATAAAAAGGCCACGAAAAATACAGTCTCTGTTTTATGTATGAATTTATTTATACTGTTTGTGATTTTTTATAGCATATTTAGATTAAACGGAGTCGTTAAGGGGCATTCTGAATATTTTAATATGTAGATCTACTCTAGAGAATTAGTTTAATTTTTAAAATAATTTATATAATGTAGATGTATAATGTCAATTTACACAACTACATATGTTAGGTAACGAAGAATTTTGAGATTACGCATTGGATTTGAGAATAAAATAAAGGAGTTTTTAGTAAGCCAATGTAGATAATGAAGTTTTATCAACACGATCTATGATACAAGTTTTGTAAAAAATGTATTTATTACCCTAATTAATTTCTTTAAACCACAATTTATTTTTCCGTTACTTTGTAATATTTCATTATATTAAATAAAGAGCACGGAATTGTTTTAATACATATCACTTTATTTATTCTTTGCAACTGCAGTTTCGTAGTTAGTAGACTACATTTTCAAGTAGAGTAAATGTACAAATAAATGTTAGAAATTTTTTAGTTTGAATTAGCAAGTCTTACAATATGATATTTAAATAAGGGCTAAAAATAATGTCATATATCTACATGGTCATTGAGAAGGATTGTTTGAATTTTCAAATGTTTATATATATATATATATATATATATATATATATATATATATATATATATATATATATATATATATATATATATATATATATATATATGTATATATATATATATATATATATATATATATATATATATATGTATATATATATATATATATATATATATATATATATATATATACATATATATATATATATATATATATATATATATATATATATATATATATATATATATCCATTCATTCTAATATCTAGTTTTCTGGATTTTGTAAAATAGTGAGTAACTTCTAATTTGTCTATTGAGGAAAAATGAGGGGCTGTTTCTAAAAAATGGTTAGCTAAATTTTAGCTACATTTTTTATTTTTAAACAATTTTTTGTGTTCGCTGTATCTAATATTAAATGCCCTTCCCGTTTGACCGATATAAGAGTTATTCTCAGCATTCTTCACACGAAAACTTACAAACTCTTTTATTTTTTATTATTCTTAGTTTTTTGCTTTGCATATAAAAATATCAAAATATTCTTGATATTTTTGGATTAGATCTGAAGGCTATTTGTAGATTACCTTTTGATATTGCGTATGAGGTTTTTTCCACCAGAGAACCAAAATATCGAAGCTGCAAATTTTTTTGTAATTTTTTTCTTTAATATGCGGATACATTTTACGGACTGTAAACTGCCTATGTTTGTGTCTTATTAATTTATATACTATGTCTACCTAATACCGTTATTAATTTCTACTGAAACTATATTCGCAAAGTGTAAATAAATTTGTATAGGTTGATATTGATATAATTGATATTCAAATATATTGATATAATTGATATACGTATAAACTTTTATGAAACGTTTTCCTGGACACCTTAATTACCTGTTTATTGTCATAACCTCTTATTCTGTTTAATTGGATAGGATATATTATAGGAACCGAATTTTCAATTTTATTATTAGTTGAATCATCATTTTGAAAATGACAAAGTGTTGAAACTGCAGTCGCGATTTTTGTGCAAATATGGTGGTGAAAAACTTAGTAGTTATTTTACTCACTTGCGTTGAAGTATGAACTACCACAAAGTAACGGTTTCCTCGATCAATTTCTTTAAATTGATATATAACAAAACAATTCCGTGATGTATTTAATATAATTTCTTTATGTCCTTACCCTACAACTGCATATGAAGTAACAATAGATTATGTCGTCTAATCGAACTCTTCTTAAAAATTATATTACTGAATAATAGATCAATAGAAATTAGTTCGACAATATCGTGTTTGAAATTTTTTAGGATTTTAGGTCTCCTCTTATTACTACCAATAATAAAAAGAGTAGTTATAGATGAGATCAGTCAAAATAAAAATATCCTATAATCTATAGCTAGTTAATTTACTTAACAAATGTTTTGCATCTCATCATATTACTTAATTCAAATGTAGTAATAGGAAAGTCAAAATTATGTAGCCAAAATAATACACAAGCAAGCAATACACCAAAATTCACTAATAAAAATGTACGGCCTTAAATGTTTGTAAGTTAAACTATGATATTCTTTTGATATGAAAGTTTTATAGCTTCTTCATATTTTCTATTTTTATAAATGCACAAGATTTGAATAAATTAACTCAGATCCATATAGCTTATTTCATCAGCTTATCTCATTTTATTTATCAGTAGTCTGAATGAAACAGACTTGTTTCAGTTGATTTAACTGAACTCATTCTAATATATCAGAATAAATAAAACCATATAAACCAAACCATCGCTTCATTTAAAAAAGGTCATAATTTTTAAAGTGGTAAGTTGTTAAACATCCAACGAACAGACGGAGGTATTGTTCATGAAGAGCTTTAAAATTAAGTTTATTTCATACCAAAAATAATATATCATAGAACAAGAAAATATAAAATAAAATAAAATAGAGAACGCCTAACTACGACTTGATAAATTTTAATAATTCTGTAAAATATTCCAGCTTATTAGCAATTAACATAGAATGAATTAAAAAAATTGTTTTAAAATAATTTGCATTAAAATATTTTATTTTTATTTTGATTAAAATATTGTTTTTAGTTCCAAAGGGTTGTAACTTTTTAGGCATAAATTTTCATATATAGGTAATTTGGATCAAATTTATATATTTGGATCTCTAGTTGCTACTATATCAGTTTAGAATCACCCTTAAATTACAATAATTAACCAATAAATATCAATTCAGATTGTAATAAAATAAATATAATGTAATTAGTTGCATCTGACATGTATAATATGACGATAAATTATATTTGTGATTTATATGAGAGTTGATAACTGTATATAATTAGTTATTAATTGTTTCCATTTAATAAGACATCGAAGGATAAACAGAAAATGAAAATGATGAATTCTTATATATATTTATTTAGACACAATATAGATAAAAACGACTCACAAGCATAAGAATCGAGAAAATATATTAAGTAATTAATAAACACAGATATCATATAGACATTAATTCTTAGGGCGTCTTCAGGATGTAGTATATAGAAAGCGAAGAAAAAAAGAAAGTTTGGCTCAAATAGTCGTAGAAGCTATTGGGAAATATTCAATGGAATCGCTTCTGCACTGAAAAATATAACACATTAGTTGAAACACGATTAATATTAGCTTGCCATCACAAGAAAATATTAGGGATCGGTAAGAAATATAAAATTGAACAAAATTTAATACTGTTAATGTAGAATTATATTGAACTAAAAAAATATTCTTTTATTTTAACTTTTATTATAGGTGGACGAATATAGCCTATATTTTAATTATATTTTACTAAATATGCTTTCATACATATGTTATATAAACATGCGGTTCATATGACTTATAATGAAAATATAATACAAAATGGTATAAGTATAACAGAAACAAACAACAATTACTAAGTATTATTTAATATAACATATTATTTTGCTTGAAGTATGTGATAAAAATAATATAGCTTATTATACTCACAAATAAACCTTAAATATAGCTTATGTTCCAAATGGGTTATATAGAAATCTGATATGGAAATAACTGGAATATAAAAATTGTTAAGGTTGACGAAATTATTAAATAAGTTATGGAAATTTTTTATCCATGTTCTTAATCCATTCAGATAGTTAATTGCCTAATTTAGGCCAAAGCTAGTTATATTCATGTTGACCTATTATTTTAATATATTTTTATACATATGCATTGTATTTAATATTTCATGTTTACCGTCATTTTCAATTAGATTTAATTGTGTTTTATATATATTTTTGTCAACACTAATAAGTATATTTAAGTTACCTAAACACAGTTACCTAAAATCATAGTTTGCTCTTTTGAAACAGATTAATAATAGAATGTCTTGTGCATTAATTGTAAATAATGTCTATTACTCAGTCTTGTACACTGTAATTTTTTAATAGGTATCATTTACGCGCATCTCAAAATTCCGCAAGAAATATATGACTGTACGCAAGTATAATATAAAATTTCAATTAAGTTTGCACATTTATCTGCAAAGACAACACATGCCACAAGCAGTGCAGTTCGACGTTAAGACGAGAAAACACCTATTTTAAACCTCGAACTGTACGCATTAGATCTAAGTTTAAGTATAAATTGTATTCGTTGTTCTATGTAAATAAATAATGCATCTTCTGATTTAAGACTTATTTCTGTGGTAGTAAGTGTCACACTAAGGTTAGCTTTAAATTTAAAATACAATAACATCATTGTGATCTCCAAAAAGTAAATAATATACAGTATCACTTCACCCAAATAAATTATTGGTAATTTTGGACTTTCTTTAGACATGCCCTAATAATGTAAGTTAGAAAAAAACTTTCTTATAGGTACATAAATCTTTGGCTCCCGCAGTTACAAAGTTGGAGCTAAAGTGAAACCCTGAGATACATTTATTATTCTCGAGCCTACTTGAGTAAAATAGTTTTTGTTTCAGGTCGTGAACGACGTCAACCGTCACAATCTCTGCCATGTGAGTAAACCTCTATATAACAAACCCCTATATTCGTACTCCGAAAAAAAAACATGAAAAATGAAGGAATCGGGATGATCCAGTTACGTATCAGAAGCGATCAGAATACCGTTTTTGTACCCGTCTCTTTGAATATATTAAACAATTTATTTAGAATCCTGTCACACAACGTCGTTTTATATATTTGTCGCAAACTCTTTCTCTATGTCGTGACTTTATTACTTTTTATTTGACTGTTGTAAATCATTTTATTATTATATAGTACGTTTATAAAGTGCACAACACAATCTATTGGATTCTCTTATGTTGTTTCTTAATCAACAGGCGTATATTTAGTTCCCTCTGTTTAAGATGTGATTTTGTAAACAGAAATTCTGGCATATATAGTTTATATCTTCGCTATTTTCCGAATGAAAAATCTCAAACCATACTGTGGCTTGTTTTTATATCTAGGCTCAGGTAGACTGTTCCATTTATCGGCAAGATAAGAGTTTTTTATTTGGCAAATAGCGATGAAATGAATAGTACTGCGATCTGTGATCTAATTATGTCAAATAAAGTTACGATAAAACTCAATAACTTGTAATTGACACTCAACGAATAAGTGACTGAAAAAATTTACATGCTATAAAATATTCATAAACGCATTGCACAGTCCATATCCATATACCCAAAAAGATTATTACCTTCCACATCTTTAGAGAACGTGGGAGATAACATTGAGACAGAAGATAAAGATGATGTAACAATGTAATTAAAATAAAACCTTGAACGCGAAAATATATTCTTCCAAAAGTTCCAAATTATATCTTCGCACCAGGAAAAGTGTCATGATAACATATAATTGCAACAGCAGTATCAGTACTTAAAAGTATCCCTTCATTCGAACCTACACCCTTATTTCAAATAGAACATTTTCTACGTTATTTGGTTCTTCCTAAATTAAATTTATCAAAAATGGCTACTATAAAATCTCCTGCAGCTAAGAAAAATGTAACTGGTGTTAGCTATTATGGATCGACAGATTATTGTCATAAACTTCAGTTCTGTATCACGATTGCTTTATACATACTTCTTCCTACATATCCTATTTATTCAATTGAACATTCAGTTCGACCAACCTTATTGAGATATCGTTTTAAATTATATAAGACTTGTGAATAGAATTGTTTTATTCTAATAACCCGATTTTACGATACGGATTTTATTTTTTGAAACCTTATCTGATCGTGCAGAAATATGATAAGGGGATCGAGGATCGCTTTTAGGTATAATTCAATGCATGGCGAAGCTTTAGCCCGAGGAGTAGTTGTTTCCTATAGCGATTATATAATAGCCTTGCTATTCGGGAACTGCTTTGATAACCGTGTGGCGGATTGGTAGTTCCTTTCTTGGTTTCCGACTTATATGTTACTGACATAGATAGTATCGATAAAGATGTATACCCTACGGGTTTTATTCTTTGGAACTTTATCTGATCGTGCAGAAACACGAGAAAGGGGTCGAGGATCACTTTTAGGTATAATTCAATGCCTGGCAGGGCTTTAGCCCGAGGAGTAGCTGTTTCCTATTGCGATTATATGATAGCCTTGCTATTCGGGAAATACATTGATAACCGCGTGGCGGTTTGGTAGTTCCTTTCTCGATTTCCGACTTATATGTTACTGACAGATCGTATCGATAAAGATGTATACCCCACTATTTCATTCGGCATTTATCCTGGATCGGCGTACCGTGTACGGCACTGATGAGAACTAATATCCGGTTCGAATCCGGGACATGTCGAATCCTACCTGTGGCGGGTTTTATTTTTTGAAACAACATAAGTAATCCGTTATATATCAAGACTTATTGTAGAATGAGATTTTCTTTTTCGACTCATTATTAGCATCATGTGATCTAGTACTTGTCAATTATTTGATAAACTGCGTCATTACTTGGCTATAGTTCTCAGGCACTCAGTAGGCAGTTTTAGTAGTTTCATTGTCAACTTTTTCTATTTTATATTGAAATTAAACTAAAAATTAAGGTCGCCGTCTAGAGGCAAGTGATCTACTTACTTTAAACGTGTAATATCTTCACAAACAAAAATATTCACAAACACATTTTGTCCTCGATACAATTGACATATTTTCACAACGTCTTTCTTCTAACAATATTTTTTTGGTCTCCCTTATCAGAAGAGTATATAGTTTCGTAAAATGGACGTAACATTGTCATTTCGATGATGGTAAATATAGATTATCCAGTGATCATCAAATTCCCTTCGATAAAATCAAACTTTCAAGTCAAGACCGTCAAATGTTTCTATTATTAAAGAATTATTCATTAGTCCCTAGAAACTCTACAAAATTCTAATAACCATGACAGGCTATCCTGTATACAATATATCCAATGTAAGGGGATGTATCTGTACACAATGAAATATATAACTATTTTACCTCTTCGACTATTTAAAGCCATTAAACATTCCAATATGTATCTACTTTTTCATCATCTTTTTGGCCAAATCTGATTTACATAAGAGAATATACTGTGATACTTTAGGAAGTATCACAGAATTAGTTGCAACGAGAAAGGCTGGCTGACAGATTAAATGAGGTACTTAATCCTTCAAAAAGTGATACAGGAAGCCTTATGGAGCCTAAGTGAAGCAATGAATGCAGTAACCCTTAAGTGAAATAATCATCCCACGATTTGTAAATTACAGAGTATTTTTATATTTAACAATAGAAAAAAGGAGAGACCATATTGAAATTACTACCTAAATTTAGAACTTCCCGTCTCGATTATGTCAATCGCTTGGACCTAGCCTAGAATGTCAACTGGGAGTAATACGGATATGGGTTCAATACCTACATAAATCGGCTAGGTATGTCTGTATGTGTGCATGTGAATATTGAGGGTTAGATGGAAGCATAGCACTAAGCGCCTCTCCTCCGTAAAAACAAAGGCAATAAACTAATATCTATCAATGTGGAATATTTCGTTAGTACATCCGCAGGATTTTGTATCACCTGATTAAATACAGTACAGTACAGTACATTTGTTAAATACAGTATTCAATATTAACAAAAATGGAGGATATATTCAAGATTCTATAGAAAATGGTCATCGAAAGCAGAAAATTGTCTACATATAATTATATTTTCTTAAACCAACCCAGGGTGTAGAATATAGTAATTAAGTTAATATTGTAATTGTACCATTTTTTTCCTAATATCTAGGCTTAGTTGTTCAGTAAATGAGTGCCCAGCGACACACTCCATATAACACTAATCACTTTGTTCATGTGATCCGACTTTTTTTTTTCGGGTTAGGCCAATGGAAGAGTGTATCAATGACTTGTGCCCGTAGTATGGACAGTTTTGGTATTATAGACAATTATAGGCAATTATGCCAGATGAGTCGAGTCGGCTATATGAATGATACTATTTTTCTTTTGTAGCCGTATCGTCTACATTTTATGTTGAAGAATAAGAAACCTCAACAGAAATATTAAGACAAGATGTCTCAGCAAGTGGCCTACCATTCTACCTCTTCTCTTCTCTATGTTTTTCCATATACTTCTTTTCTCGCCGACTTTCTCTAATACTTCTTCGTTTCTAACCCTATCAGTCCACGGTACTTTCATCATTCTTCGGTAACACCACATCTCAAAAGCTTCTAATTTCTTCCTACTTGCTTCCCCTACCGTCCAGGTTTCGCAACCGTATAGCGCCGTGCTCCATACATACGTTTTCAAAAATCTCTTCCTTGTTTCTAAGATTATTAACCCCGAGCATAAAAGTGCTTTCTTTTTGTTAAAAGCTACTCGACCCTGCGCTATTCTTTGTTTTATGTCTTTATCGCTTTTTCCATCCCAATCTATTTTACTTCCTAAATAAGTGAAGTCTTTAACTTCCTCCAATCTTTCATTATTAATTTGTACTTTCGTTTTTGCTCTGCTCTCTCGCCCTCTGCACACTAACACTTTAGTTTTGTTTTTATTCACAATGTGACATATGTGCAGTAGAAATAGAAACTTAATTTGTTACTTGATACTGTTGCAATATAATTTTATAAAAATTAAGCTATTATTGATGTAAATTAAATCACAGGTACGACAAAAAATATTCAACGGTATACATTATATGTTATATTAAACATTAATCAAATGAGTGACATATACTGTTATAATTGGTACGTTTAATTTAAGCATTAACTGCACACAAATAGTCAATCGAACTTCTAAAACATACAACTATTTCCTTCTCATTTGCAGTTACCCATTGAAAACTGAGAGTACCCACTTGCAGCGCATTTTAACGTAAATATAATATTCCGGTTATTACAAATCGGAACTTCACTGACACTTTGCTGTAATCTTCAAATCCCCATTCGCTATCCATTTTTACGTTTTGTATCTTTAACTAAAGATGAGTCGTATATTTTATCGAGGATCGATATAAGGCGGTGAAATTACTGCAGCGCGAGCAAAGATATGAGAGGGAAGCAGCAATTTGTTACTACATAGATGCAGTTTTCTTGCGACAAAGTATATTAATTTTACTTTTGTTGGCAGATGTATTCGCATTATGTGATGTGCATTCAAGAAACATAAATGAACATAATTCGAAAGTTTTTCATATATTTATCGTTTTATTTTGTTAAACAGATAATGTCTATGGTTATGTATATTAATTGTAATTACAGTATAACAAAGTAACTACTAAAATTTGGAAGAAGCAAACTGAATAGGAATTATGGGCCGCGATTCATTGATACAATAGGTAAACTGACATAATTTTATTTGAGATTAGAATTTGTAAAGGCTCAATGCCAAGCGTTTGATAAGATAAACACTGAATTAAAACAATGAGATTATCTCAATGGTAAACATTTTTCATTTTAGTATTTTCATAGTAGTTTTAATACAATACTATGCACTACACTCGATGTGAGTTTTTCCAACAAAGTTGGCATAAAACTACTGAATTTTAATCATCTCCAGATTATGTCAAATTTGTTGGCGAAACGGACGTCGAGTGTAGTGTATAGTGTTTTGGTATTTTGTGGAAAAGTAAGTCAGTGTTATCTTCACGCCAAGGTTCCAACCTACTCCAGTATCACCTGTTCATGTTAATTTTCTGACCTACAATTAAAATACTGTAGAGAAAGTTTAGTTTTAATAAAAACGTTCCCGTTGACTTAAAAATTATTGCAAAATAATCGTGAAAAAATATGTAACTAGACATAGATTATACCTAGACATACATAATAGCGACGATTTATTGATAAATTCGTCTCGACATATTCACCAATTTCTACCATTTCTAAAGTTCTCATGTATGTGGATATAATATGTGTATTATTAAGTGATATCATTGATCGATGCATCATTTGAAAGTTGATAAACTTTAAAAGCTACAGTTTTATGACAAAGATTTTAAGTTCTAAGTCTTCTAAAGCCTCTCAAATCCGTTGTGTCTTGCCATTTTATATAAATCCTATTTTCATGACAGAAATACGTGCACTCTGATCAGACTTAATACTCAGATAGCTGAATAGTATAATTATTTATGTAATATTTATAATTTAAAATGGTGGCTACTTATTGTGTTTGTGGATACCGTTACAATTTAACATATAACAAGGAAAGACAAAACTTGAAATGAAATAAACCGTTCTAAAACTTGTAACTATAATTCAAAATTAAAACATTTCATTATTGAAAACGAAAATTAATTTAACCTTGTACACTAAATTTGACAAACTGACATTTAACAAACTAAAAGAGTTCTCATATTAAAGCCAAGAAGCCTTTGTCATCGCGGAAGTATTCGTTTAAACAATATCGTATATATTCATTTATTTCCTTAATATCAAATAATTTTGTTATGATGAGTTCTAATTGACATTAGTTCAATTTTAATGATAAATTATGTACAATCAATTTAGAGTAATGCACGATTATTCCGAAACTCATCGGTATGTGTGAGCTGTCAATAAAGTTAATCACTTTTCGGCAAAAACGTGGTAGGCCATAGGTGGTGTCCTAAATTTGGAACAATTTTCTAAAATTATGTTTCTAAAATTTGATATAAAGTTCGATTCGATTTTTAACGAATTTTTCCATTATTTTACAAAACACTGTATAGTAAAGTGTATAAAATAAATTATACTCCATTTCAAAGGCGTCCCATTTTGCAATATTACACTATATGGATAGCAGACACACGACGTAAAATTCTACGACATCTTTGTGATGTTTACTTCATACCGCAAAACCATACTAAGATGCATTTAAACTGGCATGCCCCTACATATGCCCTATTTGGTTTTAATTTGGCGCTAAACATTCCACCGCATTTCAGACATCGCAATTTCATCAGCTCATCTGTTCATATTGATTTTTTTACCTCCAATTAGAATTCTGTAGACAAAGAAAGTTTATATTTAATAAACAGTGTTCCCATTGATTTAAAAATGATTGCGAAATAATCGTGTAAAAATATGTAACTAGACAAAAATAATACGCATCATAATAGCAATGAACTATTTATAAATTTATCTCGACGCATTCGCCAGTTCCCACAATTTCTAAAATTCTCAAGTAAATGTAAATATGTACATTATTAAATGGTATAATTGATTAACACATCATTTTAGAGAGTTTATAGGCTTTGAAACCTACAGTTATGTCACAAATATTTTAAGTTCTAAATCTTCTAAAATCCTGCAAACCCGCAGGATATAAGTCTTCCCATCTTATTTAATTCTTATTTTCGTGACAGAAATACGTGCACTCTTAATTGTATCAATATTCAGATAACTCAATAGTTTAATTATGTATATAATATTTATAATTTAAAATGGTGTCTACTTACTGTGTTTGTAAGTACTGTTATGATTTAATATATAACAAGGAAAGAAAGAACTTGAAATGAAGTGAACCATTCTAAAACTTGTAAATGTAGTTTAAAATTCAAACATTTTATTACTGAAAACAAAAATTAATTTTACCTTGTAAACTAAATTTGACAAACTTTCCTTTAAGAAACTACCCTTTAAGAAACTAAACAATTTCTCATATTAAAGCCAACAAGCCTTTGTCATCGCAGAATTATTGGATTAAACAACATCCTATATATTTATTTGTTTGCTTAATATCAAATAATTTTCTTTAATAAATTCAGATTAACATTAATTTAATTTTAACGACAAATTATGTACAATCAATTTAGCGTAATGCATAGTTATTTCCATACGCATCGGCATGTGTAAGCTGTTAATGAAGCTAATCGCTTTGTGGCAAAAACGTGGTAGGCGCCCTAAATTTAGAACAATTTTCTAAAATTATGTTTCTAAAATTTGATATATAGTTCAATTCGATTTTGAACGAATTTTTCCATTACTTTACAAAACACCGTATAGTAAAGTGTATAAAATAAATTATACTCTATTTGAAAGGCGTCCTATTTTTCAGTTTTAAACAATATGGGCAGCAGACGTAAAACAAAATTAAATATTACACCAAAAAGTGGTTATATAAGACATTGTCTTGACATTATTCGAACACTAGTATGAAGCTTCACACTAACACGACGTAAAATTCTATGACATCTTTGTGATGTTTACTTCATACCGCAAAACCGTACTAAGATGTATTTTAACTGGCATGCCCCTACATGTACCCTATTCGGTTTGAACTTAGTGTTAAACTTTCCACCGCATTTCAGGCACTGTAATTTTATCAGCTCATCTGTTCATATTAATTTTCTGACCTCCAGTTAAAATACTATAAGGAAACAAAGTTTAGATTTAATAAAAAAGTTCCCGTTGATTTAAAAATTATTGCGAAATAATCGTGAAAAAATATGTAAAACTAGACAAAAATATAATAGCAATGAACTATTTATAAATCTATCTCGGCGCATTCGCCAATTCCTAGAATTTCTAAAGTTCTCAAGTAAATGTAAATATGTATATTATTAAATGGCATAATTGGTCAACACATAAGTTTAGACAGTTTATAGGTCTTAGGACCTATAGTTATATGACAAAGATTTTAAGTTCTAAATCTTCTAAAATCCTGCAAACCCGTTCTGTCTTCCCATCTTATATAAATCCTATTTTAGTGACAGAAATACGTACACTCTGAATTGTGTCAATAATTAGATAAGTGAATAGTTTAATTATATATTTAATATTTATAACTTAAAATGGAGCGTACTTACTGTGTTTGTCAGTACTGTTATGATTTAACGTATAACAAGGAAAGAAATAACTTGAAATAAAGTAAACCGTTCTAAAACTTGTAACTATGATTCAAAATTCAGACATTTTGTTATTGAAGACAAAAATTAATTTAACCTTGTAAACTAACTTTGATAAACTTGACATTTGTTTCCTTAATATCAACTAACTTCAAATTAACATTAATTTAATTTTAATGACAAACTATGTGTAATCAACTTAGCCTGATGCAGTTATTTTCAAGCGCATCGGTATGTGTGAGCTATCAACGAATTTAATTAGGTTTCAAAAAATCGTGATAGGCCATAGGTGGTGCTTTAAATTTAGATATTTAAATTTTAAACAGTATTATAAAATTATCTTTCTAAAATTTTATATGAAGTTTGAGAATCTTTCCCAGAAATTATTTCTTGAGTTATTAACGAATTTACTGATTACTTTACAAAGCACTGTATAATAAAATATATAAAATAAATTCCATTTCAAAGGCATCCTATTCTTTAAATTTAAACAATATGGATAGTAGACATAAAAGTAAATTACATTTTACACCAAACAATGGTTATTTAAGATGCTGTCCTGACTTTACTCCACCACTGGAATTAAAATTCACACCAGTGAATGGTATAATTCTGCGACATCCTTGTGGTGCTCATTTCACACCGCAAAGCCGTGCTAAAATGTATTTTAAATGGCACGTCCCTACATGTAGCCTATTTGGTTTGAATTTGGTGTTAAATTTTCCACCACATTTCAGACACTGTAATTTCATCAGCGTATCTGTGTTAATGTAATTTTCTTACCTGCAGTTAAAATACTGTAGGCAAACAAAATTTAGATTTAATAAAAAAGTTTCCATTACTGTAAATGTTATTGCGAAATAATCGTGCAAGAATATGTAACTGGACACAAATATATATCTCAATAGAGATGAATTATTGATATATTTATCTCGGCGCATTCGCCAGTTTCTACTATTCCTAAAGATCTCAATTGAATACAACTATGTATATTGTTAAGCTGTACCATTAGTCAATGGAAAACTTCAGAGAGTTGAGAGCCTTTAAAACCTACAGTTATGTGACAAAGATTTTAAGTTCTAAATCTTTTAAAGCCCTGCAAACCCGTTCTGTCGTACTATCTTGTATGAATCCTATTTTCATGAGAGAAATACGTGCACTCTGAATTGTATTAATACTCAGATATTTAAATAGTTAAGTTATATATTTTCGGTTTATAATTTAAAATGGAGCATACTTACTGCATTTATAAGTACAGTTGTGGTTTAAAATTTCATAAAGATAAAGAGAACTTGAATGAAGAGAAGACATAAATTGAACTGTAATAACACTTGTATTTTATATACTTATTATTAGAAGTACGAAACTACCTCTAGAGGAGAAATTGCACTGTCTGAAATGTGGTATAAAATGTTATAATAATTTCATACCAAATGAATACTGTAAGGCCATGGTAGAGTTTTACTACTCGCTAACCTAAATTATCGTTTCAGCAGTGAAAAGTATAATCAAAACATATCAATAGAATAGCACCTGATGTAAATTTCATTGGGTTTTGGTGTAAACCATATTTCAGATTTACACCTTTAACTGATCATATTGTCCAATATAGAACAATAAAACAACTTTGAAATCCATTACACTCTATACACTCTACTTTTCTTTTTAATCCTCAAACTATGTGCTATATTATAATTTAGTAATTAAACTTTAATTTTAATTTTATTTCTTTATTTCTTTGTATTGTCGAGGTTACCAGTTAAATATTATGATACTATCCTAATGTCAATGTTCTTTAGAGAAAATAAAAACGAATCGACCGAAATGTTACACCATTTTCACATCATTAGAACTAGTAAAGTTCTACCGTACCAGATTTTCTAATAGCGCGAGATTTTGGTTTATAACACTAAATTTGAAGACAACATAAACTGTCATTAATTTAACATCATTGTAACTGCCAGTATAAAAATTGTATTTATTCAATCACTGAAAAAACGCTGTAAAATAATATAATTTATATAAATATGCCAGAATATTAGACATACTAAAAATATGATATACATACATGTTTGATATAGCAGTAGGATGCATAGTTAATTTCGCACTACTTTGAATTATTATTACTGCATATTAACAATAAATCGTCATAATAATTCAAACCATTATTGTAAAGTTCAGAAAATAATTTCGAGATACTGGCGGAGGCACCAATGTCATTAAAATTGGCTACTAGCGGCACTCGAATTCATTCAAAATTCAAATACTTTTGGTTTTATTTCTCTACGGTATTTTTTCTTTTCGATAATTATTATACAGAGTCTTTATAATTAGAAGTTAGGCTGTGAATGTGCAGTAAGGCAAGTAATGTACAGCAGTAAAGAAATACTTAAATACTTAAGTATAATACAATAATAGTTCATTATACAACATGATGAGTTCATGAGACATAAGACTATGATGATAACCGGAAACAAATTCTAGAAAAAAAATGTCACAGTTTAAAAACAATCATTTACTAACAAAATTACAAAGATCGTGCGAATTCTGTGGATTTAATATCTGTGGACTGAAAGTGGATAACGTTAAGCCTTCGTTACATTTAAGCCTTCTGTTTGTTAATTTAGCGAGGCCAAATACAGAATAGGAATTAATTTTTCAGCAATCATCATAGCCCCAAATTGTTGTGGGAGTAAATTAAAAAAAACGACAGAATTTAAAAGTAGAATTCGTTTTTACTATGACTTGAGTGGTATATAAATAGTGTTTATACAAAATCATCATAGTTAAATACAAAATTTATACAAAGTCAGATTTGCTACAAAATTAACCACATCTTTTTTTATACAAGAAAAAATACCTTTGGACAAAGAACGTAAATTGATATCGGATTGAAATTTAGATTTTTATTTTGAAATTTGAAGGTTTCGGAAGAATTAGTGATTTTAAATTGTTTCTCGAGTGGTATCAGTTGCAGTGACAGTGGTAAGATTTATAGTGGCGTATACTTTAAAAGAAATAACTGAAACTATTTTTAATTATGGTGATGAAAATAATTACTGTTCATTGGACACCAATTTTTAATGAAAGACTTCGTTATTAAAATGTGGAACACGTATATGTACTGGACCTTATTAAAAGAGATGAGCTCCATGTGCGATAACGTAAACGAGTAGCCGAGAGTTCTTACTGAAGCTGCACAGATTAGAATTTTAGGTCATTTCACCATTAATCCTATCACTTCAATCCCAAAAGTCGCTAAGTTAACAAATATTTCAACTGGCTACATACAACAATATTTTATACTAAACATGTTCTTTCGCCAAGAAATTAACATTCATTCTCAACAACGACTATGACAGATGGATTAAATTTTGTAAGATAATGGCTGCAAACATTCAAAATAACCCGAATTTGATAAGGAATATTTGTTTCACTGATGAAGCAATATTTCAAAATTCACATGTTTCGAGAGTATCATACTCGATTCCTCAAAAAAATCAACATCTGGGCTGCAATTTTAAGAAATGAAATAATAGGAGCTACTTTTATTGAATAAAATTTAACTGGTAAATTGTACTTAAATTTACTGAAACTGAAATTGTGCCTCCCAAAATACAGTCCTTTAAAAACCAGGGATATCCATACATCCAATTTGATTTTTAAAAACTTTAAAAATCAAATTGGATGAACAAAATTTAAGCAGGATGGCACATACAACCCACTATATGTTCGATAATGGCTGGATTAAATATTTTTTGACAAATGGATTAGCAGAAGGAGCCCAATGGCCTGTAAAATCTCCAGATATAATTTCAATGGATTTCTTTCTATGGAGTTTTGAAGACAATTGTATACAAAACTTTGCTCCAGAATAATCAAGACCTAAGAAACAAGATTACACACAAGTACAGAATAATTGTTAGATACATTTTAAATCGTGCGATCAGAATTTGAAAGTAAACTGTGTTCTTATTTCGCAAATAATGGTGGGCATTTTGATTACTTAATCAAGTTTCAAATATTTTTGTGAGCAGTAAATTTACTCTATTAATTTATTTTGAGTTTTATTAATTCTTTTATTTTTATTTCTATTACGAAAATGGGTCAAGTATTTCAGGAAGGATTTCAGTTTTTTAAACGAAGTTAAATCATATTTTTAATGTCCTTAGAAGGAAATGATACAAATTAAAGAGTGTCATTTAAAGTTTTTAAGTGAGGGTAACTTGAGGTAAGGGAGTAAAATCTAAATTTTGATGGACATTGGTTTTATACTTCCCATTAGATATCTAAATTTATGTGTAAATAGAAGTTGTAAAAAATTAGATTTATAGTAACAAATACTTATACAACTTATAGTTTATTGCATCTCTATTTTGCCAAATAAAAAATCCCAAAGTGCTCTTATCTCATACAGTGGCTTGCTTTTATGGCTAGGTTCAGGTAGACTGTTCCGTTTATCGACAAGATAAGAGAGTTTTTTATTTGGCAAATAGCGATGAAATGAATAGTATATAATACATATACAATTAACCCTACACATTACAAGAAAATATAAGTCCTAATTTAGTATTTACTAAAGTATACATTTGACAAAAACACATTTAAGAGTTTTATTTTACACGTTTACTTCATATTTTCTATAGAGTATGTTCTTATATGCGAACAGTAAAGAAAAATCAGAATACATGTTTTTCAGAATATATGCGAATAAAAGTCTTATTTAGAAAGTTTCTCGATACCCTCTGACAGATATGGAAAATAAAAATATGAAATCTTCACTGTGAAAGGATACACCACTTACCGAACTGAATATATTACGAATCCGTAAGGCTTATACAAAACAGATTTTTATCAAAAGACCCATTAGAAAGACACCTTTTCAATACACTTTAGGAATACGTCCTAGGGGGTTGCTGCGCATTTTACTTGATTGACTTTTATGTCGCCACCAAAGTGATATCCATTTATTCTTAAATATTTATATATTCTTTTGTATATTATTACGTCGTGCAATTTTGCACGCTCTTTAAATGCGAACTGCGTCTGTTCCGGTAACTGAGTGAATTTCAAGATATAGGTTACGGTTCATTTCGTGAAATGAAGCGAATGCTTTTTAAGAATGATTTCTTATATATTCAAAGGTATGTGGCAGAGATCTTCAATTGTTCACGATTTTAGTAGAGGTTTTTGTTAATTTATAATTATTCCACGGGAAATTCTGGTGTAAAATAAGAGTAAATTATTTTTTATAAAACATCCAAACTAACTTATGATAACTATTTATTATTTACTCTTTTCTATGCTTTGTGTGGATATCAACAATTTATGGATATTTGTCTGCAACTACTTATACGTTCTACTTTAGTATTGTTACGTATACGGCCTTTCTGGTAGATGGTATACGCACGCTAGAGGTAAAGCAAAGGGTAGTTAAAAGACAAGTTAAGAAAATATATATATATATATATATATATATATATATATATATATATATATATATATATATATATATATATATATATATATATATAACATTTATTAAAATAAATTGTCCAAAAGATATTAAAATGTGAACAAAAGATTTAAAAAGAAAAGATTCCCAACTTCCTAAAACTACAAACAAATAAATTATACTTACATAATTATCAACTGAACTTTTTTTTTTCATGGCTAGAGAGATATGTCCTTTTAACCACTGCCCGCGCTTCGAGCACTTGCACCTTCTCTATCTCCCGTGTCCCCCTACCCATTTCCTCACTTTTCTTCAAAACTTCATTATTTGCAGTATTGCTAAAATGCCTTAATTGGATTCCCTCAATTTATTTGTAATTTCGTTATAATTTAGATTAGCAAGTAAAGTTCAATGATCTAATATTAACATTGTATTTCCTTTTTATATTAATTTAACTAAATCAAATAATTACATATTTGAATAATTTACTATTTTTTATGCTTATTTTAATTTAAATAATATTCCCTTTTTGACATAATTTATTTTAACTTTTTATGAGACTACTTATAATATAGAGTATAGTTCATTTCAACTCTATTTGCCAAATAAAAAATTCCAAACTGTTCTTATCTCATACGGTGGCTTGTTTTATGGCTAGGCTTAGGTAGACTGTTTCGTTTATCTGCAAGATAAGAGAGTTTTTTATTTGGCAAATAGCGATGAATAGGTAACGCGCCAATATCGAGGAATTACTGAAGAAGGTAGGTTAATTTATGTAATAGTTTTTGAAGGAGCGAAAGAAGAATTATACAGGATATTGTACTATAAGCAAGAATAACATTTTATGAATTTATTATTTATGAATTATGTTTATTTCTTTTCATTAAAATACTTTTAATATTTAAAAACCGTCACTTTTTCCATCATTACTATCATAAAAACCTGACATTTACCTTTTACAGGGAAGAAAAGCCCTAAGCTTTATTTAGAGGTAATAATAAGGTCGTATTAATAACATACATATTTTACATACAGTCAAGAAAATGGAAAAGAGTGGTTATCTACGTTTTATTTTACAGAGTCTTTTATTTCGAAGAATGTGTCATTAGAATCAACAGACTGTGATAGATGTACTACGAAATTATTTTAGTGTGCAATAATAAAGATAAACTATTCAAAAAAATTAAGAGAATAAAAAAATTCCAAAAAATTTTCAGTGATCTTTAAGAGACTGTACCTTCATGAAAGCTGGTTACATCAAGATAAAAAAAATATTTTGAAGCTTAAAGCTTCTATCTTTCAAATATTTTGGCAAAAGAAATTTCTGTGCTACGATTGTTGTGCAGTTCAAAGAAATACCGCGGATAATTTTTTTTTTGTTTCTTGACGGACTCTTTAGAACCATTTTTTGCGTTTCCATTTGCGTTCTAGAACCATTTGTTGAGATGTCAGTGGTTCAATAAAAAATTATGCTTTTGACTTTGATCATCGATATCTTAGAAACTAATAATCGTACGACAAACGGAAGGATGGTTTGGAAACTTGAATAAAACTTTATAAACGACGAATGTTGTTTTTAAGTAAATTTTTTTACTGCCACTAGCAAACAACAAAACAATAAAGTACAACAAAGTGACTTTTTCGAACTTTTTAAAAAACCCACCACTACTTGGCAAGTATTGAGAAAAAAACTAATTGCTAGGTCTTTTTTAGTTTATTATAGTCTCAATAGCTCTAGAAATTTGTAGATTGATCCACAGAACCGTTTTTTCTCGAATTATCAAATTTTTTAAATGAATTAAAGAGTTACAGACACTATAACCTGTGATATTGAAAGAAAACAGCTTATATGGTACGCTCACGTACACCGTATGACAGATTCTAGATTACCCAAACAAGCCATGACGTGGATACCAGCACATCGGAGAAATAGAGGTAGACCAAAGAGAAGCTGGACAGAGGGAATAAGAAAAGCCATGAGTGCCCGTAACCTACAAGACGGCCAATGGGAAGATAGGAAGAAGTGGAGTATAGAAATCGGACAACGTATATATATATATATATATATATATATATATATATATATATATATATATATATATATATATATATATATATAAGAAACAAGATTATTGTTTTGAAATGTTTCTTTACATGCTTACTATTTGGCTTTCATAACTCATTACATTTAAAAAAAAAAAAGAATTTTCACATTTTTGAATTTGTTTAAATATGATAAGTAGAGAAAACGAAATTGTAACCAACATAATAAAATATTTCAAAGCAATAATCTTGTTAGTTTAATTCTGTTCAAAAA
Source organism: Rosalia funebris (assembly GCA_037954035.1). Classification (NCBI taxonomy): domain Eukaryota; kingdom Metazoa; phylum Arthropoda; class Insecta; order Coleoptera; family Cerambycidae; genus Rosalia; species Rosalia funebris. The sequence continues at coordinate 911,147 of JAZFAV010000021.1, forward strand.
TTATTATCATTCGATAAAAAAACCGTTCGACAACATTAATCTTTTCCTTAATATTGACAAAGTGGCGGTAGATGTTTCTAAAAGCCAGAAAAAATCGCTTTTGTACTTCTACATTAAAATTAACAGCGAAGTTATAAAAAATGGGCCATTTTTCATAAAGTTACAGCCCTTCAAGTATCACTGAAAATCATCATTTTGTTGCTTTCTTATTTTTTTTTTGAGTAGTGTGTTTTATTGCATAAATAAATAATTATTATTTCGCCTATAATTCACGATTTCATTAATATCCCCATAAGTCCCTGTCACCTGCTTTCTGCAAATTTAAAACACCCAAACGCCAGTCGATTTATTATTTAAGGAATATTAAGTATCATATAAAATAATGATAATCATTAAGAAATAAATTTTCTAAGAATATATAACTAAATACAATAACCGATAAAGTAGAGTTTGCATACGAACAGTTTATTTGCTCTCCTGAAAAGTTAACGTTTTTGACGTAGGTGGTACGTGATCATCGATATTCTTCATGAGCGCTACTGTCTTCTATAGGAGCAGCCTGATATCACTGCTTGAATAATATTTTTCTAGGATATAAAGGTTGAAGAGCTATAAAATGGGAGAATAGCAAGTTTCGCTCCGGCAGGTTTTTAATAACGTACCACGTTTTGATCATTCATGAAACTGTAGGCAGAATATTTTTGTTAAGAAGTAAAACTTATGAGGTAGGTACGTGAGGAAGGTATTTTGTAATTTGCCATAGGAATTACAATATATGTTCATATTTTTAAGCTTCCTTTTACAACATAATTTTAATTACATAATTTTAAACTACAGAAATAAGAAGATTATACTCCAACCCATCTGAAAATGCCTTATATAATAAGGAATAAACAAATTAGGTCAAAACAACTATTCTCCTGGCTATGTCTCTCCTCCTATTCTTCTGGCTATATTCTCCTAGCATGTGAGCTTCATCTGTCAAAGGTATGCTCGTTTACACTGCACTGACGAGACCCAAGATAAGCTCGAAACCGGTCTGCATTTAGCGATATCCTGAGATAGGTGACACTTTGCACATTCCTTGTGGTTCTTGAACAATCTGAATTCCTGTATTTTAGTGCTAACTCTGTTAGATAAAATACGGCAAATTTTGTCATGTAATTCAGACTCGGCGTTTGGCATATAGCCAGGAGAATGCTGTTTTGAACTAATTTGTTTAGTTCTTATTATATAATGCATTTTCAGATGGGTTGAGGCATAATATCCTTATTTCTGTAGTTTGAAAATTACCCTCTGCAGAGTGAATCTTTGCATTATAATGATGATCTCAAGTTCTTACTCCGATTTAGATTGTTATCGAAACTACCAAGAGATGGCGTTTGGTACGTTCTACTGCGGTGGAACATAGCAACGTCTACTAGATGTGAGCTTCATCTGTCAAAGGTATACTTGTTTACACTGCACTGACGAGACCCAAGATAAGGTCGAAATCGGTCTGCAGTTAACGATATCCTGAGATAAGTGACACTTTCCACCTTCCCTGTGATTTTCAAACAATCTGAATCACTGTATTTTAGTTCTAACTCTGTTTGACAAAATACGGCAAATTTTGTCATATAATTCAGCGCTCGGCATTTGGCATATAGCCAGGAGAACAGCTGTCTTGACCTAATTTGTTTAGTCCTTATTATATAAGGCACTTGCAGATTTGATATAAAAGTTCCTATATTTTTTTTTTCATACAGACGAATATTTTAGGAAAATTTTAAAGAGCGAGTGATAATTGCGAAAAGCAAACCTTTCGAGGCGAGGGTGTTGAATAAAATGTCTTAAATACCATAACCGCAGATCCTTCTACAATTGACCGAAAATAGGCTACCCAGTTTCATTACACAGAATCGACTACATTTATAATCCTTAAAGAGCAAAACTTACATTCTTATGACCTTCAGAAAGTGCATGCACTCAGTTCCCTTTACGGACGAAGCAGACTTTTCGAATAACGGCATCATAAACTGCCCCATTTGCATTTCTGGGCAGACGAGAATCCACATACTTCTATATGAATCCGGGAGATTGCCCACATATACTGGGACACGCTATATACAATCGAGAATAAATCAAGTTCGCAAAATCTAGCACCAACTATAAACCTTAAAACACGGGCATTCCAAACGGCCTCAACTATACGAGTATTGTACACGAAATTACGACGCTGAACAGCAGCTTCACGTCAGATGGAATTAGTAGGGAACCCGCATAAGTAACCCAGCCATTTATTTACGGTCACTCCGGCCGACACGAATGCCGATTAAGGAGGTATCTAACCGCAGTCAAGATTCATCCGAGCGAGAGAATCGAATGAAAAACCGTCTTTCAACTATTTCGATATTATTTATGATCAAGATAGCGCAGCTGTTGGTGCAAGGATATACGCGTGACGATGAACAGGCCCGGCTATCGCGTGGCCTGTGCCTGAAGTCGTATTTCTCTTTTATATCTGCCATTCGTTTGCTATAACAAGAAAAGGCGCTATAAAAATATGCCTACTCGTATATCTAAAGTATAGCAAAGTTGGAAGTATGCAGACGAGACAGGACAGAAGGAAGTTCTGATAAAACATATTTCATTAAATTTATTATTTTGAAATTGCACAATCGTTTTTCTTCATTTTCATCTAACCTATACTCACACTGATGCAATTATTACTGTATTGTATGTAAAAAAATGTGTTCATCTACAGTCTGTAATAAAAAGGGGTGGATATTAAAAAATGTCAATGACCTCATACTTCCTACACGAATCACCCTATATATATATATATATATATATATATATATATATATATATATATATATATATATATATATATATATATTAATTATATTTTAAAACATGAGCAAATGGGTCTAAGAGTTTTTTTTATTCAAAAGTTATTCTTTGAAGTTTTAACGAATTTATTCACGGACTTCAATAAATTGTTTCCGGTAATTTCATCATAACGCTTTTTTATATAATTTTATCCTCTTTATTGTAAGTAGTCTAGAAGACGTGAACGATGATTTTTTGCTGAGTTATCGTCATTCAAAGCAAGAGTCAGTATTGACTTATATAATTATTTACTCCTTAGTACTTTATTATTTATTTGGTAATATACGGAATTATAATAATAATAATATAATCTATACCTCTCCTACCGTTAGGTGTAGAGGCTAAATATACATTTCTTTAAACAAATAATCTAAATACTACAATCACAGTTACTTAACTAAATATCTCATTTCGTGTTAAACAACTTAAAAGAACTTCTAACAATTTCATTCCACCCTATCTTGCTCTATTCCTATATCTAAGCTCCACTCCGTTTGTGGTATCATTTGTCACTTCACTACCACTTCCCTTATGCGCTCCTCTTTTCTCCTTTTCTCATCCCAAACCTATCAAGTATTATGAACACCTGACTTCCCTTCACTCACATTTGCTTCCACACTTTCACGGTTTTCTTCACTATTTTATCGTTAATCTCCATCTAACCCTGTCCCTTGCTGTAATTTCAGCCTGCTTCCATGTGATTCCTCTTATCTTCATTATCTTCGCCACTTCTCCGTCCCACGTCATCCTTGGTCTGCCTTTCTTTCTCTTTCCAATGGCTTTTGCTTCCCATATTTTCCTTACCTGTCTTTCTTCGCTCAATCTTTTCATGTGCCCCCACCACCTCAGCTGAGCCCTCTCTATGACCTTCTCGATACTTTCGCTATCCAATCTTTTCCTTATTTCTTCATTTCTTATTTTATCCATTATCGTAACATTTGCTACTTTTCTGAGATACTTCATTTCTAATACCTGTATCTTTTTAAGTTGCCTCTCTATCAACACCCATGTTTCGCATCCGTACAGTAGCGTCGGCAAATATACAGTTTTATAAACTGACATTTTTGTTTTATTGCTAATTTCTGCTTTACTAATGAACCCCCTTTTCATACTATGAAAAATCTTTGTCGCTGTTGTTATTCTATTATTTATTTCTTCATCTTGCTTTCCTCCTTCCTCTATGGTTACTCCTAAGTACTTTAGGCTTTTTACTTGTTCCACTATCTGATTATTTATTTTTATATTCATTTCTCGCTCATTATTATTGCTTATAACTACTACCTTTGTCTTGCTTACATTTACTTTCATTCCCTGTTTGTCCAACTCTTTCACCCATAGATCCACATTAAATTGTAACTTTGTTTCCGTGTCTGCCACTATTGCAATATCGTCTGCAAACACACATTCGCTCACTTCTACTGACTTCATTTTATAGTATCCTACCGTCACCTTCTTACTTTCTCTGCTTACTTTTGTTATTATTTCATTCATGAAAATGATAAAGAGCAGTGGGCTAAGATTTCCCCCCTGTCTCACTCCTTGTGTGGTTCTGAATGTTTTGGTTTCCATATTGTCCTTCCTTACTATATTTTCCGTTTTACTGTATAATGATTTTACAGCTTCTATAAATTCTTTTGCTGTACCATTTTTCTCTAATATGTCCCATATTTTCTCTCTCACCACCTTATCGAATGCTTTTTCCAGGTCCACACAACATATATATATTTCTTTGTTATAAGGAAGCATTTTCTCTATTATATTTCTTAATGTAAATATATGATCTTGTGTGCAGTAACCGGACCTGAAACCACTTTGTGCTCCATGCAACTGTCCATCTACTTCCCTCTTTAATCTTTCTTCCAATATCATCTCATATACCTTGCATGTTGTGCAGAGTAGCGATACCCCACGATAATTTGCACAGTCTTTCTGGTTCCCTTTTTTGAAAATAGGTACTATTATTGCAATTCTCCACTCCTTAGGTACTGTATGTGTTACCCATGCTCTATTTAATATACTTTGTAATAACGCCATTCCTTCTTCACCCATTCCCTTCAATAGTTCTGCTTTTATTCCATCTACTCCTGGAGCTTTCCCGTTCTTCAACTTTCCTATTGCCTTCTTAACTTCATCTATGCTAATGCCATCACTTATTTCATTCTCTTGTCTACTCTTTCTCTCTTTTCCAATTTCCTCTTCCTTTTGTGTTCTTTCTTCCGCATTCTTCACTGTTATCTCTTCCCCCTCTAACATCTCCTGGAAATATTCCTTCCATCTTTCCATAATTTTATCATCTTCCATTACTATTCTTCCCTCCCTGTCCATGATCTGTTTCGTCCCGATTTTAATATACGGAATTATGTTTTTTTTTCTTTCTGTTTTCTTACAATAATTAATATTTTTTGATAAAATAAATATTTATTATTGATAAAAAAGACTTTATCAACCTCAAAAAATGAATAAAAGAATAAAATTTCATCCTTAAATTGATTTTTAGCAAAAACGACAAATTCAATCATTCCAAATACAATAAAAAATAAATCCCAGCATATTGACATTTTCAGAGTTAATTTGGGATACTTTGAGGTTGAAAATAAGTAGTCTCACATCCTTAGTCCATCCATTATTTGCAAAGTTATTCCAAGTTAAGTGAATATCCCTAAATAAGCAATTTTTTACCACTTTTTCAATCAACATTCTGGCACTATTTTTTATCTTTTTATCTAAAACCAATAACTATGACTTGTTAAGAATACTATGCTGTTTTTTAAACCCTACTTGAGTTTTCTGCATGATCACTATTTCCCAAGTAATTAATTACCAAAGTCAAAACTGACTTAAATTTGAACAGCGACAACTCAACGAAAAATAATCCTATAAGACTTTTAGACCACTCAAACGAAAGAGAATAAAACTATCTAAAATATATTTACGATATTAGTGAAACAAGGTCCGTGGACCTTCTGGAAGGCAAGCAATAATTTTATTTTTTTTTCGATTGTTTCCTTATGATTACTCAAAAACTGCCGATGGTACATAATTTTAAACTGAATATCTGAAAACTAAAAACTTGGATCTTTAATTTTTTTTTTTTAATTGATGTGCTATTTTTGTCCAAGTTACGGCTCTTTAAAAATCACCTGAAGAACTAGAATTTTTTATATTCCTTAATTTTAATAAACACCCTTGTTTGATGATGCTATTGGAAAGAGCATCATATTTCTTTACATAATATAACTTCAAATTTTGAACAATGTTATGAAAAGTAATTCAAATTGTGCCGTCCACCTCTTTGATAATGTGCAAATCGAAACCGAAATTCTTTGTAATAAAACGTTATTTATCAATTTTTCATTTTATGGTTAATTAATTTTACTTCGCTCCGAATTCTATCTTACAATGTTTCAATACTCTTGGATCTCTTAAGATACGTTAAATGTAACACAGTAACATAGCACTACAGCATTTATTAATAAAAAAACATACAATAAACGGTACATTCATTTTATATTATTCATAATCTATCAGTTAATGGTAAATAAAAGGTAAATGATTCAGTTTATGGACAGATATCACAAACATATTTTGCAAGATATTGATATAAGTTATTTTAGGTTTACTTTCTTTCCTGCAAAATATTATGTTATACATGTTTTGTTATATATGCTATCTTGCAAAATGTTATGTTATATATTATACGTTAAACAAAATATACATTATACTTTAATGTATATTTTGTACTAGCCTTAGGATATATTACCTCTAATATGTCCCGTCAGCTTCGAGGCAACGTTTTTGGCATTACACGTAAATGACAGCGGGCGTCCATGCGGCACTTAAAGGATACTCCACAATGATCGCCACTGTCATGATGCTCTTTTGCTAATTTCCTCAAAATTATTGATAGCAGTTAATGTGTTAAGATAACCCTGCAAATAATTGTCCGAAGGGATTATATCCGGAGATCTGCCTGGCCACTCAATGCCTCCTCTTCTACCAGTCGACTTATTGGGAAAGATAATGTTTACGTAATCATACACAATTCGGGAATAATGTCACGACGTGCTATCATGTTAAAACTAAATAGATTGTTCTTAGAAAGACTAGAAGAATTCTCAAAAAATAGTTACGTCAAATAACGTGACAATAAAAACAATAAGCAAAAAGTGAAATTCCCAAAAGGGTAGCTACCTTCAATAATATTTTACGCACCATACTTAAAGAAAGTGTTTTTATTTTGCGACATCAACTGTCATAGTTATTATTTTAGCCATATTTAGACTGGATCTATGCGTATTATATATGTCTGCAGTTTAATTGCAGTTTTGGCTTGCGAAACTCTATCATAGAATTTATTGTAATTGGATTGTTAGAAAGCGCGGCTGTTAATTTGTTGGATACATGCATGTATCCACGTAAATGTAACCACCTAAGTGTAAATAATGTAAACCCACCTAAATGTTGCACATAGGTGGGTTCCCGTTGCAAAGGAGTCCTGATGAGAATCCTGGTAACTAGAATCATTTCATGATGACTTAAACTTGTAAGTATTTTCCATTTTTCAATACTTGTTTTCACAATATTATGTTAAGTAACTCTTGTACCCCACTGATTCTGCTATATTTTGTTGTATCCTTGTTTCGCCAAATTTATGTTCTGTGAGAAAATCGGTGTATCATTTCCATAAATCCAGTGAGTTGCGATTTGAGCAGCTTTATTAGCTTCATCTGTGCCCATTATCCTTATATGGCGGGGATATCATAAGAAGGTATACCTAACTTCTGTATAAGGAGAGGAAATATGGTATCTCAATGCAGTTATTCCCACTACTAATGCAAGAATTTGTCAATTATAGCCGTTATGGAGCTAAGACAGTTTTAGTGTCCGAAAAAAGTGTTCTTTTAAATGGTATAAACAGAAATGAGTATTGTCATTAAAAAAAACTATCAATCGCGTCAACAACATAAAAAATTATAATATTAAAAAAATATACACATATCGAAATATGCACATTTAAAAATCCAAATTCAACTATTTGAAATTATACAAAAATTCAAGTGTAATTTTACTACGCAAAAATATTTCTTAATAAGAACGAAAAGAAAAATTCTACCTTCTATCTGTATTGTATCGGAATCGCCATTTGCTGATTGCGGATATTTCCTTGGTAGTTTTTAGGATGTTTCATATTATCTGTAGCCTGGAGCATTGTGCTAATTGTAAATATACGTTATTTAATTTTTCTAATAAACAAAATGTAATATTAAGTGATAACTCGTAAAGAAATTTTTGAAAGAATAGTGAGCACTATTCCTCTCACAATAATATTTGGAGAAGGGAAATGGAAGACATTTCCCTTTTCAGATTAAACTTACAAAAAAGCCAAATTGAAATAACTGGTGTGGAGACACTGCGTAACTATTGTGTGCACAATCTCGGTTCCTACTTTAATCCATTCACAATATTGTGCACCACTTAATGCTGTCAAAATTATTTTGCAGTATTTATATTATGATTCACATTATTCAACAATAATTTGTTCCAGTTCTTGTAAATTGTCTAGAGCAATTGTGAAATTTTTATTTTTTAAGGAAGGAAACACCAAATAGTCCATAATGGTTAAACACGGAACACTCAGATCAAGTGTGTATGGAAATTTATCAGTCGGTGTTGAAAACTTATGTTCTTGTAGTTGTTGAATAAATTTAGTCAAAACATTGTTTCTGTAAGGCAATGCATTGACCATAAAATTGTAGAAACACCAATATCTTTCTTAATAATTATGAAAGAAAATTCAGAAACTACTAAAGATTACAATAGAAGGAAACCTTAACCAGAACTAACTGATTCACTAGAGAAGCACTTCCTAACTCCTTGATTTTGAATTTGAAATTTCAGGACTACATTTGACCGACATACTTTTTGATATTTTTGGAAAAGCTTTAGTAATCAACAAGAGAGTATACTGTACTGTAGCATAGGAAGAGAGTCTTAGAGTCCGAAAGAATTATGACGTACACCATCACCATCAAACGTTCCTATTGTTGTATTTTCCGATGTTGGTAAGTCAGAGCTATACAGAACATACAGTAGTGGGCCCAGTACGCTTCCTTATGGAACTCCTGAATTAATTGGATAGTTTGTGGATATCTCATTGTTTATTTTAACATGGAACTGTCGTATTTCTAGATATTGATCTTCGGATATTGTAGTACTGTAGTATTGTAGATGGAGGTAATATTTGTTTGATTTTAAATAATGATCCTGGATGTCAAACTTTGTTAAAAGCTTATATCGAAAATGACAGCTAAGCAGTACTGGTTATTTTAGAATGCTTTACTTATTACTTGTATTATTCGTTGATAGTGTTGAGTGAGCCTGTCGAAATCCAAACTGATGATTTGGAATCCAATATTGTGGTATTAAATCCTCATTAATCCTGCGCAGTATGATATTAATTTTTCGATCAACTTGAAGTAATTGGGAGCAGGCTTATAGGACGATAAGAAGCGATATGTGTTGGTTCTTTACCTGGTTTAGGGATCATTATTATCTGATCAGTATTCCCGATTTTGAGCCAGTATCCTAATTTGAAGATAGTATTGGTTATATATGTTAATAGCACTGTAGCCTTTATTGGCAATTCTTTTAACATTTAGCTGTTATAAGGTCTACCTTAGGTGTTTTTTTGGGGTAAAGTAATTTTATTTCGTTAGCTATTTCTTTGGGAGTCGTGGCTCTGAAAGACTATTGAATTTCTACAGGGACTGCTAGAGAGATTCCTTAGTAAAAACAAAAAGAAAAGTTGTGCCTTCTAGCTGCGTTCTTTAGGAATCAATATTTCCTACATTTCCTGTTTGGGGATGTTTTCTTGTTAGTGTATTAGGATATTCAAAAGAATTTTCGAAAACGTTTTCAAAATATACTAAAATTAATTTTTGTAATGATTAAAATTTGGTGATAACTCGTAAAGAAACTTTTGAAAGGAATAATTACCACTATTCCTCCACTATAATATCTGTGTTTCAATGACGGCATTAATCGATGAACGCTAGCAAAACTGACCAGAAATCTCATTAGGCCGCATAAGGCCGAAATTAATAGAATCCATCGGCGAAGCTGTCACATCAAATTTCTTGCTAGTGTTTCTGATGACCTAATTCCACGGTGTCCCTGTGGAGGATTTGACGCGCATTGATACTTTGCCCCTTTTTCGACGCTGCCCCTAAAGTTAGACACGTCATGAGAATCACTACACTTGGCTGCTTACGCCACAAATATTTACGATATGAAACGACGGAAAACATGTATTGTATGTTAGGCTCTGATGTGATACCCGATACCTCATACGTTTTAAACGTACAGGCGTTAATAGAGTTTGGCGTATTATTTTTCTGGCGAATTCACCTTGTAATAAATTTTCTGATAATGAATGGAAATTGCGCAATGAAACGAAAAGCTATAAAACTATTCAAATGTTAAAGAATATACAAAGGAAACGCTTACTATAAATTTTACAGGCAAGCAAGAAACGTTTAGGTTAATATTTTATGCATTTACACAAACTAGGGTGAGTTATTTATCATATATGCTAGGACCGTACTTACTATGATGATTTTCACATACATAGCCTTACCTAGAGCCTTTTTGACACTATTTATAATCTCTAGAAAGTCATATAATGAAAAAAAAATTCTAATGGAGCGACTGTATAATATACTACACTAAACTGATTTTCTGTTGTTCATATGTCACTAAAGTGTTTACAAAAATATCAAAAATTATGTTGGTCAACTGTAATCCTGAATTTTCAAATTCAAGAGCAACTAATTGTGAAGTAGTTCTCTGTCAGTAACATATAAGTCGGAAATCGAGAAAGGAACCACAAAACCGCCAAGCGGTTATCAAAGTAGTTCCTGAATAGCAAAGCTATTACATAATCGCTCTAGGAAACAACTACTCCTCGGGCTAAAGCCCCGCCAGGCATTGAATTATACCCAGAAGCGATCCTCGACCCCTTTCTCGTGTTTCTGCACGATCAGATAAGGTTTCAAAAAATAAAACCCGCCACAGGTAGGATTCGACATTTGTCCCGGATCGGAACCGAACGACATACAGCTGTTTCGAACTTATTAGTTCTCATCAGTGTTTAGTTCGATTTTTTGAAAATAGTTCTCTAGTGAATCAAGTAGTTCTTGTGTAGGTTTCCTTCTATTGTAATCTTTAATAATTTTTGAACTTTCTTTCGTCATTATAGAAACACAGAATTGGTGTTTTCACAATTTCATAGCCGTACAGAAGCAACGTTTTTACCAAATTTGTTCCATAACAACACTAACATGAATTTTCAACATCGGCTGAAAAGTTTGCATACACAAGTTGTTTCCTCTGTATTCTCCTTGTTTGAACATTATGAACAATTTGGTGTTCCCTTCCTTAAGAAGTAAAATTATCAGAATTTCTCTAAATACTTTGTAAAAACTGGAATAGACAATTGTTGAACAATGTGAATTATAACTCGAAAAACGCTGCAAAATGTTTTTGACAGCATTAAAAAGAGCGCAGTCTTGTATATGGAACAAAGTGGGGACCAGAATTGCACACATAATAGTTGCGCTGTGTCTTCTCACCAGTTATTTTAACTTGATTTTCTTTAAAAATTTAATTTGAAAATTTACTTTAAATTTTCAAATTTATAGCTTATCATTATATTGTCTCTGGAATGAATAATACTTTTGCACGTTATTGGTGATGTATGCATAGCACATAACTTGCACGGGCGCTTTCATTTCACAACGACCTTTGAGTAAAATAATTTTTGAAATCTCTCGCTATCAACATTGACATGACTAATTTCTATGGTTCCAGAGTCACCTTGGCTTAAAGCCAAAATAAGCTTATTACATTTGCAATATGCATAACATACAATAAACAAAAAACCATGTTCCCTTTCTCGTATACGTTCAACAACTTCTTGAGGGTGACAGGCGTCTGATCACCAATGAGATTGCATCTAAGGTTGGAATAAGTTATGGAAACACTTTTTCGATAATCACAGAGGAGCTAGGGTTTCCCAAGGTGTGCGCAAGGTGGGTATATCGCTTTCTGACAACTAAGTAGAAATTGTATCGTATTCACGTGTGTGTGAGTGTCTCCTAGCAAAATTTCGGGAAGAGGGAGACTCGTTTCTCACTCATGTTATCACCTGCGATGAAACTTGGGTGCACCACTATACCCCTGAGTGGAAACAAACATGCAGGCAATGGAGACGTCAAGGGAAGGCTAGGCTAGTGAAAGCCAAGTCAAGGCTGTCAGCGAGCAAGGTTTTGGCTACAGTTTCTCTGACCAGCGTGACTTGTTGCACCTCGATTTTTTGCATGATCGCAGGACCATTAATGCGGTGTACTACTGCGACATTTTAAGCGAGGTTAGACTTGCATATCGCCGCAAACGACGTGACCTACCGATGAGAGAAGTGAAACTTCTCCATAACAATGCTCGTCCCCATACGGCAGCCTTGACCAGAGAAAAATTAGAGCAATTGGGCTGGGAGATACTTGAACGCCCTCTCTATAGCCCCGACCTATCGCCCTGCGACTTTCACCTCTTTTATCCTCTCAAGGAAGCCATAGGAGGGTAGAGATTCAACAACGATGAGGAGGTTGAGGCCTGCGTGTGCAATTGGCTGGAGACACAACCAACTTCATTCTACGAGCAGGGCATTACAAAATTACCTACACGCTGGGAAAAATGTGTTTCCAGATTAGGAGATTATGTAGAAAAATGAGCTTTTATTTTTTTTTTCAAGTTCAAGTAAAAAAAAATTAAAAAGAAGTCTCGTTTATATTTGATTCACCCTCGTATATACCTCAAAAATAACTTATTTAAAGAACCATACTTGTAGTCTTATTGTTATCTATCTTTATCAACTTCTTAAATATACTTCAACGTTATACTTTAGTCTACTTATTAGATATTACTTATTACATAGATCACACGCTCTATAATATACTAAATTTCCTTATATTTATATTATATTTTGCTATTTATTCTTACATATAAAATACAGACAAATTATTCTGCAACTCTGCCATTACCTCATTGCACTCTGCCGAATCACCAGATAGTTCCAGTTGACTGTCGCCTATATAGAGATGTGTTTTGTACTGTGATGTCAGAGGGTCCGGCAGATCTACAGCAAAGATTATAAATAGTAAAGGACCTTGTATGCTATCATACATTGTGTAACACATTGCGTCATCAAAAATTCTGTTAACGTAATATTATTTATTTTAACATTTTACGTCCAAATAGGAAGATAATTTTTAAACTAGAAGCATCGATTCCTTAATTATATAATTCCAAAATAATGTTTTCTAAATCTGGACTATGTAGAAGGAAGAACCTTATAATAGTTACATCTTCAGATAATCTGGTGCTTACAATTTTTTACAAAAATTTAGATACATAGAGTACTACACTTATTGGCCGAAAGTATTGCCGTTCAATTGCATTAGATATTTTCGTTAAGGGTGTTACTTCTGAGTGTTTCTAAACATGTAACATGACTTGATTAGCCCATGAAAAATTAATGCCATGTAATATAGCCAAGAAGAATATAGTTTACAAAATGGATATAGTCTTTTAACCATTCGAAGGTTAATACAGCCTATTCAATATGCACTGGAAGTCAATAGGTTTAATGTCTAATTCCGTTTCTTCTAAATTGCACTATATCCTTATTGAGTTGATTCTATGTACATAGATTTCTTGTTGAATAAATGCAGTTTTTCGTTTCGAATGGTTTAAGGTAGATAATTGAAAATATAGCTTTACATAGCTATAAATGAACTTCAGAATTCTTCATAAGTAGGGATTGTTATTATTCCTTTATTATTTTTGTAAAATAATAGATCTAGCCTTAAGAATACATCATGTTTTTGGGCACACTGTTTCAATAAAACTCCAAATACCATTGCAACAAATTTAGACAGGCCACTTTTTACTCGACTGCAGTATACAAAGCGAAGAATCCGTATCGGTTTGCCCTTTGTCGGTGCACTAAGTAAAGCAAATTACATCTAGTTGGCCGATTCTATTGAGTATTGACTGTTTGGTCGGACCGTTTGGTGCGGTAACTCTAAAGTACCGCATCGGGGTTGGCCCATTGTCACCTCGTCATGAGTCCTTCACACTTCGCAAAGACACAATGTCACTTTCACACCGTTTTCTGTGTTTATTGTTTGTGTGTTTGCAAGATTAGAAACGTCACAATGCGAAACATGCGTAAAGAAGAGTATTCAAAGCATGCCGGTTTCTCTGTATGTGCTCCAAATGTTAAATGGCTTAAGGATTGCGGCCGTAATGAAACGTGATGACTTTATATTTTCCAGTGGCATTTCTCATTCATCGGCATCGGTTCGCTGAGAGGCAGCGCTACAGTAGAAGCTGGAGTTACAAAAGCTGGTTTCGTGTTCAATGCTACTAATTTTGTGGCAATTTCGACACCTATTAGCCCACTGTATAGCAGAGTTGTAAGTGGAACAAATCTGTTACAATATTTCAGAAGGGTTTCTGTAAAAACTACTGCATTGTCTGGGTTTCAAACATTTTGCTGCGCCTGATTATATGCGCCTGACAATAGTCAGTATACTATATTATAAGTAATATTGATTTTAAATTTAATATTTTCGCTTTTTAAAGAACCAATAAAATGAAAGCTATTTGTATGTCAAATATCTTTCAATTGTCATTTATATCTTAAAGTTTCTCTCAGTAAATTAAAAGGGCATAAAAGGTGAAACGTCTCGGTTTAAGAACTCTCTTCAAATAAACTACCGTAATTGATAACTTACTACTTATATTTATATACTCATTACATGGTACACAGTATACGGAATTTAATTATTTTAATTTTGTCTATTCTGTATGAAGAGTTTCTCTAACTAAATTTATATAATCTAGTTTAGAATGTTATTATTTATCTTAATTATGCTCTTATTACTGCCCGTCAATGATAGGAAAAAGTGTGATATTTCTGTATGTATGCATAGAGGAAAGAGTGAGGGCAGCATTCAGTTGTTTAGTTAGACCAGGCTATTTACGGCGCACCTCGTGGGCGGTCCTGCAGAGACATTCCTATTCCACCGGTCTACAGCATTTTTGCGCATGGGAGATATATACCTTATTTTTATTGCTTGTATAGCTATAAATAAGAATAAGAACAAAAAATAGTTCTGTATTTGATTCTGTGTGAAAAAAAAAAAATGAAAAAGCCAAATAAATAAAAATACATAAAATCTGTACATTTAAATGATTTATTAAAAGATAACGAACGTCCATTTATGATTTATTGGTCTTAAAATAGAGTCCAAATGGTTAAAAATGAACAGTCTTGCTTTTTCTGTCATGTTCAACAGAAGTTTCTCTTACCAAGCCCCAAATATAATCCCCCATCATGCTTTCAGTGTACTGGCTTTGGTAACGTCTTTCGAATTCCATTATGTCGTGATGGTGGCGTTCCCCTTGTTCTTCCGAATAAGCTTCCATATTATCCTTAAATTTATCCAAATGAGAATGTAACATGTGCATCTTTAGAGACATTCTACAGCCGATGATATAAAAATTCGAAGTCAAGTCAGTAATCAGCTCGTCATAATTTTCAGCTCTATGGTTTCCAAGGAAACCATGAACTACTGCCTTAAAGCTGTTCCAAGATTTTTTCTCCTCATTGCTAAGTAACCGCGGGAAAATATCACAATCCATAATTTTTTTTATTTTGAGGGCCTACAAAGATTCCAGCTTTAATTTTCGCCTTTGAAAGTTTTGGAAAAAAACTCTTCAAATATTTGAAAGCTTCGAACTCGTGATTAAGAGCCTTTACAAATTATTTAATAAGACCCAATTTAATATGCAATGGCGGCATTAATATACTTTTAGGATCGACAATTGCTTCCCACTTAATATTGCATTTTCCTACTTCGTACTTAGTACGTTTAGGCCAATGTTTTTGGCGGTAGTGAGCTGCATCATTCCTACTATCCCACAGGCAAAGATAACAGGAGTATTTAGTATATCCACCTTGCATTCCAGTTAAAAAACCACCCCATCTTGAAGTCTCCAATAACTTCCCATTTGTATTCCATATATTTAATTGCAGTTAATAGCACTTTAATACTGTCATAGTTTTCTTTGAGATGTACGGAATGTGCCAATGAAATAGATGGAAATATGTTCCCATTGTGTAGTAGAACAGCTTTTAGACTTTTGTCAATAAAAAGACGCCATTCAGTTGTATGACAAGGAATATTAATTTCTTTAAATAAACCTTTCACATCATGACAAAAACAGAGTCCATCTTCCTTAGTAAAGAAACAAGAAAATTCTTCATGTCGTATTCTTTGATGGGATACTTGAACATCAGAATCAAGTAAATTTCATTGTTTTAACCGCAATTCCAATAACTCTGCTTTACTTTTTGGTAGATTTAAGTCTCTTATTAAGTCATTGAGATCTTCAGAGTTGATGAAGTGTGGTATTTTTGGTTCAGATTCAATACCGAATTCGGAATGTATGGATACAGATGAACTCCGTGATGGATTACTACCTTGATAGAGTAGTTGATTTTCCAAAACAGGAGGAGCAGGTACAGGAAATTTTTCTGTATTGGAGCGGATGTCGATGGTAGATCAGGATAAGATGTTTTCTTTGAATTTTAACCTTTAAGTGGATTTACAATGAAAAAATTACAATCTGTGTGATGGTCACTTGGTTCCCTTCAAATTCTCGGCACTGCAAACTTCATTGCTATTTTTTCACCTCGGTACCGGCCTACAATAAAACGTAACATATAACCTAATGAATGGTTCCATATAATTAAAAAAAATGAAAATAAACTCACCATCCAAAATATATCTGCAAGAGTTACATGACACATGTGGAGCCCATTTTTTGTCTTGATTTTTAACAGGTAGATTGAAGTAAGCTTGATAAGCTTCTTAAATCTTTAAATTTGTACTTAAATCGTACTTTTTTTCTCTTACTTTAATAAATTCTCCGAAAATATAGCAAAACGGGTCAGCGTCTCGTTTACAACCTCTCGAAGCCATTTTGTACAGATTGATACTGGTAAGATGTATCTAATTGTAAAACACGTTATGCCTGTGTAATACGCAAACACATACTGTTGTACAAATATTAGCGACGCAAGAAACACTATCCCCCGCCCTCTTACTTCTCCTTCGAGAGCGACAGCGCGAAATGACCGGCATTAATTGAGCCCGAAAATCAAAAATGGTCAAATGGCTATAACGTTTTTAAAAGCAAATATTTTCGATGTCCAATCGCATTTTTTATATATTTTTGTTTATACGATCAGAATATATTAAGTAAATTCCATGCGCAAGATATTTTTATTTTTTTGTTGACCGGTGTTCTTGATGAGCAGCACTTGTAAGTATCCACGAATAAATCGCTTCTACTTTAGTACGATAATGTATTTTAAAGTTATAAATATTAATAAAGTTACAAAGTCTACTTTATTCCTGTAGATTCTAGATTATCTATCTATGATATTAAAGTGGTCATCCTATAGTTTACAAGTTAATCAGCGTATACAATATCGCTTTCAGAAGTTCGTATTCCATTAAAATATTTTACTTGATTTAAAGTTAAGAAAATGCGTAGTTTACATTACGCAAAATTAAAGAATATCATTTGCAATTGTCCTTTTTGTGGCCATGCAGTATTACAATAATATAATAACCTTATTATTTTATTTAATAAAGTCAATGCCAAAAATTAACCCTTGGTGTTAATGGGTTCATAGTTATTAGAATAAAAACATCGACTAACTTAGTCATAGTAACGATAACTTACCTCTATTAAATAGACACTCAGTAACGTAATTCACTGCTCAAATAGCCTATAGAAAAGTGATATGTATGTAATTGTCACTAAATATATAAGAAAAATCGCCTACAAAATTTTAAGTGCGATAAAAAATAGAAACTGTAAAGAGACCCAATATTAGAATAACCAAATACTAGCTCCAATGACAAATGATTAATAAATCAATAAATTTATCAATTTGAAAGTTATTCAAAAATACACGTTAATTCAGTCTCACCTGATATATTGAAATTATATTTGTGTGGGTAGAGATACCATTCAAAATAATATCTAACAGAGCTATTATACAAATTACCTTGATATTAGGCATGAGGGTCAATTTATATCAATAAGTATTAATCAGAGGAAACGAAATAATTTGTAAACACAACAAAATTAATGAAAATACCGCTCGTGATCACATGTGGCGCAGAATTTGTTCTACTTTAAAGTATACTGACGTCAGTATAATGAAGATTACTTATTGACGTTAATACCACAACAGTCTGCTTATATAACCTACTATGGATATACAATAAGTACAGTGCTTTCATTTCAACTACCCTCCTACATTATTTCTTAAGCAAGAAAATGGCATCTAGACAAAAGAACATGTAGATTTAGATATTGAAGGAGAAGTTTAAAGCCAGTGTCCATTAAAGTTTAGATTTCACCCTGTTATTCCCAGCTACCCTCACTTTAGAATAAATAGTACTCCTACCTTTTAACACATTCCTTTAGAGAGTTGAAATATTACCTACGTTTCAACTTACTTCAGAAAATTTAAGTGGGGTCACATGAAATAAATGAATGGAATATTCTAAGGAAATTATGTGTTATGAGAATGAGTTCAATGAAAGTGGGATGTTGTGGAATCTCTGCCGTAGACTCAACGTCGCGTCGATGGGATTTGTGTTTATTTCAAATTTTTTACACGCATCGCTTATCATTTGCTGATATTTAAAATCATATAAGAAAGTATTTATTTTAACTCGTCGTTTATTTGTATTTTAGCGTACAATTTCTTCCTGAATATAGCTAGAATTAAATTTTTTAAACATTTATTGACAGTTATAATCATTTTAAACTATTTGTCAAGTGGTGTCAGTTGCAGTTATATTGATAAAATTCATAATGGTGTATACTTCAGAAGAAAGAACTGAAATTATTTTAGGTTTTGCCCGTGAAACAGTCCGGGTTTTTAACGAAAGGAATCATGACAAAAATGTAGATAGTGATATGTGCTTGACCTTAACGAATTAAAAATTTAAATGGACTTGATCCTGCTGCAATTAAGTAAATACATAGCCGAGATCTCCCACTGAAGATGCACAGATTGAGATTTTCAAAAGTTGCTAAATTAATAAATATTCCCATTTATATCATCCATCTGCATACATAAAGCTGTAAAACTAAAAAAAAAGTTATTCCCTTCTAAAATTATCATTCTTCAATAACTCGACGAAGATAACTATGACAAAAGGATTCAATTTAGTGAAATTCTGCCTACAAGAATACAAAATTACCTAAATTTTATAGAAGTACTTGCTTTAATGATGACGCATATTTTTTTAATGGCTCAATCATCTGCTTTTAATTGGTCTGTAAATAAATATAACAGCAGTTACTTGGACAATAAAAATGTACATGTATTTAGAGAGAATTATACTTACTTTCCTCAAAAAAGAACCTGTGAGCTGGAATTCTGAGAAATTAAATAATAGAACTTATTTTCATTGAAGGGAATTTAACTTAAATTTGTGGGAAATTGTACTTAAATTTATTGGAAAATAAAATCTATCCTCGCATAATACAGGTTTTTGAGAATCAAGTCGATAAAGAACAAGGTCTACTGCTGGATGAACAAAATATAAACTTTCAACAGGATGGTGCACCACCACACTACGCATTGTATGTTCAATAATAGGTGTATCATAGGTTTTCTGACAAATGGATAGGCGAAGAAGCCACTCCGGAATGGCTGGAGAGATCTCCAGATATAACTCCACAAAATTTCTTCTTCTGATGTAACTTGAAAGCAATTAGTTACATACAGAACTCCATCCCAGAACATTCAAGAATCCTAAGAAATAGAATTACCTGCTCATGCACGCTAATTACTAAAGATAAATTTAGAACGTCTGACAAAAGATTGAGAGTATATTGTACTTTTACTGCATATGACTGTAACTAAGAATATTCAACATTAATTAATTAAATAACAAATTAAGTAATAATTATACAGGAATATGTATAGACAACTCCTATATATGTAGTCTTAATAAAGTACTTTAAAAGAATATGTTGAATTTTAATAGCAAAGGCAATAACAATAGAATAATAAAATAATACATTGCAAGAGAATTTGGCTACGATTCTGTGAAATGTAAATTATTAAGATTCTAAAATTTGACTAATTATGTAGACAATTCTTAAATTAAATTTCGTTAACAATTTTTTGGAGCTTAATAATGTTGAGTGCATATTATTTTTAAATAAAATAAAATATTAAAAAAATCTTATTTAAGTATTGTATGTAAATGAAATTGAAATTATTGGTTTAAAAAAAATTATTTATGGTACATATAAGATTTTTTGATTTTTAATTTTTTAGTACCTCCTTTATTTGAAAATATAATATCGGGTAATAATATAATTTAAATTAATAGAAACAGATTTAAAATTCAAAAACCCCTTTTTTCAGTGTAGAAATAAAAATGTTGCAATTATGTATTTACGAATTAGTTTTTTATCTCAAACATTGCATTCCATTTATTATCTTTTATGGCCATATTTTATTGTAAATCTAAATTATGTATACATAATTTTTCTCAAGCATAAAGATATTTTATATTGCGCTGCTGCAAGATATTCATCTCTGAACATTACCGATGGCCTGGAAATGGGCCCCGGTTAGCATAAAGCCATTAGTTTTAGTGTACAAATTCAATAAGCTCCCGGACTCATATCGGGGACACTATGATTTCGTCGCCGCATCATAAATATTGAAGTCGGTTTTGTGACAGACCGCATTCGACTCTTTGTCCTTGTTCGCCACCATTCGGGGGGTTGGTTTACGAAAAAATTAATTGTCACTTTCCACCCCGTTTAATCGGCCCTCGGCGGCCATCCGAGCCCGATCCGGGTATCCGTGCACGCTGAGATCCGGCAAACAAACGAGAACTAAACGAATGCACTCGACTACTGTAAATTTGCCTTGCCGAAACCTTTGCGTTTTAATTTTCAGGTGGTATTTTAAACGTGTGCAAATAAAGAGAAAACTGTACTAACAATACTCCGCTGCTCAAAATATGTCGAGATAAAATTTTATTACTTGTAATGGTATGAAGATAATGTAAAATTTTACTGTTTTTGCTTCATACACATTGCTGCGTGGTATGTAACTATTCAACAGGACATATGAACATGAAATATAGCTGTTTCTGAACAACCAACTTATATCCGAAGCATGTTATTTGTCTTTATAAACAAACGTTAAAAGTGATAACCAAGTGCATTAAAAATAATTTCATAAATGTCTAAAAATTGTGCGGACTGTTAAAATAGCTACTAGATTTTATTAAATTGGTATGTCACATGATCGTGACGGTATTGGTCTTGGTTCAATCGCAAGCACCGACAGTAGCAACGTTCGTCGATGGGAATGGGTGTTCCTCGCGTTTTTTTCAATGTGTGTTTGCCACCTAGACAGTTTCGGATTTGGATTTGGGAGATTATCTAATGTATATACTGTGTTTATATTTTTTATATGCCATTTCTTATTTACTGTACAAGTACTTAATAACAATAATAATAATAATTAATATAGTAATGTTATCAAAAGTATACCAAATCATTACATAATTAATTATCTTGGTATACCTTTACCATTATATTAGAGCTATTTAAATTAAAAATATATATTTGCAGTAAAAACTAAAACTTCTCTTTAAGAAGAATTATTAGTAAATATCCAAAGGCCCTTACATATCAATAAGGCACATGTAGTACTTGCTGGCTCGAAAGAGTATTCACCCTGAAACATTAAGATTGAAATATTTATAAAACAAACGCAGATGTATATAATATTTGGCTGGAAATATTTCCTAACCTTGCACCTACATACTTATTCTCTGATATTTCATTCATATAACTGTACTTAATTTTCGGTCTTAAACTATATGAATAGTGCAAATTAGTGGTGCATACTCATAGTGTTATGTACCTACATATAAAAAGTTTCCTATAAAAAGCTATAAAAGTTTCCTAGATAGATTGGCATGCAATTCAATGATTAAGTTATTTTTTTTACAAAGACCTTAATTCATCAATAATACTGAATAATTATAGAATACCAGTAATACCGAATTTAGATGTCAACGTGTCTTAGAAGCTATATTGGCGAAAAATTTTATGGTGAAAATGCTACTGAAGCAAGCAGAAACATTTTTTAAGAGACGACAGTTTATTAAACACGATCTCTCTTTTCTGTTAAAATATACTAATTTGCTAAAAAAAAAAAAAACATGGTCTTCAATGATAGGATACGATAAAATTGATACTAATTTTAGTTTTATTTGACCTAGAAATAAATAAATCATATTTTCAATGAGCACAATGAACACTTAATATAAAACTGTTACTTTAAAGAATTTTTCATGAATACTTTTCAACTTATGTATGAATATTAATGTCATCTGTATTAATTGCTTTTTGAAAGTAGATTTAGTATATTTATGATCTATTGTGTATTTAACAACTATTATATGACTATTTTATAATTAATATTATATTGATATTTTGATGTAAGATTTGATACAGACCTATTTTCAAATTCATTCGTAATAAAATAAGCAGTTTGTCCAATTTAATTACAAAAGTAAAAAATAATCTCGTTTTAATATAATTAATATATGACTTCTTATTTGATGATATATTTAATTTTTTACGATTTTTAATACCTGTAAACCAAATGATTACAATGAGTTTGGTAGCTTTTCATCAAACTGAAACTTAATATTATGCGATTCCGTAAATATTTATATACTTTTCGGTTTTTCTCATTTAAGGCGTTTTCGCCTAATGTTTAGTTTTAGAAAAATTGTTCAATGTGTAGTAAATGCCGCAAGGTATTTACTACAGAAGGTTTACTAGAAGAAATTAAGACAACGCACTATATCGAATGATTTATTTCTGTCAATCTGGCCTCTCCTGAAACGAATATTTAATATAAATTATTGAATAGGTAGGTATACTCAGAACTTGGCCTGTTTGAAGTGATTTTACATATAGTAATCACTAAGAATTTCAGATTAAATTACCTTTAGAATATATATTTTTTGTATTCGCGTGTTTCTAATTTTTTCATTATTTACTTTTACACCCCACGTATGACAAGAATACTTATAACTTATCTTTCTACCGAGATAGTTTAACAAATGTAGATTCAGTTCACGAAATTGCTATAAGGGTTGTTGAATTGTTAGTTTTTATAGTACTTCACTCTTTTTACTCCTCCAAATCAAATTATCTTAAATGCTCGCAATTTAAAGGCCGAGAGACACGAAATAGGATCTAATTTGAGTAAATTAAAATACTCTCAAACTAATTGCCGCTTGAAGATTTCATGTACATAAAATGTAACAAAGAAATTCCATACAAAGTAATATTTTATTCATCCCGAGAAAAAATGTAACAATTACAGTGTATGTTATGTCACTATCATACCGTGATTATTATATAACTTTTGATTTATGAACTTTTTGCGAAAGTGGTAATTTTGAATTTAAAATTTTAAATCAGTTATAAAGGGTGAACCAGGAAGTATGTTAACCCTAAACTGATTTAACAAATTGACATTGGAATACTTGTATATTTTATGATGAAATACAACTCCGTTGTATACAATTTTGTGGGCTAAAGGCTTTCAGTGCTTGTATGAAGTGCACATTATTCCTAATAGAAAGATAATATGGTAATATTTTTAAACACATAGATCAAAGAACTACTACACAAATCTAATACTACATAAATTTTAAGGATACTAAATACTGTCTTAAAGAATATACCAAAAGTATTGAAAATTTTAATAATAGATAAAGCAATTTTTGAAAATTAACCTAAAATAGAAAATAAAGGTAAAGCAATCCACTATAGTCTATATCCATTATAAATTATAATTTTTAAATGTGTTTCCTCTAAAATATTCCTCAAAATGTCAATAGTACTGCATTCATAACTGAATTTTGAGTTTGAATGTGTTGGCGGAGGAACCTGCATTCTTGTGAATATTCAATGACTATTAGTCTAAAAATGAAGGCTAAATCCTACAATCCAATATTCAAGTTTTCCTGTTCAATAGAAAAATGACATTAAATATTTCCAATACTAAATTTTATTTATAGTTGAAGAGATACAAGGCAGTTGTATTAAAAACAGGTAACCAATAAAGTATGTATTAGGGCTGATATAATAATAAGAAAAAATTGAAACTGTGGAAAAGGGACTAATGCTAACAATTTTCAACAAAGACAGACTTGAAAACAAATTTCGGCTTGTATAAAACTTTATAATTCTGTAAATATTTTCCTGGTGTTTCTAGTAGTGTCATAATGTCCTAAAAATTACGAATACAATCATATATTTGAGCCCTCGATAGTATACGTATTTAGTTCTATTTAAGTTCATGTATGGTGCCCTAGTTTCTACAAATTATCGGACCAGTTTTTATGCTTAAACTTAATTTAAAATCATGCGATAAAAATGTAAAATCTGAAACACAAAATAATTTCCTCTTGTAACCAGTATACAGTACTTATACTGGTTGGTCTAATTGGTGACATCAGTGTCACCAAGTAGATTATAATCTGTGGGAAATGGAGCAATATTATAATCAACATAAATTCCCGGATCTGTATTTAATTCCGATTTTCTACTATTGCATTTGGTTTTCGAATCTGCAATGGAGATTTTCATCTAACTAATACCAACAGCATTGCTTTCATTTCTCGTTCCATTTAAACAATTCATAGCATCGTCAAAGAATATGTATTATTATGCAGAGAACCGAAGACATAATTTAAATTTGTCTTTAAGTGTTTTACATAGTCTAGTGAATTCCGTCTGTTAATCTTTCCATTTACATATGGGATCGTAGTTTAAAAAAGTTTTCAATTTATAAATAGATATCAGCATCATCTGCATTAATTGTTTTTTAGTAATAAATTTCGAACATTTTTGATCAAACTATTTTATAATTAATATTATAGGGTTACTTTGACTTAACATTTCACAAGTTTATTTTCAAGTTGGTGCATAATAATATAAGCAGTTAACCCAATTTAGTTGCAAAAATGAGAAAACGTATTAGTAATTAGTTAGAAACTTAACTTAACAAATTTAACTCAACAAAAATTCCCAGCCATATATTTGATTTTCTCTTATTGCACATCCAATGGAGATTTTCATTTAACTAATACCCATAATAATGCATTCATTTGTCATTCCACTTAAACAATGCATAGCTTTGTCAAAAAATGCGTTTCATTATGTAGAGAACCGATGACATAATATTATGTATTTGGTGTTTGAGTATTCTTTTTGCATAGTCCAGTAAATAAATGTTTTTAATACTAATAATGACGTGGGTTAGTCTTTCCATTTGCGTGCAGTCAATACGATAACCGGATTGGTTAGAGTGCGTTATGTAGCAAATGCGACTAGCTACTGACTGCCGTGATGTTCGTTCAATTCCAAGCGCCCGCACTAGCAATGTCGGTAGGGATGGATGTTGACCACGTTTTCAAATGCATATCCTACACCCAGACATCTTCGTCTTTGGATTTGGGGGATTGTTTAATTTATGTAGTGTGTTTTATATTTTATAGTTATTTGTATAATGCATAGCTTCACTAAACAGAATAGCGTTTTTGATAGAGTGTCGATTATTTGTTTAATCTACAAAATTGAATATAATAGATTTATGGTAATTGTACTCGAATACTGCTTGCATACAATAGCATCGTGAATATATAGTATCTTTGTATCATATGTCTTGAGTTATTTTATAATTATTATGCTAAATGATTAAGTGTATTATTAACCGAAAGTTGTTATGATATACGCAAGATATCTTTATAAATAAGCAGTTTTAAAACCTTAAAACGGACTTTTCCATACATAGAATATCTCTATCTCGAAAGTGTGTGGCCGATAAAAAATAAACCAACACATAAATGCAGAATATGTGTTTTATGCGACAATTTTACTTTTTTCAATTTTTTCAGATAGTCCATCGTTCTTTCTCAAGACCCATGGACAGGGTGGGGTGTATCTTATCTACCTCAAAATGAATAGATGTCGTCTGGTAGACGTCCCTAATCAGAATCAGTCGAAGCCCGATCGATGCGATACGATTTAATTGAGTAATCGTGCTAACAAAAACAATTTCTTAAATAGTCCACCATTGTGCTTTTTCATAATCCATGAACATAGTGGAGTGTGTTTTATCTACCTCAAAATCGATAGGTGTCGTCTGGGAGACGTCCCCGATCAGAATCAGTCAAAACCCGATCGATCCGACACGATTTAGTTGAATTATCGTGCTAACAGGAATAAATTACGACGACAACGACAACGATACTAAGACACTACCGTACTCTTTAACCAATATCAGAAACATGGGAAAACAATTTTTGTATATTCGATACGTGCATAATATATGAAGGGCTGGGGATCAAAACGGTATAATTACACGAAATTACATTTTACAGGAGGAATAAAAAACTGAATGACATACTTATAATATGCTTCTGTTGTGGTTTTTTATTTACCAATATGGAGTTTGTGACTTTATTTGACATATATGTTAAATTCAGATCCATATCTTTAATAAAACGGAAAATACTTAAATTTTAAAAATGCAATTATGTCGTTTTGTTTGCGACCATTGCAATTATTACATTTTCATTGCCACTAGAATCCAATTAAGCCATTTTGCATAAACATTGCAGTTTACATAAACTTATTAATCATAGAAACTAAAAACAGTCTCTTCTGAAAAAAAACAATAAATCCCTTCTCCGTCGTGTCCATCTTCCTGACATCCTCCTTCATCATATTCCCTTTCTCCATCATTGCGTTCCTGTGGACTCCCTAAAATTTCTTTACACCAACTTAATTCTTGATACTGTTCCCAGTTGTTTCCAAAATAGATCAATAACTTCCAATAAACAATCGACAACCAAGAACTGAAACAGCTGATTACCACAGATCACACTCTTTGACCACAGACTTTATCTTATTTTCTACTACTAAAAACAAAAGCTAGTGTAGCCTCATTAAAATGAGTGCAAAAAATGGATATCACTTATTTCGTTTTGATTGACATCTTACCAATTTGTATGAAAATTATTCCATTTTGGACGAAAACGTGCTCGCTTATTTAAAATTGTTAAAACTTTACTATAATTATACCATTGTGATTAATGTCTCGAACTTTGGACTCAATTTTAGCACAGTTTTAGGTAGCTTTTCTTGAAAATTAGTTCAGATTTGTATTCTGTGGGCCAAAAACGTCCGGATTAAAAAAAAAAGTATTTTCACCAGAATTGTAATTATACCGTCTTATTCTCCAGCTCCTCATATATATTTTGTTGAACTTACTTTTATTTGCACTACGTTTCCATTTAGTATATGGTTACAGCTACATTACCATTATCTGATAAATTTGTATCTCCGATGTACTTTCTTGAATCCCCTGTATATAATTTCTTGGCTTAGGTTACAAAACAACCGTATTACAACATATTCAATATACTAGGGATCATTACCTCACCACCATATCAGCAATATGACCTCACTATCTTTATTTTTAAGTAGATGGGAAAGCTCATGCCATGACTAATATAATTTAAATATTTATAATGTTTTCCTTATTAAATATAATAATTCTTATGTATACATGTATTAGTTATTTGATTAGTTAAGTTATAAGTGTTATTATAAATTAATTAATAATAATACATTTTAAATTGATTTACATAAATATAAATATTATCCTAAATTTCATGTAACATTAATTCCCAAAAATTCGACGAAATTTTGAGTATCTGGAAATTGAGTATACTAATTAATTCTCAAATTAAAAACCTTAATTTATCTTTCTTGTTTTTCTTAATTAAAAACTATATTCAGTGCATACTACAACACATTTCGTATATTAACTTAGATTTTTCTAATCATAATGAAACCCCAAAACGAAAATATTAAACCATTTGTTTATTATTCAGCGCAGCTAATTTTCAATTAGATAAAATGAATTAAATCGTGAAAGAAACATTAAAATATGCCAACGTTATTGTAACTATTCGTTACTTCTTCGCGCCTCTAAAAGTTATGACTGCAGGTGAATTTTTTATACGCCAAAAATTTCCTTCGCGGCCTCCTGCTCCATTATATACCGGGCACAATGGAGCAGTCTTTATATTATCTCCGACACATAACCAGGATAACAATAAGAAACCTCGACGAACCCATTTAAAGTATATTTATGAAATATCGGTCAAGAAAATCGAGCCAATCCATTTTATCTGGAACAATACCAAGGTCAGAGTCTTATAGAGGTTTTTGTCAAATTGTACCTAAGCTCCTGTCAATGTTCATGATGGATATGTTTGTTACATGCGCTCCGTAATAACGGCCGACAAGTATATCAAGGAGTAGATAAATAATGTATAATCCGCATTCATGTAGTATATACGTTCTCGAGGAATTCGTCTGCTCTGCGAATACCCTACAGAAATGAAGAAATTTCTACGAATATGTTTGATAAAAAAAAGTGCGTTTTTTCTTCTATTGGGTGGAAACTACATATGGAATAAAACTATTTTGGATAGTATTCTAGAGATTTATGATAATCTCCAGAATTTAATTATCTTATCTAATTATTTTATGTACAGGGTAATATATGGGTCATTCTTTGACAACGGGATAAAATATAGAGGTACAACAAAGTTTATAAAAATGTTTCTAAATAATAAAATTTAATATCACATTTTGTTTTATTAAACGCCTAATATTGGATGCAATAAGCTGCTATAAATTGAAAATATTTTTATTACTTTTACATAAAGATAGAAGTATCTGCTTTCCACGAAGAAGGCGAATAATGAATTGAAAATAAAAATCGTCTATTCTTTGTATCTTGTAAGTACATCTATTGAAAAATAAATATTTAAACTTTATTTTCGACTTAACTCCTACCAAAAAACAAAGATTTTCTAAAATTTACTTACAATCTTGCAGTTATTGTCCACGAAATGTAGTAACTCTAAAAGGTTTACACTTTATAATATATAAAAATTTAAACTCCATGAATAACCAAACTTATATCTTCAAGTACATACAAAGGGTACGAAGAAAATATTGTTTAGGAAAAAACTTATAAAATGTAGATATACATCTAATAAATCTATTAAAAATAAAATAATATCATTATTTGTTCCCTGGTATATATATAGGCTCCATTTTTCTCGCTAATGTTTTTTATCAATAATATTCCTCGTCGGTATCAGCTGATATCGAACAAACAAAATATTTTTTCTGCTACCTTTATTAGAAAGTCCACATATCCATTCATTACATTTGAGGCATTGAATCCAATCAAGTAAACTATTATATTTATATAATGTGAAACAAATACCGCATTTAGAATTGGCGTCATCTTTTGTTCCAAAGCGCTTCTTTGTTGGTCTTTTCTTAAATTTAACGAAGATAGACAATGGCAAGTTATCATCAGATGAGATAAAAACCGGGATAATTCAACTATCGAGTGGCGGGATTTTCTTCAGAGTTAAAAATTTTCATAAGTTGTTCTTCACCAGAGTCGCTGCACACATTAGAATATCTAAGTTTGTTTTATTAATCATTATGAATTACATATTCTCCTAATTCGTAATGAGTACAATAGATTTTCCCTAAGCAAATATTGCAACTCAAGCCTCTAAATTGTAAATACTCTTTGTTTTCACTAGTCCAATAACAAGTTTGTTGAATTTTCATTGTTCCAGTAAAAGGTTTTAGATTGTTAAGGAGTTTATTTTCAAGTAAGTTAATTTGTTTTTCTGTTATTACAACTATTCTTATACCCTCACATGCCTTTCTCAAATGGAAAACAAGCGAGTCCAAATTATGAACGTCATATCCACAAGCTACAAAGTGATCAGCTGTTCATTTCAAGCAACCTCTCACACCGTCAGCTGCGCCTTTACCGTGACCACTTTCAAAATAGTTCCAGGATAACTCTTTTACCTTCATTAGCCTGTGAATTTCTGTCGCCATTAAATAAAACATGGATTTGTTGCGGTACTCGGTACTGGGTCCATCGCTGTAAACGTAAAGCTTTTCCAGAGACAAATTCTTGTCTAGAATTGTTTTACAGAGTGGTTGTAAATGTGCGAGAATTGCTACAGGATCATGACGAAGATTTTCTGAGAATCTG
The DNA here is from genome assembly GCA_037954035.1 of Rosalia funebris. Lineage (NCBI taxonomy): Eukaryota > Metazoa > Arthropoda > Insecta > Coleoptera > Cerambycidae > Rosalia > Rosalia funebris. Next base: position 941,409 of record JAZFAV010000021.1, read on the forward strand.
CAAAATGAAAAGTTTTGGATTTCCTTTGTAGCTGCATCTTTGATATACCATACGGCTGCGTGTAGTGAAACTTGTGGCTTGGACCCTCCAAAATGCGCACTCTCTATGTCACCAAAATACTTATAATTGTAGTTCTCGAAAATACTTACAATCGAAGGTCAAGGAGTGGACGTCTATGGAGTGGAAATATTTAAGTAGTAACGGGTATTTTTCTTTAAGGAAAATATATTTTTTAAAAATAATAGGTAAAATATAAATGGAATTCGAAATTCTTTTACATGCAATGTGAGGAAAATTAAAATTTCTTTTTTTATTAACTGTTTCTTGCTGACACGGACTGGGCAATGCTTACCTTAAACCACGAACATTTTGGCCGCTGAACTAAATCCTATGTAAAACAAGACGTTGTCTCTCTTCGAAAACTAATAACAGAGTGATACTAATGTGCTGGGGTATATGGTAAGTTAGAAATGTTATCAACATTGTATTTATATCTCTATTTCCCTATATCCATGGAGTGGACATCGAAAGTGGTTACAGTATTTGACGTTAACGCAAAAAAAGTATTGTACAGGAAAAATTAAAATAATTTTAAACAGTATATTCTTATATGTCTCTGCACTAAATATAGTGTTTTTAATTTAAGGTATATGATGACATGTCATCAAAATCAAGCACCGCATATTATAGTTCAAGAGGGTTACAGTCCATGGAGTGGACATCTGAGATGTAAAATGACTGTTAAAAACGATTTCAGAGGAAAAACCCTTCTGAAGTGCGCATTAAAGATAAGCATAGGTTTGACTAAATTTATATAATATTTAGTATATCAAAAATAAATCTTAATTTGGTTACATCATTTTAGCCCAGACGTGGAGAATGACCCATATGTAACCGCAAGAGAGATATTTTTAAAGGAACATCATGTATATTTTTGTGTTAGTAAATTTTCTCTGATAAGCTGATTTAAACCATTTATAATACTTATTATCGAATTAATTTATTATTATTTAATTACAGGCACTAAACTGTGAGATTGTTGAAGTACTTTATTGAAACCTTACTGTTTATTTAGACGTATCAAATTAAAATCAATATTCTCTACTTCTTTGTTAGCAATAACTTCTGTAAGTTTACAGTAAAATTGCTGCCTACCTTTTCCTAAGCATTTTCCTTCCTTGTGTTTGTATTTATTCCGTGAGATCATAAATTTTATCTGACGGTGTTGTATATATTTTATTCTTGAGGTAACCCCACAGAAAAATCCAATAAAGTAATATCTGGTAATCAAGACGGGCACTTGATAACACCAATTTTATTCAGTCCATTTATTTATTTAGAAAGTTTTCGTTTAATTTCACTCTAACAAGTAAAGCAAACTGAGGTGTACTTGAAATGAAATATAAAATTTGACTTTATATCAAAATTTATATGCGACAAGTTTCTGTTAAGCATTGTATTGTTTATAAACCACAAAATTACTTTTCAAGCAACAACATATTTGTATGTCACTCTTTCTGTTGACATGTACTTACTGACTTGGTAGAATATCAATTTTCGTTAGTAAGCTGTTTCACATGTTATTTAAGTTATTATAACATAACAACTCTAATAATTCTAATAAGTAACCAAATGCATGTTCCAGTCTTGAACCTCGTTTCTACATTGTTGAGTTACAATCGAAACTCAACGGATAAAGAAGTATAATTCTATAGAGGAAATTTTTCTCAATATTAACTAATCAAAACTTGATGGTTTCTTTATTTATGTTTAAAAAAATACTTTTGATAAAAAAATAAATTAATGGTAAAAGGAAAATGTTTTGTTAAACTAAAGTGCGAACCCCAAGCCACAGAGTATAAACTCGATGAATAACAAAAGTAAAAAGGAGATCAAGATTTTAGAAAATAGAGCAGCAAATAGTGTAAAGTTACACTACTTACAACTACCTATTATTTTAGGGTTAAATAAAATCTCAATGTATACAATTGTTTTAAAGTACTCAATTAACAAATACATCAGGGTATTTTGGAAATAAATATTTCGAATCTAAAAGCTTTGAAAATTCTTTATTTCATTCTCTGAACACAACGTAAACAAGGTTCAGAACTGAACATTTAGAACTGAATAGAAGATTCCTTTAAAGTTATAACACTAATAGGAATTGTTGTCGAAGTGTTCATTTGAGACTTTTTTAGTCAGAAGAGAGAGATAAATAGAGACTTTAGAAAGAAATGCTTTTTATAGAATAGGTACTATTCATTTCATCGCTATTTTCCAAATAAAAAACTCTCTTATCTTGCCGATAAGTGGAACAGTCTACCTGAGCCTAGCAATAAAAACAAGCCACGGTATGTTTTGGGATTTTTTATTTGGCAAATAGTGATGACATAAACTATGCAATGTTTCTTATTTTCTTTTTCGGTCGTCTATTTCGATGAAATTAATGTGATGATTGAGGGACCGAAAATAAAGGCTATATAGTTTAAAACTGATAAGGTGAAACAAGACCAATATCGGAAAAACTATAAGAGATAATAAAAAGTAGTAACCTTTAAATAAAAATCTGAAGTCAAAATGGTGATAAGAATTTGCTGATCAACTAATGAGATCTTCGTACTTTTTCGGATATTTCCGATTTATTTCGTACTACTTGATAATCAGCTAGCATACGTCACCCTATCTTAGCCAAATTATAAACAGAAACTTCGAAAACCACATATTTCAAGTAACACCAAACAAAATCAAGTAGATTTAATGCTGGTGAGGTTATGGTACAATATGGTAACTCATATTGTCTTTAATTTTGGTTTTAATGATTTACGAAATTTTTTTTTCCACTTGCAACAGAATGAAGTGTAATAGTCACTTTTCAGCATCTCGGGAATATACTAGCAGCATTATAAAGTGAATTATGAAACTACAAAAAATTGGATGGGTAAATGGTACTTACCAAAAAAAAAAAAAGTTACCTGCTTTCAGAAATATCACTGCGTTGTAGTTCGCTCCTATGTATTGAAATAACCAAGATAAATAGAGAAGGTACATTTTATTTCAGACTATTCCCTTATTGGTATACCTTACATGATTTCCTTATTAGACACATGAATATCGAACTTTCCTTACTGTCCTTACTAGATCTGTCTGGAATTGCAAATTCGAATAACTAACAAAATTATTTATTATGTTATAAATTATTTAAAACTTATTAACACACTTTCATGATAAATTATGCAATTTAAAAAATTCTAAGAAATCTTATTTTCCACTTTATGGTACGAAATTGTTCCCTTTAATTTTTAAATGATTGTTTTTTTAGTTATTATAGCATTTGAAAGGAATAGTCATCCACTGACAACTTTAAATTGGACCCATTAAGAATGGTGATTCCTTTCTTAGTTTACCTATTTATTTAGGCCACCAGTTTAGACCTAAAATTCATTACTGGAGTAGGTCGGAACCTTCGGTGTGAAGATAACACTGACTAGTTTTCCACAAAACACCAAAACACTATACACAACACTCGACGTGAGTTTCACCAACAAAGTTGGCATGCATCATCTGCAGATGATTAAAACTGAAAACAGTTTTAAGTCAGTGCTAAAATTCATTTAAAAATGTATTTTATCTTAAGATGTATCAAGAACGTAAGGTATCAGATTATAACAATCAGGTCACAGAAGGAAAGTCCTTCAGGAAAGACTGCCACGACACGTTCAGTAACGATATAATTTTTGTCATTTTATTGTCGTTTAAAATTTTTTAAAGTAAATTCATAAATGGGTCACCTACTTCTATGAACGACATAGTTGGAGATGGATGTAAATAAATATAATTATAAAAAATATAATAGTGTTTTATTCATTTTTGTTTAAGCTTATAGATTGAAATAGCGCCCAAACTATTAAATACAGACATTTCGTAAAATTTTCCGTTTTAATAAAAGTAAATTGCTTCCAATTTACGGACATAATTGTAAGAGACTAGAATTTAATTTCTGAAGAGAAGTGATAATATATTAGAATAAATGGAATAATACTACTGTATATAAAAAGGTATCCGATATTGAGTTAACATTATCCTGAATTTATTCGTGGCGATTTCAGGGTCTTCCCCCGTATTTTATGTACACCGTATAGATCCGTACGCGTCATTTGTTCTCGAAATATCTGTTTTACACCCGTTCCAATAAAGCCCGTAGGATGTCGAACCACGCTTTAAAAGTATTATATTATACCATCAACGTGATCAACTAGATTACCTTTAAATTAAACGTGAAAACGTTTCTATAAAGTCGTTACGACGAATATTAAACTTTAATATTAGGGATTACGTACACCATCGTCATAAAAATAATTATCCGAGGTTACATCTCACGGCGATAATAAACATTTTAATATTAGTTTGCCATGTTGGTGGTAGTATGTTCTCTCGTTTTTCATAGTGAGACTAACATTTTACAGGAAAATTAAAATTTCATTAAAAAATGAACGTACAAAAGTCTAGTTGAGTTACAATTTAACTCAACATTTTTTCTCTCTCTTTTAGCGGGGGTCCTACAGCCTGTGCCGCATCCCGCATTTCGATCGCCATTTCCTTCTATCCCTCCAGTCATCATCTCCGATTGCTCGATCTCTCATATTTTTTCTAATTCCTTCTATCCATTGTCTTGTCGGTCTTCCTCTTCTTCTCCTATTGTATGGTATATACTTCAAAGCTCTCTTTGGCCATCGTGTCTCCTCCATCCTCTTTACATGACTGTACCATAGTAGCTGTTTAGATTCTACTCTTTCTGTTGTTGTAAGTACGCGTCCCGTTTTCCTTCTTACTTCTTCGTTCCTAATACATTGAATTCTGGGAATATTACATGATCTTCTTAAGAAGTCCATTTCTATCGTTCCTATCATCCTTTTCCCTTTCTCCGACAATTGCCAGCATTCACAGCCATAAGTTAAAATAGGCTCCACAATAGTTGTGTAAATTGTCATTTTGGTTTGTAGTTTCATCTTCTTTGACCAGAGTAATGAGTTCAGTAAACAAACAGCCTTCTTCCCTTGACGTGCCCTATTTTTTATTTCATTTTTTGTTGTTCCATCATCCGAAATAATGCTTCCCAAGTATTTAAACTGGCTACATTTTTTTAATTTATGCAGTTGTAGATCTGGGTCTTCTACATGCGTGTCTCCTATTTTCAGATATTCAGTTTTATCGATGTTTATCTTCAGTCCCCATTTCTCATATTCTTCTTCCAACTTTCTATACATGTAGTCTGCATCGTCCTCGTCCCTTGTTATAATTATCTGGTCGTCAGCGAATAAAAGAGTTGCCAAGCATTGTTAGTTTACCTGTATTCCCATTTCTGAAGTTTTCCTCCTCCAATTACTTATGGCTTCTTGAATATATATTTTAAATAGGGTAGGTGACAAACTACACCCTTGTTTAAGTCCCTTTGTGGTAGGAAAACTTTCTGGCAGGGCACTTCCCACTTTCACCAAACTCTTTGGTTCCTTATATATATTCCATATAGCGTTGACATAAGTTTTACTCAGGCCAAACCTCGTCAGAGTTTCAAAAAGTTTCTTTAAAGGTACTGTGTCATAGGCCTTTTCTAGATCGACAAATACTAGGTGGGTAGACAGATTACGAGACGTTCGTTTTTCTAATATTTGCTATAATACAAATATATTCAATGCATCAGGGCGTGCAGGCGTGCAGGGCGATCAATACATGATCGCCCTGCACGGAAACCCGACTGTTCTTCTATGTCTTCTATAACCATTTCTATTCTTTGCTTCAGTATTCTGCCGTACAACCTCCCCATTGCGCTGGTCACACTTATGCCCCTATAATTTTGGCATACCTTTTTATCGCCTTTTTTGTAAATGGAGCTTATGTATGCTATATTCCAGTCTTCCGGGATTTTATCTCCGTTTAGTAAGCATTTATTAAATAACTTTGCCAGAATTTCAAGTAGTATATCTGGTCCATACCTAATTAACTCAATGGGGATGTTTCCAGGCCCTGCAGCCTTTCCGTTTTTGGATTTTTCCAGGGCTTTCTTTATTTCTTCCACGGTTATTTCAGTCACTTCATGATCTCTGTGTGTTTCAATTTTTATGTTTATTATTTCAAATTCTTTTCTGTTTTCCGTAAGCAGTGTTTTATAGTGGTCAACCCATTCTCTCAAACCTATCAGGTTTAACTTGCTGTTGTGTTTTCCTTCTTTTCTCAAGCTTGCTATAGTTTTCCATGCTTCAGCCACTTTTGTTCCCCCCGTATATCTGTCTACTTCCTCACATTTTTGTTCCCACATTTCATTCTTACTCTTTGTTACCTCTTTTTTAACTTCTTTATTCCAGCAAGCGTACGCTCTTCTATCTTCTCCTCTACCAGTATTTAGCCAGGTGTTATAAGCTTTCTTTTTCTTTTTAACAAGGTCCTCTATCTTTTCGGAATACCATTCTGAATTTCCTTTCTTCTGTTCTCCTTTATAACCTAACGCTTCTTTTCCGCTTCATGTATGCACTCTTTAATTCCTCCATACATCTGTTCTGCATCTGTGTTCGTATTACTTATAGTTTGTAATTTGTTTGCTAATCTTAGTTTGTATAGAAACTGAACTGACTCTTGTTTGAGGCTATCTAAATTATATTTACATTCATTTATATTGCTGCGCTGCTGTTGATTATTCTGTATTAAGGTATTCGTCTTTCTGTAATTCACTATTATTTTTGCCACTACCAGATGGTGATCTGATCCGCATTCTGGTCCACGGTGTACCTTCACGTCAGTTGTCTTTAGCTTCGAATGCTGTCTTTGGATTACATAATCAATTATAGAGCGCAACCCTCTGATTGCTTGTACCCAAGTAAATTTATGGATATCTTTATGAGGGAAGTATCCATTCATAATTCTTAAAGACATGGACTCACACAAGTTTCTAAGGCGTATTCCGTTATCATTGGTTACCAATTCTCCATACTTTCCTACCTGGTTACTGTTATCTTCTGTTCCAGTTCTTCCGTTCAAGTCTCCTAGTATAATAATTTCTTTCTTATCCTTGATGTTAGTAAGCACAGTTGTAAATTTTTCATAAAATGCATCTTTCACGGTTATATCAGCATCATCACTGGGTGCATATACCCCTACTATTACAATTTGGTGGCCATTTTTATTTAATTCTACAGTTATTATCTGCTCGTCTACTTCCTCCCAGCTTTTGATATATCTTTTAATACTTTCGTGTATTACTATTGAGACTCCTCTCTTTGCTCTAGCATCTTTCGGTACGCCACTATATAGATGTATGTATTCCCCGATGACCTCATTTCCTTTCCCCTTCTTCTTAGTTTCAGTGAGAACGCAGATATCGATTTTCATCTTTTTTAGATCCTGGAAGACCTCTTCTTGTTTAGTTCTCAAACCTTGTACATTCCATGTTGCAAATTTCATAGTCTTTTTCCTTAGCATATGTCGTAACCGTTTACATCCGTCCTTATTCCGAGGCGCTTTATCGAAATTTTTAGCATCTTTTGTTGTTTTTGCGAATGGCGAGTCGCTGGCACGCCGATTCAACCTCCAGACTTGTAGGGCCAGGATTTTCTGTTAGGGTTTTCTCCCTTAGCCGATTTATCCCGGTTTTTAGGCGCCGAAGACTCGCCTTATACCCCCTCTCGTCGGCTACATAACGCACATCCATTGTACGCCATGCACCCAGTGGCTACGCGACATCATGTCTTCGAGGACGTGAGAGTAGGATTTGTTGGCAGAGCTGAATTCTATTCCTAGAATCTCCGACTCTTCTGACGGAACACAGTAGGCATTTCTCGGAGTTTGCCAAGACCCTTTGCCAACCTTAGCCACCCTCAACATTTTTTTACTTCTAAAAAGTAAAAGTAAAAAAATGTTGAGGTAGAATAGAAGTAAAAAAATGATAAAAAAAATGTTTTTAGAAGTTTTTTACTTCTAAAAAAGTTCTTCGCCAATTTAGTTACCAATTCAACTCTGGATTTCTTCTATTAAAACTAAACTAAAAAATTTAGTTTAGTTTTAATAGAAGAATTTAACTAAATTTCTTCTATTAAAGAAAAATAATGTATACAGCGTGGCTAACTTTGATGCTAAATTCATTACTATTTCGCGTATTATCAGAGATATAGAGACTTTGAAAATGCATCATGCTGCTTGTTTGCAATTATTCAAAAAACCAAACTCGTTAGGCAACATTTAATAATGCAGTGAAAAGGCAAATAAACTTATTTAAAACTTTCTCCATTTAACAATCTTTCTATCTGTAATAGAGATAGAGAGATAGTTAAATGGGGAAATAATATCCGAAATAGAAATATATGAAGCACCAAAGTGGGCCTCACTGTATACTGTTTTCTAATAATTTAAAATCAGCATAATCAATTATCATATCGATATATGATAATTGATTATTTTCTGGTCAGTATTCAAAATTATGGTTTTGAACTACTTACTCTATGGAAACAAGAACACGAGAATAATTTATTTATGTTAATGTATTATTTTTATAACAAAAATATGTTTATTGTGGATATGACGAAAGAAATATAAAATTATCTTAAGCAAATAACAATTAGAATTTATAAAACTAGCGTTTGCTCAATCTATCTATTCAAACTAAGTATCAAGTAATGTGTCTTTTGTTTATATGAATCAACTATTCTGTTAAACGTGAAATATTTAAATTTACGTTAAATAAATGAAAAGTTATCTAAGATACACCTAACTGTATTGCCACAAAATGTATATCCAACACCCACAGTATAGGTATAGTTTAACGTTCAATTTATAACTGGTGTTTATTTTATATCGACTATTATATTGAAATTATTTGCTTTTAATTCCTTCAGAATAATTTATATTATATGACGAATTTTTGTTGTATTTATACTTTGTGAATAATTTTCTATTGATGCTTTTCAACAAAAGCTTTAGAAATAATTATATAGTACCAAATATAACAAAAATACTGTAATGAATTGGTTAATAATTATAAAAATTATTTTACTAACTTTTCTAGGATAGAGGTTCCAAGGAAAGAAATATAGGTAAGCACTGAGTTGTCGACGTATTTCTCCTGCAAGGATTCTCTTTATCATTCCAAAGAAAACATCCGCCAATGAATCATTTAGGGATCAATCTTAGAGGTGCTTCTTTAAAACGAAACTCAAAAAAAATGTAGCTTTCAGAAGTGCTCTGGAGAAATACCCTTATAGAAACAAGGATCCTATAAATGCGCCTTCCAGAAGTACCCTGATCAAACGGCACTAAAATACCTACTATTAAGTCCTAAGAAGCGCACTAAAATTAGTATACAAACAAAACACTTACCTTTTTTGAGGAATCAAAAACTTCTATTATCACTTATTCTTCTTGAAGAAATGAGATCGTAAAAGGGACATCACAGACAGTGAAAACAAGTTTAAATGAATAAATTTTATATACAATAATACAATAGGTACAAAAACTAAGGGATGTAAACAATTTTTTGTTGATGTTCAAAGGCTGTTACTTATCACAGAGCAATTTTAAAAAAAGCAAATTGAAGCTCCAAATTTTCAGATCTTGACATCAAAATATTTACCATGAGTAGTTTTTGAGTAGTCATCAGAAAACCATTTGAAGAAAGGTTTCCTAATTTTCTCTAGCCATTCAAAAGGTCCACAAATTTCAACAATTAATTTTTATTCAGTGATTTTCATAAAATTTATTTTGAGATAATTTTGTCCTCCTTAGACCGGCTGCAGATTACAGACTTTTTATTGGCCGACATTTAGTTGGTTGCTTGTTTGTATGATAACTTTAATGGTAGAGTATCTCAGATTTCGAGGACCAACTCAAGGTAATCAAAATTTAATTTTACAGGGTAAATAATTGTAGGAAAATCCCTTGATGTTCAACAACAAGCAATCAACTAAACTGTCGGCCGATGGAAACTCTGTAGTCTGCAGCCAGTCTTAATTTGAGTGGCCTAGAAGTTTTGTACGATAGTTTATCGTCGTTCAAAGCAAAAAAAACCATTTTTGACTTTGGGAATTAATTACTCGGGAAATGTTTTTTCTTCATTTTTTTCTTACAATAATTAACACTTCTTGATAACAAAAATATAGAATATTGGTAAAAAAAATTTAATCTCAAAGAATTAATAGAAAATTAAAGATTCATCCTTAAATTTGTTTTTAGCAAAAGCGACAAATTCAATCATTCCCAACACAATGAAAAAACATCAGAGCGCTTTTATATTTTCAGGATTTCTTTGGGATACTTTGGGATAAGCTTTCTTATGATTACTTAACAACTACTAATGGTAAATAATTTTAAACTCAAAATCTGAAAACTAGAAACTCGGAGTTTCAATTTTCTGAAAATTGCTCTGAGATTATTTTTCTCCAAGTTACAGTCCCTTGAGAATCACCTAAGAATTTTAAGATATTTTTACGTTCCTTAATTTTTGAGCTAACTGCATATTCTCATTATAGTAAGTCATAATGTATAATGAATAAATATATTTCAAGAAAATTTACTCAAGTGAACAATTTATTGTTGACTAAGTTTGAGTGACTCAAGAATAGTTTGAAATTTTGAATTAGAAAAAATATACTACTGACCATATATCCGTTGAACAAATTAAGATAAAATAAATGCTACATAAACCGCTCTTTCGATGTACTCCTAAGAATTATTTGATTATCTCGTAGATGCCCGGCACAATTGACAATGTTCTTTTTAATATGTAAGAGAGAGCGGTAGATTAGAAAAATAGATACATGATAGACGTACTGTGTAAGAGAAAAAGTAATTTTCTTATAAAATATTACTATATTATTAAGACCCAAGTAAATGTTGACGTCAAATTATGATATTTCCATTACGTTAAAATTTAGCCATTAATGGAAGACGTTTTCCTCGGATTTAAATAGAAACGCAAATTGTTATAAATAAAAAAAGATGAATTGTGAATATTACTGAGGGTCTTACAAATTATACACAGCATTTAACTTAAATGGTGGTGACAAAAGTAATTAAATAACATACCATTTTGGTCTCTATTTTTGTTTATCAATAGAGAAAAAATATAGGAAGAAATGCATGAATAAAAGGTTGGTTAAGATACAAAATGGTGAAAAAAAAATATTTGACTATGTAAATATACCGCAGATTATAAATATATAAGGTTAAGTTATAAATTTATTAAAACACCATTTCATTGGATATTTTTTCTATCAACAGGCGAAGGATAGGGATTTAATTTCTGTTAGCCACAGTCGTAGCAAGTATATGTCTATAAGGCCCTTCACAAGCATTGCCACATAAGAGGCATTTTCGCGGTTAGGTATGTGAATATTCCCATTCGTAAGCATGAGATCAAAATAATTGTTTTTTCCACTACATATTTCTTCCCATCAACCCCACAAGCAGAAGGCGCAGCCTGCAGAGGGGCTGATATTTTTAACCCTAAGGCCAGCACTAAACCAATTAAGATCGCTCCCTTTCGACGCCTTTTATGCACCCCCGGATCACATAGGGTCGTACTATCTCCCCGCCCAACAATACCCATGTGTCACCCTAACCTCAAAATAACAATTTTCCTTAAAACGGATTTGGGAATTAGTGTCGACGGGGTTCGTTTATTATTGCGGGAAATGCAACCCCGGCAGCCGCCATTTTATTGTTATTTATGGTTTTTGCCAGAGTTATTTTGCCATTATTTAGAGGGTGTCACTATTTTGAACTCAAAACACGTATAAATATTTTAGGATAAAATCTCTTCTATACTCCGCACGTATAAATACTTTAGGATAAAATCTCTTATATACTTTATTGTATTCACTTAATTATACTAAACATACTCAAAATGGACTGGATACGATTAGTGTTGACTTTTAGATATTTTCGAAGAAAATACACAAAGTCAACACAAAGCGCTTATACAATAATATTAATATTAAATACAAAAAGAAACACATTTGAGTGTATTATAAAAGTATGACTTTGTACAATATATTCATACGTATTAGAGTTAAAAATAACATTTTTAACGTTTATTGTGATACTTCATTTCTAACACTATTCACGGCCCAACAGTTTCCTTAAGCACTGCCCCGAGATAGTCCTATAATGGAAGATGAAACGCTGATACATAAAATATCCAGTTCGATGAGGAATCTTTTGAGAACTAAGAAGAAAACCTTGAAATTGTCTTGTAAAATAAAAAACTTGAAATTCCATTTATGTAGTTATTATAATTATTATTATAACAACTCTGTAACGAGCTAACCCAATTTTCTAAAGACTCTTAAGAAAATTGTGTTGAAAAAGAACAATTTTAAATTAATTTTCTTCAAGATTTTGCACTTGACTTGCGACATCATCATAATCTTTATTAAACTGCCACTCCTTTCTTTAACAAAAAAAAATGTTTAAATTTCCGATTACAATGATACCCACTATTAGGTGTTTACTATTTATCGCGTATATTATATTCGGTATAATTTCTTGAAAAAATCTGTAACAAGTCAGCCGAGTCTTCTAAAGGATTTTTAGAAAATTGTGTTGAAAGAGAACAATTTTAGACTGACTCTCTTTCATATTTCGTATTTGAGCTGTGACATCATCATAATTTTTTTAAAGTGCTACTCCTTTCTTAAACAAAAACATGTTTCAAAGTTCCGATTAGAACGATACCCACTGTTGGGTGTTTACTATTTATCGTGTGTGTAACACAAAGTGTGCTTCAATTACTGAAATAGACCCAGGATTAATTGACTTCAAGAATAAATCCAATTAGATTCAATCAGGTGAACATGGTGGCCATTCAGTGGATTGTCGCAGCTCTATGCATCTGCCAGGGATTATGTTTAACATCAAGTATCATCAATATATGACTGGGCATCAACACCAAAATGAGAAAAAACTTCGTCTTGTTGAAACCAAATTCTGTAGTGGGGAATGTATCGACCGCATTGTTTAGATAAAAACTGGTATATCTGAAGCTGAATCGGAATAATAATTTTAAATATGGAGAAGTAAGGCAATAAGTTGAGATTTTCTTCAAAACATAACTTGATATCTTCGTAAAATTGTATGCGGCGGTCTGGACTATCTTCAATCAACTCTTGTGCTAAGTATCCCTTATAACTTTTTTAAAATTCACATGCTATGAAGTGATACACATAATTATATAAACCCAGTTGCCCGATAATGGGGTGTGTATACTCTAGAACTTCAAGCAATACATTTACTTTAGTGTTTTCTACAGTGTCATTTACAATTGTAAGTTTACCATCTTCTATCTTATAAATTGCCCTAATATGGGGTACTGTTATATTCGCAAAACTTTTAAAAAAATTTCTAAAAAAGTGACTACAATTCAAAGGACATATCTGAAATAAGTAATAAATAAACATATGTTTGACGTGTTTCGAAGTTTTTTAAAACATTATTAAACAACAAAATTACGAATTGTATGTGAAATTTTATCAACCTGTATATATCCCATGCAATCAGGAGTACCTCAAGGTAGCGTACTAACCCTGTCTCTCTATCAATTTTCACTAGTAATCTACCTATCATTCCAGGAACATTCACAGCTACCTTTGTAGATAATATCAGTTATAGCAACAAATAAGTTATTTAGACACGTATCCAATAATCTTCAATAATATCCAAATATGACATAAGGAATGACGAATAAGATTGAACGAATCTAAATCGCAGCATCTAGCGTCTGCCCTCAGAAGAGAGTCATGCCCGAGTACTAGTCTTAATTGACAAATTCTATAAATAGAATCTATCAAATACCTCGGTATGCTTCTCGACAGAAGACTGAACTAGGGACCCTACATATCTATGAAAAGAAAGCAACTAGATTTAAAACTGTAATAACCTTACTGGTTAATCGGAAGGAAATCTAAGTTATCTCTGGTTAATAAACCAGTGATTTATAAAGTGACCTTTAAAACGATGTACAGCTGTGGGGTGTCGCAAATATATCTAATATGAGTTCTACAAAGGTTCCAGTCAAAAACGATTTCTTATTGATTATCCTTGATTTTTGATAAACCAAACATTACACTCGACTCAGAAATTAAACATGTGCTAGAAGAAGCCAAATGTGCACGTGCGCAATACCTATCGCGGATTGAAATTCATTAAAATTCCTTCGTTATGAGCTTCCCGGACAACGGCCAGAAGACTCACTGATTGGAGTTCTGAGAAGACTCACCGAATGAAGACTAATTTTATAAAATAATACCCTACATTTAGGAACTTTCAGTTCATAAATGTTAGCCTCTAATGTAAGTGTGCTAACCAATGCTGCTAGGAAACTTGCTGTCTAGCATTAAACATTAAAACATTCACCCACTACATTCGTACATACTGCAAATGTAATGGGAGCTAAGAAAATATTATCACTACACTGACACTGTATATATTCAATATAATGCAAAGTTTTACGTCGCAGAGGGTAATTTTCCAACTACTGAAATAATGAGATTATACTCCACACTTCACCCCATCTGCAAATTCCTTATATAATAAGAACTAAACAAATTAGATAAAAACAGCTATTCTCCTGGCCATATGCCAAATGACGAGCGCTGAACTAAATGACAGAATTTGCCGTATTTTATCTAACAGACTTAAGCACTAGAATACAGTGATTCAGATTGTTCCAAAACCACAAGGAAGATTCACAGTGTCACCTATCTCAAGATATCGCTAACTGCAGACCGGTTTCGACCTTATCCTAGGTTTCGTCAGTGCATTGTAAGCGAGCATGACTTTAGCGGATGAGGCTCACATCTAATATACGTTGCTACGTTCCACCGCAGTAGAACGTACCAAACGCCATCTTTTAGTAGTTTCGAGAAAAATCTAAATTGGAGTAAAAACTTGATCATCAATCAATATAACGCAAAGTTTTACTTCGCAGAGAGTAGTTTTCTAACTACTGAAATAAGGAGATTATACTCCACCCGATCTGCAAATGCCTTATATAATAAGGACTAAACAAATTAGGTCAAAACAGCTATTCTCCTGGCTATATGCCAAACGCCAAGCGCTGAATTAAATGACAGAATTTGCCGTATTTTGTCTAACAGAGTTAGCACTAAAATGCAGTGATTCAGATTATTCCAGTACAATGTTCAGATTGTATATATTCAGTTAAAAAAATAGCTGGTTTAGCATATGTAGAGTGTTTTATATGGCAGCATTGGCAGATAACTAAATCGTTCTGGAAAAGAGCTGGAACCTTCGATACAACAACGTAAATAGGAGGATCAATTTTCGACGTGTAATCGTTTCATGTTTGTGGAGAACGGATCCCTCAACTTATTCGTTATTCAATAATTTTCAGATATTATTATTTTAAATGTAGTACAATAGTTCAAATAATGAATCACCCCTTATTAAAGTCATAAATATTTTTAATATATATGTTAAACAACCGTTTATTTATTCAGAATTTTGTTAATTGAAATAATTGGATTTTCGATATTTTAGAAGCTTGTTTCAGTTAAAGGTGGCACAGTTCAGAGTTTCTATAGATTATATATTTTATAGACGTTATAAATAGGCAAAGAAGTAATTTCTTTAAGTTCTGAAAATTCTTTAAGTCTGGGTCACTAATTATTTTTGAATTAAAGGTTTTATATTTTAAATCGATCGATGTATTATATTGCGACAGATTTTTATATTATTCTCTCTCTTCCTCATAATTGTTTATCATTGTTTTGGTAGGTATGTATATAACAGTATCTATAGCGTCGAACGGTAGACATTCCATACCTGTTTGCAACAGAAACCTTCAGAACGCATAAAAAAATACAAGAGGAAGAAATAATAAAATCAGCATGACAAAATCAGCGTATTATGTACCGGGACAGATACGTCAGATCGAGATGATTGAGTAGACTGATATATTCAATTTTTATCCTCTTTCTGTGGATATCGATGTTCGTCAACAATAACTCCGTGATTTCCACAAATTCGAATATGCACTAGTACTTTTGATCGATTGCCGTAAATCACAATGAATGTAAGCCCGTCGTGCTTAATAAATTGAATTGAAATATTAATTGGATATTATCTGATCGAAAAAATATCTAGGAAACGATGCCCAATTGAATATAACATCCCACGAAATAAATTCATGGGAAATATTTAATTATCAGATGAATTATTCAGCGATAATACGTAAGTCAATCAAAATATATTTTTCACCAGATATTTATGGAATTTTACTTTCAATCCATAAAACCAATTATACATATCGGAGAGTTACTCTTTTTGATCCAACGCGTGATAAAAACTATGTCAATAACATATAAGTCGGAAATCGAGAAAGGAACCACCAAACCGCCAAGCGGTTATCAAAGTAGTTCCCGAATAGCAAGGCTATTACATAATCGCTATAGGAAACAACTACTCCTCGGGCAAAACCTCGCCAGGTATTGAATTATACCTAAAAGCGATCCTCGAGCCCATTCTCGTGTTTCTACATGATCAGATAAGGTTTTGAAAAATGAAACCGGATAAGGTTTCAAAAAATAAATACTGGATCGGCGTACCGTGTACGGCACTGATGCGAACTAATAAGTTCGAAACAGCTGTATGTCGTTTTCCAAAATCAGTACTTCTTCAACCACCTTTTTTATGTCACAATTTTTATTATATATAAACTAAAAGCTTTTTCAAAAAAACCTTTCATGTAGTTTGTTCTTTAGTAGTTCATACTACATCTCTTAAGAAACAATCATCATGATACTTGTTGCAAAATTATTTATTGCATAATTATATATTTTATATCACTTTTTATTAAATTAACTTTTTAAAAACTATTTTATTTTAATTTATAATTTTGACTTGTAGTTCTGTAGAAAAATGAGTAACCTCTTTTATTACTTGATGATTGTTTATTCCACACTTGACGATTACTGATTACTTGAAACTACTTAACGGTCTCTCAAATATTTCTTAATAATGATTCGAGGATTGCTGAATGTTTATCTGAATATTTCATTCCACTACCCTTTCTACTATTTTGCAAAAACAATACATTATTCGCTAGAAATCTAAATTGCTCTAAAATTAAAAATTAATTATGTATTTATTCGCAAAATTAGTTAATATATGTTAACTTAAGGACTTCGAAGTCGGAATTTTGTAGTAACCCATATTTCAGAGGACGCATGGATCTGCCTATTTAGTACAGAAGCAGGTACTGTGCAATATAAAGGGTACATCCACTTACATTTACAATTTGTTCCTAAGATGACAAATTTTGATTGATCTACGGATTAAATATAAGGTATAACTCGTTGGCGAGTAATATTATTGAATAGGGTTATATGTTATCGATCATTATTAGTTTAGATGTATCAAAACATAGAAATCTACACAAATATATAAAAACACTATTAGGCTTGATAAGAACTGGTGTAACGGCTGTGTATATTTTATACTAAATAATATTAAATGTTGTATGGCAATTGAAATTACATATTTATTTCAGAAAAAAACTTTACATTTGAAATAAAATGGAATTGAAAAATATAAAATAAGTATAAAGTAATTTGTTAATTGGTAAACAAATGTAATCCCAAAAGAAGAATCATCGAAAGTGACTTCCGAGTACTTTATTATTTAAAAAGGTACCCTGTATATTTTTTATCCTAACCGATTTTCCTTAAGTTTCTATTTTTAACTGTGTATAGTAAAATAGGATTTTGTTTTACTAAGTCTAGATCTATGATATGAGCTAGGACAATAACACAGACCGACAGAGATTTTGTGATCGGACTGTTTTTTGACTTTTTGGCTTAGTTACATGCCATGAGCTACAAAAACACTGTTTTTCTGTTTCTGTCACGCATCAGTATTTGTAAATGTACATTGTACAATAGTTTGTAGTTTTTAAAACCGAGGTTCTATAAAATTGAATCTTGCCTCAATCTTTATTGCGCCCCTGTATTTAATCGATTTGAAATGTACACACAAGTGTGGGGATTTACCGAAACATACTTGGCCGGTAGAGATATTCCGGTTTTATATTATTCGGGTATTTCCATAGTTGCTATAGTACGTTTTTAATGTGTGTACTTTTACTCGTGACATCGCATCGTGTGTTTTTATTTTGTTTTAAAAATGCCTAAAAGTTATAAAAATATGTACACCAAATATATTTTATAAACTTAACAACTGGTTCAAAAAACGTTATTTATACAAATTTGGTTGATTCGCAAAAAAATATCTTGCCTCCACTTCATAGTAAATTAGAATCAATGAAGCAATATGTAAAATCTATAGATAAAAATGGGAATTATTTTAAGTACTTATGTGGCAAATTTCCAGCTCTTTCTGAAGCAAAATTAAAGAAAAGAGAACATCCAACGAATGATTACACAAGAAAAACTACAAAATGATGTTTCTTGTTAAGAAAGGAGAGATTTTCAAATAAAAGAGGAAATTAGAGACTATTTGAGTTATTAATTTTTACTACGTTTTTTTAATGTTTATTAAATATATAAATTATATGTTAAATGTAATTTCATTTTATTAAAATGTAATTTTTCCTTTATTTTTTAATTTATTCTGATTATTCAGTTGATCAAAAGCCTTATGTAGATATAAAATCGCGCACATAACTCATTTATAATTACTTATCAAACCCAAATAAAATTTCAAATTGTCAAAATTTGTAGGTCTGTGTAATTTATATGTGTCTGTGTACTGCATATTATATTGTAATATAAAAGAACCCTTGTACACAATATCGTGTGTCAAATTTTCTCGTTCTAATTAGTAGCTACAGAGATTTCTAAGAATTTTTATACTAAAAAAGTCTCTAAACTGAACCCTGGATATAAAAGCTAAGATCATCAATTTCAAATTTGAATACAGACTTAATATTTGTCCCACTTGTAAAATATTTATTTATTTTCACTTTTACCTCACAAATTTGTTTACCCTTATACACATAAAATTACTTAATGAGGCCAACAAAATACCATTCCGTGGATGGCTTATGTGAGTAACTCATTTATATCTAATACATATTTTTTAATTTAGTTACTTATATAGATATTAATCTAACTAAGGCTCCATAAAATGTATTATGCTACATACATTTATGAATTATAGATTTTGAGATTTTATGTGATGCTGATCAAGACCAGATTTTTCATAAACAAGTTTCTAAAGTGACTTCCTGAAATACACAAATAGAATATCAGTTTTCAAATAGAATCATGCTATGCATTTACAAAAACATAGTTTAACTTAGATTATTACTTGTATTCCCTAATTCTTATCTATTATGTAGTATAAAGAATTAAAGCTAATTAGCTATTACCGCTAAGTTATAATAGAGCCGTTCTATGTAAAGGACAATGGTGACAGGACAATGTAAATTATTTAAGTCAAAGTTATTATTTAAGTA
This sequence comes from Rosalia funebris, assembly GCA_037954035.1. Classification (NCBI taxonomy): domain Eukaryota; kingdom Metazoa; phylum Arthropoda; class Insecta; order Coleoptera; family Cerambycidae; genus Rosalia; species Rosalia funebris. The sequence goes on from JAZFAV010000021.1 coordinate 960,883, forward strand.
AAAATAGTGATTTCGCATTAGAGTATTTTAAAATTATATTTTCCATAAAAAAATGGAATTTCCAGAACAAATTAAGATTTGAATAGATTTTCCTGAAATGCAAACATTTTAACCAATAAGGTTTCAAAAATTAGTTATCCATATTTTTCGTATGCCATTTGTATTATTCCCCATCAGGACATCTTGATAGAATATTAATAGGCTTACCTGAAATACATGAATTGTTGTACGGATTTAGTTATAATCCGACCGCAAGTAGGCCCCATTAAAGAGACAACCGTGAAAAAATGGTAACATTTACACATAAAACATAAATCCCTTTAGTCGCCGAACTACCCCCTGACAGTCACCCTACAACAATGGCTTTGACGTAAGGTCGAGAGTCCTGCGAAATATCAATTTCATTCATTGAAAGGCACAATACAAAAGAGGGTTGTTATTGTTACAGCAGTTATCCCCACTTAACTTAAGGACTGCCCATTTTGAATTCGAGGGGTATATACCCATGTTTACTTTAAACTTGTTTAGTTATCAAACAAGCTTAAGTGGTTCGGTGATCCCATTCGCAATGTACATTAACAATATCATTTGCACCTTTGGTGTTAAGCCTGCTGAAAGTAAGTGTAATAGGATCTTCAGGCCTTGGGACTGTGCCAAGGAATCGCAGGATAATTCGCAAGATTGCACAATTTCGACGACAACTAATGAAAGCGAGGAAAGTCAGGATGGTACTACTGAGACAAAAGAATGTTGTCAGAAAATTACTGATACAAAAGAGGGTTTTAGACCTATAAATAAATTGGAAAAAGAACCATCAGAAACGCCGACTCCAAAGCAATTCTCTTTGCAACCTCAGTATCCAATTGATTATCCGTTGGAGACATATGCGGGTTATACAGATATAATTCAAACAAACGTGGCTCAGTCTTTAGGGCTCTCGCCGGGGGATCCTCTTTTTGTGGAGTCTATGACGCACGGCTTCGCACTGGAAGAATACGCTAGGGTGCTAAATCAGGAGCATCAGGCGAAATTGTTAGCGGCAAAGAAACAAAGACCGAAAAAGTACAAGTGTCCCCATTGTGATGTAGGCTTCTCCAATAACGGACAATTGAAGGGGCACATCAGAATACATACTGGTTAGTATTCTAAAGATACTAATTTTTAATTGCTTTATTCCTGTGTTATTAAAGAAAAATTCGTTTAATAATATCTTCATATATTTTGTCACAATGTGATTTAATTATATAGTTTTATTTATAGTTAATTTTATTTTATGACATATAAGATCACTGAAATGGATTTTCGTAAAACATATCAAGCTATTTTTAGTGTGTTTATTCTGTACTGACTTTTTCTTAACCTAGCTTTATACTTACTTATAAATCTAAATAAGTGGCTTAGGAAAGTATATTTTAATATATAGGTTGTGTAGGTTATATTTTCTGAATATATTTGACCATTCTTCAGTTTCTTTACAGCATAATCTATTATGTATTGCATCAGAAATAAAATAAAAATGTATAGTTTGGTTGAAATTAAATATCGCGTATTGGGAAATCGACAAACATTGGAGAACAGTTTTAATAGTCTCCGGTATCTCATGAAATATTTTATAATGCTGATGTAAAAAACAATCACCCTGTATATAATAATTGGGGTACTATGCATTTTTGTTTTTCAGCCTCTGACATTTTTGATTTATGACATATTTCTCATTCTTATTAAAAAAGTACTTCTATTATTAAAGAAAACCATAAATTTTCAGGTATTCAAATTTTTTATAAAAAACAATTCCATTCAACAAAGCTATTTCCTTATTTTTGTCGCCAATAAAACACTACGAAAGATATTGTACATATATTACTTTACAAGATCAATGTTACTATAATGAATATATTTATGGTTTAATAAATTTTGCGGGAAAGTTTTGCAGTATTGTCTCGTATATAAATTTCCAGATATATCCACTCAAGATAAAGTGCACTGGACATACAAATTGTATTATTTGTACTACCATTCGTTAATATATTTAAAACTTTTTATTACAAACAGGGAATAATTCATTAAAATGAAACCTCACTAATTACTAAAAAATCGCGTATATCACAGAAATTCACAACTATTCAATACAATCTACTTGAATAATTCGTATCCAGTGCGTTAGTAGATTGGATAACAATAGACAGAATGAAACATATAAATATTAATATCTTTAAACTTTAATGATCAGTAACATATTTACAATTATGATAAAAGCTTTAGAGAAATTCTAAATATTACTACTGTCAACCGAGCAGTAAAACATAATTTTCATATTAATAAAATCAGTAATATCGTTCAAAATAAATCCATTTCTATAATATTAGTCTATCTGTTACTATATTTATTGTATACTACAACAATATTGTCTATTACACAGTGATAATATTATAGAAAAATTAGAAAAAAGAAATCCTATTTTAGTGCTTTGGTATAAAAAAATTTAATATTTCTTCTGCTTTCATTATCGTACTTTCTTGTAAAATGTGTTAACTAACTATTCTTCCTTGTACAATGTGTTAAAGGCATAACCTGGCTGTTTGAATATTCTATCATTCATTCATTCATTTCCCTAACTCATCTTCCCATTTCTTTCTTGTCATCAATTTCCATCATGTTCATGGCGCGATTTTAACTAAAAAAGACTGGCAGAGATTTACAATTCCGATCCCCTCATAATATTTTATTTTTCAGCAAAACGTAATTTTGAATTTAAAAAATCTACTTTCCTATCTATCCACAATATATATATATATATATATATATATATATATATATATATATATATATATATATATATATGTATATATATATATATATATATATATATATATATATATATATATATATATATATATATATATATATATATATATATATATATATATATATATATATATATATATATATATATATATTCCTATATCTTTTTGTCTTTGAATTGTGAATTTTTACATAAGCTTTCATTTACACCAATACCATACACACATTTTGGCAAGAAAGTGAAACTGTTCAAATAGCTTGATCATACTTACGTTCTCAACCATTTTATGTATTCTATATAATTTGTATTTTGATTTGGAGGTAACAGGGCCATTACAAAGATTAATAATTATTCTACTTTAGATTTTTCAAGGTTTTCCTATTCTCCCTCATGGTCATTCTGTTACTTAACTTGTACGTTTTACTTGTAAAAAAAGTTGATTTTCACTTCAAAATTAAAAAAATATATACTTATATAAATTGCAAAGAAGATTCATAATGTTTACATTTAATCAAATGCCAGTTAAGAAAAAATTCATTTACATCACAGACGTACAATGAATGTATATATGGTTATAATCTAATATGCATTTTCATACCATGTAAGCTGCCACCGACTTCTTCGATATGTTCTTCCTTTTCAAATTAATACCCCATAGAACTGAACGTCTATTCCGTTATACACTGCAAATTATTTCCTCAGAACAGTTCTCTGACTAATATATCAACCACGACCAAAAAACTGTCTAGAAGACAGCCACGAGGAAGCTGCATAATGCCACAATTATGCAGCTAATTATTATATTAATTATATTAACATAATTTACTTTTCAAATCATCTTAATAATAACAATAACTATCAACCAATACTAGTGAAGTAAAGGAGCGAACTGAAATAAAGTGAATTCTCTCCCCAATCATGGGAACTTAACTCCTGGGATCTCGGGAATGGATTAATATTTTCCAACAATTTTGCCAAGAAAGTGTTTTTTAAATCCATAATAATAATCTCACTCATCGACATAAAAAACATGAGATTTCCAAACTACATCTTTAAACCAATGCAAAAGAGTAGATCTGTCATATGTCACATAACAAGAAAGTTCCTGAACAAGTACTCGTGGACCAAACGGACCTAATAGAGTGAATTCTCTCCCCAATCATCCGAATCTATCTCCTGGAATAATCTTGTCGGCTCTTGTCAGCAATTTGACTGAGAAATTATTTTTTAAGTCTATAATAATAATAATAGGAGTAATATGCATGTTCTATAACAGAGATTACATCAGAGGCAAGTAATAGCCATACTAGCATAGGCTTTTTTCTAAACAATTTTCGCAAGTTTTAAAATAAATTTCTTTTTCTGGGAGATTATTAAAATTAGCTTAAAATTCGTGTAGTATTTATTATTTCGTTGGTTCAATCTCCGGCGTTCACGGAAATTTCATCTAGGTCATTAGGTAAAAAAGAGTATCAGGGATATTGGAAATGGCAGGGTGACGTACAAACTAATGCCGAAGGTCGGACATATATCACTGTTAGGGTTCGACATAATAATATATTTTGTTTTCAGGTGAACGTCCCTTTAAGTGCGACGAGAAGGATTGTGGAAAAACCTTCACCAGGAACGAGGAATTGACCCGGCATAAGAGAATCCATTCAGGCCTCCGACCCTTCCCTTGCTCACACTGTGGTAAACGGTTCGGTCGGAAAGATCACCTGAAAAAACACTCCAGAACGCATTTCCAGCCCAGAGGACTGTACGCGGTGCCCGTCATGTTACCCTTCGATACGTGGGCCACATCGCCAAGTGGATTTCCTTTTGTTCCGATGTTTGGGTACTAATCGTTCGGTATATTTTTCAAGAAAAATACTGTAGGCGGTATGTTCTCCTATACATAATGTAGATATTGTAAAAATTGAAAAATGTGATATACAGAGTGCCAGATTTATTTATACTGTAAAATATTTTTGAGACTGATTTTGAATTTGCAATAAATGCTGTAAAATTCATTAACATTTTTCTTTCTATTCGAATCCTTTTCGTAGAAGTGTGTATATTTACTGACTTAAACTTAACTTTGAACTCAAAATTTTTATTAATTATACTACATAACAACTTTAAAACTTGTCTGTATAGAATTAATGAAACTAACTACTTCCTTATTGATTTTCTGTCTCAGAATATTATGGGCATATCAAAAGAAATTTGTGACACGTATCAGATTCATATATTTTCTTCCTGATCGATAATTGTCTATTTTTAACGAAACATCTAATACAATAGCAGCTCCTATATCTCTCGACTAAAGTTTACGGTTCGAGTCAGATATCGTTTCTATATTATGACTGGCTGAACAAAATATTAAAAATGAATGAAAAGTTAACATTGACAATGTATTTATTGCTGCAGAACTTTAAAATTCTAGAAGATAAACTACTTTTATTTATGAATATGAATGTTTTACAATGCAGACTTAACATAATGAGTTGTATTAAATCATTTAGTTGAAAATAACATTATCTGTTTTAACATTTGCGTTCATGACAATTAAAATTTTCCTGTAGATCTTCTTTATATCTTGGTGGAAAGATTCTTCGTGTTCGTTATTATCGATATCAAAATTTAGAGAAAATAGTCAAAATGAGAATACAGGAAATATATGTATGTTTAATGAACAACGTTCTACAATCTTAGTCTTCATAAGTTCTTAATAGACTTGAAACTAACAGTTCAAAATTCTCAGCTAGTTGGTTTTTCAAAAAACAGCTTTTTTATTTTATTAGAGCTTCTCAGTGATGTCTAAGATGTTAATTCTTTTACATTTAGTTTTAAGCCACAAGCAGTGTTTTAAAAGTTATGAAAATACAGATTTCAAATATAAAATCTATTTTCAAAATATAATATCTATGTAATCACTATTTTTATCCATAGCTTTTGGATACTTCTTCATTAAAATAAACCTTGTGTGTAAAGGAAGACGAATATCTGGTACAGCAATCAGCGGTAAATAGTTGAACCAAATAATGTTCTCTAGCTCAACTCTTCCACATACAAAAGAAAAAGTGCCCAATAATTTTAGTATCATGACAATCACATTTAAATCAATAGCAGCCAGCCTTCAAGTTTGAGTCCCTATTAAGTTTAAAATTAATTTCATACAATCATATATTCATTCACGAGTATTTTTATGCCTTTAACATATTCGTATCATAAAGTTGTTCTTGAATAATGATACTGGGGTGGGTTTGATCCTTTGGTGTGAAGATAATACTAACGCAGTTTTCCACAAAACGCCAAAACACTATGCACTACGAGCGACGTACGTGTCGCCAATAGTTTTGGCATCATCTTGAGATCATTAAAACTAATTTTATTCTAACAATGTATCTTATTTGTGCACACCTAAATTATTATTGCGGCTCATTGAGCTCAGACCATCACGATTGCGGCCCAGTGAGCCATGAGTAGCTAACCAATAAAGCGGCCTATGTGAAATAGGCCCTCTGCCACTATTCATACTATTTTTAAACTTTTCAATTTCTAAACTTTCAAATGCATCTAGCTGTATTTGTTACATTCCTAATTAATCTCAAGTTGCTAATATCTATCTTATGATTGTTCTCGAAGGCATGTTGAGCAACACTGGACTTATCTTTTCCACCATGTTTGAGATGCGCCATATGCTCTTTGAACCTGGATTGAATAGATCATCTGGTCTGTATAACATTTGGATGGAAATTTTTTGGATAAATCTGGGATAATTATGTCAATCGCTTGGAACCGATCTAGAGCGCCGAGTCGTAGTAATCTGGACGTGGATTCGGTTCCCACATAAGTTAGCTGGGTGTATCTGTATGTATATCGGGGATTAGATGGAAGAGTAGAACTGAGCTAAATCTAGCTTCCGTAAAAACAATAGAGAAAATGACAGTTATTTTAAAATTCACAAGCATCTTTAAACAAGATAATTTTTGATATCTCAGTACACTTAATTCATGTACGAAGTCTTTATACCATAGTTTGTTATGACTAAATAGCTACACATCTGTAGAATATAGATAATACAGACTATATTTCTCCATGCGCAATTTGTAATGGATCTAGGATCTACCTTCACTAATTAAGACACTATTAGAAATAACTATGCATAAAATACATTAATTTTTATTACAATTTTATAGCCGAAAATATTTATTTCTCATACACATGTCCAGGTGTCATAAAAACGTTAATTCTTCCGCCTTTTAATTTTTATGCTGCAACAGATGATGCAGATTTATTGATTCTCTGTATGCACCCCGAAGCAGACAGAGTCTAAATATTAAAAATACTAATTTTGACTTATTTTGCAACGTCGGATTTTATACAGGAGATTACAATTAGAATAAATTCTAAATGTGTATTGTTTGTTTATTTCTAAGAGGTACACATCCTCCAAGTGTTATTTCCTACTATACTAAAATACAGCCCATATATGTATGTTAACTTCTCATAGGCGTCAATGTTAGAAAACTTAGAAAAGTACATAGTGGTACGCTTTCAATATCGTCGCCAGTCTCAATGCAAGTCAGAGAACGAGACCAACTGAGACATTTGTTGGTAAGTTTTTTCATTTATACATTTATTTTCCCTTTCTTCTATTTATTCGAGTATTCATTAATATTCGTTATTGTATTATGATGTATTTTCTGTGCACTATTACCGCTGTATAATAATAATGATCTGAGTTCGACTCGAATTCTAATCAGGAAAACCTTATTTATTTTTAACTTCAGTTTTATTTTAATTTTACTTGTTTTTTAGTAGATCCTTTAATGATGTATATATAATAACAATAAAAATCAATTAGAGTATAACCACCAACAAATAATGAGAAAAAAAGGTAATGTTTTAGAACATATCAGTTTCGTTTAATTAGTTTTGTTTTCTTAACCGGCGTATATTTATTAAAATTCCTGTTTAATACAATCTCCCTATAAATATATTTCGTTACACTTACAAAGGTTCTGTACTGATCATCAAAACAGTTTAGGTCACTTCCGTAAATGCTACACTATTTCGTTCCTCTCGTGCCCCTCCATCAACTAAATAGGGCAGTAATAGCAAGCGTTATCGCAAATGCCAGACAACGCATTGTCATCAAATCAACGGTCAATGAGATTAAGAATTGCCCGGCATGGCAGTCGGAGTAATCATTACATCACAGCTGGACGTAAGGGTGTTAACAATAATTGCGATGGTAACTTCCGTATCGCTTTAAAATTGTCAAAACATCCTTGTGATCCGCGCCCCAGGGGTCCTTCGCCTTTTCAAAGCCCGAGTCGGTCGCTATTGAAAAGATCGGTAGGTGAGAGAGACGACAATGCGAATAAAATTGAAATAATATCATTTGTAAATACTGAATGGGTCTTTTAGAAAAGCCTATGTAGGAGTGATTGTTGGAGATTTAGCCAGCGAAGTGAAGTTATTTATTAGACAATTTTTTGAATAAAAATTCTTCGCCTGCTAAGTGAAGTTTGCTGACAGGACTAGTCTGAAAAAGGAAATTGTGTTTGGAAGATTAATAGTTACAGCTATGTTTAAGTTCGCGCTTCCTCTGTATGCGAGGATGAAAGAAAGTTAGTACTGTTCGCATTTGTCGCAAAGATTTGATTCATTGCATTTCCGTTTCTGTCCATGTGTATAATAGTGTTAATAAAATACATTAAAATTAATATTAATTCACGAATACATAAACTCCTGGACAAAATTAACGCATTAGTGAAATTTCGTATTATTACTTTTATTTTTTCGAAGATTTAAATCATAGCATCTACTTGATACTATAATTAAATAATTCCAACTAATGTTTTACAAATTAGAATTGTATTATCGGGGAAGAGGCATGAATAAATAACAGAGAGGAATAATAATGTCAAATGGCAACGAAAACTGTGTTATGAATAACTTTAGCGAACACATTAGAGGTGAAACTAAATAGTAAATTCAGTAACATGTAGATCCTCCTCTAGCCTTTATCACTGCCTTTGTTCATCTGGACATGTAATTGATCAAGTGGTGAATGTGGTTTCCTGAGGAATATTCTCCCATTCAACAAGAGCGACTTGTTCTGGTTTCCTAAAAGTGATAGGGGCAGGTATGTGGTGCCTAACTCATCGTTTTAGTACATCCCATACATGCTTTGTGGGATTTATATCTGGGCTTCTTGGTGGCCAATCCACAGTTGGAATATTCACAAATTTAAAATAGATCAATACCTCTCTAGGAATGTGGAGCCGAGGGTTGTCTTGCATAAAAATGAAATTGTATCCAGACAAACAGCGTAAATGTCATCATATATTCTTCTATAACGTTTTCAAGGTAGAAATGTGCACTCATGGATCTCCCCCGTATAAATTCCATAGCCGTGCGGCCATCGAAACAAATTCCTCCCCAAAACATTATTGATCCACCAAGAACTGGGATCATCGGAGAGATATTGCAAGCAGCAAACCCCTCTCCTGGTCTCCGCTAGACTACTTGACATCCATCTGGCGAATTAAGACTTGCTTTTGTTTCGTCTGAAAACTAAACTCGCTTACAGTCATCAATGATCTAATTTACGTAACCCTCTTGCAAAACGCAGTCTAGTAATTGTATGTTCTCTGGTAAGCGGTAGTGCAATTGGTGGTCTTCCACTGTCCATTCCTCTTTCAATAAGAATTCTGTTAACCGTTCGTCCAGAAACGGTTACATTTTGAACTACTGCTAGGACTCTGCTCAACTGTAAACTGGTAAAATTCCTGTTTCTTAAGGCGAATTGCATAAGATATCACTAATCTCTTGCATCTGTAGACTTCCTAGGACATTTTCCTGGGATTCTACAATAGCTTCTAAGTTCATTGAAACGTTTAACTGTTCGACTAACTGTTGATTATCTAACTCCTAACAGATTAGCCACATATTAGTGGTTACGTACCTCGTTAACCAGACTTGCCGCTTTCAGTGCTTCATCTTCTCTTAAGTTGCGTGGACGATTCATTTCTTCTACTCTAACTAGGCAAAGTTCCATTGGCTTGATGACATGAAACTTAAAAAAGTCGCTAGCATAACTGAACTTACCTATTGCCTTTTACAAAATTACTTTAAACAACATTAAATGTATTATTAACAAACAATTTCAAAATATTACTTGACATCTATAAAACAATTGCAATCATTTTTCAGTAATGGCAGAAGATATCCTAGGCCATCTAGATAAAATGTTTAAAAATTTAAAACATTGAAAAATTATAAGAAATAATGAAAATGCTGATATGCCTTATCCAGGAGTGTATGTCTATCGAAAAAAAATCAAAATTTAAGTGTATATCGATTGGCTAATTTTGAAGAAGTAATCCACAAGGGATAATCGGTAGGGTATGGTATTAAAATTAGGACTGTCCTATAGCTTAAAAGTACTGATTTATACAGGGTATTAGGCAGATCGTTTCAAGATCCATTAATTTTTAATGAAAAAAAAAATGTAAGGAATAGAAAATAAACATTGCATTATTGATCATCACTGAAAATTCCTTTGTATATAACTATAGGAATTCAATGTTACTGGGATAGCGAAATCCATATCCATTTTTATTCTACAGAAACGTCAGTTTCATTCTTATAAATTTGTAATTTACCAAAGGCTTGTGTTAGGTGACGAAGAATGATTCGGAATATTCTAGGAATAGTATAAGAGGAAATGATTTTCCAGGATCATGATCATGATTTTCCTTGTGTTATTAGTCAGATGAATGTATTGTCACCATTTGAGTTGTCATTTTCAGTATACGAATTATATGCCTTTTTTTAGCATAACTTATTAACTGCCCACTCACTCAAGAATATCTTGGCCAGCAATATTGCTGGACGATATTGATTTTTCTATATATCACAAAATTATATAGGCATAATTTTAAAAATTAACAAAAATTACAGGCATGGATTAGTTAACCATTTAACAATATTACTCCTAATTACATATAGTAACTAGAGTCTTAGACACTAATGTATGAACATGCTACATTTTTAAGGTACTATATGTTTAGAAAGTAATGGTTCCTATTTTGAACATTGCCCACTTTAATATTGTTCTGTTATATAGGTTAATACATTATACAGGGTGTCCCAGATTTAAACGGACATAATCTAGTGGAAGGTAGAGCACACTCAGCTGAGTTCAAAATACCTCTATACTTATCGTTGAATGTGAATCGTTTTTGAGATACAGGGTGTTTTATGGTTTTTGACCAGAACTTTAGTCCAACATACTTTTGAAATGACTGCACATATTTAGATAAAATTTGGTATACATATTATACTCTTTTAGGTTAATAAGTAGCTTAAGTGATTTTGAAAAAATTCAGAGACCGACCTCCATTTCATTTATATGGATCTTTGGGTCCTTAACATCACACTGTATATTTTTTGTAGTAAATGTTAGTAAACATTTAAAAAGCCTATGGACCAGTTTATGAAATAATGTCAGAATATTTGATGGCACGTTTATGGTTATTCTTCAATAAATTTTCAAAAGTATCGAAAGACCAAATTTTACATTCTATAAATAACACAATCCAGTTGCTACCCTCATTATTTTATTAATTTTAGCTAAATAACCCACAGAAGAAGTTGTTATTTTGACATTTAGTATTTTTAAACTTTTTTTAGCGTAATTTCATCCAAAATATTACACATTCCATTTATTTCATAAATTTATTTAGAACTTTAAATAATTGAAAAAAATAAATAAAAATGGTGCAAATAATTAGAACTATAACAGGTTTTCAAAATGAATGTCCCCAGCGTCAATACATTTTCGAGAATGTTTTAATATGTTATTCACTGACCTATCAATCACTTCCGGGTTATTTCTAATGTTATCACATACAGTAATATTTTTTTCTAGAAGCTACTCTCGTGTATTGAACTCTTCATTGTACACCTCTAGAACATGTATATGCAACACAGGCCAACAAAGGTTTTGTGATCGCACTATTTTTGACTTTTTAGCTTAGTTACATATGTACAGGGTTAGTCACCTAAAACTGATCCCCCCCTTTATTTCTCTTAATTTCAATCGAATCGAAAAATTCAAACAAGGACTTTACATGATTTTTTATAATTTTTTTGAATATTTAAACAAATTTTTAAAGACTGCAAATTTAAAGGGGGCGAACAATTTTTTATTTTTATAAATGGAACACCCTGTATTTCTTTATTTAAAAAAGTTACCTACAGTTTTTTTTATCACAAAAATATATAATTGTTGTATCTTGGTAAGTATAGTTCTTGAGATATTCATACAAATATATAGTCACATCACAGGAATAAGTTTGGCATAAGACCATACATCAGGAGAGCTATGTTTTTGTAAAGTATGAAAATTCTTTGATGCGCCACATAATAATATAATAAACAAATAAACCTTTATTAAAATTAAACATATCTATATGTTCTCCACGTATCCTTCGCTTCTATCAAGGCACAGTTGGCATCTTTTAATAGATTCATTTCTAACGTTTTCAAATAAATGAACATTTTGCCGCAAATTTTCTATTTCTTGACTGATACAGTCCTTCAACTCATCCGAGTTATTATATACCGAATTTTAGTATGTTTTGTTTTAGTGTTCCCCACAAAAAGAAGTCCAAAGGACTCAAGTCTGGGCTATTAGCAGGCCAATGTATAGGACCGTATCTTCCTATCCAAAATAAATATTCCGTTACGTTCCGTACAGAGTGTGGAGGAGCACCATCCTGTTGCCAAATAACAGAATTCCTGGTTACAAGGGGAATATTATCTAAATAGTCCTCTACTTCACCCCGAAGAATATTCAAATACTGAACTGCATTCAAGGACCCATTAATGAATACGGGACCCACAATTGTATTTTGATGAATACCGCACCACACATTTACTGTATTATATCCTTGGGTTTTTATCTTTTTTATAATATGTGGATTTGCGGGCGCCCAATAATGTGCATTTTTGCTGTTAAAAAGTCCAGCCGTTGAAAAGCTAATTTCATCGGTCCAAAATAAGTTTTTTAAAAAGTTATTGTCGTTTTCTGCTCTCTCAATCATCTCTCTACAAAAAGCTCTTCTGTCGGCAAAGTTATTTTCAGTTAAAAGCTGAACTGGCAAAATACTATAAGGCTTATATGTGTGACGTTTTAATATACGTCTTATACTTGCTTGAGAAATATTAAATTCTTCTGCAGCAGCATTAGTAGATTTATTGGGGTGTTCGGTAAAAAAAAAAGTAAAACGTCAATTTCCATATCTTCTCCTGTTTTCGGCTTCTTTCTTTCTCGTTTCTTATCTTTTAAGGATTCGCTGTCCCCAAACTTGAGATAAATATTAGAGAAAGTGTTCTTGGAGGGAACGCGTCTTTCAGGATATTTTATTGCATACTCTCTTTTAGCTATATATTTGTTTTTATTGCTGGTTAAGTAAATTTCTAATATTTCTTTCCTTTCGACTAATGAATATCCCATATCAATATATTAGATATATTAACAAGTGTATTAAAACTTAACTTAAAGCGTATTAATAATATAACAATCAAACATAAGTCAAACATAACATAACTGTCAAACGAAGCATTATTATGTTTCTTTAAATCATTTCGGTTCATAGCTCTCCTGATTTATGATCTTATGCTAAACTTATTCCTGTGATGTGATTATATATTTGTATGAATATCTCAAGAACTACACTTACCAAGATACAACAATTATATATTTTTGTGATCATAAAACTGTGGGTACCTTTTTTAAGAAAAAAAATACAGGATGTTCTATTTAAAAAAATAAAAAAATATTCGCCCCCTTTCAATTTGCAGAGTTCTTGAAAATTTGTTTAAATATTCAAAAAATTTATAAAAAATCATGTGAAATCCTTTTTTGAATTTTTCCATTCGATTGAAATTAAGAAAAACAAAGGGGGGGTCAATTTTAGATGACTAACCCGGTACCATGAACTACAGACACTGTTTTCTGATTCCATCACGCGCCAGTACTTATAAATGTACATTTTACAATAATTTGTAGTTTTTAAAACCGAGGCTCTATAAAATTAAATTTTGCCTCAATCTTGTCAGCGCCCCTGTATTTAATCGGTTTGAAACGTACTCCCACACACAAGTGTGGGAGATTTACTGAAAGAGAGTTGGCCGGTGGGAATATTCCAGTTTTATAGTATTCGGGTATTTACATAGTCGCTGTAGTATGTTTTTAATGTGTGTACGTTTACTCGTGACATCTCGTGTGTTCTTTTATTTTGTTTTAAAAATGCCTAAAAGTTGTAAAAATACACTAAATATATTTTGTTATAAACTTAAGATCTGGTTCAAAAACCATTATTTATGCAGATCCGCAAAAATATCTTTTGCCGCCACTTCATATTAAATTAGAACTAACGAAGCAATATGTAAAAACTATAAATAAAAATGGGAATTGTTTTAAGTACATATGTGGCATATTTCCAGCTTTTTCTGAAGCAGAATTAAAGGACGGCATTTTCGTAGGACCACAAATAAGAGAATTAATACAAGATCAACAGTTTGAAGAAGCAATAACAGAAATTGAAAAAAAATCTTAGATATGTTTTAAAAATGTAACAGAAATTTTTTTAGAAAATTATGAACATCCGTAGTATGAGGAAATTGTCAACAGAATGCTGGATAAGTTTAAGCAATTTGGTTGTAATATGACCATAACAATTCATTTTCTGCATGCTCATCTGGACTACTTTCCAGAAAACCTTGATGCTGTTAGTGAGGAGCAAGGTGAAAAGTTCCATCAAGACATAAGTAAGATGAGAAAGAAGTAGCGGGGTAAATGGGATGTGGCGATGATGGCAGATTACTACTGGATGGTGAAAAGAGGTTTACATAGACGTTTTTAAAAAGAAATTAAGGGCTCTAACTATTTATGTTGTTGCTTTTTACTATGTTTTTTAATGTTTATTAAGTACAATGTAATTATTCCTTTAGTTTTTAATTTATTCTGATTATTCAGTTGATCAAAAACCTTGTGTGAGGAGCAAAAACGGAGGGTAGATATGAAATCAGCGTAAATAACTCACTTATCAAACCCAAGTCAACTTTCAACTGTAAAAAGCTGTAGTCCTGTGTAATTAATTCTTTATTATTCAGTATTAAATAATTTATTTTGTTGATTTATTGTCTATACAAAGTGGACTAGTACCTATCTCTGTAACTTATAAGCCGGGAATCGAGAAAGAAACCACCAAACCGCCAAAGTTAGTACCTAGTAAATTATATTCGGATCTAGTCCTTAAATAAAATTTATTATTTATTCATTTAATATAAATCCTTAATTAGAAAACATATTTTAATCTCTATGTGTAATACGTAGGTTAATTTAAAATAAAAAATTGAATCCGTAAAGCACCCTCGTATTTAAAAAAATGAATTTGATGATGGTTCCACAAGCACAAAACACAGGAGGACGAAAATATCATTACCGCATTAAACTTTATTACAAAGTACAATGAAGCTACTTTGCTTATTTGTCCATATTTTTAATAATAACGTTAAAAAGGGAATGATAACCGAATTTCAAAAAATTACTTTTTCCTAAATAATTCGAAAAGGAAAAATAATTTTAAGATTGGTTAAAACCACTGGGTTTTATTTTGACCATATAACCATATGGTTACAAAAGCTGTAATCAAAACCATATTTTGATTACAGCTTTTGATCATTTAATAGGATTCGTATCGTCTACTATTTCCAAGATGCACATGCTATGATTCTTATCATGGGCACAGTGTATCATCAATTTTGCTTATGCTTGCATGATTATAACTATGTCCTAAATAGGTCAGTATTTTAAACAAGACCGTTCGTATGAATATAAGCGCGGAATTTAATATCTGCAAAGTTATTTCATTTCGCCCGGTTCCCATGCCGCCGAGATGTTTATAACTGAACGGGGGCATTTTAACAGAAAATAAGATATTAACACGTCTCCTCGTAAATATAAAATGTTGTGATTATGAACGATTCGCTGAACCTGAACGACTCTAATAAAAAACCAATTGAAAGAAGACGAAGCCTAATTGTTCGTACAGCGTTCCATCTAAAAGGTCTGTCACTTGAACGAATTCTTTTTGTCAATAAAAAAAAAGTGAAATGAATAGAGGTTCGCTAAATCAGTAAAATCTACTCCCTCCGCTATTCGTTTTCTGCTCGAAGTTCACAGAGATGAATTGCGTCAGAATTCTCACGGAAATGAATGAGATTTTTTTGTAGCAGGTCGCACACAGGTGCTAATCCTTTGTACGCCGCACAATTGTATCGTTTATGTGGGGGCGTGTACGTCAAGTCAATAGTGAATGCACCGGTTAATGCTAGTCTCAAAGGGGCCTTCTGGCACAGGTAGAATGATTTTTAGATTTGTTCGTAACAATAAGTAGGTCAATGGGATTACTTATTAATAGAAATAACGTACCGTTAGCTAAGGGAATAATACAATCTTCCGTAGTTTAAACAGTGCGCTTTTAACCTGCCATCAGGTTAGAGTTATACTTGTCTTTATTAATTAATTAGTATTCGACTATGTGGTTATTACATGATAGAAGCAGGACAATCTGCTAAAAATAAAATATGATTACATCGTTAAAGTTCTTAAGCAACTGGTCTTCAAATAACACTTTATATTTGAATACTAATAAAACGGAATTGTTAGATACATACGAGACAAAATATAGAGTCTTACAATAGGGACGCTCGAAATTTGTTAGGTATACCGACCATGTTGTTAAAGCAGCATCTGTCAAATGTATCGTAAATTATTTAGTAGTATATGGAAAATCACCAAGGAAGGTTAGAGAGTTCAACAACGTGTACAAATCATCAAATTTTATTTTCAAAATCAGTGCTCCGTTCGAAAAACATTCCGCGCATTACTTGATTTCTATCCTCGACACAATCGTGTCGCCGAGTCGACTATTCGACGTTTGGTGGCCAAATTCGAGTTAACCGGTTTGATAAATAATCAGCCAGCATCCGTACGTCACTGAAACGCAAAATATGCTGAAAACATCGCTGCTATGTGTGAGAATGTACGGGAGACTCCGAGGCAGTCAATTTCTCGTTATTCACAAGAACTTAGCCTTCCTGCGACTTCAACTTGGCAAATTTTACCCGTATAAAATTCAAATGACCCAGGAACTTAAGGTAAATGACCATAGACAACGCCGTGTGTTCGTTGATTGGGCCCTGGAGCAGTTGGAAGTTGATTCAAATTTCGCCAAAGGAATGATCTTTAGCGACGACGCCCATATTTGGATGAATGGATATGCAAACAAATAAAATTGTCGGACTTGGGACGATACCAATCCACACGAGATACATCAGCACCAAATGCATCCACAGAAAGTCACTGTTTTAGTGAGATTCTGTGGATAACCAAGTCAATGGTTATGGCAATAACCATTGCCATAACCATCAACGGCGAGTGCTATAGATCGATAATAAGGAACTTCTTGTGGCCTAAACTGAATGAGATGGATACCGACGACATGTGGTTCTAACAGGACAGTGCTACGTGCCACACAGCACATGCCACGATGGACATTCTGCACGAGCGATTTGCGGGTGTGGTTATCTCACGCAGCGACTACGTGAATTAGTCACCGAGATCATGCGATTTAACACCTTTAGGCTTCTTTCTTTGAGGCCATCTTAAATCGCAGATCTATGCGAAAAAACCGAAAACAATTGATGCCCTATAAGTCAACATAACAAACGCCATCTAGCAAATTCAGCTAGATTTGTGCGACAAAGTCATCGAAAATTGGATCTACCGAATACGTGCCACAAAGCGAAGCCGCAACGGATATTTGAATAACGTTATATTCCGTAACATATTTTTCCATAACATATTTTTCAATTAAGTAAAATTGAGTGAATATCTTACACAGAACTTATTTAGGTTTAAAAATTGAGCGTCCTTATTGAAATACCCTTTATATATCCGGAAATATTGATTGTTGATTGCGATACTGAAATGTGTCTTTTCATGTAGGTATGCCGAAGAGTTAGTAATACTTGCTGATTCCAAAGTAGAACTTAAGCGAAAGCTAAAAGTTATAGAAACATAATCTAAGCTAAACAACAAAAATTAATGCTATAGAATCAACAACAATGAGGTTTTCAAAAGGCGGATTTAAAACAAAATAGAATTAATGTTTCCTTGTTAATGGATCCGAGATAGAAGCAACAAACAAATATATCTACCTAGGAGTCGAATTTGTCTCTCCCTCCTTACTTAAGCCAATGAGGATCTGTGCCATGTCAAAAGCAAAATAACCTATTTTTACAGTAATTGCACTACTCTCAAATATAAAGCAATTTTATGGAATACTAGGCTAAAACTTTATTACTCCATTGCTGTTAACTTGTTATCACTATTCCTTTCAATGTAGTCCCTTTGTTAGCCGGAAATTATTGAAGGAGTACAAAGTATCCTGTTTTAAAGGTCACTTGTTCCTCAGTAATACCTCTCATTTTTTAGTACACTTGGATATGGATACCACAAATATTATTTCTAATATTTTAACATGCTTTAATTTCTGTTTAAAAAGATTCTGAACATGGATAATCATTTCAAAAAATAAAACCCGCCACAGGTAGGATTCAACATTTGTCCCGGATCGGAACCGAACGACATACAGCTGTTTCGAACTTATTAGTTTTCATCAGTGCCGTACACGGTACGCCGATTCAGGACAAATGCCGAATGAACCCTATGGCGTATACATCTTTATCAATACGATCTCTGTCAGTAACATATAAGTCGGAAATCGAGAAAGGAACCGCCAAACCGCCAAGCGGTTATCAAAGTTGTTCCCGAATAGCAAAGCTATTACATAATCGCTCTAGGAAACAACTACTCCTCGGGCTAAAGCCCCGCCAGGCATTGAATTATACGCAGATGCGATCCTCGACCCCTTTCTCGTGTTTCTGTACGATCAGATAAGGTTTCAAAAAATAAAACCCGTCACAGGTAGGATTCGACATCTGTCCCGGATCGGAACCGAACGACATACAGCTGTTTCGAACTTATCAGTTCTCATCAGTGCCGCACACGGTACGCTGATCCAGGACAAATGCCGAATGAACTCTATGGCGTATACATCTTTATCGATACGATCTCTGTCAGTAACATATAAGTCGGAAATCGAGAAAGGAACCGCCAAACCACCAAGCGATTATCAAAGTAGTTCCCGAATAGCAATGCTATTACATAATCGCTCTAGGAAACAACTACTCCTCGGGCTAAAGCCCCGCCAGGCATTGAATTATACCCAGAAGCGATCCTCGACCCCTTTCTCGTGTTTCTACACGATCAGATAAAGTTTCAAAAAATAAAACCTCTGGGTATAATTCAATGCCTGGCGAGGCTTTAGCCCGAGGAGTAGTTGTTTCCTAGAGCGATTATGTAATAGCTTTGCAATTCGGGAACTACTTTGATAACCGCTTGGCGGTTTGGTGGTTCCTTTCTCGATTTCCTATTTATTTATGTTACTGATGGGTAATCATAAAAAGTGCCCAAGAAAATGTTTTTTAAATTATATAATTCTGATCCTACTGACAAAAATTATAACTGGGTTCTGCGGGTTAAATCATTTTTCGTTGTGATTCTGTAAATATATTTAAACAATGTGATGTACTAAAATGTGCATGTATAATAGTATAATAAACCTTTAAATTATATAATATATAATGTAGAGGTAAATAAAGAAAAATTCTTATTATTATTATTATTATTATTATGAGCTTGGCAACCCATTTAGGTTCAACTAATATTTAAAAATATTATCCTACCCAACATGAAATAGAAACGACTAAGATATAAGAGAATTTTTGCAATATCACCTCATGGGTATCCACGTCGATGATCGAATTACGACAGTGACAAAATGGCGACGTGCGAATAGTTGCACTCATTTGCATAACTGCCCCTTTACAAGCCCAACAGGGTAGAAAGTGAGCTTCCTACTGCCTCGGCGTGGGGTCCTTTTCCCGCGGTTGATTCACTTCCAGTGACAAGATATTTAGCAATCTCAGCGGGACGTACGCATCATCATCCCTTTATGTAACGACCGCATCGCAACCCCAAGTAAGAATACATATTCTTTATTATATTATGGCATATAATGTTTCGTTTTATTTCCACTATATGCGACACCATAAGGGTGGCCGTCTTTGTG
The DNA here is from genome assembly GCA_037954035.1 of Rosalia funebris. Classification (NCBI taxonomy): domain Eukaryota; kingdom Metazoa; phylum Arthropoda; class Insecta; order Coleoptera; family Cerambycidae; genus Rosalia; species Rosalia funebris. The sequence continues at coordinate 980,953 of JAZFAV010000021.1, forward strand.
GCCGTCAGCGCATTTTATTTCTTCACATTGTTGCATTATGCACTATCCGGAAAGGAAATGGATTCTGACTCTGCTAATGGATTTACTTATTGATCGACAAATCGCTGGTAGCTTTAAATAGAAATATTACTATACAATAATAGAATGAAAATCTGAAGATATGCCTATATCAATTACAAATGTACTAGGGGAAGTATCGTAAAGAGTCTTCCTGGCGGCGACGTTCACGATACCTCCAGGTACTTAATCAAATTGGCGAGCAGTAACCACTGGTCGAAAGGAAGATGATTTATTTAGTAGTAATTAAGATAGGTTCGCGCACGACTTTATGGTGAAATACATGTACATGACTTACCTTCTTCGGCCTCCCTAGTGTAGCTAAGCTGGTATATTCTTTAGTGGTTGACGGTAAATGAAATGACGATATGACACCAACGGGAGAATATATTATTCTTACTAATTACATCCGCTATTTCCCGCAAATGAAGGATCACTACTTCCGGCAGTTCCTGATTAATTTTCCCGTACTCTATTCAATTATAATGATTATATACGAGTAGTTCCTAAATACAAGTAATATTAAAAGACTTATTTAATCTTCAATTAAACAAAGAAGACATACACAGACAATTCTCTAAGTTGGGAAAATTAATCAGGAGAACTGGTGCTGTCTGGAATATTTGTTACACAAACATTCCAGGCAATACCCCTCAACATTGTTTTCGAAATGGATAGTATATTAATTAAATATATTGATGTAACGAAAATACTTTGTTTTGTTGTTTATCACTTTTTATAATATATCTTTTTCATGCATAGCTTAAGTACCTTTAATGCAGCATTTTTCAGTTGGCGATTTACAAAAAAAAACAGAGACGGGTGTATATAGTTATAATAGATAAACTAATTTAGTTCCAGATCTAGAAACTTGTTCATATTTAAAAGCTATTTGAAGCAATTCCTTTACTTATTCTTAGTCTTTCTATTGAATATATAACATATTAGTGTCTTACATAGAAAAATTGTGACCAGTATTAAGAAGATAGCTAAAATTACGTCATGTAAGTAAGCCATGTTATTCATACCTGATATTATAAACAACACTAGCTTGATATATATCAATGCTGACTGAAATTTAAACTGAATCGAAATTTAAAATAGAATAATCCCTAAATAATTATGTTTGCTCTATTATGCGCGCATTTTTTCTGTTTATGGAAGATAGAATAAAATCATTATCCAGATGCTACTACATACGTATTGAAATTGAAATATTACAAGTCAACTGTCAAAATGTATAATAAATGTATGAATTTTGTTAACATGCGCTAAAGAGTAACTATATTGCAATTGAAAAATTACTGATTCCAGGAAGATGATTTTCCAAATATTACATTTTAATGTGATGATTCTCTAAAGGTAAACTAAATTTACAAAAGAAAAATATAATAATATATTTTTATTAATGCGAAAATATTCTTCCTATAGAGAATTTTTTCAATTATATTATTTTATGTTTATCATATTCTAATTTAACGAATATGCTTAGGATGTTCATTATGATTTTTATTAACACTTATTTATATATATATATATATATATATATATATATATATATATATATATATATATATATGTATATATATATATATATATATATATATATATATATATATATTTATATCCGTGCTTAATATTTAGATAAATAAGGGTATTTATCAAACTATTTGTTTTTATTTTAGTTGTTATACTTATATTTTTAAGTTAATACGTAGTACCAAATTAAGTAAGAAATGAACTAGGACCTGTACTATACATGATTTATACATCTGACTTTCTCATTAGTATCAATAGTATTTTTAGTATCAATATTACTACATTCTTCGATAACACAGCAATACTTGCCACACATAAAATGCCATGAATAGTCACAAGTATGTTACAAAAACACTTAAATAAAATTCAAATGTGGTTAAAAGTGTTTCGAATAAAAGCTAATAAGAACAAATTAGTACATGTCATTTTCATCCTTAATAAAGATAGTTGCCTTCCAATCATGCTGATCAATCGACCACTAACGCCAAGGGAAGAAATCAAGTATTTAGGAATGCACCTGGATCTCAGACTCACCTGGCGAGAGCATATATTCATGAAGAGAAAACAACTGAGACTAAAACTTAACAAACTTTATTGACTCATTGGATAGAAATCATAACCTGCGCTGAGCAATAAGCTCGTAATTTACAAAAGTATTTTAAAACCCATCTGGGTATATGGAGTCCAAGTGTGGAGCTCTGCCTCCAATTCTTGTTGAAATAATTGAGAGATTTCAGACCAAAGTGCGGGGAATAGTCGTAGATGCGTCATGGTTCATTGAAACTGAATTAATTAAACGCAAGCTAAATATAGTGAGTGTAAAACAAGAAATAATGAATCATATTGTGAGATATCTACAAAGACAATGTGCCTATCCAAACAACTTCATGACACAACTTCGTAGAAAAGTTATTGGTAACCGTAAACTTAAAGTTAAAATCCGGTCTTACCAAATAGATTTTAAACAGTAGTTAAACATTGATCATGTGATTAAGATCAAAGGAAAAATGCAATGGGCACCCTCCTGCATGTCAACTAATACTCTCATTTAAATTATTGAATGTCTGACTAGGATAGATTGTAGTAAACTCTAATAACAAACTAATTGATACGTAATTACTATTCCGTGTATTACATTGTTCAGCCTATGTATACATATTTTTTGACTTTCAAAAATAATAAAAATAGTTTTTAAACATTAACCAATTTTTAATACATCTGCGCTTTTAATATATCTAAAAAATTATATAGCTGGAAGTTTCAGGTTTGAAATAAACTCGAAAATTTTTATTATGCTGTTATTTAACATTGGTCTATGCCCGCTAACAGGATACTATCAGCGGTGTCAGGAGACGAGCTATCCCCAACCCACAAATATTTCTAAATTCCCGCTCTTGGAATACTTTATGAAAAAAATAAAGATCATTATTTTTAACCGACGGAACTAACATGAGCTAATAAAGCCACATGACGTTCTTCAAGTCCAACATACCGCTCTCTTTTCTTTTTTTTTCTTTATAGATTTTCTTTATTTCTATAACAACGCAAGGTCTATGTCGATGGGTTGCAAAATAATATATAATGGGAATTTCATTCAAAACTCAAATATCCCTATTCCATTGCGCTAAACACTTATTTTCCTACATACTTATCCACCTCCAAATTTTAACGAAAATACTGTGGAATTGTCAATTTGTGTGTAAGTATGTAAGATATTAGATGTGATTCAAAAGAATTGACACTTATTTACTTAAAATAGCTATAGATGCATTATATTCCAGATAAAAATAATTCAATAGGACCACAATATACCACATCTTGTCATAACTTGAAATTATGGTGTTAAAATATATCGAAATTTAAAATTATTTGGGTGGCTATTAACGAATATATTGAGGAACTGGATACCGATTGGCCAATTTGGCCTTTTTTATGTATAATGCCATAGTTTTCAATTATATATGTTTAAATAAACTGTTCCATCTCACATAACAGTTTCAAGTGCAGGCAAATGATTTTCGATATATTTGAAGCGTTGTTACCCCATACATAAAAATATTGAATTATTGAATACCATTTTCATTCAGCATCTGTTGAAAGGAAAGATAGACTATTGTGTTAAAATCGTAAGTTTTGCGTTTGTATAGGAAGGTGAGTAATTTATTGCGAAATAATATGAGAACAAACACTATGTGTGGTCTGAACTTGGGAGAGAGCACATAAGTATGAATTTGTCGTTTAGGATTTTATCTAAATCATTGTTGATGCTAAAGAAAGATGCTGTCGCTGAGGTGACTAAAAGTGCACTAACTAAAATATGCTGATCAAAGGTATACACCTAATATCCTGCATTACTTGTAATTAAATTGTGAGCAACTAATAGGATAGCATCGTCTTGATTAATTGAAAATATTATTTCTTTATTATTTATTATGAACGAATGAATTTATATTCGCTATTAAATAATAGAAATTAAATATTTCATGTAAAACTAAGTTATAATTTATTTCATCTCTATTTGCCAAATAAAAAATCCCAAACGGCTCTTATCTCATACCGTGGCTTGTTTTTATGGCTACTCAGATAGACTGTTCCATTTCTCGGCGAGATACGAGAGTTTTGTATTTGGCAAATAGCGACGAAATGAATAGTATGTTGTCATTATCATGATTAGGTAGAGTGCATCAAAATCTTTCCTCGTATATGAACGTAGAAAAATAAATCGAAAACCTTCACCAAATCTATGTTTTATCAGTCTCTATAGATTAACCAAAAATCGGGGATTCCAACATACTTCATCGGTAGAGCCTGGTGATAAAGTTTCTCACAATATTTAGGATAGAGATTGTTAAAATATATATATCTTAAATAGCTTAGCTATGTAAATCAAGTAGGTTAAGTTAAATAGGTTAGTTTGCTTTTAGGAGCAAGTTAACTAAGGATGGCCGTTAAACTAGACATCGCCCTTTTGTAATTATTATTGTAGCATAACTGCAAAATATTGTTATTATTGTTACACTTAAGATGAAACACATCAACCCTATTATTCTTTAAAAAGCATTGACTGGCGTGTTTTTTTAACGTTTTGTTTAAGTTACAAAGTCATCATTAGTACCCACAAAGAATATCCCATACCTCATTTCAAAAGTTCCAAAATGTACAAGTTCAAGTACAAAAATTCCTCGTATTAGTAGATTTCTATATCCCATTTGTAAGATAGAAGGTATTTTTTGAGGCAAATACAAATAATTGTAGGAATAGAGAGGTCGCTGGGCACTTCGTGAAATATTTTTGACTAGTAAATGAATGAAAACACTGGTAGTAATAAAATATGTAATAGATTAAGAAAACGAAATATAAAACCTATATGTGTAAATAAAAATAATTTAGGCTCCTTATTAGTAAATAATAAATTAGAAAGAGTTGACAAGATGTAATGATTGTGACGCTATTTACATCGGTCAGTCAGATCATTCTATAAAATAGCGTTATGATGAACACAAAAAAATCTATTTGAAATAATAAAAAATGCACTAGTTTTGTAGAGCATTGTATAACAAACAATCATTTTCCGGACTACCAAAGAAAAATAAAACTTTTACACAATTAACGTAAAGGGAGAATATTAGATTTATTAGAAGTATTAGGAATAAAAAAGCAATATTTAAGAAAAAAAGTAATAACCAATGATCAAACAGATTTTGGAACTTCCCCAATAATAAAAGCAGCCATAGTATAAAATTATCACATGTTGTTACCTTTCTATATAGACTGAATTTTATACTTATTAGATTTAGTAAAATATTAGGTTTTTAATCTTTTAGAATGACATAAAAGCCAAAACAATTATTATACTTTGCAGAAATATACCTTGCAGTTTTTGTGGAACCTGGAAGTGTTTTATTTCGTTTACTAGTAAATACAAATAAAACCGAAGACAATACGACTTAATTTTTAACAGAAATGTTAACATCGTGTAAAGTGTCCGCCATTAGCAATTTGACATTGGCCAGCATTCGTGTAAACACTTTGTATTGAAGGATTCATAATTTTTAAGTTTATATTGTTCATTTCATTTCGAATTCGTTGCTTCAAATGCTCTAAATTAATTGACCTATTAAAACAGACTCACAATTTAAATAACCTTGAAAGAATAAATTCAAGGATGTCGAATCATGTAAACGTGGTGGCCATTCAATTGGTCCTCGTCGCCCTATTCATTTCTCAGGTAAAGTATTGTTAATAAATTACTGAACATTAACATTACAATGAGAAGGAGTTAGTCTTGCTGAAACCTACTTTTTTTACTGGAGAATATCATCATCGTCGCAGAAAATTACCTCAATATTATAAACAAGAAATAATAAACCCTTAATACCATTGTACTTGCAACGTTTTAAGAGATAATTGTTTTTTTATTTCTATATCAATCAATATCTTTTTTAAATAATTTTTCAGAATTTTTTCAAGAAATCGTTAATAACAAAATAATGAATATTGTATGAAACTTCATCACCACACTGTACATTAAATTTTTATTTAACAAATTATTTAGTGTGTGATAATGAAATGGACCTAACACAAAATAATTTAACTGTTTACCACTTTCTAACGTATCATAAGCGAGGACATTTTAAAATCGGATTGTAAACATTCCACAAAACTTTAAATTACCACAAGTAAGAATCCGCAAATTGCCTAACTTGGTTTCCAAGCTTTTTTATTACATTAATTCTCGTTCGTGTTTCAACGAATTCCAGCGGCCGTTTTTCATTCCCCCCCAGAAATGTGTTTTCATGTTTGTTTTGTTTATGCATATAAAGTAATTGCCTGGAGATTTATTATTCGTACTACTGCACGGCATCATATTTCATTTTACAATTTCTAAGTTTCCAAACTGAGGAGAAAACTTTGTAAAGTCGTTAATGCAATTTGCCGCGTAAATGTTTTTACGGTGAGATGCGAGATATAAATGGACACCTGCAAATTGATGCACCCTAAGCCAAATTCGGTCTGTAAACCTACATTTAACATGATTTAACAAATATGATCAACACGTACGTTTAATAAATATTGCGTTTGAATATTATATTCTGAGATTTTAATTTAAAAAGTTTTTGTGCATATCGAACTATTCAAATGCTCAAAATTTATGTTTTTCTATACAAATGCTAACTCAATATTTCTGAACGCAAAAATTTCATGGCTTAAATCGATGTAGATAAATGTTATCATAATAAAATCATCTACTGACATGTAATAAAATATTATGCAATGAGCATTTAATGCTAACTATTAATAATATTAATAATAATGCCTTTATTGCCTAAAAGAAAAAATTCATTTATAGGACAAAACTACGTATGTATACAGGGTTTCTCACGGTAGCCGTTCGTTAGAAGTTTTCGTGGTTAGAAAAAACTTAGAATTCTGAATTTTTGGACTCTAGGGTTATTCGAAATTCTCTTCCATTCTGAAATATTTTCAAGATCATTCCACTTCCGGTTATCCCGGAAGTCGCCAGTAACTCCCTTATTTTAAATAGAATACCCGGTACATTATTTCATTTCTGGACTTCTGAGAAAGTTTCATGATGAGTTCTATCAGATTTCCCTATACCTATTTCCAACTGTTTCTTAGGTATCTTGATTCTTTTGAAAATTTTGAAAGACGTAGTATTATTTTCAACACTGTGCCTTTTACCCATTTTCGACTGGCGCTAAGTCCTTCTGGGGTAGACGGAAGCACAAGAATGGTACTTTCGAAATCCACATTGACAATTAATTTATCTCAATCAGGGTGTCCAAAATTTTATCACCAATTACATAATTTTCAAAGTTGAAAAAGTTAGTTATTTCAAATATGATACCCTATATATTATTGGATGATTAGATGCAGGATTTTATTCTACATCGATTCGCTATGTCTCTCCCTATACCTATTTCGAACCGTTTTCTTGTTAATCCATTATCTACTTAGAAGATAGTAACTCGTTATGAGTACAATTGTTCAAATCGTAAGTGCTAGATATTACATTATAATTTTGTGACATTACAAACACTGGCGATTTTAGCAGCGCATTAGTTCTTGCAGTCTGGTAATGAAATATACTTTCTTCTCGAGATCCTAGTCTAGGTGTGCGTACATATACCAAACATGCTTAGTAATGCGGGTTCATCTATCATATACTATTATCAAACAGTTTAAATAATGAGAGGCTAGTCAGCATCCTTCTAGTGTTCAGTGACTGATAGTTTAAGAAACGCCATTGAATATTTTCAAGTTGACTAACATGATGTAGACATCGGGAACACTAAAAAAGGTTGCAATATTCTAATTTGGAACGAACTAACGCAAAATATAAAGAACTTAATGTAGAAGTGTAATTAAAAGATGTCGTGTTTCTAATCACGAAACCAAGGATTTTATATGCATTAAGAACTACGTGATTGATATGCCCAGAGAATGATAGTCAAATATCAATAAATCAAATCAATAAGTCAAATATAAATAAATAATCAATATCATCAAAGTACACACCAAGATCCTTAGTAATTTCGGAACGTATTAAAGCTGTACGACCAGAAGAATATTCAAATATTAGTGGTTGCTTCTTTAAGGTATAGGAGCAAACTTTACATTTATCTATGTTTATTGACAGTTTATTCTCTGAATATCATACTCTGACACAACAAGTTCGACGCGTTGATTGATCATCTCAGCAGGTTAAATTTAAAGATAATTTTAAGTCATTGGAAAAAATATGATGTGACATAGGCATTAAAGAGTAATGATGGTTAGGTTAGATTCAAAGCCAGTGGAAACAGTAATAGTGCAAGTATACATGCCTACTTCTAGTCATAGTGAGGAAGATTTAGAAGCCGTTTATTCGGACATAGAGCAGGTAATAGGATTTGTGAAGGATCATGAAAATTTAATAATAGTAGGAGATTTTAACGCAGTCGTAGGTGAGGGGAAAGAAGGAGAATTTGTAGGTCCTTATGGATTAAGAAACAGAAACGAGAGAGGTAGCAGACTGATAGAATTCTGTGAGAAGCACAAAATGGTAGTCGCGAACACATTGTTCAAGAATCACGTTAGGAGGCGGTACACATGGAAAATGCCAGGAGGGATAGACAGGTATCGGATAGACTACATTCTGGTTAGGAAGAGATTTAGAAATCAAGTAAAAGACTGTAAGAGTTATCCAGGAGCAGATGTAGACAGCGACCACAACTTGGTAGTCATGAAAGCTAGATTAAACTTCAAAAATCTGAAAACCCGAAAGGATAAGAAACGTATAAATGAAGACATATTGAGGGATCAGAATATGAAAGATAAGTTCCAGGATAAAACAGATCAATTAATAAATAAAACGAGTAAGGACGAAATCAAGAACTCAGAAACTGAGTGTGAGGGTATCAAGAATAGTCTAGCTTCCGCGGCTACGGACGTCTTAGGACACGATAAAAGGGAAGCTAGGAAGCCCTGGATAATGGACGAAATCTTAAACTTAATGCAAAAGAGACGAGGCTACAAAAACAGACGAGACGAAGAAGGACTGAAAACTTATAAGTCAATAAAGTGGGAAATCATTAGAAAATGTAGAAAAGCGAAAGAACAATGGATAGAGGATAAATGCAAAGAAGTAGAAGATAAGTTGCAAGTAGGTAAGACCGATGAGGCTTACAAAATAATTAAGAGGAACTTCAGGGATATAGGAACAATAAGTAGAAACGTTAGGAGTCAATCGGGGGACATACTGATCGGAAGAGAGGAGAAATCGGATAGATGGAAGCAGTACTTTATGGAAATTTATACGAGGGTCAGGAATTAGGAGAGATATTAGAGGAACAATCTAGCATCGATAGGGAAGATGTAGGAAAACCTATATTGAGAGAGGAATTTGAAATAGCACTAAGGGGGCTAAAGCATAATAGAGCGCCGGGTGTAGATAAAATACAGGCGGCGGAAATTTTGAAATGTGCGGGACAGAAAGTAGTAAATAGGATGTTTGAACTGGTAAAATACATATACGAAACGGGCGAGATGCCGGAGGATTATAAGAGGAACATTATCGTTACTATACCGAAAAAGAGAGGAGCCGACAAATGCGAGAACTTTAGAACGATTAGCCTAACTTTCCATGCGTCAAAAATCTTAACTAGAATAGTGCAGAATGTGTAGAAGAGAATGGAAAATAGAGCGGAGGAAATACTAGGAGAAGACCAATTCGGGTTTAGGCGAAATAGGGGAACTCGCGAAGCTATTCTGGCGCTAAGAGTAATGTTAGAGAAAACAGTAGAAAAATAAAAGAACGCTTATATAGGATTTGTAGATTTAGAAAAAGCTTTTGATAACGTAAGATGGGAAAAAATGTTCGAGATACTAAAGAGCGCGGGAATGAAGTATAGTCACATAAATCGTATTAATATTCCTGAAGTACCGTGGCATATTTAAACTAACTAAGTATTTAAACGTAAAAAGGTACTGAATTAACATTTTTCTGAGGCACAACAGAATTTTAAATAATTAAATAACAAAATTTACACAATAAATATCAATGCATATGCATAAAATGTTGTAAAAATACAATATAGGCATACTTTAATTGAAATTTTACTTTAACTGAAAAGTATGCATAACAATAGTATTGAATACATAGAGTAGAAGATCCTTAAGCCTATTCGCTTTGCATAGCTTCTGTTTAATATTGCCACTTCTCTGTTTTCTTTCTGAACGGCGTGAAAAAGACAACATAATTATTGTAACATTTACTGCGTATCTCACGATAAACCGTGTAAATTTCTCCGTAATAAATCTCCAACGCGTTAAATACCTCACAGGAGGTCCGGCAAGAAAATAATACGATTGCGGTAAGCCAGCGACAACGGATCACATAAATTACCAGACATTGATACCACCCACATGATAATAAAAGACCGAAATAGTAGCGTTAAGCGAAATGACAAGTTTCGCACATTCACGAGGTGAATTGAATGAACGCATCAATGAACTGGTTTTATACCAGAAGTGCATAAAAAGTGAATAAATTCTCCACTGTGGACAGAATGAATGGACCGGAGGGAATTGACAATTTTGTATTTGAAATTCCACAACTATTATTGTAAAGTATTGGGTGTGTCCAGCTTATATAACTGCCCAAATATCTTACAATAAAAATTATTCTTATGTCACGGTCAGAATGTATTATAAAAATTTGTGGATTTTTTATGTTTGATATAAAGTGATTGTGGACGGATTGTGTTTTTATTGTCGATATTGAAGAATATAAGCAATTTGTAAATGGTGTCAATAGTATATATCAATGCAATAGATAACAATACAATATATAGTGAAAGTTATGCTGTGTCGCCCACTAAGTATCTTAAAGTCGCCATAAAATCTCCCTATTATCGAATATATTCGCATATATTCTTCTAATATAACGTGACCTCTTTCATTGATTTTAAAAGTGTCACATTCTTTCATTTATCATAAACTACAACAAGCAAAGCCATTATAGTCTTGCAGAGATGATCGAGTTAATAAATCGAATGATTTTTCCTTTCCTTCGAAAAATAAAATTATCTATTATCTCAGTCTAAAGACCCTAAAGTACCTTGGGATTGAGTAGTGTGAGCAATAACAACTTGAAACACCTCGTAGCTATTCAAATTTGCTTTCCTACTGAAAAACATTCCAAATTTACAGGGAATGGATATACAACAACTACTTTGGCAAAAAATGTAAGTGTTATCTTCATAAATAAAAATATATTAACTTATCGAGATTACATTTAAAGTATATAATATATAAATACAACACAAAATTAAAAGAAAGAAATTAATTATTATAATTAATTAGTAATACATAAATTGTATTTATATTGCACTAAAGGTGTACAACATGATAAGGACATAATATGTAGAATCACCACAGAGTTACGGGCATGTATTCTTAAACCCATTGGGGCTTCCCAATGGGTGGGCAAAATTTAAGCAATACAACTATAAAGAATATTATTATGATGAGAAGCCACAGTCTTATTGTAATAATTATTTATTTGCGATAAAATAGTATTAGAATGTTTACCAGTTACATATAGTTATTATTGTAAATAGCACTGTAAAATTTGTAATAAAGAATAATATACAAACATATATAATTATAAATAAATCAATCGATAAGTGTCTTGACCACTTCTTTAGAGAATAAATATTTTAATAAACGAGCTCTTCAGAGATATTAAAAATATATACTAGATTCTGAGATACATATATTTCTAACATAACCAGTGGCGAAGCGTCGATTTAAGCTGAGGATTAGCTGTCCTGAATTAGACGAGGGAGGGGGGCTGCTCATTTTTAATGCAATATATATGCAATATATGTCATATATGCAATATATATATATATATATATATATATATATATATATATATATATATATATATATATATATATATATATTGAATACACAGATCATAAAGCTTATTGAATAGTTGAATCGCAAAAACAACTTACCTACATATATTTTTTGTATATCAATTGCATTTGTCGCGTTTTCTTTTCTGCAAAACCATCTATAGTTAATTGGTAGATTTTGCCGCTTTAATTTTTCAGTTTATCTTCTAAAGATAAATTATTAAAATAACCACTCTTATTAATTAAAAAGTCTACTAAATCGGCAGTGTCTAGGGCAGCCATTATCCTTAAAAATAACACTAATCACTACGACTAACGACAGGTCTGTTGAATTGTTACTTTTACTTGCGCTTTATTTTTACTTGTTTCTTAAATGATACTTTTGAATGCAGACTAAACAAAATACATTTATTATCTATACAACTACTACTATCGAATGCAATAACAGAATATACACACTGATACATGGCCCCATAGATCATAGACTTAAATAACTGAACTTAACTGAACTGAGCCAACCAGAGATTACTTCTTCTAACAAGGTCAATATTATAGGCACTGTATTACGCAGTCTCATCGATCAGGTTAGCTAAATTGCATATAATTTTTCTCGTACTCTGCTCCCCCCCCCCTCATGCACCGCGGATCTCTATAAAATCCAAGGCGGTAGAGAGTCAGCCCAGATTCTCAGTGCGCAGGCCTGCCAAGGCTTGCGCACTGCCGGTTGCCGGCATACTGGCGCTTCAGTTTAAAGGAAAATAGGTATGATACTATGAATAGAAAATGTTTATCATTCTGGCAAAGGTAAGTGGCAATATAAAAACGGAGTCTACCATTTAAAATATATAGGGTAGGCTGCGCCTTACAGCCTTAATGAACGCTTCGCCACTAAACATAACATTATATTTCTCTCATATTCATGAACATGCAACTGTACATACGAATTCATATCCATAGATACGCCTATTTATGTGTAAACATTTAATATACATATAGTTGAATTATTTTATGAAGACCAAGTCGGCAATAAATCGTGCGACAAAGATAGATGCATGTCTGATTGAATAAGAGACACAGACCTGCCTATAAATCATTTGCGCGCGTAAAATTCTTTTACTACATTCGTGTGGGAGAAGGTAAGCTATAGTAAGCTATACATTGCTCTTTATCGCACGATTTATTGCTGACTTGCTCTTCATAAAATAATATCTACTATATATACATTTGTTTCTTTTCATTCAGTTTGATTTAAAACTACAATAAAAAATTTGGAAGGCTTTAAAATAAAAGAAAGAGACTTATTAGTGTATTGGTAAGTTAATCAATGTTTTTTATTTATTTCTTGTCTAGTTTATAAGACAGACTTTCATTTTCTTTTTGAAATAAAATGTATTTAATATTTTTTTGGGTGTAAGAAACGTCGTCATATAGTTTTAGTATCAGATACTATACTATACTACTGATACATCATTTTTGCCCTATGGTTTTTGTAATGAAAAGACTCATATTTATCTTTATTACATGTGTCGTTATCAAGATAACGTGATGAATCTTCATTTTTCTTATGAAAATTTGCAATAACATTAATAAGACAATTGTTTGCATCAACAATTTTTAAACCTGTGTAAGCTACTCCAGTTAGGTAAGTTGTTGTTGGATGTAACGTTAGCTGCAATATTCTTTTTTAAATTATTTTTAGATACCTTATATAATTAAAGAAACAGATTTATTAAAATAAAAATATACAAGTAGTTATTTTTGATTTTATATTTAAGTTTAGGTTATGATGTATCGCTCTTGTAACAATAAAAAAACTATTCGAGGATGCTAAAGCAAGATGTATATAAAAGAACAATTTTTCAAACAACAAACCGTATATCAAACAATATTTTTGAGCACTATTTCAAAGTATTATTAAAATCAGCGAGAAATGCAGTAACAATTTTGACTTGTTACTACAATTGATAAACTAATATGACGTTTATATACTCGTATAAATATTAAACGTATGTATACAAATATTAAACATAATTGAATTAATTTCGTAGTATGTTTAATATTTTCTCTATGTAAATGTTTTATTAACAACAATTAACTTGTACTTCGCCAGATACAACTAGATAATTAAAATGCAGTGTTATAAATTTTATTTTTCACATCTAATTATTTTTCAGATGACTATTTCTGTATGTTTGGTTCTAGTATTGATTTCCCTTGATAAATTTAGAAGTTGTGAAACATATGTTTCGTACGTATAATGTAAAAACCATATGCGCCATCGATAGAGAACACAATTGTGTATCATTAATTTCGTGACCAAACTTACTAAACAGTTATATCAGTTCTCAAAACGCTCGAAATATATATCTATGAATACATTTTTAAAACTATATTTATCTGTGAATACCTATCTACCTATAAATAGTTTTTTTTTTCTGTTATTTTTCCACGTCAACTTTCACCAACCATATAAAAACTGAAGTTGTATTATAATTTCTAGAAAAGCGAAATCAATACCGTTAATTACTTGCCTACAAGTAAGTGCTCACGGTGTATCCGTTACCATGGAAATATAACACCAGTGTACGTATCTATGACAACATAACAAGAAGAACATATGTCAGATTCAACGTTTTGTCACTATCAGTAAATTTAATTTAGTAATACTTTCAACGCACCAAGCAAAATGTCTCAACTGGACCTCATATCCGATCATTCTAAGGAGAAATTGACGGAGCTTCCCAATCACGTGCTGGACATGTCGAATTTGAAAATGCTATTCCTCGAAGGAAACTATCTAACGGCCTTACCCGAGGATCTATTCTTCAAGCTTCCGAAGTTAATGTGGTTAGATTTGAGAAATAATTTGTTAGAATCTATTCCGAAGAGTATAGCGAACCATAAACATCTCGAGAATCTGCTGTTGAGCAATAATAATATAAGGGAATTGCCAAATGAACTCGGTAAGTTTTCCTTTGCCATCATAGTTAATTTTGAACAAGATTTATGCTGAGGATATTAATTTAAGTATCGTGCTATAAGTTATAAACTTAAAATTTTGTCAAATCTCTTCAAAATCAGCAATTTTTGCTAAACAACCAAAATAAGCAAAGTATCATAGTGCATCTTAATAGAAATAAAATTAATACATAAATAGAACTCAGAATGTATACTGGTAAATAATATGATTTTACTTGCTTCTATATTTCCTTTACTTTATTATGAAACTACGCTTACATATATGATTTTGGATTTTTGATGATGTTAGTTACATTTTTAATGTTTCACCACCTTATTGTAATAGTGATTACCACAAATCAAAACCATATCCATTAGAGACGTTATTGGACAGAAAATGTATTCAAATTATTTATTGTTATTAGTACTTTGCAGGAGCGCTAGAAGGATGCTCCTATCATCCATGTACCTAATTATCCAAACTAATAGAGATAGCCTACAAGCTCTATATAGATAAAGAGTCTGTAGAGTATTTTGTGTAGTTTGTAAAAAAATTGTACATTTTAAATTGTAAAGAATAATGTAAGAACAACTTACGAGACAAATTTAATATGCTACATTATACACGGTCTATGGTACCGTATAGTATAGTACCACTACTATAGTAAGTGAACTAAGTACTATTGCACTATTGCATTATTACGAGTAATTGATAAGCAGACCTGCCCAACTGGATGCCTTCGCCATATATAGACAACTACGTACACGTTATAATAATTTATATAATATGTAATACCCAGTTAGCATTAAAAATCCGAATTGTCTCGGCTCAACATCTGCATCTGTAAAGTCGTCTCCGTGAGTGATGCCCGGTACAGTGGAACACGTCATACAGAAGCAACCGTTCGTCATCTAAGAATGTAACATTTGCATAGTTATAATGGTCCTTGAAATTATTTTATGGACCCGTGTCGATACTATTATTATAGACGTATATGTCTTATAGTTATTAATTATATAAGGGAATTAAACGTCATTTCACAGATTTGACAGATTTATTTTGATCAAGAATATTTTATACTAATATCAAGAAGCGTGGTATTATGAATTGTAATCCACTAGTGTATTAGAAAGCCTCTAATCCACGGAAAGCAGACGTATTAAACCTTCCTAATATAGTGGTCGTGGATAAATCTAGATTTAACCTACTGCTAATACGAATACTTTCATTATTATTGAAATTTTGTAGTATTTCTTTGCGTTCCATTGATAGATCGTTTTAAGATCTGCTTCCACTTGAGTATCTTTACATTTTTTCTGACTTTCTCTAATAACAGCTGATTCTTCGAGTTGTAGAACTAAGGATTTTATTTTTTGGAAATTTAAAGGTCAACATCTAATTATGTTCCTCATCGTGTAAGAATCGGCTGCGGATATCCTTGATAGAATATCTCGAAAACTGGTCAGAGGTTAAGGAAAAAAAGTTATGGAAGTTGTAGGTAAATAATAGTACTAAAAAATGGCACTAATGAACATTGAAATCAAAATTGTGTTGCTTCACATTTGCAAAATATGAAATTATTAATTTGCAGAATGACAGTGGTACTTTTAGAGTTTTTGTCAATATCTATTAGCACTATGTTTCGGTACTTGTAATTAAGCTATGAATTTGTCTTAAACTTCATAGACTAAACACTTATCGGCTGGTACGATTTCTTTTTGGTTTCATCAGCATAGGTCAACGTTTCGTCAACTATTACAAGAAACTACTTCATGGCTGCTTCCTCGAACATTGTTGCACCTCCTTGTCTAGTGGTTGCGAATATTTATAAGAAATCTATTGAACAGAAAGCCATTAGGTTAAAACCTTTAGAGGAAGATCATTAGACTTGATAAAATCAAAAATGTTATATGTCCAGGACACATGCATAATTTCACAATATGGTTTCCATGTGTGAAATCATTTTTTCACCTAAATCTCTTTTTAAAAATCTTTTTTAAATCACCTCGTCTATCGAAACCCACAAAGAATATTACCTAAATAGCTTATAGAATACAATAAGCGGTTATCTACTTATTTTAGAATTTTACCTGCAATTATGGACGAAATGTTGACAAGTTCAAGCTCAACTTGGAATCTACCCAGAACCAAGCAGAACTTTTGTTTAATGTTTTTTCGTTTTTGATACAGTTTTCGAAAATAGCCAAAGATAGCCAATAGACCTTAAATCATTTAACAGTATTTAAAAATAATATATAATAATAAATTGCAGACTAATTTTGATTATGTTTTATTGACTAATGTGTTATAGGAATATAAATAAATACTCCTACTAACTAAATAATACTGCTTGTACGAAATATTGCAGGTGCTGTTCCAAACTTGAAGGCTCTCCAAGTTTCTGAAAATCCGTTAGTTTACCCGGTCAGAAGAATAATCGCAGAGGGCACCAAAGCCATAAAGAATTACCTAAAGCACGAATACGAACGTCTAATGGCGATGACTAAAGAACAGCCAAAGGATGATGATGCTGATGACGCGTTCCTTGATGAAGAACAGATAATGAATACTGTAGACATAGAGGTAGATAGGAACTCCAGCAGTGACTTATTACTAGAACACAAACCTAAAAGTACGCGAAAAGGAAAGCGAAACGATACGAAAAGTGCGATAAATCCAGAACTAACTAAGCAGATAAAGAAGAAACTATCGGACCCATACTTATTACAACCTACCATTCAAGTTAGAAAAGTTATGCCGCCTCCTCCCGTTACCAAAAAGAAATACGACGAACCTCTCAAATTTGTACACAAAGTGAGCAGGGACGGATCTAAAATTTCTTTGAGATCGTGTTTTAATAGAGTCGGATTAAAAAACGATATGGGTAAGATGAGAAATAATAATCTTAGAGAAGGATGGCTAAATCAGTTGAGGATATTATTAACTGACCAAGAGAGAATATTACAGCAAGAGAGGTAATCATTTATAACATGTATTTTTATTGCTATAATAGATCAAAGTCATAGAAATAATTTATATAGAAACGGGATAAATCATAGAATATTAACACAGTTATACGATATGTAACAGACAGCGGACAATGGCAAATGGGACTTTTCTGAAAATAAGGATGACTGTCTTAAAAGACAGACACAAACGAAATACTCCAAATCAATTTGGTCAAGCAAATATTTAAACCATATATTGTGAGTCCAAAAAGTAATGCATAAACTCCATAAAATGACTATTAATGGATTTTTTTAAATCACTTGGATATGTCAGATAGAAGATTTTTTATATATTTTTTAATGTTATGACTTTATCAATATTGTTTTAGTAGAAAGCTTTACCTTTTGTTGCGCCATTTGAAAGAACTCTTTCATAAGTAATTAAATAAGAAATTCGTTATATCTGATTAGTCAGTAATAAGTCAATAAAACAAATGAAAGTATAACAATTGTTACAGTTTGATATAAATTAAATGTTCTACACATATTATTAGTATTTCAATGGTATCACAATTCTATACAAAAATTTTTTTCTTAAACTTTAGACAATGTGTAAACTATGTACATATAGCTTAAATCACTACAGTTTTGTGGATCATTCTTCTTTAGGAGAGAGATAAAATTAATTCTCCCTTCCTTCTTCCTCGAAGAAGTCAGTGTTCAAAACAAATACAGTACATAGATAGAAATTAAAATTACTCTCGTTACATTTTGGTTTACCTAATTGAATGTAAAACAATTAGGAGTACTTTGGTAATAATATTTATTGACTACTGAGACAAAGAGACATTGGAAAAACATGACACTCTCAAACTGTAGTTACAACTTCTGTAGAAGCAAGGCATTCTAATTCCAATATATATGACCAATAAAATACAATTATAAACCTACACTGAAGTTCCAGTTAGCTTTTTAATTAATGTGCCATAATATATAGATATTATACTGTTTTATGAAATAAGTGTCATAGAGATTTTCCGACTATTATTGAAATTATCACAAAATATTAATTTCCCATCTCTATATAATGGCGAATGCGCCAATGTGAGATCATTGATATTCTTGTTTTGTATTCATGTCAGCAAAATTGTATATTTAAATATTAATTGATGATAAGAAAAAGTCGGGAATTCTGTAACAAAATACGAAGAATATTTCCACATGTGTTAGGAGTTGTTAACAAATATTGAAACAAAATAGTTCTTTTATATAATAATTACTATTACTTGTGAATATTTTTTATTTATAACCATACACAAAAAATTGTATTTGTAAAGAACGAAAAAGACTGTGATACGTTTTATTGTTTCCAACAGTCGACGTCTTGCCTAAGTCACAATCTTGAGAAACATAATTCCAAAACATATAGTAAAATATCTTAATAAAATTAAATTTATTTCAGTTACAGATTAATATAAATTAAATGTACTACATATACTATTAATATTTAAATAGTATCACAATTCTGTTTCGATATTTCTTTCTGAAACATTAACCAACATGTGTGGTATTACGCCTTAAATTACTACAGCTTTATAAATCATTGTTATGTTATTAGGGAGAGATAAAATAAACCTTCCCTCGTTTCTCCTTCGAAAAAAATAAGTAAACAAAACAAGAGTAGTACATATAGGCAGCAATTGAAATTACTCTTGTTACAATTTAGCTTACCTAATTGAATGTGAAACAATTATTTTGGAAATATTTATTGGTTTTTGACACAACAACAGACTTAAAAAGACTCGGTACTCTCACACTACACTTTCAACTTCTGTAGAAGCAAAGCATTCTAGTTAATTATCCAATGAAAGTGCAAAGATGTATATATATATTACACTGTTTTGCGAAATAGGCGTGGTATACATTTCCCAACTATTATTAAAATTATTACAAAATAGAAGTCTCTCGAGTGTATAAAATGGCGAATGCGCCAATGTGAGATTATTTACATTCTTTTAAAAATAGTACTTTGTATTCATGTCAATAAAATTATATATTTAAATATCAATTTATGTTAAGAAAAGTCACACATTGTCAAAGAAAATAGAAAAAAGATTTTCACATTTGTTAGTTGTTCATAAATATAACAGTTATCAGATGAATATCATTATTTTTTGTTAACTACAATTCTTGTATATTTTATTTATTAATAATTCTCATCACATTGCAAACATTTTATTACACAAAACAAATAATCATAAAATCGATCTTGTTACATTTTGATTTACCTAAGTGACTGTGAAATAATTATTTTGGTAATACTTCTTGATTTCTGAGACGAAAATAGATTGTAACAATAAATTCGAACTAATTACAGCTTCTACAGAACTAAAAAGATACCACCTTAATTCATATAATTAACAGAATTCGGTTATGAAAATAAAATGTGTAAAGTTCGACTTAATTATTTAACTAATTATTCAAGTTAGTATTCAAAAATCTTATTAAAATTATATTGTTTTATAAAACTACTGCCTCCTTTCTCGTTCCATAAACAAAAACTAAAATTGTTCTAGTCACATTTTCACTTATTCAAAACTGGATTGCAAAAAAACTCTTACATCTGCCGAGTGTGTAAAATGGCGAATGCGTCAATGTGACATCATTTCTGATAAAACAGTGTTCTTATTCATATCAGCAAAATTGTATATTTAAATACTAATCAATGGTAGGGAAAAATTGGACATTCTCTAACAAAATAGGAAAAATATTTCCACTTTTGTTACGAGTGGTTAATAAATTTTAAAACAAACTAGTTATAACAGTTAGTATTACATACTTAAAATCAAACATAAAATAATTTATTTAAAGAACAAAAAATATTGTGATACGTTCTATGATTTCTAGTAGTCGATGTCTTCTTTAAGTCACTAACTTAAGAAACATAATTCCAAAATATATAGTAAAATGTGTTTGGGTAAATTAAAATCTGAATTATATAAGTCAAGTACGTACATTATATAAGTCAAAATAAATACAGTGCATAGACAAAAATTAAAATTGCTCTTGTTAGATTTTAGTTTACCTATTTGAATGTACAATAATTACTTTGGTAATACTTGAGACAAAAACAGATCGGTAAAAAAATCGGCAACCTTAATTTTTACATCTTATTACAAAGTTAAATTCGATATATGATTAAAGTTAATTAATTATTAATTAATTATTAATTAATTATTAATTAATACTATTTAATTACGTGCAACAACATATTTCAGCATGTTCTGTCCTTACTTGAAATTATCATAGTAGAAATCATTTGACTGTGTAAAATGACGAATGCGCCAGGGTGAGTTCAGTAATTCAATTGAAAACATAAGCGAATATTTCCTAACATAATAGGAAAAATATTTCCATATTTATGAATGTTTATTAACAAATAAACATTACCAAAACTGTTTTAAGATATTACATAGTAGAGGTATTGAAAGAAGTAAAGACTGAGTTAATATGTATATTAGCTTAATATTTTCCTTCTGTCCCAATAACATAAATGATGCTTATATTGAATATTATTTTGCACAGGTTTTTCTTCTAATTCCTCTACCGCGTTCTGACTTTCCCGGTACATCTACTTTTTAAGTATGGTGATGTATTCCACAGCATGAGTCAATGTTGTAACTACAACATTGAACAACTACTGAATAAACAACATATTCATCCGACCCACTGTACACAATTTAGTTATCAAATTTGCCAAAGTAATTAGTATTTATGTTGGCACTGACTAAATGTTACGTAATATTAAGCTCTTCTATATACGAATTTAGATTAAATTCTCAATTTTTTAAGTGGTAACTATCTACTCGTTTAAAGTCTCAGCTCATATTATCTAATAAAGGAATTATAATTGTAATATCTTTGCTCTTCTAATATTTGTAATATTGACAGAAAAAGTCATATGTTCAGTAAGTCATAAGTTCAATATTTATCATAATAAATGTAAAAATTATAGACCTAAATCATAATGTCGTATAAAAGTTATTCACTTTAACTAGTGTTTATTTAAATATTTATTAACTGTAACTAGTAGTTATTTATTATTAATAAATAACATTTTTCTATCATCAGTTATTAGGAATACATAATTCTTCATTTCATATAAATGAAGCTGCAATAAAAATATTCGCAATATATTTACTATTTATTTATGTTCATTAGTAACTAATAACATAACTCATTAAAAACCAGAAATATGCGGAGCTATATTATATAATGTGCTGAATTGCATTTTCATTTCTAATTGCATTTGGCATTTTCATTTCTAATTGTATTTGGCAATCAATCATTTAGCCTCGCTTATTTTACTCATAGAATACATATAAATTATTTAGTTTTATCTTTGCCGCTTATTAAACTTATATTATTTAAACTTATATTTTTGTGTTATTTTGCATATATTCGTAAGACCTTTTGATATAGACGTGATCAATTGTTAGCCGTTAAATCAGGTATGGGCAACCTTCGCAAAGCTGCGGGCCAAACTTTAGGATATGAATGAAGTCGCAGGCCGTAGATAATATGTATAAATTTATAAATATATATATATATATATATATATATATATATATATATATATATATATATATATATATATATATCAAGTATTTACTTACAATTAGTAGAAATTAATGTGAAGCTTGAACTTGAGAAACAAGATAATCAATGTTCGAATCAATCCCAAACCTGGTTCTATACTTCGATTTATTATTTTTCATCATGGAAAAGAATTGTTCACATTTATAAGTGCTTCCAAATGTGTAAATTATTATTCTTGCAAGTGCTCTCAGCTGTGGGTATTTTTCTTTGTCAAGGTATGTTCTCCATCGTATGAACAGATAGAAATCACTTAGCTCCACGTCTTCAAATTTTGACTTCAAATGTGTGTCTTCCTGAAACTCCATTAACTCCATTTTCAGGTGTGTCGGGGCCTTCTCTACGTCACTTTTCATCGGAGTAGCAAAAAGGTTAAAGCAGCTATCCAAGTTTTCAAAGTTGGAAAATCTGTTAAAAACTTGGTCCGACAGTGATTTTAGTTCTTCAGCATATTGAGTGTAATCAATATTTTCGTGACTGGATAGTGTTGAAAAATGATAATAGCTTCCAGATCGCATCTGTGTTTCCTACACATGAAGTTTTTTTCTGGAACGCTTTCAGATGGCTGTACAATTCGTTCACCAACTGACCTTGTTTTTGAAGCTTCAAATTCAACTCGTTTAAGTGACCTGTAATGTCAACTAGAAATGCTAAATCACATAACCATTTCTGAACATTGATTTCAGGCAATGGTTTTTCTTTGATTTCTATAAAATCGGCTATTTCCTGTCTAAGATCGTAAAACCTTTTTAGCATTTTACCTTTGCTTAACCACCTTACTTCGCAATAATATGTCACAACACCATATTCTGAAGAGAGATCATTCAAAAATGCTTGGAGCTGGCGATTATTAAGTGCGCGTGATCGAATAATATTAATGGTCTTTATTATCACATCCATAACGTTTTGCAATCGAATATATTTAGAACACAAGTTTTGTTGGTGGATAATGGTGGATTATTAAATCGTCTTTTTGCACATTCAAGTCAATTGCTTTTTCTTTCAAAATTCCGATGAAACCCTTTCGTGAACCAACCATAGATGGTGCACCATTTGTGCAAACCCCAGTTAATTTGCACCACTGCAAACCATACTGTTCGATAGCACTTTTAACCTCACAAAAAATATCTTCTCCAGTAGTGGTCCCTTTTAGAGGCTGTAAAACCAGCAATTCCTCAGTTACAATAAATTCTTTGTCAATTCCGCGTATAAGAATAGTTAGTTGTGCTGTATCAGACAAGTCGGTGCTCTCATCCAAAGCAATAGAAAATGCTTGAAAATCAGTCACACGATCAGCCACTTTTTTCTTGGCATCACCAGCCATCATATCTATATGTCGAACAACAATACGTCTTGATAAGCTTATTTTCTCAAATTCTTTTTTCTTTTCGGGACATAAAACATCTAAAATTTCTAACACGCACTCTTTGACAAATTCTCCTTCAGCGAATGGTTTCGATGACTTCGCTATTTTTGAACTGACTATGAAGCTAGCTCTCACAACATTGTCCAATTATGTCCTCTGTCTATTAAAAATTTGTTGCTTTTTATCGAAATTGGTGATTAGCTATTGAATTTTAAATTTTCACAACTGACCCGTGAGGATATGCTGAGTAATATGCTTACTGGAATAATCTCGCTTCATATTGTATTCTTTTAAAACAGATAGGGATTCATTACACAACAGGCAGATAGGTTTACCATTGTGAATGATAAAAAAAATATTCATTAGTCCATCTTTTTTTAAATTGGCGATATTCCGTGTCTACTTTTCGCCTTTTTACACCAGACATCCTTTCATACACTTTCCGAACTAAGAAAACTTAAAAACAAAAAACAAGCAAAGCAAAAAAATCTCCACGCAACGTAACACAATGAGTGTACCAGAGACCTAAAGACATCGAACAGAAATTACAACTAAATAAATAAGATTCACTCTAAACCACACGCTAAGTTTCCCTCCTTACCCCGTCACGTCGTCCAACTACCACGTGGTGCATGTATAATATCGTTGTAATAATTTCTGTTCGGTGCCTAAGAGGAGTTGGACATGTGACTGGACGCGCGATGTCATCTGGTGGTAGTTCTGTTGGCGCGTCACTACAAATCAAAACTAAAAGTTTGCTATCCCCTTCAGACATACATAAGTGAGCTATTATAGATTCCAAGTTCCCACGAGTAACTCTCCGAGACGGGCCGAATGTGGCCCGCGGGCCGGGGGTTGCCCATATATGTGTTAAATGTTATAGTACAAAAATTATTATTCACAAAATTATTCCTTTCAGAACAATCAGGTTCACGTGGATAAACTTACTAGTGGCACTAGTAAAGCTTTTTATATACTTTTGACCTCCAATGACCTATACAAACTTGACATAATGCCTAATAACATAAGTGGCGAATGCGCCAGTTAGAAAGAATGATTTTCTACCTCCTTAAAACACTTTACCTCGATAAAACTTTTCCCAAATTTGCGCACCCCGTATAAGCGGTCTTAATAACTAATCAAAACCGTTACAGGAACTTGAGGGCTCTTTCTGATTGGCGCACTGCACAGAAAAAAAGCGCCGATGCCCCACGAACTTTCTACGATAACGGCGCCCCGTCCCCTGCTCCCACAGTAATACCTTACGCTACGTATCCCGAATATTCCAAGATGCCCACGAGGCAGGAACTCGCCGCACAACTCAACGACTTCCTTAAGGAGAAGGGCGTGTCAAGAGCAGGACTCGGGAAAGGTCACAACCTGAACATTGAAAAATTGATAAACGATTTAGTTGAACAGATTAAGGAAATGGAAAACGCATACACGGTAAAGCGATCTCCTAGATCGGAAATGGAGCAGGCAGGAAAACAAATTCAAACAGTGAGTTCTTGTAGTTCGGTGTTCGGTAACGATAGATCATTGTTGCATCCTACAAAAGTGTTATTCACTTTTATTGAGACCTCGTATACATAAATTAAAACGTATAGGGTGGTCCGATAATTTCAAGAATCAGTCTAATCTAACTCGTAATACCCGGTATCAAAAATTATCTTGGGCAGATTATATCTTATATAGCTTATATCGGCTTAGCTTCTATCGTCCTTTCTAAATAATTCTGTAAAATCATCAATAACTTGCAAATATGTTATTAATTCCAAAGATATAATAATAATAACTAATTACAAGTTTGAAAATGAAACTACCGTAACGAATCTGAATTAATGACTTTTTTATTACGTACTATTTTTTATCTTTTAATTACGTGAACAGAGCTTTAAAAAATGCTCAGAAAAAAATAGGGTTTTTAAAAATTTTGGAAATTACTTTTTAATTATTTATTAATATTATTACTTATTATTTTATATAATTTTTTATATTTATTTTTCTTTTGTAACTTATACTGCTCGTCAAGAATAGGAAAAAGTGTGAGATTCTCTAGGTATGCGTAGACATTCTGAGGGAAAGGGATGCACTTTACGCGCGGCGAGATCGAACTCTGTGTACATATACATTCATCGATATTCACTTTGCAAAGATCTTAATGCAACTGGGTAAAGACCAGGCTATTTACTGCGCACCTCATGTGCGGCCCGATATTAGGTACAATTGTACAAGGACTTGTTTCTATTCTAGACGATTTGTACGTTATTTTTATAAATCCTCTATTTAGTTGGTTAATTATTTTAATGATAACCATAAATAGTTTGATTGGTGTAAACCCAATAGAAATGGGGCAGATCGAGTCAAAAACGTAACTTTCCGGGAAAAGCGGTTTTCTGAAAAACCTGCTAATAGACTGTAGTGACGCATTAAACTGGCGCATTAGCAAGGATAATGAGTGTGTCTCGATAGCTCAGCGGTCAGAGCAACTAACTGGAAATTGGGAGAGCCGGGTTCGGTTCCCGGTCGAGGCAAGCATTCACTCTTTATCCTTGCTATCGCCAAAGCGGTGACCCCGACGTGATGTGATTCATTCCAGTATATGCAACCTCCCTTACATCTCAAATTCGCGGATTCGATTCCCGTCCTATCCATCGCCCTATAGTCCCGGGGGTTACCGAACAACGGTTCGTAAGAATGGCGAACGTGGTCACATTCCGTTAAATTGTATCGAGACAAACCATGTCTCTAGAGAGGGAGTACTGTAGTGACGCATTAAACTGGCGCATTAGCAAGGATAATGAGTGTGACTCGATAGCTCAGCGGTCAGAGCAACTAACCGGAAATTGGGAGAGCCGGGTTCGATTCCCGGTCGAGGCAAAAAGCACGCTTTATCCTTGCTATCGCCAAAGACCTTTGTCAAGATTCGAAACACATTACATTGTCAATTCTTATCGATTTTTTTTTACTTTTTATATTTTTCTTATGTTTCATGTGATATTAAAAAGTTTTTTATATAAGACAACATTTTTACATTAGTCTATCTAAACCTAAAGTTTAAACAAATAAAATAATTGTTTTTATTTTTTTTGCATGAGTCTCCTTTATATGTTTGTAGATGGTTTTCTCTCTAATACATCTTAATGGTAGATCGTGGAATACCTTATATTATATACCTTTCTTATTATCTATCTAATATCCAACCAAAATCATATTTCCTTCACTACCTTTAGTTCTCTCAAATTTCTCAGCATCCAGAATATTTTTATATTTATATTTATTTTTACCATGAATTTGTGTAATCACATAAAACTACCTTCAAAACTACCCACTCCCAGTATTTCTTTTAACGAGAAAAATGACGTCTAGACAAAAAAAACACAAAGTGAGATATCCAAGGAGAAATTTAAAACCAGCTGCAGTTTAAATTTCACCCCCCTACCGCCAACTACTCCCATTTAAAAATTTTAAATGGCACCTCAGATTTTATAGTATATATTTTAAATGAATTCAAAATTATATTTCACCTCCTTTTAGAAAACTGGAATTAGTTGATCCGTTCTTGTAATAGAAATGAAAATAAAATAATTTAAGTGAAACACGAAATCAATTAATGGGATATTCTAAAAACTGTGTTATGTGTTCAGTCAAAGGAGGTGGCACTATTTTTCTGAAATCACTGCCGCAGACTCAACACCGATAAGATTCATGTGTCCCTGAATTTGTTTACACATCTTTTACTTATATTCAAAGTGATAAGTGTTTATTTTAACTTGTCGTTCATTTGTATTTTAGCTCACAAGTTTTTCCTGATTAAAACTTTTCAGACAGAAGAGTTCTTACTGGAGTTGCACATATTGGAATTTTAGACGACTTCTCCATTGATCCTATCACTTCAATTCCAAAAGTCGCTAAGTTAACAAATATTTGAGTTGTCTCTACACACAAAACTTTAAAACAGGTTATCTCGATACAAAATTAGCATTCTTCAGCAATTTGGCAAAGATGACTATGACAATGACAATGGTTCAATTTTGTGACATAAAGACTACGACAATTCAAAATGACCCGAATTTGATGAGTATTGATTCAGTAATGAAACTACATTTTTTCTTAATGGATTTATAAATAAACATAACTGTAAATACTAAAACAATGAAAATCTACATACTTCGAGAGGATCATACTTAGTTCCCACAAAAATTCAACGTCTCGGCTGAAATTTTATGAAATGAAATAATTTCCTTGAAGACCTATTTTCCTTGAAGAAAATGTAACTGATGAATTGTACTTAAAGTTATTGGAAAATAGAATCGACCATCTCATAACAAAGTCCTTAAACACCGAATTGATGAAGAAGAAAACCCACTGTTGGATGAACAAAATTTACACTTTCAACAGGATGGCACACCACCACTGCATTATAATGTTTCAGGATGGCTTCCTGGCAAATGGATTCGAAGAGGCGCTGCTCTGAAATGGCCGGCGGGATTTCCAGATATAACTCCACTGGATTTCTTTCACTGGGGTTATTTGAAAATTATTATGTACAAATCTTGGCCCCAGAATATTCAAAGTCTAAGAAATAGGTACCCCATATGCAGACTAATTACCGAAGACATTTCAAAACGTCGGACGAGAATTCGAGAATAAACTTTTGTTTAGTCAATAATGGTGACATTTTGAGTATTTAATGACATATAGTTTCAAATCGTGTTGTGAAAATTTAATTTATTCCATTACTTTATTTTGTATTTTATTTAAATTATTTCATTATTGCTTTATTACAAAAATGGATCAACCAATTTTAGTTTTCTAAACGGACTTGCATCATAATTTTTAAGACTTTTAAAAAGATATATTACAAGATTGGGGATGCTATTTAAAGTTTTAAGTTGGGATACCTAGGGGCAAAGGCATAAATACCTAAACTGCAACGAACTATGGTGTTAAACTTACCCTTTAATATTAAATTGATGTTTCTTGTCTACAAGTAATTTTCCTTGGAAAGGAAATGATGGGGGCAGGTAGTTTTAAAATAAGAGCATTGTATATCATGCATGAATAAGATAAGCTATTTATAATGCATCAATCATGACTGAATATCTTTTTCAGATAACGGATATCCACAAAAAACTGTTACGTCTAAAGAAGTCCAATGATTTATCAGTGTAACGTCCGAAATAGGAGGAAGGAATAAAAAACTTATTAAAACTTATGAATAAATTTAATATACTCATAATATTGGTTTGCTTTTATATTACAATATTAGTTTTTAATAATAATCTAATGTAAATAATTACTTTATCAAATTAAATAATAATTTTCAAAAATTTTAATACTAAACATCACAAAACAATTTTACTCTTTCTTATATATAGGTAAGATAAAATCTTATATATAAATAAAATAACAAACAATAAACAGAACATTTCTTTTTTCAGTCAATGTTTTTTGTTTTTCATATTTTGATGATGTTTTTAAAATGTACGGCCCATCACAATTTTTCCTTTAATCGCTTCGTGTGTATTTTCTATAAATCCCAATTTTCCATAGAATGCGTGTGTATAGTTGTCCATCATGTTCATTACAACATGAACACCAAAGGATCCTAAAATCAATACATACCTTACAAGTCTCATATCTCCTCTATTTTATTTTAATATGTATTTCTATAATAATATTCCGAGTTTATTTTATATATTATGTATGTATATTAGAATGTTTAAATCTGTCTGTCTATACAATTTAGAGTTTTGTTTATGCAGGGTGGACCATGATAAGCTTGCAGTTGTAATATGGTGAAAATTAGTACAGGAAGGTAATCTATCTACCACGTTATGTCTGCTAGAGATAATTATTTTTGATGTTACTTCCTGTTTCATCGGATGTGCCATAATTATAAAATGTTTAAATAGGGATACCCTGTGTATTATAAATTTATTAGATGGTACTATAAATTATGAGTACAATAGTATAACATGCTTGATTGAGGTCTCATATTATTTATTGTTAGTCATATAAAGTAAAAATGGATAATGTACATGTCTAGTACATGCCTAGTCACAAATATGGTGAAACAATCTTTATTGACATTTATGTATGCCAACAATAGTTAAGTCGTTAATCATATTACTACGAGGGTGAATCAATTATAAACGCGACTTTTGCTCCTGCGCATGCAATAGTAACGCGTGAGGGTTCCCGCTTCGTGGGGTGTTAGGTAGGGATGTCAGGAGGAGAGAGAGTAGGTGGGCGACCTCGCTCGTTCTTTTCAGTAGTTCCCGCCGTGACGATGTAAGCAGGAGGTGCGTTCATCAATTGCGCAGCGTGTTATCGTCAAGTTTCTCGCCACGGAAGGTGTAAAACCAGCTAAAATCCTGACGAGATTGCCTGCGCAGTTCAAGGAAGAGACACTGTCCCGAGCTAGAGTGTTTGCATGACATAAACAGTTTGTGGACGGTCGTGAAAAAGTTGAAAATGAGAGCCATGACCGCCGACCTCGCACCAGCATCACCAGCGACAACATCGTCCGCGTTCAACAACTTCCTGCGGGTAACAGGCGTCTGACCACCAATGAGATTGCATCTAAGGTTGCAATAAGTTATGAAAGCACTTTTTCGATCATCACAGAGGAGCTGGGGTTTCGTACGGTATGCGTAAGGTGGGTCCCTCGCCTTCTGACAACTGAGCAGAAATTGCATCGGTTTCAGGTGTGTGAGCGCCTCCTAGCGAAATTTCGGGAAGAGGGAGACTCGTTTTTCACTCATGTTATCACATGCGATGAAACGTGGGTGCACCACTATACCCCCGAGTCGAAACAAGCGAGCAAGGAGTGGAGGCGTCAAGGGGAGGCTGGGCTAGTGAAAGTCAAGTCAAGGCTGTCAGCAGACAAGGTTTTGACTACAGTTTTTTTTTGACCAGCGTGGATTGTACCTCGATTTTTTGCATGATCGCAGGACCATTAATGCGGCATACTACTGCGACATTTTAAGCGAGGTTAAACTTGCATATCGCCGCAAACGACGTGACCTACCGATGAGAGAAGTGAAACTTCTCCATGACAATGTTCGTCCCCATACAGCAGCCCTGACCACAGAAAAATTGGAGGAATTGGGCTGGGAGACATTGGAACACCCTCCCTATAGCCCCAACCTATCGTCCTGCGACTTTCACCTCTTTGATCCTCTCAAGGAAGCCATGGGAGCGCAAAGATTCAACAACGATGAGGAGGTTGAGGGCTACGCGCTCAATTGACTGGAGACACAACCAACTTCATTCTACGAGCAGGGCATTACAAAATTACCTACACGCTGAGAAAAATGTGTTTCCAGATCAGGAGATTATGTAGAAAAATGTGCTGTTATTCTTTTTTTTTTCAGTTCAAATAAAAAAAAATTAAAAAAAAAGTATCGTTTATATTTGATTGATTTTTGATTGTAGTTACTGATAAAATTTCTTCCACTTTAAATCTGAATTTGCTGCAACCTTTTTGAAGAAAAATACCTAAATAAAGGTAGCCAATCCAAAGATATTAATAAGCTTGTAACTGAAAATTTTTTGGATAATTCAAGTTTATAATGGAAAAATTTTACCAGTGATCAATTACCAAAGTAAATGTGTGTTGGCTTATATGGATATCAATCCAAATTCCTCCACTAGAACCGCCCCAGAAGAATTACAATTTTCTTGTAGTTCAGGAAAAATAATTTTATAAAAACAGTACTATGCTTATATGTACAAGAATACAACCACAAGACTATCAACGGAAATGAGAGTTTTGTTAGTACTTATTAGTATATATGTATATACAAGATACTTAATTTCTTAGTACAATAATTTGGACTGACTAAGCCAATTCCAAAGAAGGCAACTAGAAACATCACAATTATCACTACTGGCCAGAGCACAACACAAAGGTAATCTGAAAGCATGGGCTTCAAACTAATTTTAGTTTTGTGTGCTGTAAGAGGTGACACAGTAACTGGAACACATGTTTTTAATGAAAACTGGAACACCCATGGATACCTAGACATCATAAGTAATGGGAGACTAAAAGTTCTTGGCATTGGCTGCCCCGATCACCAGATTTAACACCTACGGATTTTTGTTTATGAGGATATTTCAAATATAAAGTGTATACTACAGAAGTACAAAAGTAGGAAGGAACTTGTAGAATGGGTCAGAAATGCATTAGATTTTCTTGAGATGGAATAAAGGCAACAAACACATGAAGCTGTTATAAAAATTGCGACTGTCTGTATTCAGGCCAACAAAAATAATTTCCAACAAATGATTAAGTAAAGCTATTAATGACAATAAATGCTGTTAACTATCACAGGGTGTTCTATTTAAAATTTTTATAAATGTTACTGCTGGTAAAACTGGAATTATAAACCAAATGTGATCATCATAAATATATGTATGTCAATATATTTCTTTTAGATATTTAAAAACAATGGTGGACAAAACTACAATGTTAAGTTTACATGAGGATTATGCATAATATTCCATCTGCTTTATATAAACACTAAAAATGACTTATGAAAACTTAATTTTAATTATAAACTCACCATTAGCTCTTAAAGCTGCCAATAAACAAGTAACTAGGCGTTTTGCTACCGACTGATCCATTACAGACGGTAACAGACTGCAAATCATACTCGAAGGATGTGTCGGGCTACTAACGTAAATTTCATCCTTATAATCATGAAAATATGATATGGAGTCCTGGAAAATACAAACATCATCCGATATTTTAACTCACAAACAACTTTTTCCAAAATAACACACCTGTGCAAATTTGTGCATATCCTTACCAATATCTAAGGGATATTTCTTACACATTTCCGGTATCCAAGCAATTTCTTGCTTCACCCTAAACTTCTTATAATCAGGGGAAGCACAGGCATAACCGACGACACCAGAGTCGTCCTCCACGACAAAACAAAACTCTGGATGTAAGTTAAGATAAGGCGCCACTATTTTATCTGCCTGCAGATTTTTTAGTTCATTAGGGTATGGAAGGGGATCTTCCAGACCATCCTTACAAGTCCGAATACACACGTTATAAACAACCTCTTCATCCGTGGGTAGATAAGGCCGGATGGTGTATACACATGTAGTTGGTACGTCTGGCACTTTATAAACGAAAAGGTCATTTCCCGAATCAACAGGAATCAGACGCTAGAATCAATGTAGAGAATGCTTGATTTAAGATTTTAAAAAGGCCCTTAAGGGGCGACATCCAGCTAAAATCTTCAAAATTTTCGATAATTTTTGTTTGTTTGTATATTATAGTATGAAGGCTTAAGAATATATTCTGAATGTTTCAAGTCGATATCTTTAAAATTTAAAGTGATACAAAGCTTTTAGTCACGGGGTAGACGGCGGCTAATGCTGCTACCTGAACCCTCAATGAGTGCCCTCGTCGGATGCGGAACAATAATCGACTCAACTAATCAGAGACAAACTTTGGAATCATTGTTTTGTGCATTTTTTTCCTACTATATTGTAATAATGTACATGCACAAAATTTCTCGCGCTAAGGAAGATCACGAGAGAAGAATCGCAAAAGAGCACGAGAATTCATCATCCTAAAAAAAAAAGACAGTCCTTTGAATCCGAAACGGTGACAGTCATATCTCGAGAACCGATTGAGAGATTCATTTGAAATTTGACCAAGTCACGCTTTAAGCCGTTAATTAGGTTGTAGGTTATCAAAAGCCTTAGGCCGGATTCCTACTATTTTCCAGGCAGAAATACATGCCATAGAATTATGTATTCGAGAATGTCTGAACAGACATATGAGGAGCTAGAATCTATATCCATAGACAGCCAGGAGGCGCTGAAATCCCTGAGCAGCTGCGTCGCCAAATCCAAACTTATATGGGACTGTCTACAACTGTTGAAACACCTTGGAAATCAAAGCAATGTAACCTTGAAATGGATTCCAGGACATGAAGGAATTGAAGGAAATGAGATCGCCTTGCAAAAGAAGGTGCAACCTCTACATTTCTTGGACCAGTGCCATATAAGGGAGGAAGTCCAAAAGTGGGAAGAGAAACAAAAACTTTCTCACCAGAGCCTAGCTCCAGGACAAAAACAAGCGAAAAGGTTTATAACTTATTTGCCTAAAAAGACCAAAGAACTTCTGAAACTCAACAAACTAGAGATAAGGCAGATAACAGGCCTTCTTACAGCACACTGCCCTCTAAGGTACCACCTTAAGATATGCAAAGTTGAATCAGACCTATGTCGCTTCGGCCAGGAAGCAACGGAAACAGCGGAACATATACTCTGCACTTGCAAAGCCCTTTACCGCAAAAGGCTACTTTATCTAGAACAGGTAGACATTTCTCCTGCAAAGATAAGAACGGTGGCTCATAGAAGAATCCTAAGCTTCTATAGAAGCCTAGGAATCGAGAAAAACTCGTAGATTAGGGTAAACACAATAGATCTAATTAAGTCGCAATGCGGATAGGCCTAAAGAAACCTAAACGACCCAAACCATATCTAATCTAATCTAAGCCGTTGTTAACAGAATGACGATTGCATTTTTCAAAAATAACCAAAATTGTTTAAACAAATTGCGGTAATAACGGAGTTTTTACCATTTTCATACTTCAGTTCCATGTGCCGTTTTTTTTTTTTTAAGAACAAGCGATCGTCAATATGTTTGTATGCACTTAACTTCACGATAACTTACTATTTTTGATTTCAAATGATCAGCTTTAGCAGGAGAAGGGTCCCCGCAAACCGGGTCGTTAAATAGACGCTCCACTTCCGGCGGGCATATCTCTTCCGGTTTTAAA
Organism: Rosalia funebris; assembly: GCA_037954035.1. Classification (NCBI taxonomy): domain Eukaryota; kingdom Metazoa; phylum Arthropoda; class Insecta; order Coleoptera; family Cerambycidae; genus Rosalia; species Rosalia funebris. The sequence goes on from JAZFAV010000021.1 coordinate 1,015,719, forward strand.
TATTCTTAAATTGTGTTTACTTCACCATGTTCACAATAAATTTATCTTTAGTTTAAAGAAAACAATATTTATTTATCGTAATAGTTCCCAAGAAAATTCATTCCAAAGATTGACAATTTTTTCATGTTTCTGTTTTTATAGGTGGATGTAGCCCCTTAAGGATATCAATATTTATATATTTTTCAAAGCGACAACCACAATGATAAGGTTTATGGCAATAATATTTATTAGAGCTTCCAGAAAATGAAATCCGGGTTCCCTCATTTACACTTTATTGTAGAAAAATGTTCCTGAATTCTATTATTCTCGACATGCGTTTCGACAGTCAAGTGTGCACCATCGCGAGATAATTAGAATGTTTAAACTAAAAACCAGTTATAATCATCTCATTTTATCAGAAGATTACAGCTGGTTATGATTATTATTACTGGCATAATTTGATACATAATTAATAAGACATAACATACTAGTAATTGCTTCATTTTGTCCATAGTACTGTATTGGTATACAGAAAATTTCCAAATTCTTCATAACATTCCAAATTCATGTTGAATCCCACTAAATTTATGAATGCAGGAGATTACACTATAAGTAATAGTCGTTTTTTATTAGGTATTAACAAGTATCTTAAAAATAAATAACATTTCCCACTAGAACACAGAATCGCAATATTATTTCCAAAACCTTAAAATTATACCTTCAAAAAAAAAGAGACTATCCTCAAAACTAAATATGATTATTGGCATTATACACGAATAACAATTATTACCTGTAAATCTGCTGTCAAACCGCCACGGAAAACCCACGGTTCTTGCTCACCACTCATAAATGTCTCCTTCCACCCCTTAGAGAACCCTAAGGAATAAAAATGTTTTTAAAAAATTATCTTGAAGACTTGCAAACGCAATCGCTTCTTACAAAAAATTACGCAGTCGCATAGTTATTACTCAGTTAAACCAGATCTACAGCTTCATTATACTTACCTCAAAAATAAAATCACATAATTAGTAACTTACCAACTACTTAACTTACCAGAACTAACAATATTTTACTGTATTGATAATTTTAGTAGTTAAATCTCTTATATGCCTAAACGCTTTATGTAAGTTGCTAATTGTGCATTTATAAATTACGCGCTGCGCAAATAAACAAACATCTACGCCAAGAAACAGAAGTTACACAGAAGCGCACTGCTAGCAGCAATATACTAATTTCCTTGGAAGATGCGTACATGTATACGTCCCCTGGGTGTACGAAGGCATTGAAGGAGGAAACTGACCGCCAGCTTAGGAAAAATAAAAATTGATTAATTCATCTGGAAACACTACTTGAATCTTCTTGATGTCAATAACGTAAAGAGAGCATAATTTATTAAAAAAACATTCAAATTTGCAATTTATGCTTGTGTGCAAGGTTTTTTATATATTTTTGTACAATTGATTTTTTCTTGGGGTAAAAATATAAACACAGAAATATGTAAAAAAACCAATTGGGGTTTTCAAGACCAAATTTTTAAATCTATTTTCTGAAAAACTCTAGAAACACTACATACATTATGTATGTAGTGTTTCTAGCGTTTTTGGTTTTTCTCAGGACTATAAAATTAATGCATTATCGAAATACAAGGGTGAATCAAACATAAACGAGACTTTTGGTGCTGGGCATACAATAGTAACGCGTGAAGGTTCCCGCTTCGTGGGATGTTGGGTAGAGTTATCAGGAGGGGGGAGAGCAGGTGGGCGACCTCGCTCGTTCCGATGTGACGATGTCTAAGCAGGAGGTGCCTTCGTCAATTGCGCAGCGTATTATCATCAAGTTTTTCGCCACAGAATGTGTAAAACCAGCTGAAATCCTGACGAGATTGGCTGCGCAGTTCAAGGAAGAGACACTGTCCCGAGCTAGAGTGTTTGCATGGCTTAAACAGTTTGTGGAGGGTAATGAGAAAGTTGAAAATGAGAGCCATGACCGCCGACCTCGCACCAGCATCACCAGCGACAACATCGTTCGCATTCAACAACTTCTTGAGGGTGACAGGCGTCTGACCACCAATGAGATTGCATCTAAGGTTGTAATAAATTATGGAAGCAGTTTTTCGATCATCACAGAGGAGCTAGGATTTCGTAAGGTGTGCGCAAGGTGGGTTCCTCTCCTTCTGACAACTGAGCAGAAATTGCATAGTTTTCAGATGTGTCAGCGTCTCCTAGTGAAATTTCGGGAAGAAGGAAACTCGTTTCACACTCACGTTATCACCTGCGATGAAACGTAGGTGCACCACTATACTCCTGAGTCGAAACAGGCGAGCAAAGAATGAAGACGTCAAGAGGAAGCTGGGCCAGTGAAAGCCAAGTCAAGGCTGTAAACAGGCAAGGTTTTGGCTACATTTTTGTAGTGACAGTGCTCATTCCCATACAGCAGCTCTGACCCGAGAAAAATTGGAGGAATTGGGCTGGGAGACACTTGACCACCCTCCCTATAGCCCCGACCTATCGTCCTACGACTTTCATCTCTTTGGTCCTTTCAAGGAAGCCATGGGAGGGCAAAGATTCAGCAACGATGAGGAGGTTGAGTCCTACATGCGCAATTGTCTGGAGACACAACCAACTTCATTCTACAAGCAGAACATTACAAAATTACCTACGTGCTGGGAAAAATGTGTTTCCAGATCAGGTGATTATGTAGAAAACTAAGCTGTTATTCTTTTTTTTTTTTTTCAAGTTCAAATAAAGAAATTTAAAAAAATTTGATTCACTCTCATAGTATTTCCTGATAAGGTATCATGGCAACTATGAAATTAAACCATTGTTATCACATGGACATATTCTCTTTTGCATTAGGCCTTATATTTCTCTATACATTCTGCAACAGGCAGGAGTAGTCGTAATTTAACTACTTATATTTTTCACTCTGGCAGTTTCTGTTTATTTGTGGTTTGTGATAGGTGTATAAAGTCCCATAATTATATTAACAACATTACAATAAATATGAAAAGAAGTAACCTCAACCAAACGAATAAATAATAACCATCTAATATGTAAAGATTTTATTTCTTTTTATGGGGCTACTTAAAATTTAAGGTATACAATCAGGTACAGTACAATAAGGTATGCAACTCCCTAAAATCAATAAAAGCAGATAATTACTGAAGAATATTGGTTAATTTCAGCAGAAACGCTTGAACGGGTGAAAGAAGAACTTTGTAACAGGATGTTGTACTGTCAGAAAGAGGGAGGTGCATATTTTCAGCATTTATATTAAAACTTTTTAAAAATATCTGGTACTACTTCTTGTTTTCGTCATTTTATTGTGTGAAAAAATCTAAGTGACTTTTTGTATGATTTCTGTCAGAACAAATCTGACAGTTTGCTTTTACGGAGAGGCATTGCCTAAAAAATTTTATAACCAATATTAAATTTAATAGTTTTTTCAAAAATCAAAAAACAGTGTATGTCAAAATAAAAATAACGTTTGAATAGATGTTTGAAGCAGCATACCGTTACCATTTAAAAATAATTTTCAAAATGGCGCTGCAATGCCATATTTGATGATTATATCACTATGTATTAACTAAAACATAATTTTTTCATTTTAATGTCGATCTGGCAATTTTCGTTCTTTCAGCTCACAGTTCCAAAGTTAAAGAAGTGAAAGGGACTTTAGAGGTGCACTGCATATCGATAGCAGATAACTATACACACCAGAGTATAAAAGATTCTAACAAATATTAGTGCAAGGTCCTAACAAACTACTTTTTTGAGATATACTATACACATCCGATCCGATAGGACTTGAACCTTGACGAAGTTCTAGTGCAAACTGGAACGGGTGGGTCGGCTTGCGCGTTTTAATGATTTAAGGAGCCGTACCATAGGTTTAACCATAGTGGGGGGGTCCTTATTGAAAAACCAGTCTAAGACAAGTCCCTGAAGGAGGGCAGCAGCTCTTTCAGTAGTCATAGTGGCAGAAACCGTGGGGGTTGGTATGGTGCTATGACACACACGACTGCGATGTGGAAGGCAAGAGGAAACCACCACATTATAATCCTCAGAACAGCTAGCAGAAAGCTTATCCTAAATTAATGATGGCGTCTCCTGGGACAAAAAACTCCGGAGGTAAAATAGTCCTCCGTTCGGATCTCCGGGTGAGGACTGTTCCGGGAGACGTGATCGAGTGCAATCATAATAAGAAGTGTAGCATTTCACGAGTCGGAGCGTGGAATGTCAGAAGCATGAGACAGGCAGGGAAGCTAGAAAATCTGAAGATAGAAATGGATAGGTTAGGATTAGATATAGTAGGTATAAGTGAGATGCGCTGGCCGGAAGTAGGAGATTTTTGGAGCGGTGACTATAGGGTAATACACACAGGATCGGTAAATGGAAACGCGGGAGTAGGGATCGTTATGCGGAAGAACGCAGGACAGTGTGTAGATAGCTACCTACAATACAGCGAGAGAGTAATGATGGTTAGGTTAGATTCGAAGCCAGTGGAAACAGTAATAGTGCAAGTATACATGCCTACTTCTAGCCATAGTGAGGAAGAGTTAGAAGCCGTTTATTCGGACATAGAGCAGGTAATAGGATTTGTGAAGGGTCATGAAAATTTAATAATAGTGGGAGATTTTAACGCAGTCGTAGGTGAGGGGAAAGAAGGAGAATTTGTAGGGCCTTATGGATTAGGAAACAGAAACGAGAGAGGTAGCAGACTGATAGAATTCTGTGAGAAGCACAAGATGGTAGTCGCGAACACATTGTTCAAGAATCACGTTAGGAGGCGGTACACATGGAAAATGCCAGGAGGGATAGACAGGTATCAGATAGACTACATTCTGGTTAGGAAGAGATTTAGAAATCAAGTAAAAGACTGTAAGAGTTATCCAGGAGCAGATGTAGACAGCGATCACAACTTGGTAGTCATGAAAGCTAGATTAAAGTTCAAAAATCTGAAAACCCGGAAGGATAAGAAACGTATAAATGTAGACATATTGAGGGATCAGAATATGAAAGATAAGTTCCAGGAGAAAACAGATCAATTAATAAATAAAACGAGTAAGGACGAAATCAAGAACGCAGAAACTGAGTGGGAGGGTATCAAGAATAGTCTAGCTTCCGCGGCTACGGACGTTTTAGGACACGATAAAAGGGAAGCTAGGAAGCCCTGGATAACGGACGAAATCTTAAACTTAATGCAAAAGAGACGAGGCTACAAAAACAGACGAGACGAAGAAGGACTGAAAACGTATAAGGCAATAAAGTGGGAAATCATTAGAAAATGTAGAAAAGCGAAAGAACAATGGATAGAGGAAAAATGCAAAGAAGTAGAAGATAAGTTCCAAGTAGGTAAGACCGATGAGGCTTACAAAATAATTAAGAGGAACTTCAGGGATGTAGGAACAATAAGTAGAAATGTTAGGAGTCAATCGGGGGACATACTGATAGGAAGAGAGGAGAAAGCGGATAGATGGAAGCAGTACTTAGGAAATTTATACGAGGGCCAGGAATTAGGAGAGATATTAGAGGAAGAATCTAGCATCGATAGGGAAGATGTAGGAAAACCTATATTGAGAGAGGAATTTGAAATAGCACTAAGGGGGCTAAAGAATAATAGAGCGCCGGGTGTAGATAAAATACAGGCGGAAATTTTGAAATATGCGGGACAGAAAGTAGTAAATAGGATGTTTGAACTGGTAAAATACATATACGAAACGGGCGAGATGCCGGAGGATTATAAGAGGAACATTATCGTTACTATACCGAAAAAGAGAGGAGCCGACAAATGCGAGAACTTTAGAACGATTAGCCTAACTTCCCATGCGTCAAAAATCTTAACTAGAATAGTGCAGAAGAGGATGGAAAATAGAGCGGAGGAAATACTAGGAGAAGACCAATTCGGGTTTAGGCGAAATAGGGGAACTCGCGAAGCTATTCTGGCGCTAAGAGTAATGTTAGAGAAAACAATAGAAAAAGGAAAGAACGCTTATATAGGATTTGTAGATTTAGAAAAAGCTTTTGATAACGTAAGATGGGAAAAAATGTTCGAGATACTAAAGAGCGCGGGAATGAAGTATAGAGATAGGAGAGTAGTACACAATCTATACATAGAGCAAACTGCTGTTATAGAAGTAGAAGGGGAAGAAAGGGAAGTAGGTATTAGGAAAGGAGTAAGACAAGGATGTACTAATTACTATCACCACTAATTTTTAATCTGTACATCGAAGAGGCGATTAATGTGGTAAAAGATAGAGTAGATTTCGGGATTAAAGTACAGGGACAGAAACTAAAAATGCTGAGATTCGCGGATGATATAGCAGTATTAGCATCTAGTAAGGAGGAACTAGAATCAGCATTGAACGAAATGGAGGCAGTGTTGACAGAGGAATACGGAATGAGGGTGAATAAAAACAAAACTAAAGTGTTCGTGTGCAGAGGGCGCGAGAGCAGAGCAAAAACGAAAGTACAAATTAATAATGAAAGATTGGAGAAAGTTAAAGACTTCACTTATTTAGGAAGTAAAATAAATTGGGATGGAAGAAGCGATAAAGACATAAAACAAAGAATAGCGCAGGGTAGAGTAGCTTTTAACAAAAAGAAAGCACTTTTATGCTCGGGGGTAATAAACTTAGAAACAAGGAAGAGATTTTTGAAAACATATGTATGGAGCACGGCACTTTACGGCTGTGAAACCTGGACGGTAGGGGAAGCAAGTAGGAAGAAATTAGAAGCTTTTGAGATGTGGTGTTACCGAAGAATGATGAAAATACCATGGACTGATAGGGTTAGAAACGAAGAAGTATTGGAGAAAGTCGGCGAGAAAAGGAGTATGTGGAAAAACTTAAAGAAGAGAAGAGATAGAATGGTAGGCCACTTGCTGAGACATGGGGGAATAGTCCGCGATATTTTGGAGGCAGAAATAGGAGTGAAGAAAGGCAGAGGTAGGCCTAGATTAGACTACTGCTCGCAAATAGTAAGGGATGTAGGTTGTAGCACAATTAGCGAAATGCGTAGGTTAGCACAAGATAGGAGAAGCTGGAGGTTAGCGTCCAACCAGTCTTAGGACTGATGACCTAATGATGATGACTATACACATCTACAAAATTGCTGATCGTCCACAAATCCAAAATTGTTATTGGAACACTGATCACATATTTAGATTTCTGCATATCACAGCATTCTCAGAAATTGTCAAAATTGACAGCGCAAAGAGCACTATGCTGTGGAATATAGAACAATTGTGAATGTCATACTAACCATACTAACCATATTCGAGACCGTATATTTTGGTCTTAATGCTCCTGATTAGATTGATAAGATTGATTTTCTCTATTTAAAGATTAGATTACAGGAAGGAACATTAAGAACTTGGAACCCCAACTAATATGAAGTAAATACCTTTTTTCTCCATTTTCTGAATTTCTGCACGGAAAAGGGGAGTATACTGAACAGACCCATTCTCATGGAGGTGCCAAACTTTACCTATCGAGACTCAAACCCAAACATATAATGAACCTTGAAACAGAGGCCAGTCCGCCACCCTAGACCAAAGTATAACTGATATTGCAGACTTTCACAGCATAGATCACCAACCCATAACATATTATGAACCTTGCATCACGTGAATTTAAAAAATCGTTTTGATATTCGTTGTATTTTACATATGTATGAGACAATGATCCAGAAATGAATATGTACTGTATGCCGAAATTCATGTCTTGAGTTAAATGTTTTCGTTAATTTCGTTACTTAAAGAGAATGAGGCAGCGTACTCCGTTCATTGTCGGACCTGGGCTGTTCGAAGTCAAGCAACAAATTGCACGGTTGCGACTTGGATGGGTGACGCATGGTCTCATTCTCATGGTACCGCGGTGGTGCTGACTTGGTATTTGGTAATAGGGTGGCAACTGGGCCAAATACTGGGCACATTGTCTGCGTGAGTTCGATTCTCACCAGAGGGAACTTGGCACTTCCCTCAGGGCTGGGTGTTTGTCCGCGTTTATATGTGTAACCTTCCCCTACACAAGCCTGCCTGTAGGCTTTCTGGGGAAGGATGTCTAGTTTCCGTGTGTCCAAACAAACTTCCTCATAGAAGGAAACTAAGAACATGGTAATTTCATATCAATTCAATTACTTTGACTTACGTTAAACAAACTGTAAGCCTTGTCAAGTTTTATTACGACATAGTAGAGACTACTACTTATTTAATGTATTTCTTCAAATTAAATATTTATATTTTTACCACTTATCCTCTCACGCAAGCATAAATTATTTGAAAGTGACGCGAATCATCGTAAAGTATTTCATAATGAACTTTAAACTTTTCATAAAAAAAAGTTATCTACAAAAACCCTTTACTTTTCAAAATAATTACTCATGTGACGCCTAAACAATGCAAAAAAAATTACGCTACACTGACATGCTGCTCTCCCTTCTGTCTTTGGTCACCTATAGCTGAAACACTAAAAATTTCACTGAAACGATATAAATAAATAGAAATGACGCACTCTGCCACTATAGCACCAATAGAAAATTATGTAAAGTTTAATGGGATTGTACGCTGCATTTATAATTTTTACGCAAACATTTATTTGAAAAGTAAAAGGTGCATATTACATCAAGACTCATTAAACTCACAATACAATATCAAATAACATTTTTCTTCTGTTCATTATAAAACACGTTACATGTTCATAAAACTAAAGTTTTTCTAAATCCATATACTTACCTAACCATCTGATATACGAATTGAGTAACGAAATAACGCCACGAATATCCCAAATATATGAATACAGATCATACAGTAATTCCCTATTGTTACAATTTGATATATGCTGGAAGAGCTTGTTGACAGCTTGGGTCATCTCGTTCATCTTTTCTGCTCGCGTGAACCATTCCTGTACCTAAAATATAAGACAAAATTATAAAATAACATTTGTAATGATGAACATTTTCTATCATACATCTGGGCTTGACTTGTCTTTCTTCTGATTGGCCTCGATAACCAGATGTGCGTTTGACTTCAACCAATTGAATTCTTGTAATAGTTGTAATCCTTGGCCACCATGTTCAAAAGGCAGATAAAATAGATCACATAGTAAGGCTAGATCTTCATAGGTTAGATCTGACTTTTTTCTGAAAGAGTAAACTCATGAATACTCATTTTCTGGCAATTAAACAATAGAAGATTAATGTTAACAATGGCTGTAAGTGTTAGTGATACTATTCATCTCATGTTAGTAGATTGATTAAGAAATTAAATATGCCAGAATTATATTATCATTTTCCAAATAATTAAATAATAGAGTTGTGAGTTCTTATATAACATGGGAACTGAAAAAAATTGCATATGATATTATACATAACCCTGCATTTATTTAGTTATGAGATGAAGTTAAGCACTCTACTTCAGTTTTTACCCCTATTCAATATAGTATTATAGTTTTGGTCTTTAACATGCCACTTTCAAATGTCATTAATATAAAATTACATCGATGGTGACATAGTGTATACAAGGGCATTGACATAACTCGTTCATTAAGTTTTTAGGATTCCAGTTTCTTCAAAATCCTTAAAATTTGAGGTTAGGATCAAATCGACGCGTCCTATCAATCACGGATAACATAGTACCACGTCCAGTTGAGCCCCCTGTTCATTAACAGATTGGTGGCTTATGCGCCAACAAATCCTTGCATGAATGGGAATGAGAGACAACTTGCAAATTAGTTCGGGTCGGATTTATTTTTTTTTTTTACCATTTTTGCATTCTAACATCAATTCTGTATGATTCATAATAGGTTGCGCAATATCTAAATTAACAAGGTACAGTGGAACCTCGCTTAACGAGTACCTAGCATAACGAGTGATTCGCATAACGAGCATAAAATGACTCCCTTAACGAGCGATGTTTCGCAGAACAGGTGACGAGAGAGGGAGACATCGTGTTGCCGCCTACTGTAAAAGCGCTTGTGTCTTCCATGGAGGTAGAAATATTATAAGAAAAAACAACCTTCTCCCGCCCGCCGTTTTGCCGATAGACCGTGCGATAAACAAATAGGTTCTGTAACCTGTGTTTCAGTTTGTGTTTAGCGCTCGTTCAGTTAAGGTGCGCTCATAGTAGCAGTAAAGTTAACTTTAAAAAGTAAACAGTAAGAAGTTAGCATTAAGCATTATGGATTTAGAAGTAATGTGTTCATAGTTTAAAATAAGTTAAGAAGTAGTCATGCGCACTAAATTGAGCCTGCATTTGTTTTGACAATGTCAAATGTCAGATTCACGTCATTCTCGATTTATTTGTAGATTTGTTGTCGACATTAAAAATAAAAGAAGAAATTGAAGGTATTTTAAGGTAGAAAAAATGCAATTAGATGAAGATGAACTATTCTGAGTGTGATACGACTAGACCGCAAAAAAATACAGATATAACCTTAAAAACTGTGCTTAAAACAAACATAAACCATAGACTTAGCAAACAAATCACAGAAACAGAACTTACTGAACATAGAATTAAAAGAAATTCCCCGTAAATAAACGATTAATCACGATTTTATACGAATCAGTTATCAGTAAAACTTAAGAAATAAAAATTGGTCATTTCTTACTTCTTAAGACTAACGGCTTATTCCTTAATTTTTGCTTAAAATGCGCTATGAATGGCGCCGTATGAAACATTGTATTGAATTTTCTTACGTCTTGTGTTACTTTTTAAAGTTAACTTTACTGCTACTATGAATGCAGCTTTAGCATCTTACTGTCGCTGAACTGGTGACTGAAGGAACCAATCTCACTCTCAGAGTTTTAGAAAGACCACGTTCACATCGTTGCCTGCCTCAAGATGATCGACAAGCCATAGGAGGGGGTCACCAAGAGAACCCTTATTTCTGCATGGAAGAAGCTTTGGCCGGACAGCGTTGTCGAACGCGACTCCGAGGGGTTTGAGCAAGTGTCTGCGGAGCCTGTAATCAACGAGATTGTGTCTCTGGCCAAGATTATGGGGCTAGAGATGGATAGCAACGACATCGATGAACTAGTGGCATATCCAGGAACTGACCACAGAAGAGCTTATGGAGCTGCATACTGTGTCACAGCAAGAAGTTGTGAAAATTTCGTCAGGGGAGGAGGAGATAACAGCCTCAGCAGAGCAACAACTTTCCCTTGAAATAAGGGAGATGCTGAAAGTATGGGAAACTGTTGCATCGGGCGTTGAGAAGCATCACCTTTATAAGGCAGTAACTATGAGCGCTACAAATTTATTTAACGATAATGCTGTGTCTCTTGTTCGCCAAATTTTGAAGATTAGGTAAAAAAAAACAAACTCTCTAAACAACTAAACAACTTTCTTGTAAACAAGGATGTATTATAAATACAAAATTACATTATTATAAATTTCTGAGTATTTTTTTTTTGGAATGGAAACATCCTATTTTACATTGATTCCTATGGAAAAAGTTTTTGCGTAACAAGTGTTTCACATTATGAGTAAGATTCGGGAATAAACTATGCTCGTTAAGCGAGGTTTCACTGCATCTAAAAATTGTGTAAATGGTGTTTTTAATACAAAACCCGTAACTTTTTCATCAAGGTAAATGCACACCATACGCTATTTATAAAAAGCCAAAAGTTATTTGCATTGTACATAGAGTCCAACATTTAGTTTGCAAAAATATATTTTTGAAAAGAATGTCGTTTTTTTTTTTATTTAAATATGATGTATACAAAGGGAATGTAGAATACATAAATAAATTTTGCATTGATCGGTATTAGATTTTTCTATACCTACCTTTAACAATTATTAAAATATCATTTTCTACCATATTTCGATGTTTTTTAAACTCACAATCATCATCATTAGGTCATCAGTCCTAAGACTGGTTGGACGCTAACCTCCAGCTTCTCCTATCTTGTGCTAACCTACGCATTTCGCTAATTGTGCTACAACCTACATCCCTTACTATTTGCGAGCAGTAGTCTAATCTAGGCCTACCTCTGCCTTTCTTCACTCCTATTTCTGCCTCCAAAATATCGCGGACTATTCCCCCATGTCTCAGCAAGTGGCCTACCATTCTATCTCTTCTCTTCTTTAAGTTTTTCCACATACTCCTTTTCTCGCCGACTTTCTCCAATACTTCTTCGTTTCTAACCCTATCAGTCCATGGTATTTTCATCATTCTTCGGTAACACCACATCTCAAAAGCTTCTAATTTCTTCCTACTTGCTTCCCCTACCGTCCAGGTTTCGCAGCCGTAAAGTGCCGTGCTCCATACATATGTTTTCAAAACTCACAATATGATTCATAAAATCGTTAAGATAGAAATTAACTTCAAGAACTATTTTGATTTTTTTCTAGTTTTTCATCTGTATTTTAGATTTCACAGTTAAATAGCACAGTAATTAGGCTGTTAACAACACTTTTTTTTATAATTATTGATTGTATGTGAATTGATTTTATGTATCCTTAGGACCATATGCCTTTCATATACTAATTTCTTTCAATAATTCCAGCTTTGTTGAATCAGATTCAATAATCACAGTGGCTTAATAAGTTTACCTATAAACTTTATGCAAAATATAAAACCCTATCTACCTCACTTACTACTATACTACCTCATACAAACTATGCTTACGATGAATAACAAACAAACACACACCAAACCCGACAGAATTATATCTCAACTTGGATATGCCATAACATTCCAAAACACACAAAAATAAAACAATTAAATTCCATGTTACAAGGAAATCAAGCCATAGTCATAATGCAATTCAGAAAATTGATATATGGTTCTTTAATTATTGTAGTTTCTCAGACAATTAAAACTCTGACAATTACATTTGAATGTAATTGGTTGACAGTCCAGAAAATACAAGACAAGAAGTAAAATACAGTGAAAGAGATTAGTATAAAGCAATAGTCAATAGGACACGGAATATCAACATTAACTGCGCTAGCTGTATTTGCCCTTAACCTAAAAATGTATTCGCCTAGCCCAGTAGTATTCTGTTATAGAGAACATAAGGCTTTTTATTGGATTGCCTGAATTGATGAATTGTATATAACAGGGTAACAAATAAGATCAAAATAACAACCTGGAATAGTTTTACAATATCGAATTTTAATTAATTTACTCTCTTATAAAAGCATTTGTAGTAGTTGCAATATTATTCCGAGCTTATTAATTAATAACTAATCCATGTAATCTATTAATTCATTCATGAAGAATAAACTGATCATAATCATTTCATAAACGAAGAAATGATTCATTTTCTACTATCACAGATTGTCAATATAAAATATGGGGAGTATGTCTACAGGCAAATTAAAATTTTATTTCATAATTTTAAAAATATTAAAAGACTACAACTGTGACAAAAACAGAAAAAAATAAATATCAACTTACTGGCATGTAGGAAATAGTTAGAAACAATGCTAACGTCATGGTTTATATCACAAACAAATGTATTTCTCTCCAAAAATCGTTTAAAATAACAATACCCCTTTCAGTAAAATTCCTCTAACGATTCCAAATTAAATTGAAATAATATTTCAGATAAAATACATTAATTAAACTTACCTATCACTGTCGACATTATTCTCAATCACCATCTGATTAGCGTCAATCTGCATACTACCACTCGAAGTCTAAAAATAAAGATAAACTAAATAAACCAATCCTTTTAACTATACCAAAAATTCCTTACCGAATTTTCACTCATGGCTACGTCCTCATTTGATCCATTAGAACATTTGACACCGTGCGCCGGTGAAATATTAGGTGTACTGTTACAGTCCATGGGCTCAGAAGGGCTCAAGCTCGATTCGTTACTTAAACTAGTATCCGTATTCATGCTAGATTCGTCTTTACTTTCCTTCCCATTTGTGCTATCGCTATGTTGCTCGCCATTGAGAGATGCGCTACTCTCTAGTTTTGCTTTTTCTGGTTTTATGAGAGCACCATTTAGGACAGTCACGGTTTTGTTTTCGGAGTTGCCGATGGTTACAGGTATGGGAACGGGTGTGATAGGGTTTGGGATTGAGTCATTACAAACTACTTTTGTATCAGAAACTAAGGAGTTCATCACAGGACCTGGCAGTGGATTAACTAAGCTGTCACTGCAAGAAACCTATAAACAACGTTCATTGAATTCTTAAAAGATACCCGAAAATAAATTAACAAGCTAAGAATTGAAATAAAATATCAAATATATATTTCATTTAGATTTTTTCTTATCGCCTATACAGAGTGCAGAGAAAATAATTGTCCATATTTAACAAAAACAATTAGAAATGTAGATTATAAAAAGACATCTTTTATCAATACTTTCACAGGACTGATAAATATATAAAACTGTCCACTGTGAGTGCAATGTCAATGCAATTATATTCGGGTTACACCGTGGCAACTGAGATACCATCACATAAAAGTAAGATACGTTTCGATGTAGGTACAAGCAATTCAGTTTTCTTTGTTGCCTTATTTGACCATCTGTTGTTTTGTTCATTGGTGCAGTGTATATTATTTATATTTTTTTCTTATGTTTGTGCATAAATTTTATTTATGCACAATGTGAAATTTAAATAGGAATTGTCTGATTTCAAATATGATAAAAATTTGGCCAAATACCGTATGCCAAATTTCTTTTATTTGATATTTATACTTTGCACATAAAATGGTGATTAATCTCTTAAAATATTTTCTTTTTTTAATTCATGGATAAGTACTCATCAGATACAGTTACAATTAGTTGACAAATACATTGTCTCTTTTATTTCAATGACCCTGTATAATAAAACAAAGCAACTATTTTTCTAAATATACTATATAAAAAAATTAGTAGTTTACTTACAGTACTACAAACTTCGGCTAATGCTTGCAACTGATTCGAGTTCACAACAGTCGAAGTACTACCAGTCGAGCAAGTACTCGTTGTAGAGGTTATGCTCATACAGGTGTTTATAGACGGTATGATCGGCACTGGTACCACTGTAACAGGGAGTATGTTAAAACAATGATGAACAATTAGGCTGATAATATTTACAATAATTTACAATATGTCGCTAAAGTTTTTGGAAAAATTCCTCAGACTTGATGATTCTTGTTTTCAAAACAACACTTGTAGGGGTTATTTTCAACTTCTCGTCATTAACCCCCTAAGCCCTAGTAACCCCTTAAGCCCCAATAACCCTAACTTAAAAATTTTAAATATAAAAATATCAGGTGTGATACCTTTAAAGTATTTTTTGCTGAATTAAACAAAAAAATTGAATAGAGTTAAAACTATTTGATTGATGGTAAATTGAAAAAATCATACTTGACAGTCGCTGTGGTTTGTACTTTAATTAATGATGCTGACAGAAGAGTGGAATTTTACAGAATAGTGCCTATAATAACTGATAACACAATAACTGGTCTGAACTGAAGTGATAACCAAACTTTCTTACATATAGCATTAATAACAGTGTAAACAAAAACAACAAACTACTGTAATGGCATAAATCCTTATTGAATATAAAACGTTCATCCACCCAAAACCACACAAACCATTTGTGAATGAAGAAAGATTACAATCGATTTACTGCTGGCTTTAATTGTTTTGTTCCCACATGATGTTGAACTCAATTTGGTTCATGAATATATCTAGTTCCAGGAAGATAGCGCTCTTTCACATTATGCTGCAAATGTTAGACAAATTTTAAATAAACCTTTTCTAAATAAATGGATAGGCAGTAAAATGGCCGCCAAGATCTCCCAACCTAACCTCTTAGATTTTTATTTATGGGGTTACCTTAAAAGTAGGGTTCAAGTAATTGGTCCAAAAAGGATTGAAGAACTGACGATAACAATAAATGAGGTTTTAAGAAGACATTTTAATTTTATGAATTTTATTCCCAACTTTAGGGACATACTGTATATATATTTACATTATGCACTAATTGAGTTAATTACTGTAGTTTCAAAATTACTTACCAGTGACAGCAGGCTGGGGTTTAGCGATTGGCCCCCAAGCTGACTTGTGTTTGTCAAACTCAGGCAGCCATTCATTAATGGCGTTCCTTAAGGCTTGTCTTGGATGGTACATATTTGGTGATAATGTGGCAGGTACGTCCTCACCTGATAAACCATCCTCAGTCTCTGTCTCTAACTTTATGTCTGCCGAAACAGTATCATCTAGAAAAAATATGGATATAGCAAAATATACCATGGGGAAAGATACTTACTTATGGAGGGATCCCGTTGTGCGTCAACGTTACACCTTGACCATTGGGCAAGGGTATGTATTGCTACAAAATTGGCCCCATATTCACAATTGGGATTTGTTAAAACTCCCCGCAATTTGGGGATGAGATCAGGCGAGCGCCCCGAATAGGGCCCCAGAAAAACTCTCTTCTGGTCATAGTCGTTGGCATGTAAATTATCCCATATAACAGGGGGTCTTCGCAAAACTTCAGTAATTTCTTGAAGGTTTTCCTTTGACAGCATTCTAGATATTACTTTTTGACCTAAAAAATGTCATTATCCACCACTATCATAACATAGAGGAATATAATATTGACACCGAAATTATTGATTTCTTAGAAGCATGAGTTTTATGGTATAGAAAAAAAATAAGTAAAACACAATTTTGAGACGTTGGAACTTGCGACGCAGCAACAAAAAACAGGTGACAAGCTTTCCACAAACACCGAAAGGTTATATGTCGCTCAACGCACATTTCGTCAACTAAGTTGGCATTATCAAGAGATAATAAAAACTAAAACTAAGTTGTGATCGTTTAATCATCTGATAATGCCAACTTAGAGCGACATGTAATCTTTCATTGTCTGTGGAAAGCTGGTCTTCCTATTTTAAGAAATTGTTAAATTATATTAGCCGTTATGGTGGCTCAGTCAACTAAGGCATTTCATGTTAAACTTAAAAATGGTCTGCCTTCGCCTAAGTTTATATCTCAGTTCTGATACTGGTAAAGTCAGAGAGAGAGTGCTATCTGCATTTCTTTAAAAATGTGTAACCTGATCCTGAATTGCTTCGCTTTAGATTTAGGAGTTTGTTAATGTATGTGGTGTATTTTATGTGTGTTCAAATATATCTCGCAAAAGTATTTTATCTGTATTTCACAAAATATGTGTTTATCTAACGTACTGGGTGATCCTCAAACTTTCGTATCCCACTTTTCTGTAATGTTTGTAGTTACACTAAAAAGTAGCTATACAATATTTTCTTAGAGTTATATATGGCATCAATATATGCTTTACTAAAAAAATAATTTCAAAGTAACAGGTACAACTCATAAATACAATTTTTTGAATAGGACATTCTTTTTTTAAGAAGTTTTACTTCATCCCATATTTTGATTCTTTTGTTTATATGGAATTTCAGTATACTTTCATCAATATAATATATCTAGTACTTATTATTTTATACCTTTTGAATTATTTATATTTAAATAGATGTATACAGTCTAATATAAAGTAACTGTTATAAAATATTGAGTATACTCTGGTTCAAGCAAGATCTGCAGTTTTTCTATAAATATTCTATATCTTTTGGTACTGAAGCCATAACCAGAAAAAATCTAAAAAGCTAACTTTAATACTTTTATTTTTTAATAATTTATACTTTTTAACCAGTATAAAAAAATCTTAAGAGAAATAATAAAACATAGGGATAAAATTATTTCTACTTCGATCTATCAAATAAAAAAATACATAGTTTATTTTTATTTTGTTTATACATTATTTGTAAGGGTTTCCGTAACATATGTTGTATGCAGAAACATGTTCTGTGAGTGCCTTGAACTAATAATATAATAAATTGTATATAAAAAGGCTATAAATTTAATCATAACCAATAAATATTTACTTACAACATTTAGCAATTGTTTATTTCATAAACATTATTCATTTCAACATTAAATGTAAAAATAAAACGTATGCTGTCATTCAATTAAAGTTTTCATTTCAAAAATACATTAAAGGTACTAAAAACTCACCAAACTAATTAAATTATTTTCAAGGACCAAACATTCAACTAATAAGATTTTATTACGCTAACACAAACAAAGTTTCATTAATATAGTCAGAATGTTAGTTTTCTTATCTTAAGGATAAATCTGAACATAATACACTCAGTATGTGCTCAGAACATCACAGTAGTTTTAATTTAATCTGTAATAAAAACAGTTACCAGACACTGGATGTTAAGAAGTAAATATGGATGGAAATTTTTACCTTATAAAAATAATTATGTAGACATAATAATGTAGATATATTATATATAATATATAAGATATATTATGTATAATAATAATGTAGACATATTGAGGGATCAGAATATGAAAGATAAGTTCCAGGAGAAAACAGATCAATTAATAAATAAATAAAACGAGTAAGGACGAAATCAAGAACGCAGAAACTGAGTGGGAGGGTATCAAGAATAGTCTAGCTTCCGCGGCTACGGACGTTTTAGGACACGATAAAAGGGAAGCTAGGAAGCCCTGGATAACGGACGAAATCTTAAACTTAATGCAAAAGAGACGAGACTACAAAAACAGACGAGACGAAGAAGGACTGAAAACGTATAAGGCAATAAAGTGGGAAATCATTAGAAAATGTAGAAAAGCGAAAGAACAATGGATAGAGGAGAAATGCAAAGAAGTAGAAGATAAGTTGCAAGTAGGTAAGACCGATGAGGCTTACAAAATAATTAAGAGGAACTTCAGGGATATAGGAACAATAAGTAGAAATGTTAGGAGTCAATCGGGGGACATACTGATAGGAAGAGAGGAGAAAGCGGATAGATGGAAGCAGTACTTAGGAAATTTATACGAGGGTCAGGAATTAGGAGAGATATTAGAGGAAGAATCTAGCATCGATAGGGAAGATGTAGGAAAACCTATATTGAGAGAGGAATTTGAAATAGCACTAAGGAGGCTAAAGAATAATAGAGCGCCGGGTGTAGATAAAATACAGGCGGAAATTTTGAAATGTGCGGGACAGAAAGTAGTAAATAGGATGTTTGAACTGGTAAAATACATATACGAAACGGGCGAGATGCCGGAGGATTATAAGAGGAACATTATCGTTACTATACCGAAAAAGAGAGGAGCCGACAAATGCGAGAACTTTAGAACGATTAGCCTAACTTCCCATGCGTCAAAAATCCTAACTAGAATAGTGCAGAAGAGGATGGAAAATAGAGCGGAGGAAATACTAGGAGAAGACCAATTCGGGTTTAGGCGAAATAGGGGAACTCGTGAAGCTATTCTGGCGCTAAGAGTAATGTTAGAGAAAACAATAGAAAAAGGAAAGAACGCTTATATAGGATTTGTAGATTTAGAAAAAGCTTTTGATAACGTAAGATGGGAAAAAATGTTCGAGATACTAAAGAGCGCGGGAATGAAGTATAGAGATAGGAGAGTAGTACACAATCTATACATAGAGCAAACTGCTGTTATAGAAGTAGAAGGGGAGGAAAGGGAAGTAGGTATTAGGAAAGGAGTAAGACAAGGATGTATGCTATCACCACTAATTTTTAATCTGTACATCGAAAAGGCGATTAATGTGGTAAAAGATAGAGTGGATTTCGGGATTAAAGTACAGGGACAAAAACTAAAAATGCTGAGATTCGCGGATGATATAACAGTATTAGCATCTAGTAAGGAGGAACTAGAATCAGCATTGAACGAAATGGAGGCAGTGTTGACAGAGGAATACGGAATGAGGGTGAATAAAAACAAAACTAAAGTGTTAGTGTGCAGAGGGCGCGAGAGCAGAGCAAAAACGAAAGTACAAATTAATAATGAAAGATTGGAGGAAGTTAAAGACTTCACTTATTTAGGAAGTAAAATAAATTGGGATGGAAGAAGCGATAAAGACATAAAACAAAGAATAGCGCAGGGTCGAGTAGCTTTTAACAAAAAGAAAGCACTTTTATGCTCGGGGGTAATAAACTTAGAAACAAGGAAGAGATTTTTGAAAACATATGTATGGAGCACGGCACTTTACGGCTGCGAAACCTGGACGGTAGAGGAAGCAAGTAGGAAGAAATTAGAAGCTTTTGAGATGTGGTGTTACCGAAGAATGATGAAAATACCATGGACTGATAGGGTTAGAAACGAAGAAGTATTGGAGAAAGTCGGCGAGAAAAGGAGTATGTGGAAAAACTTAAAGAAGAGAAGAGATAGAATGGTAGGCCACTTGCTGAGACATGGGGGAATAGTCCGCGATATTTTGGAGGCAGAAATAGGAGTGAAGAAAGGCAGAGGTAGGCCTAGATTAGACTACTGCTCGCAAATAGTAAGGGATGTAGGTTGTAGCACAATTAGCGAAATGCGTAGGTTAGCACAAGATAGGAGAAGCTGGAGGTTAGCGTCCAACCAGTCTTAGGACTGATGACCTAATGATGATGAAAAATAATTCCACAACTTAAGGACAGTAAAATATAAATAATTTAAGAATATAATTTTGTTGAATATGGTACCAATAATCTGCGATTACTATAGTAGAGAAAAAAAAAATTAGGAGAAATTAACAACCATATCAACTTAAAATTTTTGTAAATACTTAATAAAGAACTATTGTCACTAAATTACGATATATATGAAAAAAACAAGATTTTCCTAAATAGAACTCCTTTGCATTTAGTTACTTTTAATATTTCAAACCAATGAAATAAATAATGGAGATTGCTTGACAGAAAATTTATACATAATTTCTATCAAATGTTGTAATTTTCCATTCATTTTGACCACAAGCACATGAAAATACTCCTTACAAGCTTACAGAAAATGAAAATAATAACTTACCAGTCCACATTATATTAATTTCTTGCGTTAATTTAGACCCCAATGTGTTAAGATATTCAGAATTCGTGACATTAGGCACAGCTCTTGTAGAACAGTACTGCGTTGGACATAACAAAAATTTTGGTTGACCCAAATATTGGTAACATTCATTTGTAACGGAAACTTGAGCTTGTGCGAAAGACTGAAATATCTCTTTGTCTGCCTCAGACATTTCTGATTCAATATCATCAAATAATAAAGCAAACGCATTACAACCGAACTGCGATACTTGTTCTAATTTTCTTTTTAATGCGGTTACTTCCTTTACACTACTGTAAGTAATATCTAAGCCAGGCGATAGGGCATAGTAAAAGGTTATATTTTGATCTTTAGCTGCCTGAATTAAACCAGTTAAATGTTCTGCTTCTTCAACCGTGTAAAGTTCTCTCCAATATGCTCGGTGTTTATAATCATCTTTTGGTGCATAAACATAAGAATCCATTCCCCATTTTTTCATTCTAAAATATTATAATCTTCCCATTATCTTAAATAAGTTGAGAAAAATATACTTACTTTTGAAATAAATCTTTTCTTTGTTCAGTGGTCCATGGTCTCCCATAAAAGCCTGAGATTAAAAAAAAATAACTATTAATATACCAGTTGTTTATGTGAAAGGGATTTTCCATTACATCCTTTAACTTATCCAACATTCGACTTATATTTCTATTAGGTAAATATTTAAATTTTCTACAAACCTTCGACAACCCCACAAATAAAATTTCCATTTTTTGTATTTAAATTTTCTGACACAGGCAGGTTAGAAATTTCAGCCATTTTCTGGTGGCCCTCTGTGTACGCCCAGGAACTTGTGTATTCTGTAGCGAACTGTTAGTGACAATTTTGTTTACCGTTGTCAGCCATTATATTGTAAACCTTGTAAAGTTAGCGACAGACCATTCATTTTAAACCTTGAATATTGACTATTTATTTGGGTTATTGTAATATTGGTCTTAGGCAGCCGAAAATACATGGATTAATGTTTTATATGTTGCCATCTCTTGGATACTAGTTAATTGTAATATGCAATCGCTCGGATACACGCAACACTAAAGATATCTATGCTATGTAATTTTAGAACAGCGACAATAATTATCATACACTACAACAGATGGCGGGAGATAGATATGCCTATCAATGTTTCCAAAACTCCAAAATTTGACCAGGAATATGTATTTATACATGATATAAAATTCATTCAGTTGGATTTATAAAAATTTTGAAAATTTCTCTAAAACTTATACCATTAAGAAAGAAAGTAATGAGACCTTGTCGATACGTTGCACTAACATATCGGCAATTATGAGATAAATTTTGAAGCGAATTATGCCCTGAGTCTCAATATTTGCGTCCTCTATTAACCAAAAACGTAATTAACTCGGTATTATGTGACTTAATTCAGAATTATCTATATTTCACAAAAATCAAGAAGGCCTCATTACATTATTTCTTGGTGGTACTTATCTTATATAAAATAGCACGAGGTCAAACTTTAAAATGTCTCATTTCCAACGAGGTAACTAAAATCTGAAATAAATTTTTGAAATGCAGGAGTTAAAGTAAAAAATATAAGAACACTTAAGAACATCATTTGCATTTGCAACGAATCTTTTGACATTTTTGTAACGTTATTTGTTATAGTAATAAGATAGTTACTCGTTTACAAAGGGAATCACGAATGATAGTAAAGAAATATTTAAAAACTAGTAAAACTGTAAAGTATTGAGAGTATGAAATATATTCAGTATGCAATACTTATAAAAACCATATACTATGTGTGTAATTGTTTTATGATTATTGAAAATATTATTGAAACACCCCATACAAAATGTACAAAAATTATATTATACATTTTATACGATTGAATTAGTCAATATGGGCTTACAAGATGTAATACAAAATGTTCTGTAATTTGTAATTCAAGTGAATGCCAAATTAAATCCACGTAAGTACATACTTTCAAAGGAAACTCTTCAGAATTATAAACAATACAGCATTCTATATTGTTTATAATCCTGAAGAGTTTCCTTCTAATGTAACTACATTGTAACAAGTATGTTGAAAATATCGTATTCTCTATTTTAAATTTCCCTGTAATTCCAAAATTAACTATGGGTAGATTATTCACGATATTATTCTGCTATAATTATTTTTGGAAATACAAGATAGCAAAAAATATCACGTATAATATAATTCTTTCAGATTGTCAATTTCTATGATCTAATTACATAGAAAAATATTTTGGGTAAAAATTGTAGTCATTGTGTAAAAGATTATAACTGCAATAAAACAATTATAATCAAAATGCAGAAGTATGAACAAAGGATATAAAAATAAACAATATTTTTTATAAAATTTTGTATTGTAATCCCCCTAAAGGCTTCGAAGATAATCATAAATCTACAACCACTTGAAAATAAGAAAAAACTTTTTCTTTTTTTTTTTAATTCCATTTACTTTACGCCAATTTTCCTGGTCTATGAAAATGTTACTTATACATACAACAACTTTAGCAGATAGTCGGCATAATACTACAAATACTC
This sequence comes from Rosalia funebris, assembly GCA_037954035.1. Taxonomy (NCBI): domain Eukaryota; kingdom Metazoa; phylum Arthropoda; class Insecta; order Coleoptera; family Cerambycidae; genus Rosalia; species Rosalia funebris. Next base: position 1,039,084 of record JAZFAV010000021.1, read on the forward strand.
TTTTCATTTGAATACACTACCCGAACTCCAACTATTGTTACATTTAAAAATAAACGAGCGCTTTTAATTGTTAGTTTTACATTGTAAAGGTTCTATATTTTATTTAAAAATTAATTATAATTAAAGCTTATCTCGAAAATATATTATTACCCTCATAAAATAATTATAAACCTTTTGATGGATATTATATGTTCTGTTTCAGCCAGACAAACACCTCATTTAATTTAATAAACAGCAATAAGGAAATTGTAACAAAGGATTTGAGTGTCAAAATTAACCATCGAAATAGATAAAATTAACCATCTCTCCCTTGCCCTTCCAAGTAGTCACAGCAAATACAGTGAATAGACAAAAATTTAAATTGTTTTTCTTATATTTTGTCTTACCCAAATGAATGTAAAATAATTATTTTGTTAATGTTACTCGATTTTTCAAGCAAGAATGGATTCACGAAATATTGGCGCCCTCGAGATGTAGTTACAACTCTTATAGACGCAAAGAATTTCAATCTTAACCCATGTAATTAATAAAAACCAGTGATGAGCTTAAAATGAGGTTCGCGTTAATTGTTCAATTAATGTACAAAAATTTATACATATTACACTGTTTTAGTAAATATCATGTGGTACACATTTTGCAACTATTAGGTATTCCTAAAATTATCACAAAATAGAAATATGCTGCCTGTGTAAAATGGCGAATGCGCAAATGTGAGAGACTTCTCTGTGAAATGTGTTTTGTATTCGTGTCAGCAAAATTGTATATTTAAATATTAATTGATAAAAGTGGGACATTTTCTAACAAAATAGAAAAGAAATATTTCTATGTTTGTTAAGAGTTGTTAATAAATTTTAAGAAAAAATAATAACAATGTAATAGTTACTATTACCTATGAATATTTTTCACTTAAAACTATACACAAAAAGTTGTATTTATAAAGAACGAAAGAAATTATGACACATTTTATTATTTCCAGGAACCAATGTCTGGTCAACTTAGGAAAGATAATTCCAAAATATATATTAAAATATCTTTCGGTAGACTAATAAAATGAATTTTATTACAGTTAAAGGTTTATATATGTACATTATATACACCATATATTATTAATATTGAAACAGTATCACAATCTTGTATCAACATTTTTTTCTTAAACTTCAGACAATATGTAAAGTATGTACATACGCCTTAAATTAGTACAGTTTTGTGGATTACTGTTCTTCTAATGGAGGGATAATATTAACCCTTGCTCCTTTCTCCTTTAAAGAAGTAAAGTCAAACCAAATAGAGTGCATCGAAAAAGCTTAAAATTACTCCTGTTACATTTTATTTTACTTAATTGAATGTGAAATAATTATTTTGATAATATGCATATATTTGACACAAATACAGATTGAAGGAGAAAATTCGACACCCTCAAACTATAATTAGAACTTGTGTAGAAACAAAGTACTTTATCTTAATTAATATAATTAATAAAATCCAATTGCATGCATACAAAGAAGTATTAGTTAATTATTTAATTAACGTGCAAAAATGTATACTTTTATAATGTTTTATGAAATATTTATGGTACACATTTCCAACTATTACTAATATTCTCTATAATACTCTAAATGGTGAAGTTAATAGGCACAATTATCATTATTGGGCTGACAGCAATTCTCACTAAATGGGAGAAAGTCATACCCAATGCTGAAAAAAAATGTGTAACTTGGAATAATAAGTGACAGAATTTTTGGACCATTATTTCCTTATAAGAACATTTATGATCCAACACATCTAAATATCCTTTAAAATTTTTTGTTTTCTTTCTTCTTTGTCAATTTTCTTTCCCAATAATTCATTTCTACCATAATACGACAGTTTAACAAGATGGAGCTCCACCCCAGGTCGTAACCGTCCTTCGACATTTAGATGAGATGTTTCCAAATACATGGATTGGAAGGCAAGGCCCAATTGAGTGGCTGTAAAGAACTCCAGACTTATCCCCACTTGATTTATTGTTGTGGGGGTACCTGAAATATAAGGTATTTACGTGGAGGTAATTAAAACACAAAATCTCGCAACATTGAGGTTATTCGGCTGTAAGAATAAGACATGATGTTTAGGTGGGAGGGTTTTTATTATTAATGGCGGGTTCAACCCTTATTTTTCCCTATTTTTCTATTTTCGACTCGTTGATTTTAGTTATAATTGAAAACATTATTATTGCGATGTAATTAAACACTATTATTGAATTGATTTATGTATACGATTAATAATATATACAAGGCGATATCCAAAAGAAAACGAGTTGATGTTGTGGTGGGCGGAGTTTTTGTAGTATCGCGTTCTGCCACTAGAAGGGTTTAGAGCTACCATTCTCTAGTTAGTAAGCCAAGTGCCGTCGCTAGAGAAGGTTCAGTTCAGCTTGTGTGAACTTTTTAGTGAAAGTTGTCTTCTGAGCTCATGATTTTTTCGAATTTCATATTTTTCTATGTGATAGGAGTTTTCCCTTCAGAGTTTGTTCCACAGGGTCAAACAGGTAACTAGGCTTTCTACTTGGAAGTTTTGAAGAAAATGCGTAACGCTTTACGGAAAGGCCTGATTTATGGCAGTCTGGTGGCGACTTGTTTTTCCAGAAGGATAACCACCACTGCTCACACAGCCCTGTCTGTGCGCCAATTTTTTACCAAAAGTTTCCACAACTTCGCCAATGGTCCATCATCAATCATCCAGAATGATTTCATGAATTCTTTCAACATTCTCATCGGTTCGAGCCGCGAAAGGACGACCAGAGCGAGGTTTGTTACCAATTGACATTTCAACCCTTTTTGAAACTGGAAAACTACTGAAATACTTGAATTTTCTTAATGACATCATCCTTGTAGGTCGTTTTTGACATTTCAAGAGTTTCTGTGCCAGTTTCTCCGAGCAAGGAGCAAAACTTTACGGCTGCGCGCTGTTCACGAAAAAAACGACAAGCACCCAAGACAACTCTAAAAAATTCTTCTCTAATGACGGTGGAACTTTCTTTAGAGACGGTGCTTGGCTTATTGACTCGGAAATGGTACCCCTATATACTCCTAGCGGCAGAATGCGGTACTACAAAATCTCCGACCACCACAACATCAGTTCGGTTTATTTTAGGTACCCCCTTATATACAATAAATTAATCGCCTGAAGCGCTATGTATTATATCTAACACGGTCTCCAGAGCGAGTGACAAATAGAAAATACGTTGAAAATAATCGTTCTACTATTAAGAGCTTCTAACTCTCGAACCATATACAAACCCACTTGAGAAGGTAGATGCAATCGTCAACGCATGAAATCACACAAATTATTTAGGGGATGTTGCAGAATAAAAGAGATAGGTTTTGTCATCGACTAGCTTTTTATCGATGAATAAACGTTACCCATTTTGTCCATTTTTTTACGATGAAATTATTATTAACATATACAGTTCATTAAATAGTTTTCATTATTTTTACAAGTAATAATTTGAAATTTTTCCTGTATTCCTCTTTGTAACCTTCATAATGAGAAGGGTAGTTGAGTGGCAGATCATTCAACTACCCTTGACAGATGTTTGAGTGGTTACATCCGCACGGGTGAGGATATCTAAACATCATTGCCCCCTAAGTGTGAGCAACTAAAATAGAAAATCAGCCTATTTCAGGAATCATTATTGAAATCCTCCATATTCAAGTTCAGAATTGATTTCAGATAGGGTTTCCACTTCATTTATATATATTTTTCAATTGATTTTTTTTTAATTGGACATTCAGAAAAATTCGTTTGTTTCTTCCATGTAACCAAATGTTACATTGTAGGCAGTATTATAAATTTAATATCTTACTCAGTAATTTTTCCTATATTGTGATTATAATTTCACAGATATTTTACCTCCTATTATCCTATATTATGCTATATTTTATCACCTGGAATACCCTTCGCATAAAATGGAGACGCTAAGTGTCTCACGCTCAATTTACTTTATTGGTGGCAAAACGGCCAAACATTATCATTCGATGATTACAAGCGCATTAACATAAAAGAAAAATTAATCTCCTGAAATATTTCTAGGAATAGAATGGATACGGAAAAAACACCATTACGGAGGCGTATAAAGACATAACGGTGGGGGTAAAATTCTAGAGAAAAAGATAGAAAACATTATAACGTTGATTCCAACCCCTCATTTGAAGTTGCGCTGTGCAGGTTACAGCATCAACATAGGCGATTCGACAGCCAGGTGAGTAGAATTTCATTATTTGAATTTCGGGGAGTTTGATTAAACATTGTTCTGAAGTTTTTAAGGTGCGCAGATTATTAAATACTTTTAGCAGTAGTGTAATGTTAAGATGTCGGATTTTAAGATAAGTTTGACAACTCCTGAATAGTTTATGAATCGATTATAAAGTTTATGGAAAGCTACTGTCAAATAATTATATGTTCAATTGTCGTATAGGTTAATAATAATTTAATTGAAACAATAAACATGTGAATATATGTTAAATAACTATAGTAAACATGAAATTGTTTAAATAATTTCATATCAATAGACCCAAAGTTTTCTTGTCTAAAAGCAAAACAAAAAAAATTAATGATATACTTATTAAACGGTTTTATTTTATTTGAAATTTGTATTAAAATTCTCCTCTACTGCATAATTTTCTTTAACTTCATTGTTGTTACGGAGATATGACTTTGTATTGGAAATTGTATTATTAAAAGTTTTATGTAACGTTTACTGATAATATTGATAGGTGGAAGATTATTTAGCAGTTTTCATACTTTTATAAACATTTTAATGATATTTCTTTAATTTTTCTTTAATATAAATCCCTTCTGTTGTATCTGATATGGGAATCTTATCTGATATCTGATCCTGATATATTTATTTGTTAATAACATGTAATTGCGTTAACATAGATTGGTTGAATAAGAAACAACTGCGACTGTATTATTAATTACCTTATTTGAATACTTAATGACAGTCATTAAATATTCAAACAACGTTGAGAAGAAAGGAGGAGCGGTTGAAATTTTGCGTAGGTATGTGAAGATGGTGATATAAATTTTTCAATGTCATTTTTCTGGTTCGAAGTAAATGCGCTTGCGCAAGTTTCTCGTACGCGTTAAAGTTAATGGAGTGCCAAACATTTTAGCTTGTCTTGGAAGGAATGGAAAGTAAAATTACTAGGTAGATAAAGTCGTCGTTTAAAAATTTTTAATAAATTATTTGTATTGAAGTTTTATTTTGAGAGTTAAAATAATGAATAAAATATTATTGACTTTTATTAATAACTAAATACCGCATTTATTTTTTTCAAAATATATATTTCATAATCATAAACGGAACTATATCTTCCTAAGGGCACTATCAAAACGAATCCATAATTACAATTATTTTATCATTAAAATAAAAAAAATTGTTTACAGTTACTTTTGGTTTTACAATGCTAAACAAAATTTCACACTTTACCTTTTTGCATATAAAATTATAACAAACTTTATCGATAAATATAAAGTTTGCAGCATCCCTTTTGATGTATTTTGATATTGATTTTTTTTTATATTTCCTTGATTACTATAAGTTAATCTTATGTTATAGAAATATTGATATATAATAAGTTAGAAAAAAAAATCCAATATGAGACAACTAAGAGTAGTTGTTGCTGCCATACTACTGAAATGTTTTAATAATTCTTTACAATATGCTATGGATCACGTTATTTACTCCAATGATTCATAAAGAAAGGAATATTAAAAAAATATATCGCATTGCAAATTCAACTTCTTAATATAAAATCAATAAGGTTTAATTCATGGGCATCAAATATGGCATATATCTTGTACCCAATTAACTGAAATGGTGTGGATGAAAAAAAGACAAAAAGATAAATAAACAAATTCAGTACTTTGCGTAATTCGATAACGGAGACTCTGCCTGATAAATAAATTAGTTCAAGGTATAAAGTGCAATAAATATGTTGTGGTAAATAATACCTTATTTCATAAACTGTTTTATTTCTTATCATTTTCAATTAATAATTAGTATTTCTATTTTTTTGTCACCACAATATATTAACTAAAGTAGTTTACAACATGATATAACTCGAAAAAATATAATAGCGTCAGAAGGACAATGTTTAGCACCGCTGTTAATTAGAACATTAATAACACGATTAATTAAAACATGTCTTAACATTACGAAAAATATTTAGACGCTCTAAAACAAGAAATAAGACGGCATTTTCATAGATGAGTGTTAAGGAGCCCATCTCTATTGAATTTAATTTTAGTATTTGTAAACAGATAAAAACAAATGTCGATAAAGGGATGGACACTCATCCGATGGACTGATGGAATCAATGAATGAGGAATATTCGTTAATGGCTTAAATATAAAATATGATCATACTTTATGCGTATTTTGGATGAAAGTAGTCGACAATTTATGAGATACTTTCGATTATTTTTATTCCGATTTTCATTGATTATTGATATTTCCCTATTAAACCTTTTAATGTAAATATGGTAATTAGAGTAATGTGTCAGAACACTCACATCTAGCTAAACTATTTTCTTTTTTTATCATATAAATACGTTTTTAAAAATAACAATGACTGAAGGTTTAGTCGAATTATGGTTGCAAATAAATTTGTGATTTTAGAAAGATTCAATTGAATAGTAACTTAAGGTAAGTATTAAAGTGAATCAATAAAAATTAAATCCATTTAAATAAAATTATTATTTCATAACTTTTTAAATCTCGTACTAAACACTAATCTTTTCAACAGACATTTCATTTCAATTTTACAATTCACTGGTGACTATTTCAAGTTTGTGAAATGAAATATATTTGACTGATCAAAATATCAATTATTAAAATATTCATATTATTATGCTATGGTCAGTACTCTCAAGTAGTGTATTCTCAATATTATTTAAAAATGAACATTGCCTTTTAACGACACGTGAATTATCAAAATTTCGATCTACAATAAATGTGGATAGAGCACGTGCTTGCTTGTTTGCACCAAGATACCTAAAGCCTTAATTCGATGATTTACTTTATATCACAATAGTAACTGGAAAAAGTAGAGAAATTAAAGAAATAATCTGTAAATCGATAATATTATTACTCCTAGCGGCAATGTAACTATTTATTAAGTAATACATTATCTGTACTCTTTTCACATCTTTACATATAAAGTACATACGTACGCCAGTTTTCGTTCTTTTAGGTCTATCAGTTATATAAAGGGGGGAAGGTACATTAAACGCGCACTGTATATAAGGATTGGAAATAAATAAGTAGAAGATCAATAAATATATAGACTATTCTTTTACAAGCATAATTATATATACTTATGCCTGCGACTATCAAAAATTATATTTTTATATAGATGGAAACAAATTTTAAGAAGGCTATTTTTTTAATAAATGCAATAACTTATAAGTCGGAAATCGAGAAAGGAACCACCAAGCCGCCAAGCGGCTATCAAAGTAGTTCCCGAATAGCAAAGCTATTACATAATCGCTCTAGGAAACAACTACTCCTCGGGCTAAAGCCCCGGCAGGCGTTCAATTATACCCAGAAGCGATCCTCGACCCCTTTCTCGTGTTTCTGCACGATCAGATAAGGTTTCAAAAAATAAAATATTTTATTTTAGGTTTCAAAAAATAAAATATTTTATTTTTTGAAACCTTATCTGATCGTGCAGAAACACGAGAAAGGGGTCGAGGATCGCTTCTGGGTATAATTCAACGCCTGCCGGGGCTTTAGCCCGAGGAGTAGTTGTTTCCTAGAGCGATTATGTAATAGCTTTGCTATTCGGGAACTACTTTGATAGCCGCTTGGCGGCTTGGTGGTTCCTTTCTCGATTTCCGACTTATAAGTTACTGACAGAGATCGTATCGATAAAGATGTATAGGCCATAAAGTTCATTCGGCATTTGTCCTGAATCGGCGTACCGTATGCGGCACTGATGAGAACTAACAAGTTCGAAACAGTTGTATGTCGTTCGGTTCCGATCCGGGACAAATGTCGAATCCTACCTGTGGCCGGTTTTATTTTATTTTTTGAAATAAATGCAACCCTAAAGTATTTTATCCCCTTTTTTGGTACAAATAATGCAGTATAAATAATATGTTAATTAAATAGGCCCATTTAATTAACATAGTTTAATCTTTATTCATATGAACTATATATATTATAGTAAGAATATATAAAATAATAAATAATATAGGAATATATAATAATAAAGTAAAATATACTCCTAGTTTGTTTTGCGATATTCTTTACTATTTATTGGTAATATTATTAAGTCCCCTGCTAATCTTTCAGAAAAAGTTACATATATTTGTTTATGTATAATATAATTTATCGTTATTCGCATAATTACATATATGTTTATATGTACATACTTTTATCTTCTATTATTCCTCCTATCTTTATTATTTTATATATTATTATAAATGAGACCATATAACGATACCCTTTTTTTCCAGAATGCTGGCTTTTTGGTTTTTAGTTACTGTGGTCTCGTTTTCTAATGCTTTTATGGTAAGCTCGGTAAACGCAAGAGATGCGTGGTACGCACCTGGATGCCATAAAGTAGGTAAGTCTGGTACCATATGAGTTCTACAATTATCCATGATATATTCCCCCATTAAATCATATACATATATTTTATTTTTATTTAATTATATAACTAACTTGTCACACCAATGTCCAACTATAGGACAGGATCAACAAATATTAATGTCTAAAACTACAAATTACAAAAGTAGTACATATAACGTAGTAATAGCGTGTAGGAAAAATGCAATAAATAACTAAATTGTGTACAGTAGGTAGGATAAATATGTTATTAGTCCAAACATTGGACGTTGTTTTAGAGAAACGTATATGATAACATTGACTAATGCAGTGGATAACATCACAATACTTAAAAGGTAAGATGTATCGGGAGAGTCGGAATACGATAGTTGAATTTAAAAAAATCTTTTCAATATAATATTCAATATAAACAAATCATATTTAAGTTATTGGAGCAGAAGGAAAAGATACCAACTAACTCAGTTTTTACTTCTTTCCAAAACTCTACTATGATAATATATTTCAGGTATTGTAAAAAAGTTACTGTTAACGTTTATATGTTAAAAACTTATAAGTAATAGTGATGATTATGTGATAAATAACTATTTTGTCTTAATGTTTATTAACAACTCCTAAAAAATGTGGAATTATTTTTCTTGTTTTGTTAGGAAATGTCCAAATTTATCTTCGTTGTCTTAATTCGATTCGTTTTTCGATTAATACTAAAACACTGGCAATTTTGTTGAAGCGAATATGAAACACTATTCGTACCAAGAATGTAAATAAACTCACATTGGCGCATTCGCCATTTTACACACAAATATTTTCTGTGGTGATAATTTTGGTAAAGTTAGGAAATAAGTTAGTAAGTTTTTGCACGTAAATTAAATATTTAACTACGATATCATATACCTAATTTTATTTGATAATAGGGTGAAGAAATTAAGGCTCAACAATTTTTTCTCCAGTTTGTTTTTGTCTCAAGTATTACCAAAGTAATAATTATTTTACATTCAAATAGGTAAACTAAAATCTAATGAGAGTAATTTTAATTTTTGTCTATGCACTGTATTTGTTTTGCCTTTAACAAGAATATTTAGAATATACTAACAGCTGTTACAGAAGTTAATGTTGTTATTACAAGAACTGTAGCAAATAAAAACCAATGTTATTCATCTGATAATCCACTATTTTAATGAAATATAAGATGTAAATATATATCCAAAACTATGGTAAATAATTAATAAATTATGTGAGTAATCTACAAGGTATAAACAGTTTTATTTTCAACAACGTCGTCAATTATTTTTCCCAAAGATACTTCCTCGTATGGTAGATGGTAGACCGTCAATAATGTAGGTTATATTTTTATTTTTATTGGTAGATTTTTATTACTAGATGCTAAACAATAATAGGGGCAATAACAAAATATCAACAATAGTTTTGTTGTCCTTATATAATGTACGTACTAAAATTCAGTTTTAATCTACCCTGGAATTATGTTTCTTAAATTTGCGACTTAAAGAAGACATTAACTACTAAAAATTGTAGAACATATCACAGTATTTTTCGTTCTTTATGAATAATATATTTTGATCGATTTTAAGTAATATTAAATGTTATAACTATTTTGTTTTAAAATTCATTAACAACTCCTAACAAATATGGAAATATGTTTTCTATTTTGTTAGAGAATGTCTGACTTTTTCCTGTCGTTGATTAATATTTAAATATACGATTTTGCTGATGTGAATTGAAAACATTATTTTATCAGTAATGATGTCACACTGGCGCATTCGCCATTTTACACATTCATCAGATGTGATTTGCTATTTGAGCTTGGGGGGTGCTGAATTTTTTCCAATCCGTTTTTATCTCAAAAATCAACAAATATTACTAAAGTAATTATTTCACATTCAATTAGGTAATCTAAAATATAACAAGATTAATTTTAATATTTGTCTATGCCCTGTATTTATTATGACTACTTCGAACGGGAAGGGAGGGAGTGTTAGTTAAATTTATCCATTTATTAAACTTAAATCAAATCAATTTTTGAGTAAATTATGTTCATAGTCTCAAACTGAATGACATTTATTAACTAAAGGCATAATTAACTCAGAAATTAATACAGTATACTGTTATATTTCAGGGAAATGTAACTAAAGTATTTTATTACTTTCTTATCATATCGTACATATTTTGACACTTTTATTTAGTCGAATAAATTTTGTTCTTTGTGTTTTATAATATATATATATATATATATATATATATATATATATATATATATATATATATATATATATATATATATATATATATATATATATATATATATATAATTACTTTCAATGTTGTGACTTCTATCTTATTTTATTATTTTATAATAATATGTTTTGTTTGATGTATTTTAGAATATACATTTCATTTGTTATTCTAGTTTTTAAATATGACTTAGGTACTTTAATTATTCAAACCGTTCTGCATTTACAAATAAACTACATAAATGCCACTATAAACTACAACAATTATTATTAAACTACAAAATGATATATTTCCTTTCTATTTCTATCGCATATATAATTTCAAGTTGTAATAATTTCTAATTAAATGTTAATCTGTAAACAAATAACCTCAGCTGATATAATGTGAATAATTTTATTTATATAGATTTAGAGACTATGGTAAAATATAGTTTGCAAGAATTTGTCGTTCATGAAGTAACATTAAATCCTGAGATATACACTGTATGCTAATTTGTCATTCATGGAACTACAATAAAATGCAATTAATGCATAATGACAACTAAATGAATGTGTAAGAGAATGCCTTAACGCATTAGCATATCAAAACATTGAAGGAAAAAAGTAGGTGTGTAATAACGATTCATATTGCAAGCAATAATATAAGTGGTTTTCTATGAAATAGCCATACATAAACCATCTCATTTTATATATAAATATATCACATTAGTTCTTTAATATGCAATGCCTTCATAAAGTAAAAGGCCATATTGTTTTTGACCCCTATATTTAAATTTTGTTAATAATTTCTTAGTATCTACATTAAAATAGCACCATTTTCTGATTTAATTTATTCAGAGAAAATATACAAGTATATTTGGTACAAACAGTTTGAAGTTGCCTAACATTTTTACGTAGAATAAAAGCTTTAAACGAATGGTTCCATAATAAATGGATTGAGAGTAGTCGAACAATTGAATAGTCACCTCGGTTTCCCGATATGATCCCTCTGAATTTCTCTTTATGAGATTATTTAAAATCAAGTGTTAACTGATTAGAAGATTAATTTTGGTAAACGTTGAATACTTAAAAATAGGATAACTGGATAAATTCAAAAAGTCATATAAAATCTAATCCCACAATTCAACGACGGTCTTTCCTACTGTCACAAAATTAATGACGATAATTTTGAATATTTAATTTGATTGGAAGTTGAAAGAAAATTATTAAAATAAAGATAAGTGTTGAAGTACATCTTATTACAAATGTATAAACAAACACTAATTAATATTTCTCACCTACGCATCATTTTATGTAACGGCTTGGATATAATTTTGCATTATAAACTTTAAAAATAAAAATAAACCTATTTTATCTACTTTTCAATATTCAAAACATTGCAAAAGATTCCGCCATTCAGTTCCCATTAACGAATTTTTAATAATTTTAAAATATATGTTCTCAGTTGATATAAAAATTTCATCTCAAAAAATATTAATCACTGAATTTACATTAAAAATTATTTTCGCCAAAATCTTCAAATTCGATCAAAATAATCGTATCTTAGAAGAAAATAGTAAAAGCGAAAGATCCCTTTTATTATCTTCTTATATAATTCAATAATATAATTCGGGAACTACTTGATAACCGCTTGGCGGTTTGGTGGTTCCTTTCTCGATTTCCAACTCATATGTTACTGACATAGATCGTATCGATGTAGATGTATACCCCACGGATTTCATTCGGCATTTGCCCTGGATCGGCGTACCGTTTACGGCACTGATGAGAACTAATAAGTTCGAAACAGCTGTCTATCGTTCGGTTCCCATCCGGGACAGATGACGAATCCTACTCGTGGCGGGTTTTATTTTTTGAAACAGTACTTTCCTGTTTATTATATTATTGAAATATTTATGTACTGAATATAATGATGAAATTTTTCTAAAACAATTTAATGAATCCATAAACTAATGCCAACAAAAGCAATAGAATATACAATTAAATCATTATATTATATCTGACATTTAAACGTAATACAAGTATAAAGAATTCAGGGGCCTGGTATACACGGTCTTAATTACTGAAGCAAGGACTTGTATACATTTTAAATGTCTAGCAGGAAATCTCAAATTTTTACTCAGGTGCTTACGACTTCTTGGCTGATTATGAATGGGGAACGAAATGCTCTTAAATTAAATCATTAAATATTGAGGCTCAAATAAAAGTCAGAGGTGTATCCTTCTGTATTTTATTTTCTTATATACCCATTCTAAAGTTGTGAGTTCTACCATTAATTAACACAAAATCTAACAATGACGTTTATGCAACATTTATTTGAGCATTCGAAACAATTGGTGTTTTACATTTCAGATCCTTGAATTATAAACGATTGAATGGTCCCTTAGGAGAACCCAGTAAATGTCAGACAATTTGTTGCTAAATACCTTAGTACTTTCTTCAATATTTCAAGAAATTGGACAAAGTATAATACGGAATTTTTTTATTTCTACTTGAAATTACTAGAATCATTAAGAATGTATTAAATATTTTTCTACATTGTCCTTATATTTAGTTGATCTATAATATTCCATAGACTACATAACAAAAGAACAAGGTCTCTAACCAATTAAAAAAGATAAACTTTTATATATAGTGAATTGGTAAAAGTTGATAAGAATTCGACAAAAATGCACATTACTGGATAAGTAGAAACATGATACTTAGATATATCAATTTTGTTGCTTTCGCAAATGGACATTTTATGTTATTTTAATGTAATCACTGTTAGAATCATGATGTCATCAATAGTTGTTTTTTAAGTGGTGACACCCTTATGTTCTTTACTTTAAGACAAACACGTGTTTCAGCACATAGTTATTTCACTTGTGCTACATTCAAATAATGAAAAACCTTAAATTCCAACCTTCAATATGGTACATACCTCTATCATGGGGCATTACTGTATTCACAAATTGTACATGATTACCTAACACCGTCTTTTCCAATACATTGACTGGTAGAAAAGGAACTATTAAGTGGCCATCTAGATCTCCGAATCTAACACCGCTGGATTATTTTTGTGGGATTACCTTAAATGCAAGGTATACCTTAAAAAACAACTACCATTAAAGCACTAACTCTAACAGTATTTTGATGACGTCAAAAAATAAAGGTATATAAAAAATGCACATATAAAAAATAAACTCGACCTGTCCCAGCATTATTTTCCTGCTGGTCGGTGACGCTTTGTCGAATTTTCTACAATCTTTAGGTACTCACTTTTAATGAAATCATTATTACGGTCCATTATTCCTTAGGAATATGATTTTGACATACGAAGCCACATTTTGAATGTCGAAATTTTCAGTTATTTCGAATATTAGTGGCCCGATTTTAACCCCTGTTATATTGTTAGGGCATATTATAGATATTTCAGTTTTAGTATTTATTTTTAGTTAGTATAATTTGTAATTGAAAACATTTTAATTGAATTTGCTGTTGATAAAATGCTCCACTATTTTAGCTTGCTGATCGTTAGTTTTGAATAAATCGAGCTAAATACAAATTGAACTAACAATTGCATACTCAAAATAATAGATAACAATTTGAAAATGTAACATAAATAATCTTATAGATTTAAACTATATTATTTATATATTTTTTTAATTTCTGAGTTATTGAAAATGGCCAACATCTATAGATCACAATCTTTACCATCATAAATACTTTTACGGTTTCTGTAAAGTAAATTAAATAACTAAATGAACCAGCCTTGCAGCTAGTGATTCGTACACTATTTCTATCTAGAAAAATTAGGAGATGAAATCATTTTCAGCTCTCTTTTGAGAAAAACTCACGCGAATAGTTTAAAAATTTACCACTATGTTATGAATGAAAATTTAATGTTTTCATGTTTTATGAATATATTAGAGTACGTAACCTTAAAATTTTACAAAAAGCTTATCTTTGTAAACGCTTTCTTTTATTGGTAAAAGTCATAAAACAACTAAGTATCAAATATTAAATAGTGTCTGTACTTATTTGATATTTTTGATTGTTTGTACTTATTTCAATATTTTTTCAAACATATATCATACAAGGAAGCAAAACGTATTCAGATGTTATTGATGTTAAAAATGGTGAAGTAATATTTTCTCTCTTAATTCATGTATAAACTTCTTAAAGTATTTGTGTTGCATTCTTGATCCTCCATTTCACAAATTTCAATATCTTAGTAATATTTTTGGACTAATATGTATTCTGCCTAACTTACATGAGATAACTTCGTAAATCCCTACATTTGATAAACACTATCACTCTTTTATTCTTTGATAAAAGTTTGTATGCTTTCAGATTGGATATTGCTATCTAATAGATCATTCAGAGTTATTAGCTAAAATCAGCTCATAATCATTGAGCTATACCTACAATACTTCTGTTCACCATCTCAATTTAAACATCTGCTTATATATTCCAAGCGTAAGTATTCATATCACATTCCTATCAGTCAAAATTATCATTTCTGGTATGCTTGTAAATCGATATTTTCAAACAGGATGTGATCTCATTGAATGAATATTGTTTTATAACCTTATTTTCTTTCTTACCATCAATACAATCACTTTTATTCCAGAATTAAAATTTATTTACCGGCATTTTGTTTTATCCAAATTTTGCAATATGTCGTCATTTTACGATTTTATAAAATATGATTTCTATGATTTTATATGATTTCTACTATCACTTTTTCTATATCATATTAATAAAAAAAAGTTATAACAGTCACAACACTTTCTTTATAGGACCTAAGATAAACTGGCCCCTAGGGTAGCAAACAAGGTGATATTATTCAACTATATGTGATGTGTAACTAGATTAATGCAGATGTACGCAATGTTCAGAGGAGTTCATGAGTAACTTCAACATAGTTAAAAGCCTAAGACACATTATACTTGTTGAATATTTTTACATACATAAAAACCTTACAAGTATCTACGTGTTAGCAGTAAGGAAAAGTCACTCATTACTTTTAATTTAATATAGTGTGCCAGTTCGTAAGGTCTCTGCGTACGACTTCCAATATAATTTTCAGTATATTTAGTAAATAGTTAAACTAACAACAAATAATAGAAACTTGATAAAAAATGTCTGAAATAAAATAAGGCTTATGTTATGGTTATTTGAAATACACATCATAGTTTCGGGTAAATTTCGATAAATCATATAGTTCATGCTTAATCAAACTGATGAAAATTTAAAATATTGTAGAATATGTCTTAGTTATTTTCTCTGTCATTCTAAATCCTATTAACCATAGATCTTAATATTGATATCTTTGGTTATTATATTGAATATCATTTATTTTTTATTTGAAAAAATTTAAATAAATAATGACCTTGATTGGTTTCTAGAACAACTATTATGGAATAGGTTCTACTTCATTATTTTTTTTATAACAATTGTAACTCCATGTCACACAACATTACGAAACTATTTATTAATTTGTGTTCACTTCTATGCCACTAGTAACCATCTTGGTTGGAAACATCTTCAATTTTACCATATAACAACGTAGCAGCTTATTTCTGTTGGTTAATTTGTCTTAAATATTCTTATTAGTTGACGGTAATATTATACAGATATGTATTTTAATTATTGTGTAGGATTGATACTTCTAGAAATTTTATTACGTAAATAAGATCTTTTGCGGTATATTAAAACTAATTAAAGATGTCTAACGTTTAATACCATATTGCCCTTCTTCTACAATAAAATCGTGCATTTTTTGTCAACGTTATATGAACCCATGACTTATTCAAGATTAATTTTAATAAACCCCTATTGATATAGTTTCTGAACTAATAGAAAATAGAACGAATATATTTTCACTGTCTTGATTGCAAAATTTGTAATTAAAATAATATTTCGTGAACGTATATTACTTAGAAAATAAGGGTTACTTTTTTTGTGATTATTGTAGATTATACATATAGCAACAAATACAACAATTTTGGAATTTGTCTACGGAAGTTTTTAGCATTATTATTTTTAGTATTTAGTAGTTTAGTAGACTTTACAGAAACCAAGGTAGTATTGCAATCACATAATTCGATGAAAAAAATTAATTATTTTTTATTGTAATTTTGTGAAGAAATAAGTTCTGTTCTGATAGAGTCACAATTTATTCGCAACAATCTAGTTTCAGAAAAATATTTTAATTTGAAATATAGCAAATCAAAGTATTATGTAGAAAAATTAATAAAGAAATTTAAAATAAAATACCGAAGTGCATTTTTTACTAGCAACGGCATTAAAAAAAAATTCACAATCAGTATATTAATATTTACAATACATCGAGGTAATCTCACTGTTAGATTGAATTTTATTCCACATATATATTTATTGTCAAGAAATTAATCGAGGAAGCAGTTACTCTGTGGTAGTTTGTAATTCACAACGGAAATAAGTAAAACAACTACTTGATGTATTTGGGTATTATCTTCTGACGGAGGCATTGTTGGTTAAACCAAAGGTTCTGATTTGTTCTTCTGTATTTCATTCTCATCTTGAAGTAGAAATTGGCTTGGATTGCTGTACTTTCTTGTTTCAAGAAATTAGTCGAGGAAGCCGTTACTCTGTGGTAGTTCATAATTCACAACTGAAATGAGTAAGACAACTACTAACATAGTGGTATATAAACATAGTAGTTGTTTTACTCATTTCCGTTGTATATTTATTGTGGGAAATGTTGTAGTAGGTATCAGTTGCTACTAATGCTTCCAGTGTGTAAGTAGCTGTCCTGTAAACAAATTTAGAAAATTTTAAAATTTACATTGGGAATTTTCAGGAAAAGTTATTTCGTAGAAAGTATCTCTGGCTACCTTTCTATATACGACTTCTGGGAAGTTTGTTGAGAGGTTAAATTTATATAACTTTTTAGGAATAGAGGAAACATAATAAAAAATATACAGATAGCATACATTCTCCAATTTGGCCGGCATTGGCAACTCCAACAGTTGCCAGTACCGGCGCTTGGAATTGAACCAAGATCACGACAGACAGTAGCTAATCGCATTTACCACATAATGCACTCTAACCACCTCACTATCACGACACCACGGTCAAATTAAATTATAAAAAATAATCAAGGTAGAAGTCTACTTGTACATACCTGTATAATATTGAAACTAGCAAGTGTAACATGGTCTTATAACTTTCAAAGAATCTTCTTTAACCTTGGAAAAGGAGAAAAAAACAAGTAACTTTATTTTGTTTATATAGTATACATGTTCTTCATTACAAATTAAGACTTGCATAATGTGCAGATTCGATTGGAATAAACAGGCACTAAATTACTCTGATTGCATAGTGATGGGGGTCCTTAAGCTCCAGGGAGTTTTCACGTTGCAAAGCCGGGGTCACCCCTAATGTCCTAGTCGTTATTTAACTCAAGCAACCACACATATGTGGAAAACTTCCAATGAAAACAATAAAATGTGTTGCAATAATATATTAAAAATTAATTAATAGCAATTCTAATTTTATTCGATTACAAATCTAATCTAGAAACTGTTATTTTTTGTAATGCCGCCTAGTGCCAAATAATGAACTTTAACTAGTACATATATTATATAATAGCCAGCAATTCTTATACTCTAAATGGAAACCTACAGTTAACAGGGTAAAAAAAAAGTGAAGAATAGCTCTCTATTGACATCCATTGAAACAGGGAATTGTATTTGTTGTTCTATTTCTAAATATATTTAAAAGCTCTGAGAGTAGAAATGTATGATCTTTCATATTGGTATCTGAAGTGGTTTCTGAGATATTGTCGAAAATATGGTTTTAGGGAGGCAGCTCAGATGTGGTTTTCACCCCTCAAGTACGAGTACATAAAATAAAACATATATACCTTATTTTTATATTTCTTTGCGTTTTATAAAGTTTTATCGAAACTAGAGAAGGACAATTCTGTCACTTTATCTGTCAATAATCCGGTAGATAACGTCAGAGCATATTTACTTAAAACCATGGATTAACTGAGTTTTTTTCCAAATCCACCTATTAGCAAACCAATGAATGTATTCAATACTTTTCGGCCATCCTGTATACATATTTTTGCAGGTCACACGAGAAAAATCAGCATACCAAACTGTGTTGAATTCCACATGACGACGAACGCTTGCCGGGGGTTCTGCGAGAGTTGGGCCGTACCTTCCAGCCCCAAAATAACCCCGAGCCAGCCCGTCACTTCCGTCGGCCAGTGCTGCAACATAATGGAAACCGAACCAGTCGAAGCCCGAGTTTTATGTGTAGATGGGATCAGGACTTTGACGTTTAAATCGGCCGTCACTTGCTCATGCTATCACTGCAAAAAGGATTAATGATGTGTAAGGATATAAGATAAAATAAGTAAAAAGCATGGCTTATGACAACTTGTAAATGTTATGTACATTTTAGATAATGTTATTGTATATATTATATTGACTGACTGACTGATTATAAACTACCATCATTAAAGTTTCTTTCTTATTGTAGACTTTTATTACCCTTATTATTTATTTTAGTATATTCAGACAACTTTGATATACAGTGACGAGCAACTAAGTAAAAGTAAATGGTTAACAAAGTAAGTAAAATATAAGAAGACGTAGACTTAAATCTGTGTATTTCGTTTTTGAAAAAGGACCCCGCCACGGGTATAATTCGACATTTGTCCCAGATGGAATCCGTACGACAGACAGCTGTTTCAAACTCATTAGTTCTCATCAGTGCCGTACACGGTACGCCGATCCAGGACAAATGCTGAAATGGGGTTTTCATCTAAATCGATAGGATTTCTGTCTGTAACTTACAAGTCGGGAATCGAGAAAGGAACCACTAAGCCACAAAGCGGTTAGCAAGTGATTCCCGAATAGCAAGGCTATTACATAATCGCTGTAGGAAACAACTACTCCTCCGGCTAAAACCCCACCAGGCATTGAATTATACCTAACAGCGATCCTCGACCACTTTCCCGTGTTTCTGCACGACCAGAGCTTTTTGTGGATAGAGCTGTGGATAACAAAAAAATATCCAAAACTTCCAAAATAGTTCAATATATATGTAAAATATATAACATAAATATACAACTAAAGAAAAAATATTTTTTTGTAGAAATGAAAAAACAGGATATTAAAACTGTTTTAATCTGGAAATCAATGTAATCCTACATTGATTTCCAGATTAAAACAGGAAATTATAAATATTTAGTAAAAAAATTTAGAAAATCACTGAGCAAGTTACACCTTTTTGTAACTTTTTTTCGCAAATTTAAATTTTTTGAGATCAAGTTTTGTGCCTCGTTATAAAGATATGAATTACTTTAAGACCAATATAGGCGATCTTTTGTCAAACTAGTTTGATCACTAATAATTTGCTTGCGTCTGAATTGTCACATTGAAAATCATATGGACTGATGTGTCGACTAGATGAGCATGCCTCTTCGCTCCGTATGTCTTGGTCAATTTGAGGAACCCTTGTGATACATCTGTCAACTCGACGAGAAGCGCTCGGTGTGGTTTGGCTCTTAAACTTTACCGGTCCTACCTATTAATTGCGTATATTTATTTAGGTTATGTAGTCATTTGAATTTTATTCACTTTTATTAGATTTTGTAACAAGCATGTAATTTTTAATGCTATCTTAATGATAGTCCCGATAACCAGTATCAACAGTATTGCAGTACAAGAAGATACTATAATCCACTTAGAGAATTTCGTCATTTTGAGATATGAAAGACAGAGAGTGTGAAAAATAAAATATCTATTGGAAGAGCTGAACATTACTCTGCTAAAGTACAATGATTTATATCCATATTTATAGTCCATATTTCCGGCAATCTTCAGTTTTGAGTGCACTGTGAGATTAGATTTTTTATTTATAATGGCTACTGATGAGATAAACAAAACATATTTGCCTGACCATATTTGAAGGTTCTCAAGGCAAATCACGATTTAGCTTCTCTGCACCCTGCACATTTATATACGAGAAGCAAAGTACTTTTACCATTAAGTTTATACAATATAAACGGGGCTACATACCTTTCGTTTATCTGTGCAGTTATCCGTCATAAATAGCTGTGTGAAAATCTGTGCAGTTATCTGAACTGATGGTGTGAAGGCTACGTTCAGCTTTCCTCTCAGTTCCTTCCGATTTTTCTTCAGTTATCTCCTCACTTTCGACAGATTTAGTTCAAAACGTGTTAAAAATAAATGAAGTTCAATGGGTGATAGAAAAAGAAGTTTATTGTATAATTGCAGGTGTATTGCTAGAAGAAGAAGGAAAAAGCTCGGGAAGATACCAGTAGCCATCAATAAATGCCAAAAGCGCATCTTTTTTTAAGCCCACGGCCATCTTGTAAATAAACAGGATATCAGCTGAACAAACTGTGCGATAAACTACATAAAGTGCACAGATTATCGTTGCAAGAGGGCGTTCAAATACACAGATTGTTCATTTGCATAAATACCGGTCTAATCTGCGCAGTTCACACAGTTTATTGCTCAGACATGACGTCACATGTGATAAACTGCGTAGATAATCGGAAGTTGTGTAGCCTCCATAACGTATGAAATGATAGACAGACAAAAATATACGAGAGTATGAAGAATAGATTCGAAAAGTTCGGAGATGATCCAAATATATTTAAACAAATCATAAGATAACAAATAACAACATAAGATAACAAAGCAGAATAATGATCATCTACGAAAGTCACAATTAATATTGGTTAGGTTTGTAAGTATTTGAAACATAACCCCAAAACCAACATAGAATAATTTACTTTAAACCTCTTTATTTCCTATTAACTACATTTCTATTCTAATGCTTATTACGTTGTTATATCTTGGCAGAAGTCGTGGTAGATCGATATGGACGCATACGCATGCATTGTTACATGCATATCGGACCATATACCATCATACGCTCGTGTTATAATGTTGTTCTTTCTTCGCAAACAGCATTCTCCTTCCTAAAATATATAGGTAATAATATAATGTTGCCTGGTCGCTGTTATGACCCCATGATATTTTAATACCATTTATTTATTCTAGTTTTATTTGCTTGCGTTCCCATTATACAAAAGATTTTTGGGTGTTGTTGCCTATTTGGCTTTCTGATTAACCTTATTCAATTATTATTTAATAGCAATTACTTATGTTGTTTTATTATGCATGAATAATATTATTAAAGAATAAAACCTTTTTCGAAAATAATACAGACCAGTAATGACAACTGTTGACCCATTTATATATACCAGTCAAGTGATGTAGTGGATTAAAATCCACCGAAATAGCGACCGGGTGTCCCTACTACTCTGCCTGTTATTTTCTGAACAGAGGATTGGCTACAGATTAATTACCTGTTCCACCTGTAGGTTTTTATTGTATATACATAAATAATGGCCTTAGAGTAAATTAATACAATATAATTTTATAGTCAATACAGAATGAAATTTTAAAATTTGTAGCAAAAATGTCCAATATTTCACACTCTGTATTCATAGCTGAGTGGCGGAAAAAATTGGTCGACATTTTTTCATACTGACTACTCGACTTCGGATTGGCTCATATGCGGATCGATGTGGATATTAAAAATACGACCAGATCATCTGCGGTTAAATTGTCTATAATGACTTCGCAGAAAATCTTCAACTTCACCGAATTGATCCGGGATAATGATTCCAATAACTTGGAGATAGCGTTCACTTACTAACGGATATTAGTAAGTGAAATATCATTTTTACTAGGTTTATGCAGCTCTATAATATAGAGACGAGTAAGCAAATCTCAAAAATATTGCGCCGCCCCCTCATTCATATCGAAGGCACCTCCGGAGCATGCTTCTATAGGCTTCAGGTCAAAAAACAAAAGTTACCACGTTATTCGCAAGAGTCAAGTAACTATTGATTTTGTCAAAGTGCCGAAATTCGAACGAAAAGTATTTCGTACATCGACCTAAAAATGTCGTGACACACACACTAAAACAGCCGTTTAGTAAATATAGAAGATAGATTTATTAATGTATTGTGTGAATAATGAATGGGAGGCAATGTCAAATTTATATGTATGATGAAAGTAGGGTCAAGACTCATATATGATATAGCATAATGAGGATAATGTTTTCTTACTTACTTCAAGATCTTAA
This sequence comes from Rosalia funebris, assembly GCA_037954035.1. NCBI lineage: Eukaryota > Metazoa > Arthropoda > Insecta > Coleoptera > Cerambycidae > Rosalia > Rosalia funebris. The sequence continues at coordinate 1,062,114 of JAZFAV010000021.1, forward strand.
AAATAGCTTTAATATTTACTGATTTAGTGGTAAAAATACGATAAAAGAAAACCATAAAAAATATATATGAAACTCTCGCTCCCTTAAATCATACTTAGCGCAAAATAATTTGTCATTTATTTATCAGTATAGCATACATACAGTCATAATGGATAACCATAACTTAATCATTTTAATAATACCTTCGCCACTTCTATCAATTTCTGTTTATAAAATATATTCTTATGTTGTAGTGACACTTGTGTTAGGCTAATACAATATAGTTATTTTCCTACCAAGTGTGAAAAGTTCTATTTTTCTGCACGCGACTGCCGTTGACCGAATGACACGAAGCAAATATGCTTATTTCCAACCTCCAAATCATACTATGCCAGTTATTTCTTCTCCAAAATCCAGCTAACTGTGACCTGTGTACAAGTTTGGTTAAATGTTGCATGATCTTAAATGATATTTTCTCACATGTGTTGGCCTCTACACACTGGCCAGTGTACTGACTTTTTTTGTAATAGACAAAAATTGCCCATGTTGAGTATTGGGCTTACGCTAGCTTATATATTTCCTATACAAGGCTATAAGTTCTCCATTGCTTACTTACTTGTAAAAAATTCGTATAATTAATACATTTCTTTTTCTTCAATATCATCAAGAGTCATCTAATCTGAAAATGAGAAACGATTTTCATCGTAAGATTCATCTGAATAAAACACTTCATTTGGTAGCTCTGAAATTTTGCAACTTTTTTAGATTTTTTAATTTTTCGGTCTACATCCCACATTTTATTTCATGAGATACGTAGTTATTTTAATTTAGATTTAGCTTTAATTAGTTTAGATCATTTTTGACTCTTATAACACTCTTTAGCATAGAATATTTTGACCACATCGTATCTTGTTTACATACCTTATTAAGTTCCGAAAAAATAGACTAAAAAGGTTTGTTCTTTTATAGATTGTACACCATGTTCTTGCCCCCACTTGAAAAACAGCGCACGCTCCTTCACATATGTATATGTGTGTAAATTTATCAAGCAATAAACCCACATTTACCCGCCACAATATATTATTCTAGAATCGATTGTAATAGGACTTTTTCGGAACCATCAATTTGAAAACAGTTTTCTTTTAACTTAAAGCATTAGACTTTAAAAAGATATTACTATTTGAATTGAAATTTGTTAACTACTAAAATACTTACAATGAGAAGTGTATAAATCTGACAGTCATGGCTAAATTATTAATTAATTTTTAGAATTATAGAGGTTAGTTCAAGTGGGTTGGTATAAATATAAATTGCCTCAATTTTGCTTCAATTTCGCTATATTGGGACACAGCAGGAATATATAAAACAATAACTTATGGCATATTAACCAAAATATCACCAAAATGTCCAAATCACAATAATAATTCGAAAATATTAATAAAACATAATTGCTTTTCTACATTATTGTGGAGAAGTGCATCTTTTCAAATGAAAACAAGTGCATAAAAGTTGTATTTTCCACACGAATGTAGAAAAAAACATATTTTATACTAGATGTATTATTGTAATCTAAAGCTACTATAATCTTACATTTTATATCGTCTTCAAATTCAAACTGGATCAAATGAATAAATAAAAGAACGATATTCTAAACAATAAGTGAAACACCACGGTATAGAGGAATTTATAAAGAAATATTTATAGGGAAATAGATTAAAAGACCGAGATTACCTAAATATATTGATACAATAACATACTTACATATGTTACATATTCTACCTACTTTCTGTAAATAGCAAAAAAATTAAAGGAACAATTTTTCTTCAGATATACGCAATTTGTGATGGTTAGGTTTAAAAAATGAATACCTACGTTTCTAATTACACCGATGTCAACGCTCCCATAGACTGTATTAATTTAAAATACGCGGTAGCACCTACTTACCTACGTCGATCTTAATGTATGCCGAAACACGTTATAGTGATTTAAAGGCATTAGGTCCGTTAGGGCCGAAATAAGTCTGGTGCTGTTTTGTAGGTGTATCAATTGCTTAAATGCACGTTTGTTTCGCAATAAAATGGGTCATATAATTTTATTTTTCAATTTCTTTAGAAGGGCTTTAAGCACTAATAAGTATGTTGTAATGTTTAACTAAACTGCAATATCATAATGTTCATTTAATCTTCTAAGCACTGTTGATATCCTTTGAAAACTGAAGAATAAAGTAGGTAACAACAGTTGCTTTTTTTAAATAAATAAACAAGTTGGTTGTAACTAGTACTATTTCTATAATAGTGATTGTATATCATATAATAAAACTAATAAAATACTCAAGGGTTATGTGTACGACAGAACCCAATATTTCCTATCCAAATTTATTTATAAAATGAATTATTTTCTAATAATTTAACTTAGTTCTGTGAATAAGGTCAATATTCAAATGAATGTCAAAATCGCCATTAAAATGTTATATAAGTATCCATATGAATAATTGAATATCCTTAGAAAGAGCTTAGAAATTGAATCGAGTACAACGTTGTTTAAACGTATATTGCAAATAATTATATCCTGTTGATACAGGATACGGTGCATTAGCTATATCTAAGTAACTATCGCGAATGTATAATACTGTAAGGCCCAGGAATTAAGACCCGTACCTATAATCGATACTAAATTCGTATGTAAAACATTGTCATTCAAGAATTGTATATGCTGTTGTAAAATAGTCTATACAGTTAATAAGTATTCATCAAGAGACAGACTTCTAGGTGAATCCCTGATTATTTAGGCTGCATTTATGTGTCAAAATGGTGGAAATATATATATATATATATATATATATATATATATATATATATATATATATATATATATATATATATATATATATAGGTACTAATCAGTCTTAAGTCCACATTAAGCATTTATTATTTTGAGCGACTTATAATTAGCTTTATTTGTATTTTTAGTGTCTAGCAGACATGTCAAAGAGCACAGAAGGGGCATCAATCGTCACAAAAACTGCAAAGTCGCTGACAAACATGATTTCTTTAATAAGTGATCACAAAAGGAAAATTTATTCTTCGTCTAGCACTATTAACGCAAAATAGAACCTTCATATACTTCATATTCAATTATGAACTTAAAAAATGCTACAGTTGCTACAGTTACTTGTAAAATACTGCTTTAGCAGCAGCTATTTAGTTTCGAAGTGCGCATGCCGACGCTTGATTGTGTCGAAGCGATCGAATTTTCGTTTAGTAATACAGTAATACCCCAGACCTTCTAAAAGTATATTACTTGGCATTGTAATTTGTCTATGTTTTTACGTTTGTCCAAATTTTTTTTTTTTTTTTTGTTGAGGGGGACGTAGCTGGTGCTTACACGAGCCGGACAAGTGGCCCCCAAATCTGTGTCCCACCTACCTCGGAACCGCTCTCGCTTTTCGTCGAGGTAGGGGTCAACCATTCTTAGGATGTTATCAATTTATATTCCATTACAAACCTACGTCCCCCCTCCGTCAAAGACGATTAGGGGTTTGGGCCCAGCTCCCTCTATTCCTCTTCCTTCCTCTTCATTATCTTCACTACCATTATTTCCGCATATGCCCACTCATTCGCAGTTCTAACCATCCTATTCACCAATTCCCTCACACTTTCAAGCCGACCCACTCTACTCGTATACTCTTCCCTGTCATTTGACCACCTCGGGCACCCGATTAAGGTGTGCTCGGGATAATCCCTTTCTCCGCAGTAGACGCACTCATTTTCATCTACCTTCTCTTTCCCACGCAGGTACTCGCCAAAACATCCATGGCCCGACAACACCTGCATAAGATAGTATCCTACCTCTCCGTGCTGCCTCTCAACCCAAGGCCGGACAGCCGGGATGGGAGACATCATCCATACCGCACGCGTCTTCGCATCCCACCTCTTCTGCCATCTCGTCCACACCCTCCCCCTTGTATCCCTCCTCTCAGACCCCCTATATACCTCCTCTCTCTTCCTCGCAAGAAGGTCGATCGGAGGCATACCGGCTATCACTAACGCCGCAGCACCAGACACCGTTCTGTATGCACTCACCACTCGCAACGCCGCTCTTCTCTGGATCGCCACACTCTTGCTCCATTTCTCCTTTCCCAAAACATTCACCCATACGGGAGCGGCATACAATAGGATGGACTGCGCCGCTCCCGCCAGCACTCTCCTTTTTCTAGCCTTGGAACCCTTTATGTTGGGCAGCAGGCGTCCCAGAGCCGACACCGTCCTCATAAACTTCACCATCGTCTTCTCGAGGTGTAATCTGAGTGTATGCCTGGATCTAGCCACATCCCGAGATATTTCAGCATTATTTCTAACCCCACCGACCAGGAACTCAATTGCTCCCTATCTTCTAAGTAGCTCCCAATAAGGTTATATATATATATATATATATATATATATATATATATATATATATATATATATATTGGGCCACCTTCCTCTCCCTGAATGCCTCCATGATACATTCCCATGCAGCTGTATTAAATGCATTCCGAACATCTAGGGTTATCAGCGCCCCCACCTTACCACCATTCCAGGCCTCCAGCACCGCCTCCCTTATATGCGTGACCGCATCCACAGTGAATCTTTCAGCTCTAAACCCGTACTACCTGTCCGAGAGTCCCCCCTCCTATCCATCTCCTCGAGAAGCCTGCCAAGTATTACAGGCTCCAGCAGCTTCCCGAGGCCATCGGTCACACATATAGGCCTGTACTCCTCCGTGCCTCCTTCCGTCTTCTTCTCCTTTGCAACCAGTACTAACCTCCCCATTTTCCAGTCGTCAGGGAAGGCCACACTAGTAAACACCCCATTCATAATCCTCAGGATCACCTGAGGATGTTCCTCCACTAGTGCTCTCACAACTTCCGCCGGCATTCCGTCCACACCTGGCGCCTTCCCTAGCTTCACCCTCCCTGCCGCCTTATGTTTGTCCACCTGAAGAGTACTGACAACATTAAACAATTAATTACTAAAATAAGAAAAAAAAATAACAAATATTCAAATAGTCCCCGGCCTTGAACTAAATAGTAAACGATCTTAAAAACTTTATCCAACATGAAACAACGTATTAAGACTAATCTTACTGAAATCACACCTGATTAAATCTAGGCTCCGCAATCTATCTTATTCTTGCAATGATTTTCCACTGTAAAAGGTGAAAATACTTAGGACCAGTCAGTCCTAAATCCATTGGACCAATTATATCATCCTCCAACAACCCACCCCATACATACATTTACTTGTTGGGGATATTGAGTTATTAATATAAAAAATGTGTAAACATATTTCCGAGATCATTACCACAGAACAGAAATTACAACTAGAAGGTTCACTTTAAGCTCCGCACGCTAAGTTTCCCTCCTTACCCCGTCTCGTGGTCCAGCGAAAATTAGCTAACTAGTACGTGTGTATAGTATCATACGAAGTATCCCCCATATACTAAAGAAAGCCACCGAGAGCTCAGCAGCTGCATGGCGGCATGCACTTTGTAAGCGTAAGATAAAAGTACCGCCGGAGAGTGAACCTTCTAGTTGTATTTTCTGTTCAGTGCCATTACCGAATGACTGATTGGTTATGATGACCATGCAATGTAAAGGTTGATTCATCCATAGAAATAATATTATAGCATAAATATAGCGGTGTTAAATATAGAAGTATTAAATCATGACTTGTAATTTCATTTTTAACTTTTATTAGCGTGACATCCACATTACAATACAAATTACATTGTTGCATACAACCCCGCACAGTAAAACCAATTTTTAAACCAAGTGGTGTAGTGGATAACGATCTGACCTTTAACGGCGCTATCCCGATTCCAACACTGCGTGGTGGCAACAATTGATCGAATTTTTTTCACGTGACTGCTAGATTTAATGCGAATTGGATGCTTATAGGTACGGTGAAATCATCTAAGTTTTCAAGTTTCCTGGAGATTGATCTAAGAAAACGATACTAGTCATTTGGGGCTAGCATATATTGTCGATTAGGAGTAATTCGGGCGTGGGTTCGATTCTCGCATCAGTCGACTTGATATCTCTGTGTATTCCCGATTGAGTGTCTGAAGGTTAGGTAGAAGACTAAACATCGGATAACTAACATCGCACCCGTGAAAATAAGGCAAACAATTTAATTTATAATTTTATTGTTTCATTCGCTTAAAAGAATATTCATTATTCGATTAAAAATGGAAGTGTTCTATGAATATATAAATTTTTTTAAATATCTGAATAATGTTTCTTTAAACTTAATTAACCCTTTAATTGTGAATATTTATTGTCAGTAAAATAATTTTATTGGATTAAAGAAACTAAACTATACAGTGCCTAATATGAAGTGAAAATGTTTGGTTCAACAAGTGTATATTTTGATTCATACAATTATTTCGTTGATAATTCGAAGAAACCTATATTTTGCTTTAATACGCATATTATTGCATATTGCAATATGTTGAAATAAGCTATATGGTTGAAGCAAATGAACATTAATTGATCCAAATAATTATTTTTCTTGTCTCTTATCCATCCATGATTTGGCAGCGGAGCAAAGCGCAATACTTTTATTAGATCCCCGTCCGCATAATACCAATAATAATAACAGTTATTTAATGTTGAATAACAATTAACACCTTTATAAGTGTAAGAACAATATGGATAAGAATCGACCCAAAGATTTTGGAAAAGAAATGAATATATAATTATATTTCATGATGTAAATACTCTTCTAAAATTAGGTGCTCATCGAGCTTGAATATTATACTAATTGTGAATGTGAGACCTGTTTCTTCGGTGAGCTTAATAGTTTACACACACTTACATCCTTGAAGGGGGTATATATTAAGGAATCATCATTTAGCGCAATGAATTTTTGTGAAATTGATAAAATATGGTGCAATTTAGTTCTATTGTCTACGATAGAGTATAAGTGATGTAAAGTAAAAACTTGCCGATTGGTCAATGGAATTATTAATATAATTGTAATGTCAGAATCTGTTTGAAATGCATTTAATTCAATAATCTCTAAGTACTGTGCATTATTTGAATATTTGATTTAAATTATGCTTTACTAAGTTTAGAGATATTTTTGTAATGAAGTTGATTTGTAATTGGATTAGATTTGATGAATGTATAATTTTTAAACGTGCGAATGTAATGGCATTTAAAATATCGTTAAGGTAGTCGTGAATATATAAGTAGTTTTTTAAAAGTTTTCACAAATCCCAAAGAATTTTATTCTGGCTCCTACTAAAGTGATTTTATCACCATGTTGATGAATTTCCCTTTGAATTTTGTGCATATCATTACTGAAAGTTTGTTAATCGACTTGCAATTTCTAAATAGTTTCGTTAAATGTAATCATTTCTGTCGTTACCAATATTTGATTTTTCATTAGATTTTCCATATGATGTTGGTCTTGATTTAATTTAATAATGCTATTTGTGAACTATCGACCGTCAGAAGCATCAAGATTTCCGGTGATCGATTTGAATATACTGCCTATTCCGTCTATTAAGCTGCGCTTGAAACATTTAGTTTCTACTGGAACTTTATTGGATGTTTCCTTCATATAATGCAAAATTTGTGATAGAAGAGATAATAGTGAATTAGCATTGATGTTCTTGAATCTAAAAATCGATTATTATTGTTAAAATCAGTGTTAATACTTGAAATATTTTTTATGTACAAGTGTGGTCCATGTTTCATTGAAGACGATAATTTTCTAACTATTGTGTTATTTATTTGTAAAATTTGGTACTGTTCTATAGTCATGAAGAACCTGTAAAGATATTAATTTTCAGAAAAAGGTCTAGTCTATCTATCTATCTATCTATTTAGTCTATCGAAATTTGCCTTCCCGAACCAAATAAAACTAAATGTGGGTTGTCCGCTTTAATTAGGGCACAAACATGTATGCCTGGCATGGTTATGAAACAATTTTTTCTTTCAGTAGTTACACATGGGACACGACTCAATTATCTACTATTTTTTAATTAACTAGTCGGAATAATCATGTAATATATTTCCTTTATTGTTTCCACGAATATTTTTATCGTTATTATGTCCATTTTTCTCTAATATTAACCGTTTCCATTGAAAACTCGTGAAAAGCGTGATGTACTACAATATTACCCGTAGTCGATATTCTCTAATAATGAAAAAAAAAACGATAATGCGGTTGATCAGGGCTAATATTCGATTATACGAGAGATTACAACAGATCATTCTCCGCGGGGACTTGTTAATGTCACACCCACTTACCCTTATAATCTATTCATTAACTAATTTATTAAGCAGCACGCAATCACTTTTGCAAAATTTCATATCGACATGTTTCACATGGGTACTTAAATGGGAATTTTCACGAGGTTTATTGAATCTTAAAAACCGTACCAAGGTAACCTTGTACGGTACTTTTATGACATGTATTCTCATTATACAGGGTGGTTAGAAGCTGTCATGCCAAACGTAAATTTTCATTTTGGAGATGAATTTGTCGATTCGACGCGAACAGGTTTATCCAATATAACGTTTTAAAGAAGTTAGGGCCTCTAGATGAGGACACATAGTAATTAATAGGGCATATAATGGTTGAGGACATATAGTGATTGATCTATGTCTATTGTGGGGACATATATTGGTTAGGTGAAGTTTCTGAATTTAAACTCAAATAAAGATAAATGAAATATTACAGTTATGCACCAATCAACCTATTGTATTAATAGTTATTTTAGCAGAAAAAGCGCTGCAATTATTGCATAAAGTTGAACCTGTAGAAGATTATGATTGACGAAAATATAATGCAGCAAATCCGAATTACTATATTATCAAATAGAAATACCTATTTCTTCTAACTTCTTTATTCAATCTAGTATACCTAGAATATGCCGAGCATTTCTTCCGGAATTCATTTACTCCACTATTGACCACTTCTGGTATGCATTTTTCACAGTGGAATGGCACGGAGGTTGGAAAACTAATACCGTAACTGAAAGCTATATATAAACTTCCATCGAACAGAAGAAAAGAACCCTTATCATTTATTTAAGATACTGGTAACATTTAATACAAAAGAGACGAGGCTACAAAAACAGACGAGACGAGAAAGGACTGAAAACTTATAAGTCAATAAAGTGGGAAATCATTAGAAAGTGTAGAAAAGCGAAAGAACAATGGATAGAAGATAAATGCAAAGAAGTAGAAGATAAGCTCCAAGTAGGTAAGACCGATGAGGCTTACTAATTAAGAGGAACTTCAGGGATATAGGAACAATAAGTAGAAACGTTAAGAGTCAATCGGGGGACATACTGATCGGAAGAGAGGAGAAAGCGGATAGATGGAAGCAGTACTTAGGAAGTTTATACGAGGGTCAGGAATTAGGAGAGATATTAGAGGAAGAATCTAGTATCGATAGGGAAGATGTAGGAAAACCTATATTGAGGGAGGAATTTGAAATAGCACTAAGGGGACTAAAGAACAATAAAGCGCCGGGTGTAGATAAAATACAGGCGGAAATTTTGAAATGTGCGGGACAGAAAGTAGTAAATAGGATGTTTGAACTGGTAAAATACATATACGAAACGGGTGAGATGCCGGAGGATTATAAGAGGAACATTATCGTTACTATACCGAAAAAGAGAGGAGCCGACAAATGCGAGAACTTTAGAACGATTAGCCTAACTTCTCACGCGTCAAAAATCTTAACCAGAATAGTGCAGAAAAGGATGGAAAATAGAGCGGAGGAAATATTAGGAGAAGACTAATTCGGGTTTAGGCGAAATAGGGGAACTCGCGAAGCAATTCTGGCGCTAAGAGTAATGTTAGAGAAAACAATAGAAAAGGAAAGAACGCTTATATAGTATTTGCAGATTTAGAAAACGCTTTTGATAATATAAGATGGGAAAAAATGTTCGAGATACTAAAGAGCGCGGGAATGAAGTATAGAGATAGGAGAGTAGTACACAATCTATACAAAGAGCAAACTGCTGTTATAGAAGTAAAAGGGGAAAGAAGGGAAGTAGGTATCAGGAAAGGAGTAAGACAAGGATGTACGTTATGTTTTTAATCTGTACATCGAAGAGGCGATTAATGTGGTAAAAGATAGAGTTGATTTCGGGATTAAAGTACAGGGACAGAAACTAAAAATGCTGAGATTCGCGTATGATATAGCAGTATCAGCATCTAGTAAAGAGGAATTAGAATCAGCGTTAAACGAAATGGAGGCAGTGTTGACAGAGGAATACGGAATGAGGGTGAATAAAAACAAAACTAAAGTGTTAGTGTGCAGAGGGCGCGAGAGCAGAGCAAAAACGAAAGTACAAATTAATAATGAAAGATTGGAGGAAGTTAAAGACTTCACTTATGTAGGAAGTAAAATAAATTGGGATGGAAGAAGCGATAAAGATATAAAAGAAAGAATAGCGCAGGGTCGAGTAGATTTTAACAAAAAGAAAGCACTTTTATGCTCGGGGGTAATAAACTTATAAACAAGGAAGAGATTTTTGAAAACGTATGTATGGAGCACGGTGCTATACGGTTGCGAAACCTGGACGGCAGGGGAAGCAAGTAGGAAGAAATTACAAGATAGGAGAAGCTGGAGGTTAGCGTCCAACCAGTCTTAGGACTGATGACTTCATGATGATGACTGGTAACATATATGTTCAAATACAATAAGAAAATGAATCAAACAGTTCAAGATCAGCATCCATTAATTTAATAAACTGCAATCACTGCGCCCTCTCAGATAATGTAACGTGAAAGCCTTCGTTAGGCTTATGCCTTTTTTCTCATCAAGGGCCTTTCAATAAGAACGCTCGATTTTAGATGTAAATAAAACAAGTTGCATGTGGGATATCCATTCAATTTTTATTTGAAATAACATATTATGGCATTAAGTAGGGAATATAACGTCGTTCAAATGTCCCCCGTGGCTTGACTTGATGGCACGTATTCGGGAGATCCAATTTTCGATGACTTTGTCGCATAGATCTGGCTGAATTTGCTGGATGGCGTTCTCTATGTTGAGAACTCATCAATTGTTTGCGGTTTATTTGCATATACCTGAGATTTAAGATAGCAACAAAGGAAGAAATCTAAAGGCGTTAAATCGCACCTGGGTCAGTTAGATTGTATACAAGTGCAGACTCAAGTGACGATGCAAAATTCGCCAACTTGAAGTCGCAGAAAGGCCAAGTTCTTGTGAACGACGAGAAATTGACTGCCTTGGGTTTTCCCGTACACTCTCATGCACATCCACTCTGTTTTCAGCAGGCTTTGTGTTTCAGTGACGTACGAGTGTTGGCTCATTATTTATCAAGTCGGTTGACTCGAGTTTGGCCACCAAACGTCGAATAGTCGACTCGGCGGGACGGTTGTGGCGAGGATAAAAATGTTTATCGAATGGAGCACTGATTTTTAAAATAATATTTTATGACATACGCACGTTGTTAGATACTATAATATTCCATGATGACTTACTGTACACTACTGAATAATTCACAATAAATTTGATAGATGTTTCTTTAACAACACGGACGCTATAATCTAACAAATTTCGAGCGTCCCTATTGAGAGACTCTTTATTACTAGAACTATAAACTAGTTTCTTCACAGCCTAGTACTATAACTATCTTATAGTGTAAAAATACACCATCATAATGTATCTATCATGATATGCTAACACAATATATTTCTTGTTATAAATAAATTTCATTCGTGTAAGATCTGAAGTTGTTAGCCCGGAAAAGCCAAGTTTGAAACATTCTGACTTGAATTTGGTGTTCAGCTGCAATCATCAAGTTATATGCTACGTTTAATTAAAATACATCCAATTACTGGGGTTTAAAAGGAGGAATTTGCAACAATAATGATGACGATTAATGCATATATTTTAAAGCTCCTGTGGAAACGTTCCTTAGCAATACATATTATAGGAAATTATATTTACTATTTCCGTAAATTTATGGTAAACGGAATACTATCTAAGAAGTTATCCTACATAGAGAAGAGAAAATTAAAGCGGAGGTAGGATTGATACGTGCAGATTAAAATTAAATATATTTATGTTAGGTTTAACCGTTTTAATTTAACAGATAACCCGCACATGCAACAGGAAGTTTTCCATTAACGGAAAGTCTATCTACTAGTATTGATGGGTTTTAATACGAAGTAAACGTTATCTATTCTGCTAGTAGGGTAAACCATTTTCATAATTCTACATTAAACGTCTCGCATATATTACCGTATCTTCCAATATAATGCCTATATCCTGTAACTAGTTTCCTAAAGCAGGTTTTCTAGGCGATCTAGTTTCTTACTATAATAATGTTCACGATTTAGAAACATATTGACTATTTATTCCATATGTTCTAGATAAATTTGAATAAAGACCAAATTTCAGTATAATTAGACTTTATTAGTTCTGCACCAATTAATTAGATTTGATACATAAAATCAAAAATTACAAAATTGAGAATCAATCTGGTACCTTATTTTTTCGTATTACTAATTAATAGTTTCCTTTTATCCAAAGTACGGACAATAAAATATATATTGAGTTCTATACTAAATACTTATCATGAAAACTTTAATAAAAATATTACGATCATAGCAAACTGAAGCTTTAGATTTAATATCATCATCATGAGGTCCTCGGTCCTAAGACTGGTTGGACGCTAACCTCCAGCTTCTCCTATCTTGTGCTAACCTACATATTTCGCTAATTATGCTACAACCTACATCCCTTACTATTTGCGAGCAGTAGTCTCATCTAGGCCTACCTCTGCCTTTCTTCACTCCTATTTCTGCCTCCAAAATATCGCAGATCATTCCCCCATGTCCCAGCAAGTGGCCTACTATTCTATCTCTTCTCTTCTTTATGTTTTTCCACACACTTCTTTTCTCGGCGACTTTCTCTAATACTTCTTCGTTTCTAACCCTACTCCATACATACGTTTTCAAAAATAACTTCCTTTTTTCTAAGTTTATTACCCCCCAGCATAAAAGTGCTTTCTTTTTGTTAAAAGCTACTCGTTCCTGTGCTATTCTTTGTTTTATATCTTTATCGCTTCTTCCATCCAAATTTATTTTACTTCTAAGTAAAATAAATTGGGATGATTCCAAAAAATTCACTTAAATAAGTGAAGTCTTTAACTTCCTCCAATCTTTCATTATTAATTTGTACTTTCGTTTTTGCTCTGCTCTCGCGCCCTCTGCACACTAACACTTTAGTTTTGTTTTTATTCACCCTCATTCCGTATTTCTCTGTCAACACTGCCTCCATTTCGTTCAACGCTGATTCTAATTCCTCCTTACTAGATGTTAATACTGCTATATCGTCCGCGAATCTCAGCATTTTTAGTTTCTGTCCTTGTACTTTAATCTCGAAACCCACTCTATCTTTTACCACATTAATCGCCTCTTCGATATACAGATTAAAAATTAGTGGTGATAGCGTACTTTGTCTTACTCCTTTCCTAATACCTACTTCCCTTCTTTCCCCTTCTACTTCTATAACAGCAGTTTGCTCTTTGTATTGATTGTGTACTACTCTCCTATCTCTATACTTCATTCCCGCACTCTTTAGTATCTCGAACATTTTTTACCATCTTACATTATCAAAAGTTTTTTCTAAATCTACAAATCCTATATACGCGTTCTTTCCTTTTTCTATTGTTTTCTCTAACATTACTCTTAGCGCCACAATAGCTTCACGAGTTCCCTTAGTTCGCCTAAATCCGAATTGGTCTTCTCCTAGTATTTCCTCCGGTCTATTTTCCATCCCCTTCTGCACTATTCTAGTTAAGATTTTTGACGCGTGGGAAGTTAGGATAATCGTTCTAAAGTTCTCGCATTTGTCGGCTCCTCTCTTTTTCGGTATAGTAACGATAATGTTCCTCTTATAATCCTCCGGCATCTCGCCCGTTTCCTATACGTATTTTACCAGTTCAAACATCCTATTTATGACTTTCTGTCCCGCACATTTCAAAATTTGTGCCTACTTTTTATCTACACCCGGCGCTTTATTGTTCTTTAGCCCCCTTAGTGCTATTTCAAATTCCTCTCTGAATATAGATTTTCATACATCTTTCCTATCGATGCTAGATTCTTCGTCTAATATCTCTCCTAATTCCTGACCCTCGTATAAATTTCCTACTGCTACTACTAAAGTACTGCTTCCATCTATCCGCTTTCTCCTCTCTTCCGATCAGTATGTCAACTAGCTACAAAATTTGCAAGTAGCATTTGCAAACTTCATTGTTTCTATTGCTATAATTTTATTTGCAGGACTATAATGATTAGGTAAAAGATTCAAATACCTAAATTATTTATTATAATTATTAAAAACGCAGTTATTGTAGTTTGTTAAATTCATGGTAGATCTTAAACTAGCTGATTCATTTTCTTGTTTAGTACAGTATAAGTTCAAATATAGGGTCCGGCAGAGATGTGTGACAATTTTGAAAAATCAATAATTCTGTTATTGTTTAATGTAAGTAATTTTTATTTTTTTAAAACATTCATTACAAGATGCCATTTAGCTATCGCATGAGAAACATTAAAGAACAAGAATTATGAGGGAAAAGCAATGTCATCTAAGTGGTAACAATTTTTCTTTTTTTTTTAACATCTGCTGTAAACGAATAGAAAAATTATTCATGCATCGGTATACCACGTCGGCTGGAATAACTTCAATTTTCCTTGTATTGTAATATCGCACTTCAAAATCGTGTTCCAAGTAGGTACACTACCATGCCTTCTAACATTGAAATGATATAGAAACCTGTATTGCGTAGAGACAACAGAACGACCGGTCTCTATTGACGTGTCGTAAACAAAAACAAACAGGATGATAGCGACTGAAACGGCATCTCCTGACCTTCACATACCAACCATTCCGAAAACCTTAGCGTCCCCCTCTGAACTGTTATACTCATTTAAAAAACGTCATACATCTTTGGCTGGCCCTGTATTTGAACATACATGTTGCCAGCGTCTCCAAGAATTGTCATGAGATTTTTTTTCCATTCGATGGAATTTTCTATATAGCTTTCAGCTGCGGTTTTACTTTTCAAACCTCCATGCCGTTTCACTCTGAACATATGAACATCAGAATCTAGGAAAAATTAAGTAGTCCCAAACTTACTATCAGATACATTATGTATTTTTTTAAATTTTATTTAAGCTCGAAATAAAAAATATATAAAGGAAGTTGTAACCTTGAAATGTTTTTTTATTTTTATACAGTTTTATTATTGGAAAATCTTGGGAGTAATGAAAAATTATTTTCTTAATATTTTTCAATGCAAACATGTGAAGTGACCACAAAAAATATGTTTAAAAAAAATTGTAAAAATTTGAAACAACACTAAAAAATGTATCAAAGTTTTTGTATAAGAGCATTGATCTCCACGCCAGAATCGATAAATATATAGTTTATTTCATCGCTATTTGCCAGATAAAAAATCTCAAAACATACCGTGACTTGTTTTTATGGCTAGGCTCAGGTAGACTGTTCCGTTTATCGGCAAGATAAGAGAGTTTTTTATTTGGCAAATAGCGTTGAAAGGAATAGTACATACAAGTACAAATATAGAACAAACTAATTACCTGTAGCTTTTTTTTAAAGGCTAAAAGAGGAACTTTTAAAAAAATCATTATTGAAAAAATTAAATCATGTTCCATATTCAGAAAGACGAATATCTGAAAGTCGTTTAACTTATAATAAACTTATAATTAAGGAATTATGGTAAATATTATTAAGAGAAGATATAAAAAACATGAAAAATCAATCCGAAATTACCCCATTGCACGATACAAATGTATCTTGTGAGATATGTTATGTCCAATACATATTATGTACATTACCAAAAAAAAATTCAAAGAAATATAGAAGGAAGGTTTTTAGTAGACTACCGTCTGAAATATAAAAACTTTTTAAAAAAATTCAGACACACCGAAATAGGCTTTCTTTCCCCAAATCCTCAAGCTGTGGAGAGAAATGTTACATATATAGACCAAGACAAACACCCTTGCTCAGGATATGTAAATCTCCTTGTTGAGACTCGAACCCAAACATACAATGACACCCAAAATACTATACCCAGTTTATTACTTCGGATCACAGTAGGAATGACAGTGCTTCCTACTACAATTGCATCTGAAAAATTGAGCACATAGCATATTCTAAAAAATGTTTAAGATAATTTTATTAGAGAAACGTTTCTACTTCAAATGTTCGATTTTCTACCGAGAAGAAAAAATAAGTAAGAAAAAAGCGTCGGCATTAAATTATAACAACTAAAGCAAAATTTTTCGAGACGAGTTATGTTAATAGCTATTCGCGTAAATTTAAATATTTTTTATTGAAATAGTAAACGCTTACACCATCACTTTATGTGACGACATATAAGTTAATAAAGAGATTACCCTTATTTCGATATTTACGCTATGCCATTGCGATATTTACATAATTCTCATCACGGCAAATACTAAGGGCCATAACGGGCCTACATTTATCTCCTGTCACTTTTATTTTCGAATAAAAACATTAATTATACCGATAACAGAAAGTCTAATTTGAATTTTTACTCCCCCGAGAAAAATTATAGTAAATAAAATTATGGCGTACAAAGGTTAATTTTGATATTTCAAGGTGACATAAGACAGAAAACGTCGGGAAAATTAAAATCAAGTAATGTTTTCTATACACTGTGTCCAAGATAAGAAGACACAGCTTGAGCAACTTGAAAATGGTGGAAAATACGAATTCAATTAAATTGGAATAAAATAATTAGGATCCCATCCCAATGATCTCAGCTTTGAATAATATTCAAAACAGAACCATTATTTTTATAAACAAAGACAGCATCTTCGTATGATACGGTCTAAAACTGTAGTCTAGATTCGGTATCCCAATAGCTCGTTAAATTATTCTAGTTAATACAATGAGATTTTCTGTAACCATCAATAATATACTGTTTACTGTCTCTTCATTACATAATTTCGTAAAGACAGAATGGATTTGTCAAAACAACCGTTTTCTCTAAAATTTGCCGCTAGCCTTCTAAAAATTGGTTCCTGAAGCTGTCTTCTTTCCAAGGATATATCAATATACGAATTTTCAGCAATAATACAATTTCGGTAGCATAAAATATAATAGGTTATCATATAAAATTTCTCTTCATTCGAACATAATTCCATTAGTAAAAATAAAGACATTACAACCGATTATTATCTTTATTAATCTATTTAACACTAAAAATAGTAATTCGCATTCTTTCTCAAATTAAATGGTAATATTTATGGAAAATGGAGATTGATCATATTTCGAAAATAACGACAACTAACTCATAATCAGAAATTCAAAACAGTGATGTAACTGTTATGATTTTCTTAAATAATTTTCTTGCTTATCAGTCAGTATTTAATAATAAATGATTTAAAATCGATTTGCTGTCTCATTTTTTTTACTGAAAACTGAAATTGGTAATATACTTTATTTCCAGCTTTTGAAATAAAGGCTGTATTACATAAATTCTAACAACGACTATAACTAGAGAAAAACATATTTTAAACTCTATATACAATGCATAGGTCAATTTATAATAAAAAGTATATTCAAAATAAATAAAAAATCCAGATCTGCATTTTAATTAAATTGATGGTGGTTTTACGAATATAAAACACGTTAACGTTTGTTATGAAGTCAAGCTGTTCAGTTTAACAGTCAAGCTATTTAGTTTAATTTCCATATTTTTGATAACAACGTAAAAAAACCTCCTGCTACCATTTTCAATATGCTCAAGCTGTGCATTTTTGTCTTGGACATAATATATACGCGAAAACTAAGAGATAATGTGTGTAATTACAATGGAGACTTATTACGTCTTATTAAGTAAAGTCTTATTACGAGACTTATTAAATCCAATCATAGAATTTTACTATCAACTTAAAAAATGCGAAATACATAAAACAGAATAGTTTCTGTTGAACTGATTTTAATTGAATTCAAGTTAAAGTTTACTGACCTAAAGTTTACTGAACTGACCAAACATTTGATGTCATCTGACAAACTGGGACACTACAGGTAGATTAATATAAATGTTAATATGAATATTAATATAAATGAACGAGAACGGACTGTAACTATTTGATTTGGTTTCCTTATTATTTGTAATATTATAAAATTAAAATCAGACACCATCTTACGTTATTCAATGACAATGCTTAATTTAATATTTTCTGCTATTAGGTTGCAATTTAAACTTAATTTTTAATTTATGTAGCATTTAGATACAAAAATGTTCTTTTAACATGAGTTACATTATTACGTAAATGAATTATGGAAGCATTTATATGAAATAATTTAGTAAATTGTTTAAATAAATGTTTACGGTGGTTTAAATTTTATATGATGGGCACTTAGTTCAGTGACAGGTGAAGTATCATTTTCATTATACAGTAAGTGAATGGGTGATCTATATTACTTTTATATAGTGTTTGCTATAATACCATTTGTGCTATGGATGGAGAATGAGGTTCAATTTGGATTCTCAACTCTCTGGTATATCTTCCTGAGCATGAATGTGTTGGTCTCCTCTCTGACTGTAACCTCTTACAACTTATTTAAATGGAAGTCAATTATTATTACGAATATATGAGGCATATATTACGAGGATGAGGCAGCGTACTCCGTTCATTGTCGGACCTGCGCTGGTCGAAGTCAAGCAACGGATTGAACGGTTGCGACTTGGATGGGTGACGCATGGTCTTATTCTCATGGTGCCGCGGTGGTGCTGACTTGGTATTTGGTAACAGGGTGGCAACTGGGCCAAGTACTGGGCACATTGTCTGCGTGAGTTCGATTCTCACCAGAGGGAACTTGGCACTTCCCTCAGGGCTGGGTGTTTGTCCGCGTTTATATGTGTAACCTTCCCCTACATAAAACCTGTCTGTAGGCTTTCTGGGGAAGGATGTTCTAATTTCTGTGTGTCCAAACAAACATATATGCACAAAGTGAGAGTTTAAATATGCTAGTGTCCCGATTATGTCAGTTTCCAGAGTTATATTATTTTATTTTCGACTTATCTCGATCTTATTTCGATTAGCATATTACGACAATGACATCGTCTTCCTATAAGTAATAGTGATAGTCCAATAGTACTTTCCAATAGTAATATAAAGAATATATAGTATAATAGCATTTTATATTCATTCGGTATAAAATTAGAGTAAACAATTATCATAACTCACCATTTGCTAATATTTGTTACCTTTTTAACCCATGTATTTAAAACAACGTACCAGAGAATTTTCTTTTCTAATGGATTACTTCATACAAATATGTACATGTATAAATGTAACCTATCTTTTAGGTATAAGTTTACTCTCGAAGCAGCTGATGTGGGTAGTAGCGTCCATCATTCTCATAATAATAGACTGTGTCTTATTTCACAATTGTGAGCGTATATTATAAAGCGTCTTCTTTATAAGTACTAACAGCTTCAACAGTTAAATTGAACGAAATCTTGGGGTCAAGTCAATTCAGGTAGGACTAGGAAGCTTGCCACAGTTCATATACAAAATATTTAAACTTCTACGCAAGATAAACCATTTAGAAATCAAAATATAAAAGGACATAGTGTCTTCTACTACTAAATTAATAGCGAATTTCAATAACGAAGTTGACGAAAAATGTGAGTAGAGTCAAATCGCACAGAGTTAGGTGAGGTTGCCACAATTATATTATATAAAAAAGAATATAATTCAAACATTATAGGAACAAAATTAAAACTCCCATCCAAGTATAAATTATTTGGAAATCAATCCGACTAATTAAAACTCCCTCTCTACTCTTGTAGAGTACCTAGAATACTCTATGTCAAAGTCAAATAAAAAATGATATACAAAAGATTTAAATTTCTACGCAAAATAAGCGATTTCGAAATCAATATAGAAAAGGACATAGTGTCTTCTACTACTAAATTAATAGCTTCAATAACGAAGTTGACGAAAAATGTGAGTAGAGACAAATCGCACAGAGTTAGGTGAGGTTGCCACAATTATATTATTCGAAAAAGGATATAATTGAAACATTATATGAACAAAATTAAAACCCCCATCCAAGGATAAATTATTTGGAAATCAATCCGGCTAATTAAAATTCCCTCTCTACTCTTGCAGAGAACCTAGAATACTCTATGTCAAAGTCAAATAAAAAAATGAAGCGTCCCTTCTACGATCGAATTGAATGTTTTAGCGATGATATGAAAAATATGAAATAAAGTCGAATAGAATAAGTTCGAGTGAGATTATCAGAATTACTCTATAAGAAACAACATTTCTACCCAAGGACAAACTGTTTAGAAATCAAACCACAAGAGAATAAAGTTTCCTTTCTTGTTACAAAACTAAATGACGATATTGATAAAAAATGTAACTTAGAGTTGAATTAGATAAGGTTAAACGAAATTGTCACAATTACATACATAAAGAAACTTCTATCAAGGACAAGCTAATTCGGAATTAAACCAGAAAAGGGCGTAAGGTACCTCGTATACTACCAACTTCTATAATAATAAGTAAAATAAATAAGTGTTTACTGCAAATACTAATTACAATAGATTCATCATAATATGCTTGTGCATTATGTCTTCTTTGCTTTATTATACTGTATACACATTCTTCTTTTATTTTTTTGTTCTCCCATCTCGGCCACCAAATTATGCTTTCAGAGTTTGATATTTATGTTTTCTTTACTCCTTTTCCATTCATTATGCTTTATCACCTGTTTTTACTGTTTCAGGTTTACTGAAACAATAATATAACATTAATTGAATTAAATTTAAAATTCTCGTTTTTAATACACTTAAAATTGTGAGTTGATTTATCCTACTATATATATATTGATTGGTTAATTATTTGTTGCTAATACTTTAATTGTTGAAAAGCCGTAAATTAAGAAAGTATTTCAATAATATGGTAGAAGTTGTTTCACATTTTATTTTAAGGTTATGTATATTATTCTATGGAATGATTAATAATTGATATATAGTAATAGTTAAAACGTAGTCATTGTCATTCATAACTATAATTTAGTTATTTTAGTATCTTGTAATAACCGTACTATGTAAAGTATTACCTATAAATTATCACATTTTATATACTTCCCATAAAGCAACATAAATCCCATAAGTAAATGAAAAATAACTAACTATAAATTAATCGTACTATATCTATGCTTGCATTCAGCTATATAAAATTATATATAATAAAAATACTTGAATAGTATTTGCTAAAGAAAATAACTTACGAGAAGAAAATATAGAAAAATAAAATGAATTAAATATTTCTAAGGGTCATGTCCGCTTCCATAAATAGGTGGATTGAAATAGTTTCTAATAAAAAGATACAATGAGGTACCATTAAGTGAAAGGTATATAATATACAACTGCATATACGTATATTATACAGTAAGTTCAGAGAAAATATAATTAATTAGTAGATCTTTCAGACATTAGTGGAAATACATTTATCTTTAACTTTTTAAAAACACTTTACATATGTTTATGTTTCATTGCAGATATTATTCGTTCTAATCAGCCTCATTTAGTTCATATCAAGCCTCAGCCTCTATTTAATTTGTAAGTAAATTCAATATATCCCCACTAGCACCTTACGATTGTATTTTGTAAAATAAAAAAGTATTGACTTACCTTACTTTCAGAAAAGGCAGCTTCCAATATTTTTTTTCTTCGTCGCTGTAGATATTATAATATTTCGATGTAAGTAATATGCTGTTAATGGTATGTTATTACTTCTACTACTGAATGTATTCTTGATGTAATAAGAACATATTTTGATATTCATTTTGTAAGATACTGTTTACAATAATTTTGCAAGCATTATTTTTTTATTTTTCGATTATTATTTGAATATTGCGACGGCCATTATTTACTATCCGAACCTGCAATGGCTATATATTCTATTTGAAATGCAATATTTTTGTTCATTATATGAATTTTCAATATATATTATAATAAATATAATTGCTTTCATATTATCTAACTTTTTTTCATTTGAACGCTGAATTTGAACATATTTTTAACACATTTGTCCTTAAAGACAAAAGAATATATGATTCACTAATTTGGAGGTATTAATACAAAGAAAAAATAAAAAATGCTTAGATAAATACTTGTTTTAATTGAAACATCACACATATATTATACAATAATTCCTCTAATTGTTATTACAGTAATAATAATACTGAAACATGGTTAAGAATTACTTTAAAGTACACAAAGAATATAAACACAAGTGCATCCAGCACGTTAAATATTAACATAATTAAGAATATAATTACAGTGCCAATTACAGTAATTAACAATAATTTACTTGCCTAAATATATTCAAAAATGATTCCCTGGTTGAAAATCTCCAGCCACATATTAAATAGAAGAAAGAACACGTGGAGAAGCATGAATATTTCAAATATATTTAGGTTTACGTAGAGTACATTTTGAGAATGGTATGTGGTCTTATTTTTCATAGTGAAATCTAAACCCCAGACGGTCGGGGTGAGACCTATGCGGCCTGTACCTAAGACCTTCGCAGCTGGTGTCGGATGAAGAGCAAAGCTGACATTTGCAATCGTCTGCCTCGAGGTATTCGTAGTGCTCTGTTCCCTTCATAACTCCTTCGTCGCAATGACGAAGAGTTACGAAGGCCCTGTTGCGCCCATAGTGGACGCATACGGGGTGATTAGACTTCTTGTATGGAAATCGCCAGTCAGATATCTGTAAGAAATAAAAAATAATCCGAAATTAGAGTGTCAGTAATCACACTATGGGGAGTAACGGTGATTTGCAACACAACCTAAGGTAAGAGCAGAACAAAAATGTATTTATTTATACTGTCGATGATAAATTAACTTTCATAAGATTTGAGTTTTTCAATCTGGATACAATTATTACGCTAAAATTATAAATATGATGCTTACCAATTGATGTAATGTCAAAATATAAATTTATGTATTCATACATCAGTATATACACATAGCATAACAAACACTACGGTAATCTACCTATAAAATAACGAAGCAACTCACTCTGTGGAGGGCGTCAAAGATATTATTCGTCGAGGTAAGACATGCATAAAAACTACTTGAATAGAAATATGACACGAGAACTATTTTCTCTAATTTGTTCCAGATGGGGATATCTTTGACATTCTCTATAAAGCGAATCGTTTTATTATTATGCAAGTAAATAGCTGTAGGAACTTTTTATTTGTACATTTACTTCTTAAGTATAAAATATGTAGTTCTATATCGCATATGACGTTCCTATTGGGAGTAATATGAATTATGAAGTTCAATTATGTTCCTAGTTAGATATCTAGAAACATTTAATAAAACACTGAACTCTCAATTTCATATATTTCATATTAATTTTCCCGTAAAACATAATAATTACCAAAAAACTATATATTTTACAAACCGAATAATAAGGACCTTTCCTTAATTATTTAAATAGAAATATTACTAAACAATTTACTTTGATCGGAAGAATGTGTGATTCTCGTGAGTAACTAAAAAATTCATTGCTTTTTGTAAAACCTGATTTCAATTGCTGCTTCTTTTTATCTTTTTACCACAATGTAAACTTTACTGCAATTATTTCAATTGTGATATGGTAGAAGAATACAAGCTTTCACGGACGTTCTTCAAAGAAGTAAATTCTATCGATTTATGCCTTGGTATTTTATGACAAACCACATAGAATTTACTTCCTTAATTCCTATATCTCTAAATTCCACTGCATAGTGCATTATTTCTAGTGGTTCAGAAAAAAATATTTAAAATACGCTATTTAATATAATTAATTTATAATAGCAAATCTCATTTGTTTTCTTCAGTTCAATGTTGTTCATTAAAATTACTTAAATATTTCTAGTATTTTGAATTTTATTTAAAAGTGACATGGGTAATTGAATAAAAATTGAATAAAAGTATTTATAAGGTACTCTTCTTATTATTACCATTTTCGAATACTTATAAAAAGTATAGGTGCAGTAATGTATTTACTGTTCAAAAATATTATTGTGCTTATTGGAGAACATGGATATTAGAAAGATAATCAACAATAATATCTTAATCTCCCTCGTATTGAAATTAGTTTTAGCGTATCCAAATATGTATGTCCATGGAGTTGCAATTCTTGCAACTTACCAAATATAGAGAATGTTGATGAATAATTTAAAGCTAACACCTAAGTAAATAGATTCCTAGGATTAAAAAGTGTATTTGTTGTGAAATTATTAAAACTTTTAATTTGGGTATATATTTCCTTTAAAGCAAGCAACAGATACCCCGTAACTTACTTATATTCGCTACGGTGTCTTCTACTCCTAGGATATAAGAATAAAAGTTATTTCTGGAAGTCACTTCAATAAAATCAAAACCCTCATCGAACTCGATGTGATATTAAATATTACCTCTACAATATTTTCCTCCGCAAATAAATAGGCACGTGGGGACCCATTGAATATCCAGCATATTCTCGTGATTTAAATACACTTGACTTGCTTTTATAAATACATTTAAAAATACAGTGTATGCAATCATATGAAGTACAATTAAAACATTGCAATATAAGGCAGGAGCAGACAACATAATGGTGGTCATTATACAAAACATAGCAGATTAATTTGAACATTAAATTATTAATAGACAACTTTAAGATTTTTTACGACAGTGTAATATAGATAATTCATTGATGCCGTTATTTATTCATTGTTCAATTATGAAACTTTGTTCATAACTAAAATTACTTTACAGTCCTGTTGTAGCGAGTCACAATAGATAACTAATTTAATCTAACAATATTCATAAATAAATAAAATAATATATAAAATAATAATGTCGATAAAATAATATCCATGTTAATGGACAACGACTTCTAATAGCTACATGAAAAATAATGGGTGTCTACTGCAGAAACTGAGTGGGAGAGTATCAAGAATAGTCTAGATTCCGCGGCTACGGACACTTTAGGACACGAGAAAAGGGAAGCTAGGAAGCCCTGGATAACGGACGAAATCTTAAACTTAATGCAAAAGAGACGAGGCTACAAAAACAGACGAGACGAGGAAGGACTGAAAACTTATAAGGCAATAAAGTGGGAAATCATTAGAAAATGTAGAAAAGCGAAAGAACAATGGATAGAGGATAAATGCAAAAAAGTAGAAGATAAGCTGCAAGTAGGTAAGACCGATGAGGCTTACAAAATAATTAAGAGGAACTTCAGGGATATAGAAACAATAAGTAGAAACAATAAGTCAATCGGGGGACATACTGATCGGAAAAGGGGAGAAAGCGGATAGATGGAAGCAGTACTTAGGAAATTTATACGAGGGTCAGGAATTAGGAGAGATATTAGAGAAAGAATCTAGCATCGATAGGGAAGATGTAGGAAAACCTATATTGAGAGAGGAATTTGAAATAGCACTAAAGGGGCTAAAGAACAATAGAGCGCCGGGTGTGGATAAAATACAGGCGGAAATTTTGAAATGTGCGGGACAGAAAGTAGTACATAGGATGTTTGAACTTTTAAAATACATATACGAAACGGGCGAGATGCCGGAGGATTGTAAGAGGAACATTATCGTTACTATACCGAAAAAGAGAGGAGCCGACAAATGCGAGAACTTTAGAACGATTAGCCTAACCTCCCACGCGTCAAAAATCTTAACCAGAATAGTGCAGAAGAGGATGGAAAATAGAGCGGAGGAAATACTAGAAGGCCAATTCGGGTTTAGGCGAAATAGGGGAACTCGCGAAGCTATTCTAGCGCTAAGAGTAATGTTAGAGAAAACAATAGAAAAAGGAAAGAACGCTTATATAAGATTTGTAGATTTAGAAAAAGCATTTTATAACGTAAGATGGGAAGAAATGTTCGAGATACTAAAGAGTGCGGGAATGAAGTATAGAGATAGGAGAGTAGTACACAATCTATACAAAGAGCAAACTGCTGTTATAGAAGTAGAAGGGGAAAAAAGGGAAGTAGGTATTAGGAAATGAGTAAGATAAGGATGTACGCTATCACCACTAATTTTTAACCTGTACATCGAGGCGATTAATGTGGTAAAAGGTAGAGTGGATTTCGGGATTAAAGTACAGGGACAGAAACTAAAAATGCTGAGATTCGCGGATGATATAGCAGTATTGGCATCTAGTAAGGATGAATTAGAATCAGCATTGAACGAAATGGAGGCAGTGTTGACAGAGGAATACGGAATGAGGGTGAATAAAAACAAAACTAAAGTGTTAGTGTGCAGTAGGCGCGAGAGCAGAGCAAAAACGAAAGTACAAATTAATAATGAAAGATTGGAGGAAGTTAAAGACTTCACTTATTTAGGAAGTAAAATAAATTGGGATGGAAGAAGCGATAAAGACATAAAACAAAGAGTAGCGCAGGGTCGAGTAGCTTTTAATAAAAGGAAAGCACTTTTATGCTCGGGGGTAATAAACTTAGAAACAAGGAAGAGATTTTTGAAAACGTATGTATGAAGCACGGCACTATACGGTTGCGAAACCTGGACGGTAGGGGAAGCAAGTAGGAAGAAATTAGAATCTTTTGAGATGTGGTGTTACCGAAGAATGATGAAAATACCATGGACTGATAGGGTTAGAAACGAAGAAGTATTGGAGAAAGTCGGCGAGAAAAGAAGTATGTGAAAAAACATAAAAAAGATAAGAGATAGAATGGTAGGCCACTTGCTGAGACATGGGGGAATAGCCCGCGATATGTTGGAGGCAGAAATAGGAGTGAAAAAAGGTAGAGGTAGGCCTAGATTAGACTACTGCTCGCAAATAGTAAGGGATGTAGGTTGTAGCACAATTAGCGAAATGCGTAGGTTAGCACAAGATAGGAGAAGCTAGAGGTTAGCGTCCAACCAGTCTTAGGCCTGATGACCTCATGATGATGATGATTTCAAATATACCATAATATAAAAAACACATACGCTGTAAGCCTTATCCTTATTCGACTATGCATTAAATGGACTCGAGCCTCGTGTTCGTAATAGGCCACAATATATTTTAAAAGTCGCTTTAAAATACACTCAAATAAATGAAATATTCTGCTTTCGAATTTAGCATCGCTATAGAAATTTATGTATACAGATGCTTTAAAATATCAATTATGGCTAAGAGGCATATCATAAATGGTTTGAATAAATAAATAAATCGCTCTACATGAATTAAACAAACTCTCGAATCTAGTCTTAATGAGATGAGGCTGTAACTAATCTGGTATAATTGGAAGATGATTGAAGCTGCTGAATCTAATTAAGACTGTTTTTAATTATATCCCGATTATGAATACTTGGTTCGCAAAAGGCACATTCTGAAACGTTTTCCAGTTTTTCGCGAAACCGAATTACTTTCGGTGCTCTAACTTACGCATTCACGCTATTTTTTTCATTGCATCGTAGCCATTTCATGTTCAATAAATTAATTATTTTTAAATAAGCAAATTATTTTTTCTTTCAAATAGATGTATTTAATAAAAATATAATTGTATCTAATACAAAACGACAAAAAACCTTAATAAGGTTAAAGGATAAAACAGAAAAACAATTAGACTAGTATTAATTTGTCCAAAGGTCCGCAGTAGTTGATGTCGCAAATTGATAAAATTACTTTTCAAGAGAACAAACATGCATCGTAATTACTCGATGTCTATCAATTATTGAGTGTTAATTCGATAATGTTGCTATTTTCTGTTTGGACTGCACCTCGGATCTACATTGCGACATCTGTCTTTACTTCCCATTTATCCCATTCACATTTACTTTATTTTGACCTGCAAAGCCGTTTAATAAAAAAACAAACGTATTAATGGGCGTATTAATCAATTTTTAGTTATTTTAAAATTAAATGACGTACGAGATGTTTATAGTACAAAAAAATATGTGAAGTATTGTACATGGACGCATTAAATTGGTACCTTCAAAATCAATAACAAAACAAAGACAGATTGGAACAAAATATTCATATACGATAAAATGATATCAGCGCCTTCGCCATATAATTAATAAATTCTAGCGAAAGAGAATACATATTATACTTACTATACCATAACAACCTTCTCTAACTTTTTAGAGTTTATTATTTTATTTAAGTATTTCTTTGCTGCGACTGTATGTCTCAATTTTTACTGATGCGTTAGAAAGGAAGAATTTGAACAAAATGTTCAAATCCGTTAAATTGATATTAACACCTTCGCCATTTATTTAAAAATTGCTATTAGGAAAGAAAACATATTATATTCACTATAACATGAAACATTTCTGTAACTGTTTAGATTTTGTTTAAGTATTTCTTTGCTGCTGCTATATTCTCATTTTCTAATAATGCGTTAGAAAGGAAGAATAGCAAACTCATATTTAAATAGATGCGATTAGCACAAAACATTCAAATACGTTAAAATGGCGATAACACCTTCACCATTCATTTAAATGTTGCTAGCTGGAAAGAGACTTCATATTATATCCACTATAACATATAATCATACTCTAACCTTTTAGACTTTATTTAAGTATTTATTTACTGCAACTGTATTTCTACTTTATAATGGTGCATTAATAACAAGGAATAGCAAAGACATTTACATTTAACAAAAAATTATTAGAAAAAATTATTCAAATCCATTAAAATGATACTGGCACCTTCGTCATTTATTTAAAATTTGCTATTAAGAAAGAAATTATATTCATTGTAACAGATATCTCTTAACTTTTTAAATTTTATTTAAATATTTCTTGCTGCTACTATATTATTACTTTCTAGTGACGCGTTAGATAGGAATAATAACAAAGACATATTTAATTAAATGCGATTAGCACAATATATTCAAGTGCCTTAAAATTCTAGTAACACTTTCGCCATTTATTTAAAAATTGTTATCTGAAAGGAGAATACATATTATATTATAGTCCAGTGACTCATTAAATATGAAAAACAACGAAAACATTACAGTTAAACAAAAAAAATACTGGGATATTCAAATATGTTAAAACGATATTGGCACCTTCGCCATTTATATAAAAATTGCAAGCTGGAAAAAAATACATATTTTATTTAATACATATTGATTTAATACATCTGGTACCATGTTACCGTTCTTCAACTTTTTAGATAAGGATTTTTGAGATTTTATTTAAGTGTTCCCTTGCTGCTACTGTATTTTTATTTTCTAGCGACACATTAGAAAGAAAGAATAAGGAAAATATTACAGTCAATCATAAAAAGATTAGGACCAAATATTCAAATATAATAGAATTATGGTGACGCCTTCACCATTTATTTAAATGTCACGAAGTAGATTCTTCTGATTGTCATTTATAATAAATATGAAAATAACAATGTTTCTGGTTATCATTTGACAGAGTTAACAGAACTCAGAACTACGAAACCGGATATTATTGAAACCTTGTCTCATCGTCCAGAAACACGAGAAAGAGGTCGAGGATCGCCTTTAGATATAATTCAATGCCTGGTGGGGCTTTAGCCCGAGGAGTAGTTGTTTCGTATAGCGATTATGTAATAGCCTTGCTATTCAAGCAGTACTTGATAACCGCTTGGCGGTTTGGTAGTTCCTTTATCGATTCCCGACGTATATGTTACTGGCATAGATCGTATCGATGTAGATGTATGCCCCACGCATTTTATTCGACATTTGTCCTGGATCGGCGTACCGTGTATGGCAGTGATAAGAACTAATAAGTTCGAAACAGCTATCTGTCGTTCGATTCCTATCTGACAGATGTCGAATCCTATCCGTGGTGGATTTTATTTTTCAAACATTTTAACTCTGTCAAATGATAGTCAGAAACATTGTTATTGTTATATTTAGTTAACAATGCTCACTTAGCAGCAACTGATTTGAAATAGCAAGATCTTGCCATTCGACAAGTATTTTATATTTCTACTTATGTATCTCACAGTTAGTAATAAATTTTTTCTTGACATTAGATTTGTACCTAATACCAAAATATAATTTCAGCGGTAGACGTCTTTTTCATACGCAAAAGTTATTAACTATTTTAACTATTTAACTATTTAACTACCCAAAATAATAGAAATACTTTGAAAGATAATGCCTTCTCAGTCTCGCGACTGAAGGAATTGAAACAAATAAAAATCATATATGTATACCTTCAGTAAAATATATGATTATTAAGTAAATTATTTCTTTAGTACAATTTTTAGTTTGTAAACTTTTAGGTAGTTCGTTATATTTTCTGAAGGAAAGTTTTTTAATTGAAAAATGTAACACATGTAGACATATAGAAATATATTTATTAAAAATCAAGTCTATTGAGAAAATAATGCAAGTAAATAAATTTGAAAGCTATTCTATTTGCCAATTATTTAAAAACTATTTTAGGAAACTATTTAAAATTAAATTATTTAATTAATTTCCAGAGGGGCTTCGTCGTGTTCAGGGCAGTTGTCTGTTCAGTTCTTAATAAGCTCACATTTAATTTGTCAAGATAATTAAACGTAAATATTAACGTTGTTTTAGTACTTTCAAATTGATTACGAATTCGAAAAAGTTAACAAAACATGCCGTACAATGGAATTTTAAATTTAGTCACATAAGTTAATTAAAGATGTGTTTTGAAACAATTATTTGTGAAAAAGTATTCTGGTATCCTACACAGATAATGCATATTGATATATATATATATATATATATATATATATATATATATATATATATATATATATATATATATATATATATATGTATATTCCATGTATATATAAGAGAAATAGGAGAGAAAATATACATATATACATTATTCTTTAAAATATTTTTTATATAACGTATTTTATAATCTGAGGATCAGTCAGGAAATTGAGGATTCATACTTGTAAATCAGGTAGGTCAGTCTGCTAGAACCCGCTCTGGATGAGTGATATTTAATTCGAATACTTAATGTATGCTTTCGCGGATTAGTGGTTAAACATGAATGTTATTCAAATATTACAAAATTTTATTCATTATGAACACTCTCTCAATATTTATATACACAACGTGTTTAGGTATTCAGAGATTCACTTTAAAAAAAAATAATTTCAATAGTAGTGGAAATATGAGTATATTACCAACTGGCCTTCGGGAAGTATTGTACAGAAATAGCAAAACAGTTTTAATTTGGTATAAAATTAATGTTATTTTGTGATGGTCTCCGGAAGCAAGCTCAACTTATTCAACCCAATACACATATTGATGTTTGCATAATTTATTTGAACAAACAACATTGAAATTACACTGGAAGAAAATTTCTTCGACAGTGTTCAAATATTCACCACATAATAGGTTTTAATATCTAAGATTAATTATTTTAAGGAATTATGATACTAAATTGAATTACTGAAATATTAAATATTAATTGCTCTCGTTGATTATTTATGTAATTACATAAATACTACTACTAATTTACAATAAATTATTGTAAATTAGTATCCAAGAATTTTAATATATTTGTTGTACCTGCTGTTTTTTTCCTGGCTTCGACCGTGTTTAGATAATTTTTCATTCACAGTTTTACTTGATGTGTTTCTATATTATTATCTAATAGTTATTACAGCAGTTCAGTCAGTTGAAGCGTATTATACGACGAACACGATCATCACTGACTACAATGACCTGGGTACGAATTCCAGCGCCGGCACTGGCAGTGTCAGTGAAGTAGGTTATTTTATGAATGTATTTTCCAATGTCTCTCCCCTCCTAACCAACATATTGGAATTTTATATTCCATGTATTCTGATTATTAACATACATTACAATAATAATGCTAAGATTCTAACTAAATGTTGATCAACGAAGAATATAGATAAAATACTTTTACAGATTCTCTACGCAATTTGTCAATCTTAATTAGTGTTAAGTACACTATTAAATAGGAGACTATTTTCTCATTTTTCTGAGTTGTTCATCATAGACAATAAGTAATAATATATTAATTTTTCAAATTCTCAATTCTGTTATGTAATTTTTCGTATGTATTCAGTACCGATTATGCAATATGTATGGAATCCTTGCTCTTGAGCAAAATCAGTTTTTCATAATTAAATTTATATTACATAAATGAAATTTATTTTACATTTATGTACCTTTATGTAACAGTTAACTATAACATATTACAGTTACCTATATATGAATTGATTTAGTAAAAATATTCTATAGAAATATCAAGAATTCTGATATCTTTTCATTCTTTGAAAATTTTAGCACCAACGTAGAATCTCGTATTATATTCAACAAAAATTTCCGATTATGCTAGAAAAAGCTATCCGTTTTTTTATTATTTGAAGTAAAATTCTGTGGTTTTTATTATACATTTGATTTCAACTGATTATTTTACGAGGAGTTTTAATATGTTTCTTTCTCTATACCTATAAATTCAACTTTTTTTTTATCTTTGGCTTTACATTATAACAGTCTAAATTAACTGTAACTATTTTAAAAGTAAAATACCAAAAAATGTTAGTTTTGCTAAATGATTTGCGAGGTGTACAGAATGTAGCTTTGTTTTGGTATTAAATTGAACCTGTACAATACCTCATTTTTTTACTTTTCCATAGAGAATTTAATTTTATTTCCACTTAGATTACCTCTGCTTATACACGTGTTCAACGATTTTGTTATTATAAAACAGTTTCCTAGCTAAAATTAAATGTAAATTAATTATTTCTTGATAGACTGAGCAATGCTGGTTAATTTTTTTTTTTTGTTAATTATTATATTAGGCAAAATATAAAACAGTCTACAATATTCAATATTCATTAGTTCAGTTCACAATATTCATTACCAAAGCTTATTTATTAGTTTTGTAAAAATATACTCATATTTTAACATGTTTTATGAGCATAGTTCGATAATATCAGTTTCAGAAAATTTGGGTTTGCCCTATTATAATATTTACAGAAATTTATAAAAACAAAGACAGCGTGATTTTTCAGTCGCCATAATGGTAAAAACTTCAGAGAACACATCCAAGGGACACTCAGGTATACTGAATTTTTTGAACATTGATGCGAATATCAGAACCTCAATTTTTACGAAATAAAAATAATTTACACTCGTATACCTAAATATAGCACAGAATTTTTTAATAGAAACAGTTGGCTTTATAGAGAACCCAAGAATTTGAACTAATTACCAATTTTCATAATACGTTCAGTTTTATATGGTTATATCCAATAATATTAATTTTCATATTTAAAGCCTGAACGCACAGAAATCGACTTCCTCTAAAACCTGAGACTATGGAGGGGAAGGTTACACATAAATACAAGGACAAACACGCCCATTATCAGAGTGGGGTACCAACCTACCCCCATTAGAACTCTAACCTATGCATTCAATGACACCCTAAACCTGGACCTAATCCGCCACCCTGGGCCACAATACGAACAATATTATCACAGTCACCTCTACAGGAGAATATGAAAAGCTCATCCATGTAGTGGCCGCGGCGTAGCAGTGCTACGCTTATAGCTCCGCGTTAGATAACTGACATGAATGCCCATCGTCTTTAAAATTTACGAGCACAATTCATTTCTAATAAATTATAATAATCTAATAATAATTCGATTTTTTAGGAGACAGTACTTCAATGTTTTACAAATCTAATTATTTTATTTATCAGTTGGACGATGCGTCCGATCATTCCGATGATGTTGATATGGAGGTAATCAAAATGTTTGACGATGGTATCTCCATCCAAAGATCGTAACGGACCATGTAAGTGGTCAAAATAAGGCAAAATCTATGGGACTGACACATAGATTTTGCCTTACTTCGCCTTTTTGTATGAGATCACATCAAAAATTAAGCTCTGATATTTTCGCCATATTAGTTTTTGTGTTTATGATTTCTGTTCGTTTTTACTTTTCATATTGTAAAATGTTCCATTATTCTGTTTTAATTTTTTATTTATTAATTAGTGGTAGATAAAAATCTCTTTCATTAATATATGTTTTATCTATAATAAAATATTGTGATATCTTCCAAGAGATTAAAATAAATTCCAAATGCTTATGTCAGTATTGACTAATACAAAAACACAGATACTGTTTGCACATCCTGTAAATGATTTAGTAGAAATGGACTTTCTTATGTGAGTATTAAAAATTAGTCCAACCATACTTATTAACACTGAACTTCTTTTTACCAAAATGGCTTCAGCAGATAAAAAACGTAATGAAAATGTCACGATGAAAACAAAATAAAAAAATAAGTTAAATTTAAAACAAAAAACTGTTAAATAAGATATAAACTAATTCGTTTGTGCTGAAATTACCAGTAAAAAAATAATTACGTAAATTAATTATTATAATAAGTAAATTAATATGTAATATAGCTATATTACACCACTTAATCTATTCTATGCATGGATATATCTTCCACTTAAGATTAGCATCCAAGTTGGGCAAAAACCTGTATGAAATCATTATTTATAAATAAAATGGGACAAAATATTTTCAAATAATAGGTGTCGAATTGTTTTACTAACTCATGTTATATGATTTTAGAAAAGTAGAATGCGTCTAAGTTCACACAAGGACTATTTCCTGGAAAGCAATCCATTCACTGTTGATACCAAATTTACGACCTGACAGATTTGTACAATATATTCTGATATATTCACGATGCATTTTTATTGCCCATTAAATGTGTGAGCCATAAAAGGCCTGCTGGGGTCCTCGTTTTATAAATTAAAACAATTATAGGTGATGGAATGCAGCACTAAAATGGAATTTTATCGCGACTACTAGCTGCGGGGAGCTCCAAGAAGCGAAAATGAATTACTACGTAAAAATAGTTATTTACTAAGAAACCATAATATTCTCGCAATCCGTGTTATAGTTATGCGCTATACTGTATAAAAAAACGTTCTGACCTATTTTTGGATGACTAGTGGTTGTAATTAAATTATCAATTTAATTATTTGGTTAGGAAAGCTAATGACGGTCGTAATATACCTAGTGACTGATTTTGATCGTATTTTGTATCGTAATATATATTGACGTTATTACCAACGAAATAAAAGTAAATTATGGGAAGAACTAATGAATTACTGTATAAGTAAATATTTATTTATCTCATTGAAAATATGCCATTTAAAATATATTTCGACACAGTTGACTATTTTACAGTTCCAGATTGGACTATATTTTCGATATGGGCCTGTTTTTTAATCAAACTTATGTCGAGACAATTATGTGCAAATGACTAACTTAAAGGAATCCAAAAAATAAACTGAAATTAAAATGACACATAGATATAATTTAATTATATGCATTTATAAAATTATACAGAAAATGTCCTGTTAGCGTCAAATAATATATTACGGAGCAGTAGCGAAACGTCGATTCAAGCTGAGGGTAGGCTGTCCTGAATTAGGAGAGGGGGGGCTGCAAAATTAAAGTTTATTGAACAAACCTTCTTGTTAAACTTGTTTTAAGGTGTGCAATTATTTTGTAAGACATTCTTAACTGCATCTATATTTTAAATGTATCAACAGTTAAACATTCTTTCATTTTTGTTAATTTAATTGTATTATAAGAATTTCTTCCGCACCCCCTTTTATGGGTTCATTATTTACCATTTATAGGACCAAATTGTGTGATTCAAAAAAATAATCATTTAAAATTAAAGAAACACTAGAAATAAAAAACAATTGAAACAAAGTTAGTTTACAACTACAAAGGTCCTACTTATCAGGGATCTGGTAGACGTTTTTACAAATATGATTCCAGGAATTAAATGGCGATTGTCCAGATAATATTGTATACAATTTTATGAAAATATCCTATTAGAGACTGTTGGTTGTTTTTCTGATGAATTGACTTTTTCATTAGATCGAACAGTACATCGTCACAACTATAGACATTGGACTTAAGATAATCCTCATTGTATTCAAGAATTGCATAACTTGCCACAAAGTAACGTGAGTGAGCGGGTTGGTGATTTGATGATAGGAAATTGTCTTTTAAGGTTTTACTTCTTCCATTAGATTTAGGCATGATACCGATACTGGAAGACAGAAATGTATACTGCATAAAAGTTAACAGCCTGTAGCCAACATGCACTTTGTGTATTGACGGTAAGTTACACCCTAATATTGTGAATAGCTGATATCGATCTCTGTTATCTCTAGATAATAGAGATAACAGAGGTAGTAGGTAGTAGTTCTGAATGACAGGATCGCGAAAAAAACTATTGTCATTTGAGTTTATTTTAGTTGTGACTTATGACTTAATATAGTTCCAACTTTTGCAGTTCTCTATTGAAATAGTAAGAGGATGATAATATCTCCCAAACGAATATTTCGTTTTCAACATAATGGAAGTCCTTCGCATTTTGGTGTTGATTTTCGGTAAATTCGTGATGGTAATTGTACCATTAATTACAATACCAGAAACTATTGCCTTTCTTCAAGTAGGAATAGCCGGAAGGCTGATAAGGTGATGAAGACTAACTGTGGTAACCACCTTCACCTGATTTGACCCTCTTGGATTTCTTCTTGTGGGATTCCTTAAAATCAAATCTTAATATGCCAAATAATGTAGAATATCTGAATCCATAAATTTGAGTAGAAATGGAAATTACCAGCCTGCAAATTATTATTCAGTGTTCACTACAAAGTGTTCACATAAGTGTCTACCAATATCCAGATTTTTAATGGAACGCATTTACAATAACTTTAAAATTTCTACATAAAAGAAATTTGTATTTGATTTTCTTATATTTTTCTCAAAAACACCTTGCATCTTATGAATATTAAATAGTCTGGGGTGTCGTCGTATTCGGAAAACTTTAAAGTTTAATTATTTTTGTTAAAAAAGGGGGTTACTATTTAAAGAAACTATGATAACGTCGCAACTCAAATACAAAATCTAAAAAAAAATTTGTCTATGACAGTTTCAAAGTTTTCCAAACAATCAGTTAAGCATTATGAATATTGTATGAAAGTTTATCACCACGCTCCACTTTTATTAAACACTAGCTGAAATCGGCGCGTTGCTGCCGCAGAAAAAATAATTGTAGTGACTTAATTACCAACTGTAAGTTAATTGTACTATGCCTATAAACTTCGCGCAAGTGTGAACAATAAGTTGACAAAGTTTTATCGCAATTGGATGAACGCTATGGCAGCACATAAAATACGAACAAACAAACAAATATTGATTTTACTTTTCCGTACTCTATATTTCTCACTATACGCGGAAAAGTAATGTAATCGTGTACAGAAAAAAATTCTTTTCTAAGGTTATTCTTCGTTCTTCGGCCTAAAAACCAAAGAAAAACCGATTTTGAAACATTTTGTGCGTGTGTGTGTGTGGGTGTGTGTGGGTGTATGTGTGTGTGTGTGTGTGGGTGTGTGGTTGTCGTTGTCGTTTTCGTCGGCATTTATTCTTGTTAACACGATAACTCAAGTAAATCGAATTGGATTGATGGGGTGGATAGGATACACCGCACCCTGACAATGGGTCATGAGAAAACACGATGGTGGACAACTTGAGAAATTTTTTGTTAGCACCATAATTCAACTAAATCATGATCGGGGACGTCTCCCAGACGACACCTATTGATTTTAAGGTGGATAGGATACACCCCAACCCTGTCTATGGGTCATGAGAAAGCACGACGGTGGACTATTTGAGAATTTTTCTTGTTAACACGATAACTCAACTGAGTCATGTCGGATCGATCGGGTTGTGACTGAATCTGATCGGGGACGTCTCCCAGACGACAACCATTAATTTTGAAGTGGATGGAACACACTCTACCATGTTCATGGGTCATGAGAAAGCATAATGGTGGACTATTTGAGAAAAATAAAACTCTCGCATAAAACACATATTCTGCATTTATGTGTTGGTTTATTTTTTCTCGGCCACCCAATTTCGAGATAGAGATGTTCTACGTGCGGAAAAGTCCGTTTTAAGGCTTTAAAACTATTTATTATTTATATATTAGATTACTATTCCAAGGTGGCAGACAAGAGTCCAGTATTGGGATAATTGCATGCTTGGGTTCGACTCCCAACGGGGACAGATTAGCACATCTCCTTAAAAATGGGTTCGTTTATCCTGGCCTTTGAAAATACATTTATTGTAAACAAACATCGCGTATATTTAAAGAAATACTTTATAGTTATTTGAGGCGTAGGTAGTTTTAACTGTAATTTCGTATAATTCATGAAATCAGGATGAGTAATTCCCGTCACAATTGGAGCAACTTAGACGCTGCTTTAGAATTCTATATGAACAGGCCATATATTCATATATAAGCCACTCATATTATTTATTTCATAAATATGTTTAACAAATATTACTTTTCGCACTCCACTATAAGTGGAAAGGTAATGTAATCGTGTAAAGAGAAAGTGAAAAGTCTAAATTTTTTTGGGTTTATTTTTCGTTTTTCGACCCAAAAACAAAAAAAAATGGTTTTTAAAATTTGTTTGCTGTGTGTGTCGTCACTGTCGTCGTTGTCGTCGGCATTTATTCTTTTTGTGAGAAATTGTTTTTGTGAGCACAATAACTCAACTAAATCGTGTCGGATCGATCGGGTTTTGACTGGCTCTGATCGGGGACGTCTCCCAGACGACACCTATTGATTTTAAGGTGGATAGGATACACCCCAACCCTGTCTATGGGTCATGAGAAAGCACGACGGTGGACTATTTGAGAATTTTTTTTGTTAACACGATAACTCAACTGAGTCATGTCGGATCGATCGGGTTTTGACTGACTCGGATCGGGGACGTCTCCCAGACGACACCTATTGATTTTGAGGTGGATAGAACACACTCTACCATGTTCATGGGTCATGAGAAAGCACAATGGTGGACTATTTCAGAAATTTGTTTGTTAGCAGGATCACTAAATTAAATCGTGTCAGATCGATCGGATTTCAACTGATTCTGATTATGGACGTCTACCAGACGACATTTATTAATATTAAGGTGGATAGGACACACTCTCCCCTGTTCATGGGTCATGAGAAAGTAGGAGGGTGAACTATTTGAAAAAAGTAAAACTTTGATAAAAGTAAAACTGTCGCATAAAACACATATTCTGCATTTATGTGTTGGTTTATTTTTTCTCGGCCACTCAATTTCAAGATAGAGATGTTCTACGTGTGGAAAAGTCCGTCTTAAGGTTTTAAAACTGTTTATTTATAAATTTTATTACATTTTCTATGACCATTGTGCAAAACATCTAGTGCGGAAATAATACATGATATTTTAAATACATTTGTTACAGAACATATTAAATACACTTGTTACATGTAGTTGTTATTTGATAATCGATATAACAGCTTCTAATTCAGAACGAATTCATTCAGAAGCATTAATAATACTAACAATAGGCCGAATCAACATGTTTCATATTTCTATCTGTATCAGTTACACCTCCGAATTTAATTAATACAATTTATTTTCGTAATTTACTTCATATTCGACTTCTTTTAAGCCAATCACTGGTTCAAATCATCGAGTAGTAAACGGAAACATTCACGCTGTCATTGTTAATTTTCAGAAAGCCTCCAGCTGTGTAATAAAGAAATCAGGCAAATCAAAAATGCCCACTGTTACCGTCATCGTGGCCCTTGAATATTAAATTTGCGAGGCTCGCAACAGCCCACGGAAATATTTTCGTATGGAAATACCTGTTCATAAGTGCTCAAAGGGTTCGATGTTTTCACGCTTGGTTAAAAGACCTTCAATTTTCTACCGCGATAATTCGCAATGGAAAAGTTGATTTTAATTAATTTAAAAATTTACATAGGTACATGATAACATTAAGCTTATTGTATCATAAGTAACAGCGGTGCTTTATCTGCTTTTCGAATAATGTATCAACATCTAAATATCGCATTACTTTCTCATGAAGGGACTGATTACATTTTTTTAGCTGACGGTGAAAAATTCATATACAATACCAATCTCACACAAGCACAACCGATTTTAAGAAATGTCTTTTACGTCAAATCCCTACTATAGCTAACCTCCTATTAACGTCTAATATAGATAATATAATTAATTCAAAATCTTAACTTAATAATTTTAATTTATGGGTGAATTAAGATAATAACATATTTACCCATATGAGTTCCTGATCATGTATGAGTTAAGAGCAATTTTATATTTCCACCAAATTCAAAAGATTTGAGCACTCTAAGATACAGCTATCTAAATAATTACTTCCATATTGTAACAAGATGATAATTCTGTATGTCCTCTTATAGTTGAAATCCCCTGTATAGTGTCCCTTCAAGGAGATTCACAGATTATAAAAGTATCGTTGCTATTAGGCTATTTATTCTAAATAACCTTTTTCAACATTAGTAAAGCAAAGTTGTGTTCATCAAAGAAATTTATTAAAAAGCTGGTGACAGTATTTTGTTGTAAAAATGCTCTAACCCTTGCCTGAATATGGGTGGTTACAGTGAAGTGGACGGCATTCTTTCAACGTGTATCGATACAGGTATATTTCACATTCTTCTAATTTCCCATAATAAGAGTTGGTTAGATAAAGAGTCTTTATTTTTGAAAATTCAATTAGAGAAGCAGGTGTAGGGAAAGAAACAATTTTCTTTTCTTAGTTTCATGTAAGAGCATTTCACGAAAGAACCTAACTATTGATATGTGTAAGATAAATTTATATAATGCCGACTTCCTTTCATTATAATTTATATAAGACTCTCTCTTATTCAACAATAATTACATTTTGTAAGATTAATAAGATTAAAGGTCAAGCCACAACCAACCTTTTAGTACACTAATGTTGATATGTTCCATGATGAGGTAGTTATGAGACATATTCGTTACCTATGTCAATGTATTATGGCGAAGTTTATTAAAATATCTTTTCTGGGGATGCTTCAATGTTTATCCCGAAAGAATTAGTTTTCCATAGTTAGAATTAATACTTCCTACAAAAACTCATGTAATAAGCAGCAGGATATGTGTAAGAACAAAGAATTCTCGAAGAGATTTAAAAGATTTAAATTAGACGAATAGTATGAACAACATCGAGATTTTTTCAAATAAAATTACTGGATCACTTTAGAATCTGAATTGATCCTAAAACTAAATTTTCTGTATTTAATTACAGATTGGGCTCCATCTTGCAACCAATTCTGTGGATCTTAAATCTCAAATATATGCTTAATTTTTACTGACTTATCACCAGGTCTAGAAAACGGTCATTCTTTACTTTGATCAAAATATTATGTAGATAATTTATGCCAGTCAAGAATCCCGAACATGTGAACAAGGAATATCGCTATGCTATTAGGAAAGGGCTAATCTCACGTACACTTTTAAAAAGGAAAGTGAACTGGCAGCTTAAACTTTGCCTTCTGAAAAGTTATAGAGCCAAGTGTTTGTACGGAATTAATTTTATTTTTTATTAATTATAATGAAACACCCCTTCATAAGCATGGCTTATTAGTTCATCAATTATTTCTGATCTTCTTCGAGCTTGTGATGAATTGGTTCTGATAACGAAATTGGTTATTATAGCGTGGAATCAGTTGACTTAGATGATATACTTAGACATCTCTCGCATGTTTGATAATGTGTCAATTCTACATATTCTCTTCAAACATCCACATTTCGGAGTACACGAAAAATTATTAAGGGGAAATCATTTTCGTGTAACAGATTTTAATATTGGACTAGGATCATAGACATAATCAACGATCCAAATGCAATTAATTCTGTTTCATATCTTCAATCTACGAAATTAAAACCAAAACACGAATTTAATTGAACAGTGACATTGACAGCATTTCTATAGTGAATTTAGAGACTGCTAGTGAAAGAACTACCCAAATTATTTCTAACCCAGTTTCAAACGCAGTTAGTGATCTGAGATAGTGTCATTATCTTGATTTGATTCTCAGCTATCCCTTTGCTATATCATTGCTGTGGACAGACAATACCTGGAGCACTCTACCGAAAATAATCAGACACCATTTTGGAACCATTTTATAATCAAATTTTGACAATCACCTACGCTTCCACATCAACTAGCCAAACGTACAAGCAACCAACCGACATTCATGGAGATGTAGGCAGAAAACCCAAAGATGATCTTCAAGTAAATTAACACAAAGAAAAATCCAAGTCATTGCCTTGGTAACTAAGACGTGACCACACTACAAAGCACACTATGTTCGAAGTAGAATATTATATTTATATTCAATTCAGATGTTGCTATATGATCGACGATAATGTTATTAAGTTCATTCTTTATGAAGAGCATATTGTAGAGGAATGTACATATTTCATCACAATGTGTACATATACATCACAGAAATACTCGTAGAACATTGCATCCTCTAATAGTCGATCAAACCCAAATCACAACTGAGCTACAAATTCCACTAGATAATGTTCTCATATTAAAGAAGCAGCGAGTGGTCAAAGATGACATGGAAACGTCCGCTTGAAATTTGATTTTTTTTTTTTTAATAATTGTGTCAAAATTTAGTCCACACACAAGACAAGATATAGGTCATATTATCACGAAATAGAAAAAAAATCATATCAAAAGTTTAGATAGCAGGGTTAAATTAGATGTTCTTCAATAAAAAGGAGCCCTCGAGCACAACTACCCAGAATTCCAGCCCAAACTTTTAAGTGTAACCCTTAAGAGGATGTAAATTCTCAATGAACAAATAATGCGCAGCTTCCACTGAAATACGCTATTATAGTCAATAAATTGGAATACCTTGACTAACATAGTGTGTTATTATTTTAATAACCACTACTTTAGACAATTTGTATGTAATCATGACAAATAGTGACAACAAGCCATTTTCTTTAGTGCATTTTTATGTACATCTATTTATTTACATCTAAGGATATATTTAAAAATAAATGAACTATTAATGATGGAATGACATGTTGCACAATCGTTACCTCATTAGAATCACATCTACCCCAACAAGCCATCACAGAAAGTTTATCCCAACATTTTCTTCCATTTTCATCAGTTTGCGTCACTCTGTAGGTGTAGAGCCGACGGTGGCATTTCAATGTAATATCTGCGTCCTCCAAAGGTTCCTCCTCCTGTAACTCGGTGTCGGCTTCAATGATGCTTTGTCCCGTAAC
The DNA here is from genome assembly GCA_037954035.1 of Rosalia funebris. Taxonomy (NCBI): domain Eukaryota; kingdom Metazoa; phylum Arthropoda; class Insecta; order Coleoptera; family Cerambycidae; genus Rosalia; species Rosalia funebris. Next base: position 1,105,351 of record JAZFAV010000021.1, read on the forward strand.
CAACACGTTTAGCGTAAAAGCAATCCATAAAAGAGAGTGGACCATAATGTAGTAAATCCTGAAAATTAAAAAGGTAAATTAAATAAATTGTATTAAATGTATGTTACTCCTTTAAAATTGCTTTATGCAAACGAATGTGTGAAACTCTTGTTTAAGGATAATTTAATTAACAACAGCTTGTGTTACTTTTATTATGGCTCTTCCGTGCACATTTGTTTTGCTTATCAGCATTAGTAAACTTCGTGTATATTTTCATATGTTCACATGTTTAACTAAATTGCTAAATTACGGCTCCTCTCGCAGTTCGTAACTTTCTTTATTATATTTTAGTGCAACAACTACGCAAAATGATTATTTTATCTAATATTCTACAGTTTGTATTTACACACGTAAATACAACATTAAGTAAAACTAAAAATATCGTTACATAATAAAGCTAAGTTGTAATATATACTGTAATAATAACTGTAATAATAATAATAATAATAATATTTATTTTCCCACAAGATATGTCTTAAAAACGAGGTAGACGTTTTTCAGGTACTGAAATTAATTTTCATTAATTTTATGCAAATATGGTTCAATAAGAAACAATTATAAATTTGCTTTAATATTGTTAATATATCATTTTTCTACGGAGAAATTTTCTATTATTCATATATACACACGGACATATTTCGAAAATATATAATCAAGGTTTATTAAAATATTTAAAAATTATTTCAAGAACTGAATGAAGTTAGCCATTACTTTATGATAGTTGATCATAATGACGCAGTAAAACACTTACTTTGTTACTACACAAATTGTATTGTAACTTAACGCTACTATAGTTTCGATACTTTAGCGTATCATTTTCAAGCGATTCAAAAGAATCGCTTGAAAATGATACATTTGAATCGCTTGAAAATGATACGCTAAAGTTTCGAAACTATACTAGCATTAAGTTACAATAAAATTTGTGTGGTAACAAAGTAAGTGTTTTACTATATCATAAACATTATTTTGTTATATATTTTCCCAGTTTTGCGCAAGTCCTTCGAATTCACAAGGGCTTCTTTCGAATGTCTTGTGAATTCATTTAAAAAATTCTTAAAAAAGCTCAAAACATTTGCACCACAAAATTCTAACTGGCGAGGTTTTGAAGCCTCCTGAAAATTGGCAAATTCCTGCACGCTGAGAATTTTCTATATATAGTTCATTGGGAAGTTTAGAATTCAAATTCCTTACCCAATTCTGAAAAGCATAGAAACGTATTTTACATTTCACATTTTGATATTTTGCACAATATGAGGTATTTACATAGTAATTGAGGAGCTGGCGAACAAAATGGTATAATTATGATTCTGGTCAAAATTTCTTTTTTTTTTAATCTGGACATTTTTGGCCCACCGAATACAAATCTGAACTCATTTCTAAGCAATGCTACCTAAATCTGTGCTAGAATTTTTCGTTATTTCAATCAAAACGGTACAGTTACAATAAATATTTCATAGTTTTGAATAAGCGAGCACGTTTTCGTTCAAAATGTAATAATTTTCAAACAAATCTGTAAGACATCAATAAAAACAAAATAAGTGACATCCATTTTGTACTTTCAATACTATTTTTAATGAGACTACACTAGGTTTTGTTTTTATGAGTAGAAAATAAGTCTGTTCAGTCAAAGAGTATAATCTGTGGTAGTCAGCTGTTTGAGTTCATGGTTGTCGATGTTTATTCAAAGTTATTGAGTTATTTTGGAAACAACTGGGAACAGTATCAAAAGTTAAGTTGGTATAAAGAAATTTTAGGGAGTCAACAGGAAATCAGTAAGGATGAAAGGGAAGATAATGATGGAGGATGTCAGGAAGATGGGCACGATGGAGGTTGCGATTGTGAGGAAATATAAATTGAGCTCAATATATAATGAAAGCCCTGGTAATTTTTTATTTTGAAATAGAAGTGACTCATTGTTTTTTTTCAGAAGAGACTGTTTCTCATGTTCTATGATTAATAAGTTTATGTAAACTGCAATCAAAATGGCTTAGTTGCATCCTAGTGGCAATGGAAACGTAATAATTGCACCAGTCGCAAACAGAACGACATAATTGCATTGTTCAAATTTAAGTATTTTCCATTTTATTATAGATAGGAATCTGGATTTAACGTATGTCAGATAAAGTCACAAACTCCATATAGGTAAATAGAAACAACCCAAAAGCACACTGTAAGTATGTCACTCAGTCTTTTGCTCCTCCTGTAAAATTTAATTTCGTGTAATTATGCCGTTTTGTTCAACAGCTCCTCAATTGATAGTTTACAGATGGGATAAACAATTGATTCGAAAGGGATATTTGGGTATAGATTCATTAATGGTCTACTTCAATGAGGTTTTTCTCAACAAATCTTCCAAACACACAGGGAAATTTCATAAACAGTATTCTGGTGTTACAGAACTTCCACAAGCGATTTTGATACTATAAGCAACATGACTAGGGACAACGCATTATTATTTCCAAATAATGAAATCCTTAGTTTCACAGTTCCATGCTAAAGAATCAAGTAACGTTACAAAAAGTCGGATAAAATTTGATAAACTCAAGAGGAAGTAGATTTTACAACTATCCATAGTACCATAATTATGCATATCTAGCGAATGCTATAAACAAATTACAAAATACTTAATTATCCTTGGAAAAATCACTGCAGAGTAGATAACGTCTAAGAATGGTTAGACTTTATACGACGAAAGAAAGTGTATGTAATCGACAAAAAACCGACAATGGAATAAGGAAAAATCCAGATTTCGCTAGATTAAGGCATATTTCCAATAATATCAAAGGCCATTTTAAATATGCAAATATTGCTACTTTAAATACCGAGCGCTGTTTTCCTTCATATAAGATATATTTTACGCTGTTCATAAATACGAGTATACAGAGAGTGACAAAATTGCAGATATTGCATATTATCTAAATTATTATATGTATATATGTACGTAGTCACATATATAAGACGCCGCCACTGGACAAGCATCTAAGTGGGCAGCTGCAGTAATAATTCGGAGAGAGATAAACTTAAATTATAGGTATTTCAGTGACAGAACATAAACATCAATTCATTACAATATAAATTTATATTTATAACTTTTTTCCAATAATAGTTATACTTGAGTTTCTTAAACAAGAAGTAATATAACTCGTCCTATGTAAAGGCATATAAAAAGAAAGAATTTTTAAGTAAAATTTAAAAACGAATTATTTCTTCAAAATGGTTGAATTGTCTTAACAATATAGTGCATTCTCAAAATAATCGACAAAGAATAAAACAATATATTGTGAATTAGTTACAATATTTTTATTGTATTTTAGAGATTTTTTTTATGATTAGGAAGGGATTTATTTGACAATTATAACACAGTAGTGCATACCTAGTTGAATTCCTTGAATCCAACTTGAATTGTCTATTTTATTTTGATAATATTGTTTTTTTGTAACAATAACTAAATTATTATGCTTTTATACTACCTTCAGTTATGAAGGCAGTATATGTGTACTTTAAATATACTACTGTACTTGTTGTTTATAATAGCCACAACTTTTACTTTATAGTGCACAATAAAGTATAACCTAGTGGTTTGAATTTTAAAAATACAGCAATAAGGAAAGACTCACTGTAATAAATACATTTTATGTTTAATAAATTCTTTACGGCGTCCTATTAAAGTTAAGTAGGTTTTTCCATTTATTAAAAATGTAAAGTAATGTACGTCAGCAATGAGTATTGTAAGTAAAATAATATAATATATCTAACACACCTGTCTATGTTTCAAATAAACTAAAAATTATTTAATTATTAGTTGTACATTCTTTAAATTTACATGTATAATCATGTAAATTTAAATATTGTATAATATATAAACGTCACCGGAAAAACTACTAACAAAATTCAATCCATTGTCCGAACCAATCTAGTCTTCCTTCTTAGGAGATTTACTATATTCTAATATCTGCAGCATTATTTTATGTTGTCTTATGCTGAAATATTGGTCTCTTTCAGATACGTTACTTATTTTTCACTGCTTTTAATTTGTGAAGCACTGAGCATGGTAGGAGTCTACTGATGAATATAATTACTTAGTCTTTCTTCCACTAATATTCAAATTTGTCAGCTCTTTATCATATTAAATAGCTGCCAACTATGCTATAGCATACTAGATATAGAAAATTCGAAAATAATACGTTTTACTTTGTTCGCATTGTAAGCTACACAAATAACATATGTTTTGTGAAGTCTGTTTGAGAAAACATGTTTAGAAGATTATTAGAAGAAACGAATTCGACTTAAATTTGCTAGAAACAATATCGAGCTACTGTTTCTTCATCATCATCATATCGGTTTATAATGTCCTTCGCCGTCTTCCGATTCCTAATATCCATTCCCCTCTATTTCTCCACATGTCCTCGTCCAGACCTCCCTCCCGAATTTCATTATCAATGCCCTCTCTCCAGCTTTTTCGTGGTCTTCCTCGCCTTCTTCTTCCTTGTGGTTTCCAGTTTAGAATTTTTTTGGGTATTCTGTCATTTGGCATTCGCTGAACATGTCCGTACCATACGAGTTGTTTGGTTTTCATATCATCTACAAAGTCATGTGTTATTCCCATCATATTTCTTATTCTCTCATTTGTTACCCTTTCTCTCTTTGATTTTCCAACTGACCTTCTCCAGAAGTCCATTTCTGTGGTTCTTATTATTCTTTCTGTTCTTTATTTTATTGCCATACTTCACAACTATAGGTTACTATACTTTTAATTATTGAATTATATGTTCTTCTTTTATTTTCTTTTGTTATGTTTTGTTTATCCCATAGAATGCTGTTCAACATTGTAATTGCTCTCCTTCCTTGAGTGTTTCTTTCCGAAATCACTTCATCAAGTGTCCCGTCGTTTGATATTTTCATGCCTAGATACTTATATTGATTGCAGTGTTTGATGTTTTGCCCGGTTGACAGAAGTAGATCTTGTTGTTGTCCTCCAATACACATGTATTCCGTTTTCTTCACATTAACTTCTAAACCCCATTTTTCATACTCCTCGATAATTTTGCGTGTCATATATTCCATATCATCGATATCTTGCGCAATAATAACTTGGTCATCCACAAAGGATAATGTGTATAGTGTTGATGTATCATCTATTGGTATGCCCATATTGTGACATTTTCTTTTCCGAGTCGTCAATGCGCGTTCTAGATATATCTTAAATAGTGTAGGAGATAAGCAGCAGCCTTGTTTAAGTCCCTTAGTTACTATAAATCCCGTTGTTATATTGTGTCCTATTTTTATTCTAGATCTGGTATTATCATACAGAGACTTTACAGCCTTTATTGATTCTACATTTATATTAGTGTTTTGTAAAGTTTCCCAGAGTTTTACCAGAGGTATTCTATCATATGTTTTTTTTAAATCCACATATAGTAGATGTACTTCTTGGTTAAATGCTATCTTCTTCTAACCGATATCTCCTCTAACCGATATAAGAGCTAATTTAGTTAACGGGATATGTATTACCTTATTCAGGTGGGCATTATATTAAATGTGTGCTCATTAGGATTTTATTAAGATGAATTGAGACTTTTTTAAACTTACAGTGTAACTTCGATTATAATAGAATATAGTAAAAGTCAATAAAGCTGTAATTATAATAAGACTTTTATTACAACTACAGCTATAGTAGAAGCTTTAATTTAATAATTTATATGAGGAAAGTAACAAAATTGTATAAAATCAGTGTTTTGTTATTGTGTACCACTTCAGTAAGGCTTTCTTTGGTATTTCTAACGGCAATTGATTCGCAAAAGATCATGTCATGTCTTACTTTTCGTAATTTCTAGTATAATAATCATCTTAGTTGCATCATCTTCTATAATGACAAACAGATTTTCAAACGTTTTCATTTTACTTTTTCCGATAACATATTATGTTTATATATGAGACAGCATATATGCTCTAAGGAGATACATTCTGTAAAACTTATTGTTTACTGAAGATGCAAGGAACTTTCCTCCTCATTTCAGAGGCTTTAAAAGCTATATACTAAAAGTATGTTATTGCTGAAGTTGGCTATAAGAGTGGAATAAGGACGTTAAAAGGCACAGCTTAATTTTCAATAGTAAGAACTAGCCCCCTTAAAACTAATTGCCTGATATTGTCGGAATTCAGTTTTATTTTAAGAATATTGGTCTATTGTATGATGACTGTAACAACAAATATGTAACAAATTTTATTCTCGAAAATCATTGCAATATATTTACTTACTTTATTGATGAACTGAAATAAATTATTGTAATTAATTATTGATATGTTTCTAATTATTAAATACACATCGAGAAAGACTCCATAACGAAATCAAAAGAGACAAAAACTTTAAAAAAGAAATAATACTTTGTCTCTTATTTTTAAGCGCCTATAGACGAAAATGTTGCCAACTACACTCCTGAACAAACGCATCAGCAAAATCTTTCATTATCACTCATAAATTTTATAAGTGGTCCATAATATCCTCTATCACTACTGATAAACAATTGCAATTATAGGCGTAAAATAACATTTTGTAATTGTTTTATAATATTACATTTAAAGCTGTTTAAAGTTATCTTGTAAAAGGCAATAAATTTAGTTATCTTAGTGACTTTTTTTTTAATTTAATGCCATCAAGTGAATGAAACACTTTGTCCATTATATTTAAAGTAGAAGAAATGAATCGTCCACACAACTTAAGCGAAGATGAAAGTGTAACTCTCGTTAACGAGAGACATAGCCAGCGATATGTAGTTAATTGGTTAGGAGTTAGACAATTAACAATTAGACATTAGTTAGTCAAACATTTAAATGAACTTGGAAGTTACTGTAGAACTCTGAAACAAGGTCGCAAGAACTTTGTAGATGTAAGAGATGAGCGCTATCTTATGCAAGTCGAATTAAGGAACAGGCATTCTACCAATGGGGAGCTAAGCAAAGCCCTCAACAGTAACTCGAAATTGTACTGGACGTACAATTTTTGGACGAACGGTCAGGAAAAGGCTTAATTAAGGAGGATTAGATAACAGAAAACCAGGTATTCACCACTGCTCACCAGAGAACATAGAGTTATTGTACTAGACTACATTTTGTAGTCTAGTACAGGGAAAGGGATGCAAGGGAAAGAGTGTGGACGAAATGGCAGAAGAGGTGGGATGCGGAGACGTGTGTAGTATGGACCAGGTCTCTCATCCCAGCTGTCCGGCCTTGGGTCGAGAGGCAGCACGGAGAGGTAGGATACTATCTCATGCAGGTGTTTTCGGACCACGGATGCTTTGGCGAGGACCTGCGTGGGATAGAGATGGTGGATGGAGATGAGTGCGTCTACTGCGGAGAAAGGGATCATCCCGAGCACACCTTAATCGGGTGCCCGAGGTGGTCGGATGAGAGGGAAGAGTACATATACGAATAGAGTGGATCGGCTTGGGAGTGTGAGGGAATTGGTGAATGGGATGGTTAGAAGCGCGAATGTGTGGGCATGTGCAGAGAGAATGGTAGTAAAGATAATGAAGAGGAAGGAAGAGGCTGAGAGAAAGCTGGGCCCAAACCCCTAATCGTCTTTGACGGAGGGAGGATGTAGGGCAATGGAATGGAAATTAATAATATTCTAAGAACGATTGACCTCTACCTCTATGCGAAGCGGGCGCGGTTCCAAGGTAGGTGGGACGAAGGTCTGAGAGGCCACTTATCCGGCCCGCGTAATCACCGGCTACGTCAACCTAAAGAAAAACTACAAATAGACAACATTTTGTAAGATAACACGTAAATTGTGCCATTGACGACTGAAAGCGAATTTTATTTTCAGACGAAACAAGAATAAGTCTTAATTCACCAGATGAATATCAACAAGCCTGGCGGAGGCTAGGATAGATATTTTCTGCCTCCAAAATCTCTCCAAGAATCCCATTTTTTGGTGGATCAATAATATTCTCGGGAGGAATTTGTTTCGATGATCACACGGATTTGATTCTTATACGATGGAGATCCATGAATGTACATTTCTATTTTAGGAAACATCATAGAAAAACATGTGATGTCAGTTGCGCCATTTTTCGAAAAAAATTTCATTTTTATGCAGGATAACCCTCGGCCTCGTATTGGTTGAGGGATACTAGCCCACCTTCGATTTGTGAATATTCTAACTATGGACTGGCCATCAAGGAATCTAGATATGAACCCCATGGAGCATCTATTAGATGACCTAAAACCATCAGTTAGGCGACACATACCTGCCCCTGTGACTCTTAGAGAACAGGTCAACCATTCACTACTTAATTAATAGCATGCCCAGACGAACGAAAGCAGTGATAAAAGTTAGAAAGGGATCTACACTCTACTAAATTCAAATTCTTATGATTGAATTACATCTTCAATTTCTTTTATCTCCTAGTTTTTCATTAACATCGTTTTAATCATCTTGAAAATATAACTATTTAAAATATTTGTAAAAATTTCTTGTATATTATTCATATCCTTTTCGAGCACCATTATGATTTTAGAGTACGTAAAAATGAGATATGCCCCTTCTAACATGCATATTGTGGGTAGTTAATAGAAAAATAATTACCGATAAACAGTTTAATTAATGTAAAAGCTTCGTAATTTATTCGGTCACATTTACGTTAAAACGCCGAGGTTATCTACAACATGTACCTGTCAGTATAATATTCATTATCTAGTTAAAACGGCCAGCACGTACTAATGCCATATAATCAAAAAAATAATTATAAAATTCCATATTGAGTTCAAGGGTATGAAAAACTCCATTACATTGTCATTATTTAATAATAATTTCATTTTATAAGTTCTATATATCTATAAGTTTGTTATATGACTGACACACTGAAAAATGATAACGTAATTGACAGCGAGAGAGGCGATTAGTAGTCATTATATTTGAAAATTGATTTGTAAGTTCTGTCTTTTCTATTTTATATGGATTAATGGTCAATCATAATTTCTCTAAATTATTTCATTCCCGCCAGAAACAGGAGACTAGTTTTCATTGACGCCGAAAGCACGATTAGACGTTTCCCGACACGCGTTTCACCAGCCAAGTTCGCATCATCAGGAGATGATTAAAACCAGTTTTAATCTACCTCTAATTTCCATTTATACTAAAGAATACTTTTCATTGGTTTCAATCTTATCTTTGAAATTTTCCAAGAGTTGATGCCTTTGCTTCCTATAAAAGTGCACTAATGTCCTTCGCTAATCTTTGAAAATTATTTTCAGGTACCTGGTCAAACCCCACGTTTATTGACTTTTTATGAAATATTCATGTGATAAACCTTTCTGGCAGATTAGTTACTTTCGTCTATATTATATTGTACATTTTTAATAACATTATTTATTATTATTTCACAAGAAGTATACATAAGTAAAACTATATATTTAAATTGTATGTTCAAATTTGTATCCAACTGATAGAATATTGTTCTATATTGTAAGTGTGTTTCATCAACGAGTGTTCTAAAACCTAATAACTAGGGATAAATAGCTTCACGCTTCGATGGAAGTAGTTAATGTGAAGTAACATCTAAAATTTGTATTTGGGTGTTCTACCTTATTTATTAGGAACAATTATTATAAGTATTTTTCTGTAAAAAAGTGATAGCTCGTTCTATCTAAGCCACTTCGTACTACTTAAAAATATTTTTAAGAAAGATTTAGTTATATCTATGCTTATTAATGGTTAACTAAACTTATATAAGAACTTAATTATTCCTTTTTATTTTTTGAACTAATTACAGACAGATTTTTGGATACCAAAAGATAACAAACCATACTATATGCACCTACTTACGTAAGTGATATACAAAATATATATAATTCCATTGATATGTGAAAAGTAATAAAAACATAAGTAGTAAGTATTATATTCAGTTTCGTGTTTAAATAACGGTATATTTAAACTTGAAATGTCCATACCGCCCAACTCTATACATCAGTTTTGTTAATCTACCTTTAATATTCATAAGATGGATAATTTTAATGACTAACTATCTATATAACTAACTAACCATAACTAACTATCTTTATTCAAATGATCATATATAAACAGTCTAATCTAGTGGCATCTGAGTGTATTTTCATCCTCAATAAAAACCATTTGTAGTATTTCGGCATAGGCAAAAGCACTTAAACTTTTTATTTTTCTAATTGAGCCCATAAGATATGTTGAAGGATATCTCATTAATTTTTTGTCGACTTAATGTGGGCAGAAACAGTCGAAAAAACTGCATTATATCCCACCTAGCAATTTTCGAAGAAATGGCGAAGGTGTCACTATTATTTTATTGTTCGTGGTTTCTACTACATAATCTGTCTTTCTAACTCATCGCTATTACATATAATGAATATGAATGGTTACCTTCTTGATTAGAGGTTAGAGAGTGATAAAACGGTAGTACATAAATACTTAAATTAAGTCAGTTACAACAATATGATATAATATGATTTCAAAATACTTTAACATCATTTCTTTAATCATGTATCTGTCATATAATTTGTACTAAACTTTCCATCTTCATCTTTGAGCTCTATCTTTAGATACTCCCTTTATCACTATGTCTTTATGATGTATTTTATTAAGAAATTATTTCCTCATACACTGTTTTGTACATTTTTTAATAAATATCATTCATTTCTTGGAACTCATCGATAATTTGGAAAAATCAGCTTTAATGTAGCTTCATCTGCAACAATATAAATACACCAACCAATATTGTTGTATTACTATTGAAAATGAATTTGATCTAGCTCTTTACTTTTACATTTCCCATCTGGTAATCATTTTTAACTGCGATGTTGATTGCCATTAAATAATATATAAAATAGCATGAACTGTAAAACATATTTTTAAGATCGAGAATACAATTTGAGAAATCGAGAGAGAGAAAATGTGTATATTAACAGTTACGTTGATAGTAGCTTTCAATACTAAGAGAAGGGAAATGTTATTAAACTAAATGTATTACTACTTTCTGATTAACTTGATGCAAAGGAGATATATTTATTTTTGATACTATTCTCTCACATCAACTTTCTATGTAACACCCTATTACAGTTTATTACGTAATATTGTATTTTTTACAATAAGTAATTTATCTATTTGAGCGTTAAGAGACTGCCAGATAGAATGGAATAAAATTTTTATTCTATATCGATCCTCACCAGATTCTAAAATTCGCCCTTGTTTGTATATACCGAAACCACTTTTAACAGTATATTCTTTGGATGTTCTTCCTAAAGTGCTGCTATCGCTCTTGACACACAATTTTACTGGAAAGTAACTGTCATATTTTATAACAATTTATGTTGTTATATATCCAACAGCATAAATTTAATAAAATAGCGAGACTCGGGCAAAAAAGATTTTTCAAATCATTAAATATAAATTCTCGTGAGAACATCAACCTTAATTTAATATTATCTCGCTGTATATGATATGTTGCATTGTTTTCCTGCGTAATATATGAGTGTTTAGCAAAAATTTGGATGTAACGTCAAGGAAGAATGTAATGAAATACTTTTGATATTTCCCTGGAATAAGGGCAATATTGAATTAAATTATTGAGGTAATTTTGCGTTCGGTCAATAGAGTGTGCGACCATTTGAGACTGGGAGCATAATTAACTCCAAAAATTAATTCCATAGTGCCTATATTTTAAGGGAATATATCGACCATGCCCTATTCTGTTCTTTCTTGATAATATATACAAAATTTAATGAACCTTTTATATTTCTTTTTTAGGCAATAATGCATAATAACAAGATTAAAATTAATTCAAGGCTAATACTAGATGTTGTACCGATTTCCTCTGTTATTGGAATAAAAATTCACACCAGAATGATAAAATTTAACTACCGCCTTACAGTACTATTCATTTCATCGCTACTTGCCAAATAAAAAACTCTCTTATCTTGCCGATAAACGGAACAGTCTACCTGAGCCTAGCCATAAAAACAAGCCACGGTATGAGATAAGAACCGGTTGGGATTTCTTATTTGGCAAATAGCGATGAAATAAACTATACTCATCTCATTTCGAACGGGAATGTCCCTACATATACCTTGCTTGATGTCAAAATGGTGTAAAAATGATGCGAAAGTGATGTGAAATGAAATACAATAAAATTTCAGTGTATTTCACCAAAACAGTGCCCTGGAGTAACTATTTTGTTAATAAATTATAACTGCTTTTGTTTTCATGACAAATACCGCGAAAATGTCTTACTATAGTCTATATAATGGCGAAGGCGACGAGTGAAATTATTTTTACTACGACTTCTTTACTGTGGTTTAAAATATTTATATTTTCCTAAAATATATTCAATTTACGATTATTAAACAACATATATTTTAATACTTTTTATTTGTATTATTAATTTATTTATTTATTGTTATAATTTGTATTAGGTATACCACGAATAAGATTGGTGATACAAATGTTAACAAAACGTTAGAAGGAATATAAATAGCTCAAGTAAGTTTATGCACAGGAGATATATCTGTCTATAAGGCGTAAAAATTGACACAAATATCAAATATTTATAAACAATCTATGAGGTATGATGAAAATTATCACCAAAGTTAATAACCATCTAAGTAATAACAGGTTAAGAGCGTTCTTTAAAAGTATGCGTCCACATATATGATATATTTATATAATGTAATAAATATATCATTGCTGTACATAGTGCCATAATGATTCAGAAAATGATATTGAAATATTATTACAATTTATTAATATTAAATTAATAAGAATATTAAGTGGTCAAAGATGATTGTATTTCAAAAATATTATAAAGGAATGGGTGAGGATTAGAGCCTTACAACGTTACAACAAAAACCAGTATATCACTTTCTTTCATAGATTCACACCATCTGCTGACTGTTGCAGCAGCTGACTGAAATTCAATAATCCTCTGATGATGTCAACTTAGTTGGCGATACGCGCATCAAGGGATGTAGAATTGTTTGGTATTTTATGGAACTTGTAGAAACTGTTATTCTATGTCTCACTATTAAAATTACGTGATATACTTGTTTTGAATAAAAGTAAAACTAATAAAGTTTCCAAATTGGTGTACATATACATTCTTATTTTTGTTCATGAAAACAATAGAAAGAGAAGATGCGATCTAGATATCTGCAAATATATTCTTAATAATTTACTTTAGTAATATAAAGACCTACATTATGTGAACTGTTAAAGTTCATACACAATTTGATGCATATAACATTTTATTAAACGGAAAGCAATGCCATTAATTACTTGATTAAAATTACATTATATTCATAATGATACATCAAACACGTTTTTCGGTGTAACATTTCTTTTATTCTTTGAAAATTGTGTAGCATTAATAATGATAATTAATGATTAATTAAATATGACGTTAAATTTAATAGACTAATTAGATTTAATTAGATATTTCATAAATAGAGAAAACGTTTAATGCATCCTTGACCACAAGAATACAAAATTAAAAACTTCATACTGATGAACAGATAATAAGAACCATTTTAAATGATTCAATTCCATTCCCATTCAACCCAATTCTCCTATTCAATTAAAAAAATTTAAAGAGGTACATATAATTCCAAAAATGTTAAACGAAAGAGTACAAGAGTATAAAATTTTACAAAAATTTACATTTTTCAGGGTTTTACTTAAGAATAATAAATTACATAGAAAATTAATGTATTCGTTATTTATGTACTACAGTGAATATTGCTAATATTAGAATAAGAATCTCTCACAACATGTACTAAGTATGAATTTTACACTAATTATGTTTTAATTAATATTATATTAATTATATTTTATTATTAATAAATTATATTATTTTTAATTCATCATATTTTATTGGCTTTGCTTTAAAACATTATCAATATTACGTTTTATAGCTGTTAAAGTATTCCAGCTGTGTATTGTACAGTCCTATGGAAGTCTATGTTAACCTAAATGTTGTACAATTAATAAATACTTATTTTCTCTCTTCACAATATCACTATCTCCAAAGGATATTAATAAAAGCCAAGCATTTCAACATGAAACTTTACTAAAAGAGTATTACATAAAAGTTAAAGTAAAGTATAACATAAAATGTTAATTAGTGTAAATAAATAGATTATTAAAATATAAATTATTTTTCAATTGTGAATGCGGATTTATAGATTTAATACTGAACTTTTTTTTCAAATGTATTTTTCGACTAAGAGTAAGTCTTATAAAAAAAAAATTAAATGTTTATTTTGTAAACAACCAAGGTGACATACAAAATATTCTAGGTATTGTAGGAAGAGCAAATATATATTATCAATTGATGATATTGTTCATATAAGAATGTGTGTAATAATATTTTTCTATTTTCATAATAGTGTAACTAGATTATAAATCTATGTGTAAAATATAATAAAATTGTTATCCACGAGAATACTTTTTGTCGAGAACCATACAGTAATATAATATATTATAGTGATATAAATAAACATAATATTAAATATAAATACCAAATTTTATTGCAATATCAATGTTCGAAATTCCTAATTTATCTTCACACTGCATTCATAGATAATAGGTTTATTAGATTTGGCAAGATTAAATAAATATATTGAAATTAGGTCTAAAAAGCATCTTCTTATTTCCTTTGGTGGTGAATGATAATGAATTTTATTTTGTGTGGACAAACCTTACTCACGTAATAATATAAATAATTACATTTTAATGAAGAAACTCGTATAACTAAATTAATTAATGATGCAATTAAATTAAAGTTCATAAATGGAGCTATACAGGATACATCCAAGTTAAAAAAATAAATAAAAACTATATAACTTGACTTATTAAGTAACTTTATCATAACGAAATATTTAACCGCTCTTATTCAACCGCAATCAAGGTGGCCCGGAGCGCTCCGAACAACCACCTGTTTCAAGATATCACTTCTGAGGGACGGAAAAGTGGACAGATATAAAAAATATAGAGATGACCTACCTGTTGTTTCCGATTCCGGGTGCCGGCGCGGGTGGGCTTTCCGAAGAACTCGGTTGATAACAACGACAGTGACAGAACTTTCTGATTAATAAAAGTAGAGACCCGCTCTCATTATAGAGGCAGCGGGAGGGCGTGATTGTGTCCGATGCGTCGGCGCCCAGGTAACGAAAAACTAACGCCTTCCGCAACAGTTTTACATAAATTATTACAATTTTCCGCTGGAAGGAATGAGATCCAGCCGGCATGCGGGCAGATAAAGCAGGATTCTTGTAAATTATACAGTGAGAGAGGTCGCCATGCGGTTGGAAAGAAAGATTTTTTTCCTTAATTCGGTTCATAATTTTGGGCGATTCGGACGAGAAAACTTTTCTGAAACTAGATAGCTGCAGCCAGATACAACTAACTTATTTGCAACTCTATGTCACTACTAATTATATTATTTAGAGATAACCACAACATTATACAGTGTGTCTAAAAAATGTGGAATTTATTCATTTTATATTGAAAGTATTTCTATTTTGTGAGGCTCAGGTTCATTATTTCTTAGTTCCAAGTAATTACGCAGGCCAACAAAGATATTGTGATCAGATTTTTTATGACATTTGGCTTAGTTACATACCATTAACTAGAGGAACACCTTTCTTTGTTTCCATCACGCACCAGTATTTGTAAACATACATTTTACAATCATTTGTAGTTTTTAAAACCAAGGTTCTGTAAAATTAAAATGTTCCTCAATCTTTGTGGTGCCCCTGTATTTAATCGGTTTGAAATGTATACACAAATGTGGGGGATTTACCGAAACAAAGTTGGGGGATATTTCGATTTTATACTATTCAGGTTTTTACATAGTCGCTGTAGTACGTTTTTAATGTGTGTACGTTTATTCATGACATCGCGTGGTATGTTTTTATTCTGATTTAATTATATAAATAATGATGTTTTGGCCTAATTTGTTTAGTCATTACTATATAAGGCATTTGCAGATGGGGTGGAGTATAATAATCTCCTTATTTCAGTAGCTTGAAAGTCACCCCCTGCCAAGTAAAACTTTGCATTCTATTTCTAGATTTACGTATGGATGAAATATATTCCATAATATTGAAAAGAAAATTATGGACTAAACTGTATAATTTTAGGTTTAAGAGTATATTAAATGTTCTAAACGCATTTAGGTATAGGTATATAAGTAAGTTTATGTTACATTTTTTTAATATTTGATATTTATTTATGTACTTTTTGTCTAATATAATAGAATTATGTCATATATGAATACACTGTATATAATATAAGAACCATATAACATACTTCGGTAGAAAGTGCGTATAAAGACCCTTATACGTCTTGTGTGCTTATGCTACATTTTAAAATAATACATCTATATCCGTCCTTCAATTTATTAACATTGCAATATTTATCTTTCTAAACAATACCTATTTTTTTGTATATATCTTCTATTAAGAAGTATCTCTTCTAAAAATGAAACTTCGTAAGAAATTAGAAAATTAGCTACAATTATTTGAAAAAAAAATACAAAGATAACAAACAAGCAATGCCTTATCCCATTTATCTCTATAAAAACCGAAAGTGTCTTATAAAATAAATATTTCGTAGATACGGACAGATTATGGCATATAATCTGATTCCCATATCGACCATTTTATATATAATGTGAATCAAAAGTTGAGTAAATTAATTATATCTAAAACAATCATAAATCGAAAATTTCATGAAACTTCGTCGAACACGTCAAATTGGCTTTTTGTACCAATACCTATGCATTTCTAATGTTTATTTGTTTTGGTATAATCTAATTTCGTATCATTTGATGCTTTTTTTATATCAGAGATATACAATTTTAATGTTTTATTTTGTCAATGTCGAAAAAAAATAAAGACGTATTATTATTTCCTTTGGAAAAAATTCCATAAAACATATTAACATTTTTACATAATAATTCTTATTGACCGTGCCTAAGAACTGTACATTCTGTAACTGTTCACCTTAATCACATTGAGGCTTTAATAATTCACATTTTTCTTCGTGTTTTTGTTCTTGAGTTATAATGTTAACACCAAATTTTCTGGGGACAATCTATATCTCTAATCTCTTTTGTAGTATTTGCGCTTTAATTCTGTTTCCAGTAGTACAATATTTTTCGCAGTAGAGAAGAAAAATGGCATTGGTAGAAATTACGAATTAATAGTAAATTGTCAATAACATAAACTACGAAAATTTAAATTAAGTCTAGTAAATGGAAGAATAGAGTAGCTGCCTCAAATGATTACCACTTTTAATAATTATTACCCCTAGCAAGAATTTATATATCTCAAAAATAATATTTATTTGAACTTATAGAACATAGTTTTTATTCAATATGTTATTTTGGGGTGTTGCATTCTGCTTCATATAATGAATTTAAAAAATTGTATTTGAAAAATGCTAATTAAACAATGTTAAATTTGTTGTCTATATCCAAAAATTATTCAAAATTGAAGTATTCAAATTTCATTGAGTTGTTTTCAGAATATTGTAACTTTTTCACAAATTTTAACGACTTAGTAACGAGATAGTCCTACATAAAATCTACATTTTTACAATAATAATCAATTGGTATTTATAATCGCTGTTTATGATAATTATTATAAACATACGTATATAATCACACCCTTCACATAGATCTAAGTAAATGTAGTCGTCCGTAAAATAACTGCTAAATGCCACAACAAACTTGAAGATGGTCTTAATCCACTAGGTCTACAATTGCTATTACCCACGAACACTAGAAAATTGAGAAGACATTGGTTTCTCGATCTATAAAACTAAGGTGGCATAACTGGGTGTCTACTTTGTCAAGGCGCTACATTTAATAGTATATTAAACTAGTTATATATGTATACAAAAGAGCACATTAGCTCATAGCTTTGAATATTTTCTTAGATTGCTAATAGTTAAACAAAATCGGTTTGTGTTTATTTCATATTATATGTGTGACTTGTATTTCAATTATGTTTATTATCAAAATTCTGTAAGTAAGTTCATATAGAGTTATTAGTAAATATTTTCTAAATATGGCAGATTGCAAGGTTACATACTACAAGGTTACTACTTTTGGAAATATCAATAAAGTAAAATAAAATGGATGTTGACATAAACTATTGTTTAAAAAACGACATTCTATTATCCTAATGCATTGTGAATACGGAAAAATGTATTTTATCAAGTTGTATTTTATTCAGATTTGAATTTTCTTACAGCACGAAGGAGAAATTGAGTATAAATAATGCAAATATAGCTGTCATGTTCAATTTGACCGTTAGAAAACCTGAGGTGTTCCTTAGAAATATTTTCAGTGTAGACATAAACATAATTATTATTAATTCAGACACTTTCCTAAAAAGGAATATTTAAATAAAATATATTCGAGGTTATTAAAAGAGACATAATAAATTGAATTTCTAAGGACTTATTAAGTCTAAGAAGTAAATATTTTAAGAGCTAACCTTTATTTCAATATTTCTGCGATAGAAATTTTTAATGAAACACTTAACAAAATATGACATAATTGTTTTGAATACGGTTTTACGTGTATTAAATGTAAATATGCAAATGAATCGAGTCTTTCTACAGTAATTTAAGGCATATAGTAGTTTGTTTTTGTGTACTGACTTTTCCAAAAAAATATGTTGCGTATTATTCACCAATATATACCATAAGTTATAGTACATATTAATTTATAATTACATTATAGTCTATAACTATTTTGGTATATGATTTGTACTCTACATTTTTATTTTTCTAACGATACTAATTCATTTAAATCCGTTTTCCTAAAATGTTTAAGTTTAATACGAGTTCTGTTGCAAAAAGAAAATTAAATCTATTACCTCGAATAGTTGTTGCAAGGGTGTAAGTATCCATCTAACATTAATGATATTATCTAAATTTGGAATTTATGGTTTTCTATTATATAGTCTGTATCTGATAATATCATATTTATATATACTGGTAAGGATAAACATATTTCTGTTTGAAATATTTGGACTGAGTGTAGTTTTTATACCAACAACAATCAAATAATAAAATATTTATAAATATATTGTAATATAAAATATGTATACAGAAGAGTAATCTACACTGTTGAAATCTACCGTAGCAAAACTTTACCAGTTTTAATTATGTGAAAATGTTTTAAAATTTCTTTATTATGGTATAAAACTAGTATAATTAGTAAACATTTATACTACACTATCATTGTAAATTTTTATATGTTTTAAAAAAATTATTATGCTAATACAAACATACCACTACATAGTACACTTTACTCCGCGTAGGGTTGATTATAGTCCCTGCGTGGTAAATACTCTACACGTTGATATCATTGAAGCGTGAGGCAAATGACTGTTCATTAACTAACTTATGGACAATTGCTACTATGTGTCTAACTTAGAAGAAAAGAGGAAGAAACCAAGAATTCTTCAAATTTATTGAAATCTTTAATCAACACAAGTGAATAATGTTTTGAATTTTATCATTGCTGGTTGATTTTAATGAATAGATATTATGTATATGTACCTAACCTATATGTGTTTTGCGTATTTTTAAAAATACTTATAAATAAATGTTATCAAAAATATTTCCAAATGTTTATTTTTAACGAGAAATAAATCCCAAGGTTTATTAATAATTATTAAAATCGGAAGAAATACACCTTAAATATAAATCGCCGTTTAAATTATAAAAATCCCCTCATTATAAAATGAGGGGAAATGGCGAATGAGCTGCTATTACTTTAATGTATAGTACTTGAAAATTCGAGTACCAGCTTTAAAAGTATGGCAGAGGCCATAGTGATGTAATTTGACGGATTTATCTGCCTGGAGAGTTTTAATGAAATGGCGAAGGTGTCAATCCACACTAAAATGATTGTATTTCTTTCGCCATGATTAAGAATTATTATCATCACGATCGTGAATTCACTAGGCTTTATTGAGGAAAATAAATAGTTTATATAGGAAACAAATAACATCTTTATTGGGGTTAATAACTATTACAAATTTAAATACCTAAACAAATAAATAAATATACTCCTAGATCGCTACTGCGTTACTAATAGTAAAGGTATCTTACCCCATAGTAGTACAGGTAAGGGCACTTGACTAATTAGTGACCCAGTATCTCATCTATATTTACTATTTATATTCTTTATAAGTTCATCATCAACATTTCTACTTATATGTTATTAGCTGTTGCTCTGGTTTCTACTGTTATTGCTGCTAATACATAAATCAACAATTTTATTCCTATTTTTAAAAATAGAACCCGCCACATGTAGGATTCGACATTTGTCCCGAATTGGAACCGAACGACATACAGCTGTTTCGAACATATTAGATATCATCAGTGCCTTACACGATACGCCGATCCAGGACAAATGCCGAATGAAAGTTATGGGGTATACATCTTTATCGATTCCATCTATGTCAGTAACATATAAGTCGGAAATCGAGGAAGGAACTACCAAACCACCAAGGCGTTATCAAAGTTGTTCCCGAATAGCAAGACTATTACATAATTGCTATAGGAAACAACTACTCCTCGGGCTAACGCCCCGCCAGGCATTGAATTATACCTAAAAGCGATCCTCGACCCCTTTCTCGTGTTTCTGCACGATCAGATAAGGTTTTAAAAAATAAAACATTTTTTTATTGTATTTTTTTAAAACCTTGTCTGATCGTACAGAAACACGAGAAATTGATCGAGGATCGCTTTACGTATAATTCGATGCCTGGCGGGGCTTTAGCCCAAGGAGTAGTTGTTTCCTATAGTGATTATGTAATAGCCTTGCTATTAGGGAACTACTTTGATAACTGCTTGGCGGTTTGGTAGTTCCGTCCTCGACTTCAGACTTATATGTTACTGAATTTTATTCCTAATATTGCTATTTTAATACTCTAATTTGTTAACAAAAATTTTAATTCGCCTTACTCCAGCGTGTTCTATACAGTCGATCAGTATATGTTTTATGGTCAAAGGTATGTTACACGTGTTACACCCTGATTCCATAAAAGAAATTCTTACATATGTCCTATACGTAATCGACTGACAGCCACTTGCTCTCTTATTTTTAGTTTTATTAGGAAAACCAATTTTCACATAAGTTTTTATTTTCTTCACGTGTCCACAAATCGTCATTTGATAAATCTTCTTGTCATCTTTTCCAGATTTTATCTCTATTTCTGTTTATCTGAATGACGAATGCGTATGTTTTCATCACCAGTAATTTCAGTTGCTCGTCGAACGACTACATACGGCTTTAGACCTAATGAATTGAAGCCAAGATTTTCTATACTGGGGAATCTGTGCTAAAGAGATTGCTAAGGGCACTTAGAGAGCTTTGAGGTTCCAAACATATCAGAATTTGCTGTTCTTGTTGGATGGATGCATTAACTTGTTGCATAGCTTACCACGTAGCATACAACTCTTCAATAAATATACAAGTTTGTTCTGGAAGTATAGAACTACCAGAACAATATAGTTCCAGTGATGTGAAAATAGCACCCTACACAATGTTTTGTGTAGGGTGCTTCGCTAAAATGGATTGGAAAATCGAAAATGATAAGTTTTTTTAATAGTGTACCCCTTACTTGTTTACAATCTCGCTATTAATTATGGCGAAACTACACTTAGACATTGAGTAGGAAGTTTAGATAAGTTCATATTAAATGTGTTTTATGCTTCCGCTATTCTTACGCAGGCCGGCTTTAAAATAATTGGACGCTATTCAAAAGGAGCCCTTCTGTCTTCATTGATAGTTTGACCTTCATATATTAGTTTGATAAGACCTAGTAATATAGATGTTGTGACTGAGACCAAATATTAACGGCATAGTTTAAGAGGATTTGAGACCACCTTGCTTGCAGTGGCATAACATTAACTGGAGTAAAATATATGGTAGGACTGTGCAATAACGTACAAGTAATAAAAGTAAATGATGACAGTACAAACATATTTATGCTCAAATATTACTTATACGTATTCGGATTACTGAAGCTAATTTAGTTGCATAATGTTACACAAGAAACACAAGCATAAGAAACTTTCACTTACCGTAAAGAGCAAAACGCAATAACGACGATTTAAATTATATGTTTTATTTCAAAGAACAGATAATGGGGACTTAACAAAATAAGGACTTTTAGACCTACAAAATAATTTCAATTCATTTCTAACCATATGACAATATGAATATAATAAACTTAAGAATTTATTTACTGCTACTGTTTATTTACTTTATAATTTATAATCGCCTAGACGAGGTAATAATTTATAATGATTGCGTGCGATTGTGATGGGTTGGAAAGAGAAAATAGCATATATATTTAAATAAAATCGAACAGAACACAATACCCATACATATCGATGTGACATTGGCGCATTCGCCATTTTCTTGAAAGTTACAACTTTGGTATTAATTTTGTTTCGCTTAATTTATTCAAATGCTAATATTTCTGCTACTCTATCCTTCTACTACATCACATACTACAGTATCACATACCATAGTAATTAAGGAGGAGGTTAGAGAATAAGTATACAGCAAGATGTGAAGTGAATTATACAATTGATTCTCAATAATTTCGCGGATATTTTATGATCGGGACTCTATGACCTTATGAAGGTTTACTTCATTAGGTCATAGAGAAACTAAGCCAACTGAGTTAATTATAATTATAAGATATAGAAGCACCAGCTAATGGTTCTTTAGATAAATAGAGAAACATAAGCTGGTGTCAGTGATTATGTTTAGTGTCTTTATTTATTCTGTTTCCTTATTTCTGCGCTTCCCTATTTCCCTATTTTCATGAATTTTTTTCGACGGCCTCTTTGGTATATTATAAATTTAAAATATATTATAATTTTAATACACTATATGTTATCAAAAGTAACTTCATTATCAATTGTATAAAAATACTATATATCAACAAAAAATACGTGATTGAGTATATTTAATTGCATTTCATAAAGAGGCAAGTACATTTCATTAATTACAGAGTACTATACATATAAGGATACGTATAGTATACAATGTTATACATAAATATTACAAATGAACTACTGAAGTATCATAACCAATTAATCAATAATTGTCATGGACATGAATCTGCATATTACAGAAAATTCCTTACATAAAATACTGCGTCTAAAATTCTGTGATTAATAACTTACATTAAAACAGCAACACGAGTTTGGCACGTCGAGGTAAATGAAGCGAAAAGGTATTAAATTTTATGGATATGATTTTTACAGAATATATACAGACTTTGCATGCTTTTAGTATTTTTATGCTCTTATTTTTATTTACTGTTAACCGTCACTTTAGTAATATTAAATTATTATTGAAAGATTCCTAGTTGAAAGATATTCGCAACCATATTCAATGTAAATAATAATTAGTCCTTTATCTTTTCCTTTTAAGAAAGTTTTCATGAATTTTCAAATTTAGAATTTTATATTCTCAATGGAAATAACAAACAAGGTAATATATTTTCTGAATATGTCTTTCCTTACTATACCACATCTCTATACCAAAACTTAAACTTAGCTAACTCCTGCTTCGTTAGAGGATCCCACGGATTTAATTAACTAAATTTTGAGTCAAAATTGTATTCAGTAACCAAATAATTTTAACAATCGAAATAAATTGTAATGGATAATTATTGTAATCATTTATTAAAAATAAGTTTCAAAATACTCAAGATGTAATAAAGGTGTTTAGTTATTCTTCTTCGCAGATTTACGAAATTAGTTTTAGTTGATTACATTAAGAGTGTAGTCAATGACAGATTCTTGCACATCTCTCAGAGAATAAAATATATAAATGTAAATAAATGTAGGACAAATAAAGATTATAAATAAATATCTGTCAATCTAATATTCTGATTAATATGGTAAGTAATTATGGCAGTACATAACAGCACTATTACACACTCTTTACTAATATTTAAGAAAAATGGATATATGTGAAAGGGAATTAGTAATACAAATACTACAACAAGAACAAGTAAAGGAAAACCAATATCATATTTAGGTTTTCCAATGTACATAGGACGATAAAATTACAATAGAAATAAATATATTTATTATATATTTATTATTTATTTATTATATTTATTATATATTTATTATAGATAATTGGATTTATGTATTTTTACTTGAAAAAAATTTCCCTAAAAAGAATTTTTCGGTCAAGCCTAAGTTAGAATTTGCTTCTATGGTCTAGAAACCCGACAATGAAATTCACATATCTAATTTGGCATAAATTGAGATAAAACGTCTTTTTCTTAAGTCTAATGGTATCTATCTGCGTATTGACATGCCACAGAATTAATTAATTTCTGGTTTAATATGAATTATATGGCACTGGGTTTATGTTCCTATATTAGTTTCTCATAAACTGATAACTTGCAAAATTGACTGTTCTGATAGACTATATACATTAACATACCATAATTTCAAACTCGCATCACCCTTTCCTTATTTACCCACACAATCGACAAATTTATGATAATCTTCATCTACACATAATACATTATATCCAATATAAACCACATTCAGATATTTTAATCTGTAGTTATAGTTACTAACATGCTGTAGGATTTGTATAAGATGGAAAGAAACAGAGCTTATCACTGTTGAGTCTGCGGCAGCGATTCTACAAAAACAGTGGCTCCTGCTTTCATTGGACACATAGCATAGTTCTTAGAATATACTATTAATTTATTTTGTTTTATTTAAAATATTTTACTATTATTTATATTTATTAAAATCTCCATGTGTATTCACATAATATATTATATCCAATGTTAACCAGATTTAGCTATTTTAATCTGTGATACTACTTAAGGTTCTAGTTACTAACACGCTGTAAGAGTTGTATAAGATGGAAAGAAACATAGAGCTTATCACTGTTGAGTCCGCGGCAATGATTCTAGAAAGACAGTGGCTCCTGCTTTCATTGGATATGTAACATAGTTCTTAGAGTATACTATTAATTTATTTTGTTTTATTTAAAATATTTTATTTTAATCAATCTTCTAGTCATCTTTTCCAGATTTTATCTCTATTTCTGTTTATCTACATGACGAATGCGTATATATTCATCACCAATTCAGTAATTTAAGTTGCTCCTCGAGCCATTACATATGACTTTAGACCTAATTAATTGAAGCAAAGATTTTCTATACTAAGGAATTTGTGTTAAAAATATTGCTGAGGGTACTTGGAGAGTTTTGAGATTCCAAACATTAGAATTTGTTGTTCTTGTTGGATGGATGCATTAACTTGTTATACACCTTACCATGTAGCATACAACTGTTCAGTAAATATAGTTTGTTTAGTAAAGTTTAAGTTTATTCTGGTATAGAACTACCAGAGAAATATACAAAACAAAGCAAACAATAGCAAAAACAGTGGCTACTGATTTCATTGAACACATGGCATAGTTATTAGAGTATACTATTAATTTATTTTGTTTTATTTAAAATATTTTATTTTTACTTCTATTAGGAGAACCGATTTCTGTTTTCTAAATGAGTTTAATTACAAATTTTAAGACTTTCAAAAGAATGTATTGTAAGATAGAGATTACTATCTAAAATTTTTTAGTGGTGGTAGCTGGGGATAAGGGGTGGAACCTAAACTGTAATAGACACTAAGTTAAAACTTCCCCTTCAATATGTAAATTTACGTATTTCTTGCCTAAAAGTCATGTTTCTTGCTAAAAGAAATAATGGTGTGAGGTAGTGTCGAAATGAATGCATTGTATATATTTATACAAGATTGTCGAACAAAATTCAATGGATTATAATAAAATTCAATTCCAGCATAAAAAAATCTTTATAATATAATTTAATTCCTATATTTGGTATTTGATTAATATTTCAAACACAGGTGTATTTTTAAAGAAACAGGTAATATCCTTAACTTGTCTAATATCGATATACTGAATTCTCTGTTTTCGCTCCGTTTGTATAACTCCAATTTATTAATTCTCCACACCAAATTTTAAATAAGCATTTTGCATAATTAAATAATACACATGTAAAATGAA
This sequence comes from Rosalia funebris, assembly GCA_037954035.1. Lineage (NCBI taxonomy): Eukaryota > Metazoa > Arthropoda > Insecta > Coleoptera > Cerambycidae > Rosalia > Rosalia funebris. The sequence continues at coordinate 1,131,525 of JAZFAV010000021.1, forward strand.
GCGCCCGCAGAAAAATATACCACGAAACATTTATTTAAAAAAGATATCCTAACAATTATATCATAATTTGCACGAGGTATATAGATATTTAAATAACTTCGGAAATTTAGTATTTTGTTTCAAGTGGTTCAAACTATAATGCTAAAGATCTGTGTGAGATTACTACTCACAGACTCCTAGCAAGTAAGTATAATTTTAATTAAAGTGACAGTATGAAGGTGGGTTTGCAAGTGGCAAAATTGCGCACTAAACAACTTATGTGTACATTCTGCTAATGACGTCTCCTTTGACCACATTAAAGTTAAAGATGAAAGTACCTTGAGAAACGCGCCAGATCTGCGATACTAAGAACGTTCGCTGGAAAAGGAAATAATAACATTGTGTCTTTATTACGTATAAAGAAAAATTCAGAATGCGTAATGAGTATAATACGATATTTACAATCGTCATTTTATTTTATTTTCAGCTTTTGTTGCTACTTCAACCGTGAAACGATGCTGCTGATTTACCTTTAACTTGCCTTTTCTTTTCTTAAGCGATTCCCATTTACGTAGGCCATATATATAATTGATGAACATTAAAAGACAATGTGATGCACTGAAATGAATGGAAAAATATTATACCTTCATTTATTCATGGAGTAATGGGATTATTTTTTTATTTTTTTGTATGGCATTTTGTGATGATATATTATGTTTTAGAATATGAGGAAGATATATTGTATATGAAAAATTCCTAATTAAATTTCAAAGACGTATGAATGCTATAATAAGAATATTTATGTTTTTAATAAAGAGTGTCTTATTTGGGACTATAGGATGTGATTTCTATATATAACTAATAATATTTGAAAAATTGAAGTTTTTTATTCTTTTGCATAAAATAAAGAGGATACAGCTACAAATAAATGGAAAATAATATTATTCATATGGCCGCCTCAATTCATCTGGCGTGAGATAATTCGTCTTGCAAAGTTGTCCATAACACGGGCACATAAGACTAGCTCTATTTCCCGAGTAACACGTTCAATGTTTGCTCTGAGGTCATTGATTATTGTTACCTGAGTGGCGTACACTTTTCTCTTGACATAACCCCAAAGAAGAAAGTCCAGTGGTGTTAAATCACATGATCTTGCAGGCCAATTGATGTCAGCATTCTGCGAGACAACATGATCACTAAATTATGTATGCAAAGGAGTTATGGTTGCACGTGCAGTATGACACCTTGCATCGTCTTGTTGAAACCACATGTTGTTCAAATCGAAACCATTTGGATTTGAACAACAAATAATTTTTCTTAATGCAATTATAAACAATCGCTCACTTTTATGAAACAGTTGTACACAAACAATTCGTTGTTGAACTTGTTATTAATCGTTCGTTGGTCATTGGTTTTGGTTTTTAATTGAGGCATGTTGACGTCATATGATTTATAGATGACAGTCGATAAATACTGGCGCAATATCTTTGATAGAACACAAATAGCGCGTAATTCAAATTCTATAGTTCTAACTGAGATACCCTATATATACCTCCTTATCAATATAATTGCATACCTTTTTACTGTTTATGAAACTAATATTTTTTTTTATTTTCTCTTCTCTGTCTCTATCATGTGATTCTCTAGCTTCCTTCTATAATACCTATTATTCAATGTGTTTTATAGTTGAACTAAATAAGTAACCAAATAAATAATACCAAATGATTATTATGTACAAGCAATATTTGTTTTTCACTGATTGAAGATAAAGTACAATTCTGCTTTCGGTATAAAATGGTATGTTTAATATTCTGCTTATAAAATGTAAAATATATAAAATAAATGTAAAAGCTTAATATAAGAGTGATATAACTATTTTAAGAGTTATGATATGTAATTGTAAAGTCTTTTTGCTTTGATTTAATAACTTAGTCATGTCCGTAAAATATTTTATTAGTTGCAGTTCTTATTTCAATTCATCATTCTCCACGTCCTCCCTCAATAAGCCCACAGGTTCGCCCATTTGTCCCGCTGTCTTATACTTTCCGTGAGATTAAAATTTTGCTTCGTCATAATTCCGTCAAGTTTGTGTAATACCTACGCACCAATTGGCCGCAGGTCGTCAAAATGGTCGTTCAAGTGGTTATGGTATTGGGTCTCCATAATGTACCAACTTATGCGGCTTCTTCTTCGTTCTCGTCCACGTCCATGGGCACGGGATTCGGTACAGGTGCCGGGGGTAATGCCGGGTTTAGGTTTGCGTTTAATTGTTGTAGAATATTAAGTTGCTGCATATTAGCATTAACAGCAGCAGCAATATTCTCCTGCTGATTGTTGTTATTGTTGTTTGCCACCCCCACCATGTTCCGCTGGTTTTCTAGAGCGATCATTTTTTGCCTTTTTTCCTCCATTAGCCGATCCCTACAATACGAACTATATTAACTATATATCTTCTAAGATAAGAAAACCGGATGCAGCAAAAAAAGTTATTCTGCACATACAGGTGTTGTATTAAATACATTGAGTACGTTATGCCTTCGTATTCTATTTTCATTGTTAAATTAATAACTACATAGATATATATAGTATTACTTAGTGTATCCATCAAATAACTATCATATACACATATACGCTACAATGTGAGGTCATGCCTACATATTACATTTTGGTATATTTCTTTTTTCAATTGTGATTATGAGACGTATTAGTTAATAACTATTTTTCAGTCACATTTCTCAAGATTTAAATAATACATGTACAAGATAGATATCAAATTTCAATTTTCATTATATGTTCATTATTTCTCGTAATCTGCCAAATGCAGGTAGCACATGTTTTAACTCGGCATCGATACAAAATATTAACGAACTTTCTACAAATATGCTTCTGTTATTTATTTTATTGTTCATTTATCTGCATACGAGTATTTTGTTTAATTTGCAGGCAAGAATGGGATAAAACTAAATTAGAGCAAAATCCTAAATCTGAGAGGAATTCAGAAACATGATAGTTTTTAGTACTGAACAAGTGACGATTAGTTTTGAAGGCAACAAAAAATTAAAAGAACAATAAGAACGAGCGTTTATGAAGCAATAAAAGTATATTATAAATGGGAACTTAAAGTAGAAGAGAAGGGAATAAGAAAATTGTGGAGTGAATTCTACGAAGACAAATTTAACCACAATCAAAGCCAGAACCTAAGAAGAGATAGCCCAAATTACTAAATCACTGAAAACTGAAACAAGCAAAGGTCAATAAATTAGCCCCAAACTGATTTTACGGGGTAGAAAAAATACGAATTAAATAAGGAGATTGCCTAAGCCCTGTAACAGATATGAAGATTCATGGAATAAAACAACACAATAAATGTGCATAGATATAATCACGGGAAAACAAAAGTAATGGCAATCAATGAAAGAAAAGATCAGCAAAACATTATGTATGAATATGATAAACTATAACACTACCTTAAAATAACCAGGGAATAAATTTAACGATGATAGTAAAATAGATGCAGAAATCTTCAACATAACAAGAGAACCTACACAAGTACACTATCAAATTGGAACTATCACTAGTCAACAATTACACTATCAATTTCAAAAATACTAGAAGAGACAAAAATTAATACCAGTACCATAAACGGAATGTACAATGCGGTAGCAATCAACCATATACTGAAGCCAACCATGGTCTTTAACAACAAATGAGTTTAAATGACTAAAAAATCTCAAGCACAATAAGATTTGGTACACGATGGTGCTCTAGTTTCTATTTACTGATAAACTAAGGGGACAAATATTCAGTATACAATTCAATTTATTTATTAATCAAATATTAACACATAAATGACTTTGTTGTTGGAGTATTATCATGTTCTAAATATTTATAAAAATATATAAGTATATAAATAGTATTTATTAAGAGATCCTTGTTAATATTGTTACTTATTATTGACCTCTTCATATATATATATATATATATATATATATATATATATATATATATATATATATATATATATATATATATTAACTTGAAATAAACATATCAGTAGAAGATATGCGTATCTACTATACACATGCATGAAAATTACCTGAGGCAGTTTCAGTCTGAATATTTTTAATAAAAAAGATCTAAAGTGAAACATTATACTTGTCTTTACGAGAAAATTGAATTATTCTCATTATTAGAAAAATTAAATTCTTGTTGCAAGGCACATTTTAAAAAGACTTAAATGAATCTATTATTTCACCTTTTGAAAAATCGCTTTACAGCCCACAAGTAACTTATAATCTCTTCAGATTGAAATAAATTGGTTCAACCTCTGCGCCAAACTAGGAATGAACCTGAATTAGATAACGTAAAGAAATATTAAAATTTTCAGATGGTGTGCGTGCATATTTTTTTATATCTTAAATCCTAAAATATATCCCGTTATTAAATTATCCTGTTGGCAGCCATTACCTATGCTTATGGATGTAATCCTGGACGTTCGGTAGTCCGTCTATGACGCAAGCTGAAAGGGCAGACCGATAGATGTTCATATCTGTCGCTTCGTACCATTCATTCGTTTTTTCGTCGTAGCATTCTACGTGGTAAATAGTTGTTACACCTAAAACAAAACAAAAATGAGGAAGAAAGTATTAAAGCGTCTATTCCGGTGAGTCACAACACAAGCGGACCAACTATCGATATGCTGCTGCCGATATCCGTTTCTATAGCAACTACATTGCCACCGAATGTTACAAGGGGATTGTTTTCATCTCATTGTTGTTTTCACTATTTACACAGCCTGTGGATATGTCATTTGTTTAAATTTCGTGTTTGTCACAAGACAAAAAACTGTTTTGTAATGCGTGTGAGCGAATTATTAATTCGTCTAAAGAAAGTAATGTAACAAGACATGTAGAAAAGTCATAGCGATCACGATAATAGTGACACTATATCTTGATAATGACCTCATAACAGCCTTTTTGGTAACTAATATTCAGTTACGTATAATCAAGAACCTCACACTACACCAGTTTCTAGAAAAATATATGGACCGATATGCATAATCCAACTGCACTAAGAAACACATATGTTGACCAAATATTCGAGGACGTATTGAAAAATATTTGCATCCACGTGGAAGAAGATTTTGTGTACTTCATTGTAGATAAAGCAACTAACATATGCGGGCATTCAGTGGTAGTGACATTTTTTAATTGATTCATTAAAACCTAACGGTGCTGGTAACAGCCACTTAGTGACTTCTAAGATATTAGACAGAAACCACAAAACAAGCATTGGATTTGTGACTGAGTGCTTTGACTGTGTATGGCCAGATCAACACAATCTTTAGAAAGTATCAGTAACGCTGCAAAGCTGCATCTATGCGAAAAACCGAAGATCTGTCTGTTACCTGAAAATTTTCCATATATTCAATTTTCCATGTATTCAATATGATAGATACACTTTACATATACAGCTCCTGTGCTTAATCCATTAGCAGAAATAATAAGAGAATTTAGATGGTAGCTTATTATGATAATCATTTTGACAAACTAAACCGTGTTAATTTTTAGGATTAATCTCAATGAAAGTAATGCCATATACACAGTGCAGAACATACTGCAACTACAATGCATACGAGATTATCGTTACATTAATAGTAACTATTCTATCTTAATTACTACAATAAAGAAACAAGAAACATGGTTTATCGTTACATAAAAACAAAAGAAAAACAGGGCCATTATGATGTATTTCCTGTGAACTATGTTTTCAAAACGTACTACGAAAGTAGTAGTTCAATTGTGGGCACTAAAAGAAAATTACGTGCAATTATGGGTCGTCGTGAGGCACCTGCTAAGCGTTTAATACTCCATTAGACCCCATAAGACCATAAGACCCCGTTAGACTTTTTCTTGTAGGGCTACGTTAAAGGAAAAGTCTATGCCAAAATAATCCCGTTACGATTGAACAGCTGAAAAATAACATTAGCGAAGTTATTGCGGATATAGGGCTACAGCGATCCCGCGAAGTGATGGAAAACTTCATCAAACGAATCCACTGCTGCCAGAGAAGCAGAGGCAGCCACTTACAAGATATTGTATTCCATGTCTAATGGATAGGTTAAATAAACAATTGAACCCAAAATTATTCTAAAAATGTTATTTATTTTCCCAATCATTAATTACAAACATAATCGGCTTCCTCTCGCTGGGATACCCTATAGTAGATATTTCGTGGTGATTATAATATGTTATCTACACAATTCTCCAGATGCCGTTGAATTATTCTTCAATAATTCCAATATATTAAATATTTCATTTCTACTGACATTATTAATCCCTATATATCTATAGCAATATGTTTACCACTCTTTAGCTACTTCACCTACTTAATATTTGTACCTATTCCTTTAACTACATAAGTTACGTTTAGGTACCTACTCCTTTAAGTACCTACATTTCCATAAAGTTTACCGTTCACAGTTTTAAACACCCCTGGTCAATTAATTCTTAAATGAAACTATTTTATTTCTGTCCTGTATTGAATCAAAACAAAACTATTAAACATCATACTACTCTAAAATTGACATAGTACTTCGGAATTTGAAAAAATATATCGTAACATGCATATCAGAAATTGGACAAAATTGGACAAAAATTGGACAAAATCTAGTCTACAAAAATATACAAGACATCATGTTTGAAGTTACGATCACTTGCTGTTCTGTAAACTGGATGCTTCATCTCCAATTTCTACTTATCACTACAAATAGTTTATATACTAATGAAGTAAGAACATTCCGAAATTCTCATCATATAGACACCATCGCTTTGTGAATAATTTGTAATGTGTAACGTATAACTGAACAGGCCATAATTATTTTCAATTATTATCGATGCCATAATCTGAATTCATATTGTCTTCATCAAAGTAGAACTACTTATAAATATATTTGCATTATATAACAATATTTAAATGTCATATTTATTTACCATTGAATCCTCCAATTGCAAAAATCATATCATCTATCACTTCGATGGCGAAATTACTCCTCGGGTTGTACATATCGGGAATGGGGGCCCAAGTGTTCGATGCCGGATTGAATTTTTCTCCGCTGCACATTCTAGATATTCCGTTGAACCCTCCAATGACGTACACCTGGCCGTGGTAGGCTATACAGGATACGCCGGATCGTCTGGACCTCATGGGACTGATCAGGGACCACTGATTGATTTCTGGGTCGTAGAGTTCTGCGGAGTGCATACATTCTTGCCCGTTGAATCCTCCGGTTATATAAATCTTACCTAAAATATATGTAAGGAAATTAATTGCCATATTCTTAATAAATACACCAGATTCAGTGGAATGGAGTTCAAAAACCAGTAACTACAAATGAACATTAATATTACAGTGCATCACAAAATTTGAACACTGTGAGTGAAGCTCTAATAGCAACAACACATACGAGACATATCGACTTGCTCGATGTCTAACTGGAAAACGACAAAACTAAAAAAAACCGTTAAAATCAGCAGATGGTAGTCTATTAACGACCGAAGCATATCAAAGTGAGACGTGAAGTGAACATTTTGAGAGTTTACTCAATAAGCCACTTGTAACAGTTGTTTACAGTCCATTTGAACCAGCCCAACAACAACGAAATTTCAACATAGAGCCACCCTCAACATTGCAAGTGAAATCGGCTATAAAACAATTAAAAAACGACAAAACTCCCGATATCGATAACATAGCAGCTGAAATGCTACAAGCCGATATTCCGAAAATATCAGAGATTTTCCATCTAATAATAAGTTAAGTATGGGAGATTTAGGATATTCCTGACGAATTTATTGCTGTTTTGATAATTATGCTGGCTAAATAAGGTGACCTTACAATCTGCAAAAACTGGCGAAACATAAAACCCCTCAACATAATTAATAAGATCAGAGTCATAATCATACAATAGGGCATTTCAAGAGCCCTAGAACCAATTATTCGTAAGCAACAAGGCGGTTACAGACCTCACCGATCATGTGTGGATCACATAAATATCCTAAGAGTCATAGTAGAACAGTCCATGGAATTCAATACAAGATTGTAGTTACCGTTCGTCGACTCAGTACAAGCATTTGATAGTGGAGATAATGTGAAAGATCTTATCAAGCTACGCTCTACCAAGGAAGATTCTGACTATTATTTCAAGACCCTACAGTAACGCATGATGTCGTATTCTGCATCGTGGAAAACTAGGGACCGCACGCTTTCAACGTAGGTTATGATGTTAAACAAAGTTGTGTCTTGTCCCCACTTCTATTCCTCCTATTCCTAGACTGAGTAACGCGGAAAGTGAATGCTGGAAACAAAGGTATTCAATGGACGCTTATCGAACGTCTAGAAGATGTTGAGGTTGTTGATGATCTTGCGCTCATAGCTCAAAAAGCTAGTGACATTGTTGAATCGTTACAACAACTTGTTAAGTATTCTGCGAGATTCGACTGAAAATAAATATCGAATGTGGTGATCAAAGGTAAAACCATTGAGGAGGTGGTCAGCTTCCGTTATCTGGGAAGCTATATTACAAATGATGGAGGTGCTAATGCAGATATAAATAACATATGTAATTCAAGAGGCATGACGAGCATTTATATCACGCAACAACGTATGGATCTCAACACAACTATCAAGAAATCTGAAAATACGATTTTTCAAAATCAACTGTATTGCAGCACTGGAAAATCAGATGGCCAGAGACAATAAGAAATGAAGATCTGTGGAGAATGATTGGTTGTCAGCAAATAAAATCCCAAATGAGACGTCGAAAAGGGAAATGAATTGGCCATACCCTGAGGAAACCAAATAGGGATATGGTCCGCACGGAAATGGGTTGGAATCCGTAAGGAAAAAGAAAGAGCGGTCGACCAAAAAATACGTGGCGCAGAACGGTTATCGATGAAACTCGAGTAGCTAGTAAAGAATGGAACGAAACGAAAGCTTTTGCCCAAAATAGAATCCAGTGGAAGCATTTCTTGGATGAACTATGTTCCCCTGTGGAATAAAGTTTAAGATGATGATTACGGTTTATAACAGCCGAAGAGTGTATCTGACGATAAGTGCATCTAGCGCTCAAGTTCAATCAATCCTCGACAAGGGCAGACAAGGACGCTTGTCTTAAGGATTGATTTATTTTTAATGTATCCTCTTCGCCTAAAGTCGATATATAGTTATATCGACTATATGTAGTTCGTGCTTTTCGTGGTAGTTCAACAACTAAATAGTTAAAGTTATGGCTATAATAGTTTAAAATCCCCGAATTGACTCTAATGCATCTTTTGAAATATCAAAAATTACTCAATATCAACTGTGAAGAATAACATTTAATCATATTACCGAATTTACTGTGGATAGGAAACTGATTATAAGAGAAAATCTATACTGAACTAATAAAGGTTACTGTGTTTACATCGAAATATACACATATACTTTGTATAATTTAATAATTTAATTTATTTTTATGTAAGGAGAGGAGGAGCGAATTACTGCGTTTAAAATAAAAAATATAGCAACGGCGATAGATTGATTTCACCAATACGCTCCTATTTATTAGGTATATTTTTACAAAAATGGGATAAAAAGTGTGTGTCGTTTATGCGAGTAGGTGCTATCTACTGTAGAACTATTTCTATGAATGTAAGCCTTAGAATGAGATTTATGTTGTTATTATAAGTACTGTTCATTTCATCGCTGTTTGCCAAATAAGAAATTCTCGTATCTTGTCGATATACGGAATAGTCTAGCCTGAGTCTAGCCATAAAAAGAAGCCACGGTATGAGATAAGAGCCGTTTGGGATAATTTAATAAATAAACTATATTTGGACTGACCAATCAAAGTATTGCTCTCTTACTTTGAAAAACAAGATCATTTTTCTTTAAAGGACTATTTATTTTGAAATATATATATATATATATATATATATATATATATATATATATATATATATATATATATATATATATATATATATATATATATATATAAATAATGGGTTATCCAATTCTGGTTTCGGAAAGTAAATTTAAAAAAAAACACGCAAATAATTCAGATTTTGTTGAAATTTTTATTTCATTATAAAGTTTGGTCTTTGCCATTTTGTGTGGAATACAACATCATTCAAATGTCCTCCACGGGACCTTTTGCAGGACTCAATCCTTTTGAGGTAATTTTCAATGACTTTTCCGCACATTTCGGGCAATATCTCGGCCATGACTTCACGAATATTGGTTTTCAATTGCTCCAAATTTAGAGGATTGTTCGCATAAACACGATCTTTTGCGTAGCCCCACAAAAAAAGTCTAAAGGTGTTAATCACAGGATCTCGGAGGCCAATTTGCGTCCGCTAATCTCGAAATTACTCGTCCTGGAAATTTCTCTTGCAATAGAGCCCTACTTCGTCGTGCTGTGTGACTTGTGGCCCCATCTTGTTTAAACCACATATCGTCCGAATCGATATCTTCAATTTCGTGCCAAAAAAAAATCCGTTAACATGTGGCAATAGCGTTGAGAATTGACTGTAACGGTAGCTCCTTGGTCATTCTCAAAGAGAAATGGACCGATAACACCACCAGACCACAACGCACACCAGGCAGTGACTTTTTCTGGATGCATTGGCTGCTCTTCGACCACTTGAGGGTTTTCAGAGCAATTTTGCTTATTCACGTATCCACCGAGGCAGAAATGGGCTTCATCGCTGAAGAAAATTTTGTTGGAAAAGTTGGCATTTTGTTCTTGTTGTTCCAGTACCCAATCGGCGTATATTCTGCGCTGTGCATGGTGCGCAGGCTTCAATTCCTGTGTGAGTTGGATTTTGTAAGGATGAAGGTGCAAATCCAAATGCAAGATTCGCCATAAAGAGCCATAAGTCAAGCCCAATTGCTGAGCACGACGTGGAATTGAGAAATTTGGGTCTTCAGCCACACTTTCAGCAACAGCTGCGATATTTTCGTGATTGCGTACATTACGATGATGCACAGGCCTTACAATATCCGTGACCGATCCAGTTTCTTCAAATTTTTTCACTGTGTATGCAATTGTTCGCTCATTTGGGAGATTATGACGACCATAATCTGCTCGTAACGCGCGAAAAATGGAAACGGCAGAATCACCATTTTTGTAAAACAATTTAACAATTTTAACGCGTTGTTCTGTCGTATAATGTTCCATATTGTAAAATGGCAAACCTTTAACTAACCAAAAATCCGTTTGACAGACAAATACAATTGACAGCTGTCGAACAGCAGGGTCTTACTTTCCGAAACCCGAATTGGATAACACATATTATATATATATATATATATATATATATATATATATATATATATATATATATATATGTAGTGCAGTATTTCAACTACCCTAATACATTATGTTACATGGTTATTTTTTTATAACTTTATCCTATTGTCTCTCATATATTGTTAGAATAATTCTGCTGGCTGCGCATTTTACTTGTACTTTGTAATTTAGTTATTACGCTCTAATATGAAAATTAATATTAAAAGGGCATTTAAGTCTATTTCTATTTGGTTTCTACTGCTTTTCACTGGTAATACCCAACGGATATTCCTTTAAATATGAAAGTAGCTCAGGAATCTTAGGATTTCCGTCTTGCCATGAATATTAAACCGAATTCCATACGAACAATCATCTCCGTTAAGCAATTTGTTCTTTTTTATATACAGTTATTCTTTTTACCCACGCAGTTATGCGAACTAAACTATGATAGTTAATATAAAATGTTTGATTTTAAACTGATATTGTTTGATAATACACAAAATATATACAATTTCTGTCATAATTTTTTATTTCGACGATTCATTCAATAAACAAAATGCATTAACTTAATTCGTTTGATTTACTTATATTTATTTACCAAAAGATCAATATTATATGCGCAAGAGTATAATATTACATTTTTAACTAAACAAAGAAAATTTCATCACAGGCCTGATATTTATTACTTTTCCGCACTCAGCTATACAACAGCGGAAAAGTAATGTAATCGTGTAAAAAAAATTTTTAGCGTTTTTTTTCGGCCTAAAAGCCAAAAAAGAAAGGTTTTTCAAAAAATATATCTGTGTGTACGTCGTTGTCGTCGGTATTTTTAAAATTTCTTGTTAGCACGATCACTCAATTAAATCGTGTCGGATTGATCGGGTTTCGACTGATTCTGATTAGGGACGTCTACCAGACGACATCTATTGATTTTGAGGTGGATAGGACACACCCCACCCTGTTCAGTGGTCATGAGAAGGCACGAGGGTGGATTATTTGAAAAAAGTAAAACTGTCGCATAAAACAGATATTTTGTATTTATGTGTTGGTTTATTTTTTCTCGGTCACTCAGTTTCGAGATAGAGATGTTCTACGTGCAGAAAAGTCCGTTTTAAGGTTTTAAAACTGTTTATTTGATATATATATTTTCAGCAAAAAAAAATTTGATTTTTTCATATTTATAATTTCAATTAACAAATATTAAAAAGCCACGGATGCAAAATTGTCTTGATGGTATCTTTTATGTCACATTTATTAAATAATTCCCTAAAAATCTGTATGAATATTAAATCAATAATACTAAGGAGTTATAGTAATCTCCTGATTATGCCAACTTGATTGCCAAGTAGACCTTCGGTGTTCGTGGAGAATTGGTCTCTTGTTGTTTTACCAAATAAATATAATACCACAAAAGAGAAACAAAGACTTGTTGAAGCTACACTAAATTTAATATTCAGGAGGATATACATAAAATTTTATCGTTAAACGATTTTTTCGAAAACTATAAAACACACTGTCTTTTGTCTTTTAAAAGGACATTCAGGTAAGACGATTATTGTTTCAGGTTTTTTTTTATTAAAATTCTCTCTTTTTAACGAAAGTAAATTATTTAAAGTTTTTTTAACACAATCGTACCCTATAGGGTTTTATTTGCCACTTATAAGGTAGATTTCTTTTGAAAAAGACTTTTTCTATAAATTTTAAAGTTGTTCCAATAATGTTACATTGACATTTGTCAAATACTTTGTATTGAATGTTTAATAATTTTGGGCTGATATTTTCTATTTTAATTCGAATGTAGTACTTCTGATCCTCGAAATTATTTTATCTATTAAAATAGATCAACGAATTTCAGTTTGAATAAAAAAAAATCTAAGGGGATAAATGTGAGGTGAACTCAATGGCCAACACGACTATTCAATTGCTCATCATCGTTCTATCCATTTACTAAGGAGAGTATAGTCGATGACCGGATATCAGTATCAGAATAAAAGAATTAGTGTTTTATCTGGAATAATTATTGTCATTTTTTGTCTATAAGCAAATGGTGCTTTATTAAACAATGTAATAATTTTACAATGTAACCTTATTTTACAATTTACATTTTACAAATTCACCCTTTCACAACTTTTACTTTATTACCCTCTACTTTATAGCCAGTAGTTTAGGAAAATACACAAGATTTTTCTAACAGTATTTTTTGTCCTTGGTTTATCAGATAATTCTCTAGAATATTTTCAATGTGTAATTTTAAAATATTCTTATTTATCTCTCCTAATTTCTTAACAAGTTTAACAAGAGATCAGGACCAAATAAAGAAATAATCACAAAATGTAAATAAATTCTTACTACAAGCACGCTAACTTTTGTATATTAGATGAATGATTACGATGGATTTATAGTTTATTTCATCGCTATTTGCCAAATAAAAAATCTCAAAACATACCGTGCCTTGTAATTATGACTAGGCTCTGGTAGACTGTTCGTTTATCGGCAAGATAAGAGAATTTGTATTTGGAAAATAGCGATTAAATGAATAGTACCTAACTCTTTAAAATATAGATAATCTAAATTTTGCATTGCTAAATATTTTTTTATTTTTAAGCTATCCTTTTTATTTTTTATAAAAATAAGAATAAAATTAAAATGAAGTATTGTTTTAGCAAAAATTTAATTTTGACTAAAAATTATGTAGTCAATTATGAAGACCCTATATGTATTCTATTGACTATTAGCACATTTTACGAAAAATGTAAATCTAAAAATCTGATAGAAATTTGATACGTATTGCTACAATTTTTTTATTTTTAAAATATATTTCTTTTTCATTTTTCTTTTTAATATGTAATCAATTATAAAAACCCTGTATGTATCGACTAGTCACATATTTTATGAAAATGTAAATTTGAAGAACTGAAATATGATGTTTACTGTTATATAATTCATCAAGATATAGTATTTCTAAAGGTTAATCAGTGTCGAAATTTTCAGAAAAATCAAAATATCGCAAAACTCGCCAACCTCTCAGATCTGAAATATATTAACAAAATATATTTTCAATAATATTGAAATATATTAACAAAAATTGTCATGTAAGGACGATCATTCAATGACGTAATAATATAGGGTTATAGCAACTTTTTATGAATGGTTTATTCGAAAACATGTTATTTTACCGTATCTATATCTTATTATTATTGTTACTATTACCATTTAAATTACAGGCACTTGCGTCCGACCTCTGCATGTTCATAGGAGCGATCAGCGACCACTGGTTCGTCTTGTAATCATATTTCTCAGCGGTATTTTGTCTGTGATGTCCATCGTACCCGCCCATCGCATAGATCACGTCATCCAAAACCGCCGTGCTTACGTAACACCTTCTGGCATGCATGGGAGCTATCTCCTTCCAACTCTTCTCCACCGCGTCGAAGCATCTGCAGGAATTGAAGTAATCCATACCATCGAATCCACCTATAACGTAGATTTTGAATCCCACGACTGCTGTTCCGTGGTAGGCCCTCGGCCCAGTAGGATCGACTTCCTCGACTTTGACCCATCTGTCCGCGCGAGTGTCGTAGGTCTCTATGAAATTCGTGGGGGATCCCCCCGACCAGCCGCCGATTGCGAAGAGGATTTCGTGGGGAACCCGAGGTCTGGCTATTTCGGGAGTAATGACTTCTCCGTCTCTATAATGCCAAAGTATTAGGAACTAATATAAATTGAAGGCTTGCCAAATTGGTATTCATCAAATACTTATACTGATGGTAATAATACCAAAGCCATGATACACCTGCATCATGGCTAATACAGATGTAGAGATCATGTACAGATACATGCTGAGAAATCATGTATCATCCTGATATTCTTTAATTAGGAAAAAATTTAAAACTTTCAATTTAATTCGTATGACAAGTAATTAGGGTTATTCTGACATACATATATTACACTGGGGAACAAAATTTGTTTTTGCATTTATTGCAGCACTTGCTCTTAACTAATTTAAAAGTACTGAGTTAAAATTTGTTGGTAATTTTGCTCTATACGCTCTACATTTTTTGCAATTCGAGATTTTCATTTTCCCAAAATATAATGCTTTGTATAATGACACGATCAAATTTAATGCTTTTATAAGGAAGTTTTGTATAACTGCCACGAAAGCTATGCTGCTTTCTCCTTACCAATTATCCCCCTGACAAAGTTCTACGTATACAGGTCTATACTATCTATATACACACATACACTATCAAACATGTAAGTACAAACTATTTCCCACAGGCAAGCAGATACCTGTTTAAAGAAAGGCCACGCCTCAGATGCCCGCGTTGAGTAAATGTTGGTTACCAATAGAGTTTTTTCAAATGAATATATTTCACATTTCAGGCTATTACTACAAAAGGTACTAATAAATAAATGAAGCATTCCTAAGGGCACAAGACCCTACACAAAAAAATATCAGACGACACAGGATAAATCATTTGGTTAATATGTTAACTTAATATATTATGCTGTATATGCAACATCAAACTGCATGGAAAACAGAGTATATGGCCAAAAACCAAATTCAGATTTGAAATCAGCGATGAAAATATTACTAAAATCATGTAAAAAAAAAAGGCTTTTGCAGCGAAGGGCAAAAAATTATTCTCCATTGTTATTAATACCATTTCGGGTTTCATTGAGAGCATCATCAATTTTAAATTTTTAAATAGAAAATCCTATATATTTCAACTTATCCCAATTCTGCATGGAATTTGTCATACCATGAATCAAAATTTTTTACATTTGCCTTAAATGTGACAAAATTGTATCAATTTCTTATAAGTAGCATTCTTGATAATTGTAAATCTTTCTAAATATAATGAAAATTTTCCAAGTAGGTTTTGGAATTTATAAATGCAAAGTTAATTTTTTAAGTTTGAATGCAATTTTGAAGCGAATATTTATGTAATGAAATTATTTGAAAACATTCTAAATAACATTCTTCTTGAACTCTAGACAATTCTATATATTTCTCAAACAGTAATTCCTATTTTTCCTTCCCTATAAAATTCTTTATAATGTAAATTTTTAATTGGCATAAGAATCACGAATTTCATTGTAACTGAATCATAGAAGAAACACCTTAGTTGATTTACAAATAGTTTTAATGCTTAAATTAATATCTTTCATACGCATTCAAGTTTAAAATTTTTCTCCATTCGTTTGTAATGAAATTCTTTAGTTTAAACCTTAAATTCTAATCATTTACTGGAAGTTTACTGCAGGGGAAGGATGAGAAGAAATAGGAATTACTATTTCAAAAACAAAGTATATAATATTCAAAAAAATTTAGAAAGTTAAGTACATGAAATACAAATATAACATTGTGTTAGTGTCGTACTTAAATGGCTAGTTTTAGTTTTTCTAAGATGAAGATTTAAAGAAATATATACTACCTGATAATTTCATGAAATACGGGGTAAATGTAATTTTATATGCCGTTGCATCCATTTACGTAAAGAAAATGTTAACACGGATTATAAAATGGCTTCCAAGAAAACCATAACCTAATTTTACTAGACGGTCTATATATCAAATTATTTAATGAATAAATATTTAATATTTCAGATATTTTCTATGGTACTCTATTGCTTCTCCTCCCCTTAACTTTTCTTTATAACAAAAATGAACAAAATTACATTTTAGCCTCGACTTTTGATGTCTTTTAATATTATTTCAAGCATTATCTAAATATTTTTGTTAAAAAGTAAACTTATGGATACATTTATGACTTTGGAAGATCATACGAACTCACTTTTTCTTCACAATCTAAGTGCGCTAACCTATCCACTGAGCCAGAGCTGGGCAGTATCCAGATACTTTTGTATCCGGATACTGTATTCGGATACTTTTTTGATATCCGAAGGCCGTATTACGTTTCGAAATATTGTATTCATTATCCGTATCCGCAAAATAGAATTAATGTATCCGGTATTCGAAAACATTTTTTTATCCGGATACAAAAACTTACAACTTTAGACCTATTACAAGGAAAAAACAACACATATTTTGGATATTCGTTACCCAGTTTGATCTCGTTAGTAAATAAATATGAAAAATTAGATGTTCAATCAAAACTTAAGTATGGAGGAGAACACCTTCTTCAACTGTGTATAAACTGCTTAATCAGTCGTTTCGTAAAATTTTACATCTAGATTGAGAAGATCCTATTATAGCAACAGTTCTTTTGCCACAATTTAAACTGAGATGGTATAATGTGGTAAAAAAATCCTCAAAAATCTGTAGACGATATAAAAAATATATAATATTAGAAGCAAAAAAACTTCTTGAATCCGAAATCTTCTGATGAGTCCGACGACAATAAAGAAAAGGTAATAGATGAGTGTTTCGACTTTGACGAGGGTTTAGGGGACACTACTAATATATTACCATTATTACATTCTGTCCAACCAAATATAAAACAACAAGACTTCCAAAATATAACTCGAATTATTAAGATATTTAGAAGATAAAGGAACACACATATCCATCCAAAATGAGTATCCCATTTAAAAAAAAAACTTTCTATGAAATATAATACTTGTTTACCTTCGTCGGCGCCAGTGGAAAGGCTTTTTTCAATTACCACGTTTATCGACGCACCAAGGCATAATGCGTTGAATGATGAGTATTTTGAAGTGCTTGTGTTCTTCAAATCAAATTCTAAAAACATTTGATCGATGTTGTCTTCCAATTTTTAAATATATATTTCTTTTGTTATCCTTGTTTTTTATTTAAAATAATAAAAAGTTAGGTTAACATAACATTTTGAAAGGGTCAACATGTTTTGTAAATATAAAACCTAAAGGAGGACTCTTTCAGTCACAGTTGTTTGTATTAGTTTTATATTATTTTATTATAGTGAATGGTAACTGTATTTCAGTATTTGTTGTTGTTGTTACGAGTTATATTAATAATTCACTATTAATTATCATATCTAAGTATCCGGTATCCATAAAAAAGTATTCGAATACATGTAATCGAATACATTTTCCGACGAAAGTAACCGGAACTTTACATCTTGTATCCGGATACAATTGAAGTATCCGCCGTATCCAGGATTCAAATACATTTTACCTGTACCCGAACCCAGCTCTGCACTGAGCCCACTAACTTAAGAAAAATATTATTTACGAAAAAAATTAATTTAAAAATATTTTTCTAGGAATATTGCTGACCAAAACGGTATAAGAAAAATGTATTATCTCAAACCTCAACGTAGCTACTAACTTGTTACCTATGGGTAATCATTTCTAAATCATATAAGAACTTCAACGTTTCAATAATCATGGGACGACTCTCCTCACAGCTAGAGACATAGGGATGTTCCTTAACTCGTTCCAGAAAAAATTGGGTATCCAACAGTCCCAGTCGTATGCACTTCATCAAGGAAACGATATGCCTCTTCCTGGACTCCGTGTCGTAATCGATCCATCGTAAAATGGTCTCCCAAACGATTTCTTCGCTTTTCACGTTCAAATCGTCCGCATTTATGATCTCTTGGATTTCGGACAATGACAACGTTAGAATTTCATCGTTCACAGTAGCAATTTCAGTAAAATTTCGCATAATATATTTCCAAGTACTAGCCGCAAGTTCTTGACAGAAATGGTTTCTCGCGAAAATAAGAACGCCAATGCACGTCTTCGGATTCAAATTTTTCTCTAAATATTCACAACAGAGTTGTAGAACACCAAGTATGCTCAAATAGTCAGCAGTTATTAAAAGCGAGTACACATTTTCTTGGTTAATGTCCAACTTTCTTAAGTAAATGTACACTAATAATTTTTGTAACATTTCTGAAGATACTCCGGGTAAGTGTACCCTATTTTTCTCTTTGTTGTGCAAAGTTGTTGTGAATAGCGCTCTAGAAGAAGAAGCAGTGATGATGTTATTTTCCAAAAATGTAATTGATGTCATATAATAAGTTCTAAATAACTATTTGTACCTGAAATAGGAGCTGCACGCGCAGAGAATAGCCCTGTGTACTGGAATTTCAGCACCATCGTCTAGTACAAGAGTGGCGTCACACAGTTGGTTATTTTCTTTAAGCTCAAAAAGGGCTTGCATTGCCTGTATGCTCATACATCTTCCCGAACCAACCTCGACAGGTTTGCAGACGACGTTATTGGATTCGCCCATTTCATTATTTTGAGCCAGATTGTATTGAAGATTTTGAACACGAATAATTTAGGAATAGTTTGATGATGTATTTAAAGTGAAATGATGAAAAGTCAAAATTGATAGATCAAAATAATCGACGGACCATTTTTTTGTCTCTTGGATACTGCGCGCATTGTTAAAACACACGGGAATATAGGTTTTGCTCGTTCAAGAAAACTGAAATTTCACGGGATATTTTTTGACTTATGACAACATCCAGTATGACAACAGCCAACCGTTGTGAATTCTTTGACTATATAATAAATGACAATATGCAAGTGAAATGGATGGCGTGAATGTTCCCTTTTACCACTGGAATCAATTAAAAACAAATAATATCACCAATGCTGAAAATGTTTACAGCTTCAGTGATGAGTGCAATTTATATCTTTTGGGAACAAGTATCTACTTTTCACCATAAAAGAAAACGTCAATAAAATATCAAAACTAAGACAGCCCAGTAATGTTGAAACGTTTATTTAAGATTTGTTATGTAATTATATAATTATATGGAGTAAAGCGCCATCTATTGACATATTGTAAAATCGTTTTAGGACCATATTTCATACCAGTATTATATAGACATTATTTGCATCATAAACAGATTTAAATCGATGTCACCCAAGTGATTCCAATCGAAGGCATCTGCACTCAAATCGATTTATTCATAATTTAATATTCTATGTCATTGTTTGATTGTATTCACTCCTTAAGGTGAGTTCATGTTAAACCCAAAATGCGCATAAGCCATAAGGGGGTTAAACCTCCTTTTATACGACAAAAGAAACACATGAGATTTGGAAAAAATTGCAATTAGGTATTTTATCTATTTTTTTTACAAATATCGTAGGTTTATACCATATAGCAGGTTATGTGAATATAAATATTGAGTGTAACTAACTGGAATAAATTTAATTTATAGATAAAAAAGATATAGATAAAAAAGAGAGACATAGGTATAGACAAAAGAGAAAGGCTAAAATCTGATCTGTATTATTAAAGACAATTTTAAAAAGAGAAAAAAGCATGACGACTTTGGGAATATAGCGTGAGAAATGGAGTTTTCATATACCTACTCATACTTTCATATACAACATATACTCCCCTTTATCCAGCATCGGCTTTTTTATCGAGAAAAATACATAAGAAACACAAAAGAAATTTATGTCTGTTGCCATTTAAAAGTATTTCACATTCCACTTATTGCCTGTTAACTGATATCGACTGGTAACAGATTTTGAGTTTTATTTATTTAATTTAGTGTATTTAAAAGTATACGTCAGCGAGCACTCATTACATCTCATAGTAAAAGTTTAAAGTTACTGTCCAGTGTCGTATGTGGAAAAAGTTTTTCATGCAGATATGAAAATTTTCGACTGATAAAATACATTGATAAGTTGTTGATGATGTCAGTAAAAATACATATAGAAAGATAATGAAAAAGAAACTAAATAAAAAACTTAATTAATAAAATCAATATCAAAACGATTTCAATTGAGTAATCGCCAAGTTCTAATAAACTCTTGAGAAGGAAATGTGATTTTCATAATTTGAAAATCTTAATCTTAAAATCATGATTATCTGTTCTATTATAATCATGAAAAAAAAATCTCGTTCATTAAAACCCAATTAAATATTTTCTGGGACTGTAGGGTGAATCAAATATAATCGAGACTTTTGGTCCTGGGCATGCAATAGTAACACATGAGGGTTCCCGCTTCATAGGGTGTTGGGTAGGGATGTCAGGAGTGGGGAAAGCAGGTGGGTGACCTCGCTCGTTCCTTTCAATATCCGTCGTGACGATGTGTGAGCAGGAGGTGCCATCATCAATTGCGCAGCGTGTTATCATCAAGTTTCTCGCCACGGAAGAAGGTATAAATCCAGCTGAAATCCTGGCGAGATTGACTGAGCAGTTCAAGGAAGAGACACTCTACCGAGCTAGTGTTTGCATGGCATAAACAGTTTGTGTAGGGTCGTGAGAAAGTTGAAAATAAGAGCCATGACCGCCGACCTCGCACCAGCATCACCAGCGACAACATCGTCCGCGTTCAACAACTTCTTAAGGGTGACAGGCGTCGACCCCCATAAGATTGCATCTAAGTTTGGAATAAGTTATGGAAGCAGTTTTTCGATCATCACGGAGGAGCTAGTGTTTCGCAAGGTATGCACAAGGTCGGTCCCTCGCCTTCTGACAACTGAGCAGAAATTGCATCGTTTTCAAGTGTGTGAGCGTCTCCTAGCGAAATTTCGGGAAGAAGGAGACTCGTTTCTCACTCACGTTATCACCTGCGATGAAGCGTGAGTGCACCATTATACCCCTGAATCGAAACAAGAGAGCAAGGAGTGGAGACGCCAAGGGAAGGCTGGGCCAATGAAAACTAAGTCAAGGCTGTCAGCAGGCAAGGTTTTGGCTACAGTTTTTTTTTGACCAGCGTGGCGTGTTGTACCTCGATTTTTTGCATTATCGCAGGACCATTAATGCGGCGTACTACGTCCATATTTTAAGCGAGGTTAGACTTGCATATCGCCGAAAGCGACGTGACCTACCGAAGAGAGAAGTGAAACTTCTCCATGACAATGCTCGTCCCCATACAGCAGCCCTGACCAGAGAAAAATTGGAGGAATTAGGCTGGGAGACACTTGAACACCCTCCCTATAGCCCCGACCTATTGCCCTGCGACTATCACCTCCTTGGTCCTCTCAAGCAAGCCATGGGAGGGCAAAGATTCAACAACGATGAGGAGGTTGGAGTTGGCTGGAGACACAATCAACATCATTCTACGACCAGGGCAAAATTACCTACACGCTGGGAAAAATGTGTTTCCAGATCAGAAGATTATGTAGAAAAATTAGCTGTTATTCTTTTTTTTTCAAGTTCAAATAAACAAAATAAAAAAAAAGTCAGGTTTATATTTGATTCGCCCTGTATATAGCCACTGGATGCTTTGACTTTCTTTCCTAAACACATATGCATGTATATTATTAGAAAGTTATATTACATTACCAAGAATTCTTTTACTACTCGTGAAAATTCGGATAACTTCAAATATCGTATGAATTACCTACTTTGTGAAACTAACAGCTCTTACTTTATAGCAGGAAAAGCGACTTTTCATTGGGATTTAAAAATATGATTTGTATAAAAACTGTGTTATGATAGTATTCATAAATTCATGATCTGGGCTTACTAAATATTTTGATACGGAGAAATAAAAAATATCATCAAAACAAGCACATTACTTGTTTCCTATACATTTATGATATATGAGTCGATAAGAAATTATATCTAACCTAATTATACTAAAGAAAATATTGCCCGTTGTGTGTATTTTTTATAAAACACACAAGATAATTATTGGCAGTAAAGGTCAAAGGACGTTGATAAAAGGCTTCACTAATCTTCCAAGGAAAGAAATTACGAAAATTCAAGTGTTTACTGTGACGAAGACCTACCCTGGGCGGTCTTCTCACTGTTTAAACAAAAAAATTCCATTAAGCTTTCATATTTTAATTAGTAAGGTATATATTTACTAAAATACAAATTATATCATCACGACATTTTGAGTAGGGACCTGTTAACCTGATTATAAAAATACAATTTCTCGCTATTACATACCGTTACTCATCAAGTTGTATTATTTTTCAGCAAATATACATAAATAATATCCTCTTAAAGTATCCTGCAGCTAAGTATATAATTAATTGGCAGTTTATTTTGAAATTATACTATTCTAGTATATGTTATTTATAAGACTTCAGAGAAACATAAGTCACTGTCTTCATTAAATTGTTAAGTTAAAATCGAACTTGTAAGGTATTGTCTGTTGACTAATCTCTATACTATCTACCCTGCATTGAGTTCAAACATAAACTACTTTCCTAAAGTACATTTATGTATGGAATAATTATTTCTAGTGTCCAACGTCACGCTTATATAGTCTCTATATGTTACAATGCCCGTTCTACGTTTAAAATTTTAAAAAGGATGTTATCAGGGCATGCACTGAACCTAAACACAAATTTTGGGTAATAATTTAATCACACAGCACACTACATAACGTTTCAAGATAAATAAAGAATGGCAATAAGAAATGGAAAATAAATGCTAACATTTTTAATTTTTCAGACATGCAGATGTAGCCTGGCGCCAATATAAAGTTCATCACTTACTGAACACATTTTCATAGGCACCAGGTAAACAAAACAATTTATTTTTACGCTTTCACGTTGCAAAATATGTCCTTAATTTATTGCCTAACATAATGAATTTGATGCAGGAATTCTTCAGGTGGGAGAGTTTTCTGTCACTTTAAGTGTGCAAACGACGTCTGCATACTTTTCCAGAATTGATTCGGTCTCCTTCACCGTTCCCGTGATGTCTTCCCCGTTCAGGGTTCGCATCGTCCACGTCACAACGGCGAAAGTAACTGCATTCACTGGGAAGGCCCGAATTAGCGTGGGCGTAAGACCTCTGAACAGACAAGTAATTCCTCCATCCTTTACGGTCTTTTTCAGGCAATCTAACGAGCCGGTATATTGGGAGGATGACGTGCCATCTACTTGGATTCTGGACTTAATGACGTCGATTGGATAAGTGAATGTCCATGACGCCACACCTAAAATAGATCAATTTGTTTATGTTCAAAAAGTACTTTGATGGCCTTAAGCAACTAAGTTACAGAACAAAGTCGCAGAAAGTAGTATATAATAATATTATATATCAGAGTGCCTATTTACTTAAGCTGATGAACTGAAGAAGATAACACCGCAAGAAAAAGCATTGGCAGCAAACTGTTTTGCCTTTGAGAAACGGTATGATCGTTGGAAAAGCCAACATTGTTCACGAGCCATGAATAAGAAGAGAAAAAATAATACTGCCACCTCTTCATATTAATCTACGTTTAATAAAACAGTTCGTAAAAGTACTGAACAAGTCAGGTGATTGTTTTATGTAAAATACATTTGATAAGTATTTCTAGCACTGAGTATGGAAAAATTAAAATCAGGGATTTTTGACGGTCCACAAATTCGAAAACTGACCCAAATGTTAACAGATATATGACCGTTGTAGAATCTGATGCATGGTTTAGTTATGTATCTGTATTTGTTGGACAATCACAAGGCAAATAACTACCAAGACCTAATACATAAGATGCTAAAATGTTTCGAAGAATTGAGAGTCAATATGAGCACTTTTTGCATAATATTTTCTTAGAAGATTATAGTGAGGAACAAAGTGACCGGTTTTATCAGGATATCCGAATAATGGAAGAATGGTATCAGGAAAAGTGGGATCATCACATGATGGCCGATTACTGTTGGAGTCTGCGGAGTGACTGTTCGCAGCAAAAATATAAAAAAATCGTACAAGAAACTTTTTTATAATTTTTAATATTTTCTTGCGTCAATTATTCTTCATTTTCTTATTATATCTCATATATAAAAAATACAAAACAAGACAAACTGCTTATTTTATTTCGTTTTTCTTACTATGCATTAATATTTATCGTGTATGTTTATTTCAGAACTAGAGCTAATCAGGGGCAGTAATATACTCACAATCGACTATTAAATTCCTGTCAATAAATTGACGTGTATGAAAGGCACTGTAATAGGTTCAATTTTTACTGATGATAAAAACTATGCATCATATGTATACTAATTTTGACACACAAAATGCTATTGGTACGGTACACCATATATTTTGTATAGATGTAAGTAACGGATAATAAAAAAATCAAACAGTTTAAATCAAATATTCGAAATCGGAACCGCTTGACACCTATACTTGACTTGACAGCTTTTATTAGTAACTGTCAGATACAACACTTTTTTACTTGGTCATCAACGTTTTATATGCCTAATCTAGCCTTTGCGAATTGTCTCGAATCTCTAATGAAATCTGTCGCCATATTGAACATCGTTCAACAGCTTGGTTGTTTACTAATACAACGAAGCTGCTCTAGTTTTTGTGATCTTCATGATCTAAAACACTTCTGAAATATTTCGATCTTGCCGAAAGCATGAGTCAGAATGCATTTATCTTGAAGCTTTCGCACAATGCCTTTGATACTGTAAATTCGTTTTAGTCCAATTTCCGTCTGAATGATATTGATGAAAATTCTCTTAAATCATCTTACTAATCTAACCAAATTCTGTAACTTATTGTATTCACAGTACTCAAATAAAAGCTTCTTCCAAATTCTTTTAAGAAATTATATTTTTGATGTCACACCTACGTGAGACAAATAATATGTTTTATGAATTTGAATTCACGTGATATTTATTATATGTGAAACTTTGTTAGCGTTCTGCAGTTTTAGTACTACCACATGTTAACATAAATTACATTTACTTTTTAAATTGCCTCATACTCTTCTTCTTCTTTATTCTTCTATTTATATCTGCAACATTATTTCACACGATTTATTATTCAAAATTTACATATGCTCTTCCTATATTTGATACACATTGATATATTTATTTATAAATAATTCTATGATACATTACACCATATTAATGTTGTTAATCTTATTTTTCCCATTATATTCACGTAACGTGACTATCCTGGTCTAGTCACAACTTAATTCGTCCTACTACGACATTTATTTCAAGGGTATTTCATATTTCAACTATCTATATGCTTTGAGATGCTTTTGAACTTTTACTTACATTTTTTTCGGCAATTTAAAATAACTTATATAATTTCCAATATGTCTTTTTTCCCGCAAAAGATGAATTTAATAGAATTGTGATCTCCTAATTCATCAGTTCTGTGAAGACTTTGAAATTGCTTCATACAGTAACAAAACCTTGTAACTTAACAAATTGATTTCAACAAAAATTACATGTTATAGTATGTATAGAGACCCATCATGAATCCACTATTTTTAGGAACAATTATTATAGTAACATAACTAGTTATTATTTAGTTAATTTTATTCGTCGTTTCTTATTTAAAAATACAAATTCGGATACCTTAAATTTACATATCTGGTTATTACTATAATATTGATTACCTGCTAAACCACCTGCGAGTAGCATAGTCCACGTAGAAATGGGGAAATTATTATCAGACCTCGTCAGAAATTCGTACGTGAAGAAATAAATCCCGAAAGAGGGTATTTCCCTTCCCACAGTCAATCCATATCCCCTAAAAACTCCTCTCATTCCCTCACTTGCGTATATCCTTCGTAAACACTCAACTGGTCCTACAGATGTCGAATCGGACACCTGCAGTCGCGACTTCGCCAGCTCCATGGGGCTACAAATGAAGCTCTGGGAGAAGCCGGCCGCTCCTCCGGCTATTGCATGGGACGTTACGCTATCCGCATTGTCCATCCGTCTCTGGACGTTCCCGTATACGCCGAAGACGATAGCATTTATGCCGGCGATTCCCAGGAGCGGGCTTGTAACTCCTCGGTATATTCCTCTGACACCCTCTCTCACAAGGAGGGATCGCATACAATGTATGGTCCCTCTGTATTTGGGGTTGTTTAAGTCCTGGGTTTGCAAATGCACTTTCACGGTGTCCAGAGGGTGACCTACTATCACTCCGGCCATCCCTAAAAATATGTATATGTATTAACAACAACTAAAATATATAGTCAAATAGTTCTTCCAGCCAATAATGTGTAGGAATAGACTGTGAGTTATTCAGTTTATATATAGTTTACATATTTTGGCCTAATTTGATATCGTACAAATACACTGGACAAATACACTACAGAACTCCAGGACGAGCTAGTTGCAATTACATACGGTGTTCTAGGGGCCGACCAAAATCGGACCCAGGGGAAGGTATGTATCTTCTCGGATAGCAGGGCGGCGTTGACAGCCCTGAATTCATCAACGACAAAGTCGAAACTGGTCTATAATTATTATGAAGCATTGAAGCAGTTGGCAGAGAAGGGACCGGTGGAACTCTTATGGGTTCCTGGGCATAATGGCATTAAGGGAAATCTAATTTCAGATGATCTTGCCAGACTGAGGACCAGGGAAAACCTCTATGGATCAGAACCTGCAGTGGGAATAAGTCAGAAGTTAATCAGAGACCGCATCAATGGCTGGGCAAGAGACCAGCATAATAAAAGATGAAGAGGAGTAACGGGTTGTCGAATAACCAAACTCTTCATCGAATACTCAGAGATTGAGAAGTGGGCTCAAGAATTCGTTAAATTGAACAGGCACAAAGCCAGAACTCTGGTGGGAATCATAACGGGTTACCATAGACCTACTCTGAATTCATATAGGCACAAGCTGAGGCTGGCTGACAGCCCGGCCTGCAGACACTGTAAAGAAGACGAGGAAACCTCGATTCATCTTCTTTGCACCTGTCCCGCACTGGAGGAGATGAGGTACCTTATATTAGGGACCCCTGCTATCCTAGAGGAGGCAAGGCTTAAGGCGGAGGACGTGCCTAAATTGCTCCTTTTATGGGATAGCATTTTTGGATAATGACCCGGATAAGGGGGGATCGCCAAGGGACTACCCATGCGATCAGTGGCTGATGAGGCCCAAACCCATATACCATAATGTAATGTAATATCGTACAAAAGAACTGAGATGACACTTTTTCATTTATTTAATTATAATTGAAGGGTGTAATTAAATAACGGTCTAACTGCCAAAATTTATAAATTCGATTTTATCATTACAAATTGGTCTGTGTGGCTTTATCAATAATATAAGCGCCGGTTTGCCAATAACATAAGTACATAAAGCTTTATTTAAGCCTCACCTGTTCTTCGCTAAATGTTATAAATTGTAAGGTCAACACCGCTTTCTGTTATTAATGTCTATATGATAATAAATTTCTCTGTGTTTATATTCTTACTGGTCCTTGTTTACATACGTGCTGAACGAGTTTTTGTGGATTTTATGCCAAAATGAAGAGAAAGAGAGGGGAAGGCAATGAAATTCAAGAAAGGAAGCAAGGGAGAAACAGTGGTAAATCACACGTGACTCAAAGAGGCATTGTAAAAGATGTGAGGAATCCTTCAAAAGAAGCGGTATGTACAGGTGATTCAGGCTTTGGTCACATCGTGTATTATTGCGTTTTTTTTTTTCATTATTGGTGTCCTGTAAATGCAAATTGGATTGCAAAGCCCTTACATTTGAGCAGAAATGTAAGTTGTTTTACGCATTATCTGAAATAGGTGGCAATTAAAAGCAGTCCACCCATAGAAAAGTTCAGACACTGATAAAGAAGAATATGTGCACCTGTTGTTGGAGGGGAATAGAGGCAATGAAGAGAAGCATAGAAAATATACAGAAGAAGATGAAAAGAAGGTTGTTGATCATGTAAATCTGATCCCACGTGAAATAAGCCATTACACACGGAATCGTAGTTCAAAGGAATACCTCAGCTCCGACTTAAACGTGCATCGTTTGATCGAACTTATAAAGAGATGTTCCCTGACAGTAACTTGACTTATTTATTCTACTACCAAGTTTTTCGAAGAAAATTTCCCAATCTGAATTAAAAACCACCGAGGATGCACTTAGTTAATGTACTTAGACCATAATTTGTGTTACTAATTGTTGACTTAGAACGTTCTTAATGAAACTATACTGAATTGTATACTTAAATGGTATTGAAATAACTGAATCAATTCAATTTTGTTTTATTTATGCAAAGAAAAAGTTAATGGAACAATACTATGCATTTTCTCGGATTGGTGGTTTTGGCACTTAGACCGTTTACACTCTTCAATTATCCTCTATGTATTTCAAAAAACATGGTATCCTGTATTCTTCCCATTGAATTTTTATTCAATTCAGTTTATCAGTGCGAATTTAAAATTTTAAAATCATTGTTGGTTGTTCATGGTTGGTTGTATGAATTTAGGAACACATAACTTTCAAAGGTTTTCATATTTTGCTTAAAATTAACCAGTTACTTATTACAGGTAGTAATGCTCTGACGAGTTTTAGTATTATTTGTTTTCATTTGGCAATGTTATTAAGCTATAAAATCAACACACAAAATTTACTTCAAAATTTTTTCGTACCCTTTAGTCAGTGTTTTTTAAAGCAGCTTCGTCAAAGCATGCGTATTCCTAAAGTGACAAAAATTGTTCAGAAAAGGAGTTTTTCGAAACAACAATCGGCGTCCCCAAGAAAAATCACTTTGCCGATCGATTATATTTCTTTCATGATCGATTTATTATTTTCATTGATAACACCGAGTTTCTAAGCGTTGAAACTTGTTGCTTTCAGTGATTTGTTTGTTTTTGAGAAAAGTTAAAATAATGCCTTGTCATTCGAAAAAGCATTCTCATACATTTGCTCGAACAAAAAAAAGCAAATGAGGAGTTTAACGCATAAACATGATGCAGGATGATGTAGAGGAAATGGAAAAGACATCTAAACCATCGAGTTCCTGAAGTTCTTCGAATACGACAATTTCGAAAGTAATTCGGCCTACGATTTACTAAATATAAATAATCTAGGTGACATTTTGAGTCCTTTACTAAAATATTGCAAATGTAACGGAGGTCTGAGTTTATTCACTGGAGGGAGGTTTCGTTTGGCAGTGAAAGTCATAGTTTCCTGTCTAAATTGTCCGTTTAGGAAAACTAAATGAACTTTCTTACGATTGAAAGAGAGACTGAAAGAAAAACCAATAGCTTATGAGTGTAATGTAAGGTTTGCTTATGCCAAGAGAGTGATCGGAAATGGATGGAAGCAATGCGCCCTTTTTTGCTGTAATGGATTTACCTCATCCACCTACAAAAGTGGCTACATGTTACAAAATACCTAACAACACTGTTTTGTTTGTAACAAGACAGTGGCTATAAGACTACGAAGAAGCTAAAGACCTTGATAACCTTTCCTATAGCTCAGAACAATATTAGATTGTAGACAAAAACTCAATAATAAAATTGTTTTATTTTCTTATCATAAGCATTGATTTTTATTTCCCAAACTTAATGTATTCATTACAAGAACAAAGTAGACATAAAATGAACCAGCGGTAGTTGATATTAATTAGAAAAGGTTCTTCTTCTAGATTAGATAGAGGCTTGGGGTTTCAAAATGTGCAGAAAAGATATAGAGTTTTAATTTAAGGCAATAAACAAAATTTTATTTTCTCTTTCAATTTTCGACATCAGGTTGTTATGATTAAGTATGTTTGATTAAATATTCATATATTTTAAAGCTGAAAAAAATCAGTATACCGAAACATAATTTTCAATAACTCGCCCTATGTAAATGTATAAAATTAACCAAGAAATAAGTGGCTTCGTACTTACCTCCGACACACCCAGCAAGGAAATCAAGGGCCATAACCTGGACTTTCGATGTGGTAAACGTCAACGAAAACAATTAGTTTCCAAGGGACGGATGTAGATTTTTCCTTCAATTGGTTGCTAAATTGAGAATAGGTGTTTGACAAAGAAATTAATGAATCCATGTACTACTGCAATACAAGCTAGAAAAAAAATTTCTTAAGAATATCTTAAGTGATGTCTTCAAATACAAAAGAGAATTTTATGGCTAAAGTACAACTAAAAAACTATTGCTAAACTATATTCCTACTATGACGTCCTGGTATGACGAACCGTACTATATTATTATTATGACGCTCTATAAATTCAAACTACTTAGCGAAATATTACAGTCAGAATGAAATTGCAATATTCATTCATGTAGCATGACCAGAATGTAATGGACCTTCAATTTATCATATACTATATGAACTCTAATATCGTAGTACATGCACTAACTAGGCTGTAATTCTAGCAAGTCCAATAGACATCGTCAGAGACTTACGAACAAAATATTTTTAACAAAATATTTTTAAAATAACAGAATATCGTACACAATGATTAATTATTTATTATAACTAGCCAGTGGCAAATAAAATCTTTAGAATTACGTTGCTATTTCACGCTATCATCTAGTGCACAGTATATTACCATGTAACCTTTAACCTCAATAAAAGGAGGTGTCCACTATACTTTGTAGAATGGCATATTCAGAAGTAAATTTTGGTCCACAGTGGAAATAATTTAGACAGTTATCATGCCTATTAAATAATATATCTTATGTCAATATCACTGTGCATATAAAATGTTCATATCTCAGACCCAACTAGCTTTTATTATTGTATTTGAAGTTCCTCAACAGTATAGACACATATCTCTAAATTTCTTCTCCTTTTAATAAATACGGCTATTAGTCTATTATATGATTATTTCTAACATTATATACATGGGTTATATTCATGCGCAAATAAATATATTAATTATTGTAGCCGAGTTAAGCTAAAATTATAAGAAAGTTTACTAGTATCAAATAAAAATGACATATAACTAAACTCTGCTCTGTATTTCCAATATAATTACAAAGTTGTAAGTGCTTTTATAAGATAGTGTAGATAGTATGTAAAATAATATTTTTTTAGTGGTGAACTAAGGACAAAAAACTAAGTAAGTTTAAAAAATAACTAAACAATTTTCTTTGAAGAATTTACGATTAAATGAAGGCAATATTTTATAAAATGTTTTGTACATGTTACTAGTTTTTTTATCATAACTTTAGTAAAATATGAAAGGATATTTAATGCATCAAATATTTTATAATAAAACTGAATATCATCAAAAGAAATCTTGAATATAATTTAAAAATAAAATGTAAACGTGATCGGTTAAAAAAATATTCAGTAAAAATTTCGCAAACTGAAACGTTTACCTGGGAAATATTCTGTTGTTACATGATATTTAAAATATTTTGAGGGTCATACTTTTTGAAATAAGTTGATACAGTGTCAATTTTATTTTATAAAATACGATCAAATAAATTTTCGACATTTAAACCGTTTAAAAATTAATAACTGTGACACAAAGTTTATGATTACTTTGGTTTTCAACTAATTTAAAATGAATATTTCCCTAACTTTTTCACTACTTCTTCAAGTGAGATTACACAATATTAAAATAACTAAACTATGCTAAAATAACTTTTAACAGTACTAAACTTTATTAATTTTTAAATTACTTACCTTATTCCCAACACAAATTTTGGAATATCTACTTAAGTCATTCTCCGGTAAGGGACTAGACGCCACTTTTACGGAACCTTATGAAAGTATACAAAAACTTGAGGCTAACTGCCTTTGCTTTTAATAACTTTGCGAGCACTAAATAATTCAGATTGCGAAAATTGCTACTGCTTGTTATTTCTTTAGAGTTTTGGATAATACTGGTCCGTCATTATCTATCAAGAGGTCAGCGATAGTCATTGACATTTGTTATTTTTCAAGTACAGTTTATGAATGGAAGATAAATATAATAGATTTTCGTAGATGGGATTTAGTTACCAGAATTGAGAAGAGAATTAAACACCCTAATTCATTTAGAACTTTTTCAGAATTTAGAAATTAACTACAATCTTAAAAATAAAACAATTGAGAATGACATATATTTAATAGTGAATTCAACTTATTTGTTCCATTTTGTATTTGTTCAAATTACAACTGACTGGTTAAATATTTACTATTGTGATGACTGTAGTTTAATAATAGACAAACTAGAATATTCACATATATATATATATATATATATATATATATATATATATATATATATATATATATATATATATATATATATATATATATATATATATATATATTTTTTTTTTTTTTTTTTTTTTTTTTTTTTTTTTCACAAACTAACACAAATTTGAATATATCGAATACTTTTCCTAAAATTCATTATATACCTACTTCATACCCTAAAAATGTGTTCTCTATTGTATACTAAAATAAGCAATACAATGCAATATTTAACCAGTTCAAATCAACACCTCACTTTAAATACCTCAAATAGTTGCTTCTTTCTTCAATCTCCCTAAATTTTAAAATCATTAAACGTGTTTAATAAATGTTGATCATACCTACATAAATTTATATAACAGACAGATTTATATAACAAATATATATTTTCCTTCTAAAAATAAGTGGTTTGATTTTTCTTCGGGGCAAATTTTTATAAAAAAAGCGCTAAACATACAACCAGTCCCTAAACCAAGCGGCAATTGTTTCAGTGGAGGATTGAATGTATATTTCAGACACCAATCAAACCATTGATTGGTGGCTACTGTACTAACAGTTAATAAACAATTTATTTATAAATGGGCTTATTGATACATGTACATAATTTGATAATATAATAAGTGTATAACTAACAGGTGACTATTACATTTTCTCACAAGAATCGCCAGTACAAGTTTTAAATCTATACAGTAATTGCTTCAATAGATCATACTTCTAAATATTGTCTACAAAATTTAAATCTGGATTTATTTTGAACTACATCATGTATGTCTACAGCCACTTTCATAGACAGTAGGTAGTTCATTGTCTATTATATAATTAATACAGAACCAGTACTATGTTGGTCACTTATGGTCTATGACCGTTTAAATTTCCTCATACTAACAAGGATAAGAATTAAGAATAGTTAGAACAATTTGAAACAAGAACATAAAATAAAGTACTTATCTTATTGTATGAGTGAAATGAATAAATTACTATCTGTTCGTTTTATATTATGTATTTTTATGTACAAAATTTAATTATGTAAATGATGATGATTACTGTTGACGAAAAATTATGGCTAATTTATCAATTTTCACAAAGTACGGATGAATTTTTCCAAGTTTCCCATGCCAAGCGAGAAAAGTAGTCGCTCATAAGAGTAGAAAATGTTTGGGAGTGTTCCGTGATAGTATTGATAATACGACAATATGTTACATAGAGCTTTCATGTTTCAAAAATTGAAGGGACATGGAAAATCACAATAAGCTTAAATATTCTTGTTGTTCTTGTACTGCGAAGTCAAAACCTCATATATGTGAAACCCATTGTTCCAATAATGTTGTTCCAATAATAAGTGAAGTTTCTATAATATCAAAACGCTTGTAGATCTTTTTGCTCAAAATATATAACACAGTTCCTGAAATGATGAACTAGTAATGTTTCAAAATGTTCGTATCGTAAAAAGGCACTCACTGAGTTTTCGGTAAATTAATCTCGACCACTTTTTTCTCCTCAATTATTGTTTATTTATTTGTGGTATTTATGATTAAATATCATAGATAGGATAGAATCTTAACTGATTAGGGACATGTCTATACGATATTGATATAGATATGATGATAGTATGATATTTAAGAAATAGTATAAATATTTATTTATGGTATGAATTTATTAACGCCCTAAGCTGTAACTTTTATTTTGGAGCCGTAGATTAATTAGAGCAGTGCGACAAGAAGCATCCTAGAAGTGGAATCCGGAGTTCTAAATGTAATATTTTACAGATTTCATGCACTTTAGTGCAATAGGTGATTTTTAGCTACGATTGATATAAAAAGTAACGAATTGTCTGAGATAAATGACATGACGTTAGTTACTGTAATTAAAACTCGAATTTTTATAAATTATGTCACAAGAAATAACACCTGAACTTGAATATTCAAGAATAATTTATTTTACCGATAAATCTAAATTTTTCTTAAATGGGAATGAAAATACTGAGGATGCAAGGTACTGAAATGATACAGAAGCTCTGAATTTGGATAAGTTGCAGAATGCTATGAGCCGCTAATTTTAGAGATTCTAGAGGAAAACTCCGATCAATTTTGAAATCTGGAAATAACTTTCCAACAGAATGGTACATGTCGAATTCTTATCATATCGCAGTACAAATATAACTAATGAGAGGTATATCTACGGATACATTGGAAGCCGAGATACAATAGAATGGTCAATTTGATCTCCAGATCTGAGGCTCATAGTTTTATTTTTATGGACCTACGTAAAATATAAGGTAACATCTATATTTTGCATCAGAGAATTATTGAAGAATGTAGGTTACTTTCAGCAGGAACACTTGAACGGGTTAGAGGATAATTTTATAACATGATGTTATTCTGTTAGAGAGGGGCATATTTTGAGCATTTCTTTATTCTTTAAAGATATCTGATACTAATTTTTACTTTTATCATTTTGTTATTTGCGATTTATTGTTTTCTGTTAACCTAGAATTTATTTTCGATGTAAACACAAAATTAAATTCAGATTTATAGAAACTTCTAAAGACATTTTGCGTAATTTCTATCAGAAGAAATACGTGACTCTTAGCTTTTACAAGGAGGCACTACTTAGAAAGTTTTATGGTAGACTTATATATTAAACTTCTGACAAAAAAAGACAGTAACACATTTAGTTGAACTGAAATAAGAAGACTTATAGACACTACTAAAAACAGTACTAAGCTAAAGCTAATGAACTGATGTACTGATGAAGACTACTTATATAAAAAACATTCTCATCAATTTTATCATTTTATGAAAGCTTAACTTTTAATACAATTTAAGTAAGACTTCCTAAAAATTCTTAAACTGTAAATAAAGTATATAAATATTGGAACAAAACATTCCCATTCAGACAGTATTGTGATCATCAAAATACTGAATATTCTTAAAGTCACCTTGTTTTAGTATTCAATATTTATTATTTTTACAAATTGAAAGGTGTAATGATCACAAGAGTATTGTGGATTATATGCAATTCGTGCATAAATTAAATGGAGTTGTAGCATTGTAATGTAAAATGTTAGTCACGTTATTCCCTTAAAATTAATAGTTTAATCAAACACGTTTGCAAATTTAATTACCTTCTAATTACTTACCCTTCCTAATAACATTAAATCTATATTTCTAGGCTTTTCTACTAATCATTTCAACATATATGACTGAAAAGTTGAGTACGTAAGCACGTGAAGTACTAAGAATATTTAAAATCCATAATTACGCACATATAAACTGTGATTAATTTAATTTTAACAATAAAAGCTTTGAATAGTTTTAAAGATAATTGATGTAATGATCGATTTACTGATTATATTTTATGGAAATAATTCCGATTATTCTAATTTCCATTGTCACTAAGTAGATGGTAAAATGTAAATTATATATGAAAAACTAATAATTCAGGAAGGGAATTATGTATTTTAATGAACTACAATTTTAAAATATCCAATAGAAGTCTGTATTAAACTATTTAAAAGAGTTGAATTTTATTAAAACATTCAAGTTTAGTATTTCCATCCTATATGTGTAGTTAAAATATAATGCATTTAAAATACTGTTATGTAAAAAATTTAGTATAATTATAAAAATTTAATTATATTCTAATATAGAAAACTCCTATAAATATGACCTAACAAATTGTAGAACACTAAATATACTGAATCATGTTCATTCAATAAATACTGTAAAGTAAAAATCTGCAGTAAAATCTGTAAAACTAAAAGTAAAATCCTGTAAAAAACTTAATCTTAATGGTCAGTAACAAATTTAACAATCTCTATTTTCTCAATATACTTATATAATATCTCTATATTTATATTTTACATTAATATATGAATTATTAAATGAGTTATTAAATATATATAATCTAAGGAAACAGACAAACATTGTATTATGTACTATACCTCTACCATCTGACACTATAGCACTACACTATTGTCCTCAACAGATGTACATTTTAGTAGAACAAAAAGTCTGTAAATATGTTGAACTGAACTAACTCAAATGTACCCTCCCATTATTTCATAATAGCATAAGTGAAGAAATATCATCTTTAACACTAACAATCATTTACGTCGAATAGCATAAAACATAACTCTTGTGGTCTGAAAATCAATCTTATTTAATTTTAGTCCATTTTTTTGTCTACGATTGTCGAAAAGGTAAGATCTACGCTGTTAGACCCCAAAATATCAGAAGTCTATAAAAAAATAAGTAGTTACCAATTTTTAAAATAAGTTGAACCAATCAATAGCCAAATGTATTTAGTACCCAAAAGATTATTAATAGCCACATACTAAATGGACTACCAGTGAATCTTTTAATATTATATGCACCAAAAATACATATATATATATATATAGCCTATCTCAAAGAAATTGACAGAGAATTTCCAAATAATACGTGGCCAATAAGTACCAATCAATTATTGACAACAGAATCAGTCGTTTCGCTATTAATGATATAAAGTAAATTAATGAAAACTAATGTTAATATATGTCTTCTAAATTCCTTGAATGTACTGTTCTAGTCAACGACGCCCAATATGAATTTCTAGTCTATAGGTCACCACCAAAGATTTTTCGCCACTTCTAAAGACCGATACGCATCAATAATAAACTTTCATTTCAGTTTATTCATGCCACTACTTCAGTGATCTTTTGTTACAACAATTAAATCATCAAAACCAACATCAATTTATAACATAGGGATATGCCTCGCACCTGAGTTCTACTAATACTTTACAAATGTTAATCTAATTATCTGGAATCTGGAAATAATGATAGGACAATTCTTCATTTCAGGGTCTCAGCACTTAGATTCCATTGAGCCCCTTGCATATCCTCGCTAAAAGTCATTCCACTTCACTTAAGCCGCCAGTCATTCAAAGTTCTCCTAAAACGGACTCACTAATAGTCGAAAGATCAGAGCAGACATAAAGTAAAGTCCCTTAACAAACTGACAATTTTTTATTTCATCTCACATTTCCATAAATTGTGAATGATATCTTTAATTGTTTGGTATATTGCTATCATTGCTGATAGTGTATTAAGAGGGGAAATCTGTAAATATTTCCAGCCGTTCTGGCCCATCTATCAGCTTCCTCGTTGCCTCCAAACTTTGCATGTCCCTTCACCTAACACCCAGAGATACTCGTACTATCTGTGTGAGCAATATTTGCCAGTGTGTGATGACATTTCCATACTTATCCTGTTTTTATTTTAGTTATTCGATTATAGTTGAAATAATATTCACATATTGACAGTTCTAGTTTACATAGCTAGGTCAATTGTAGCGGACAACCCATTAAATTATAGGAGACCAAATCTTCAATAATTTAATCTAGTTCTGCTTCTATTCTGATTCAAAAGATATTCTGGTAGTTTATCTCTGTAAAATTATGGAAGATAATTAGGTTAATCCATTACTCTCATGATACCAACGATTATTTTAACACAGCTTATATCATGTATAGACGTAGAAAACCCTGGGACCAAAATCCATTCCTTCATAGAAGATATACTAGCTGGAATCAAACTCAATCACTTTATCTCGCTAGATTTCCTTTTGCATAATTCAACCTCCCGTTAAGTAAAGCTCACAAATTGACACACAGAATGCTTGCAATATCTACTCAGCATAATTAAATATCACTACCTATTGCAACTATCTTCTCATAAAAAAGATGCTATGACCAACACCTCAGTTAAATTATCTACGACGTAATATTTAATTACTTTTCTTTAAAATGCATCACTTCACTCATCTACCCAGTATATATGAACGATAACCAAGGCAAGACTTTTAACATTTTTCTTTCACAATAAAAAGTACTAAAACATGATAAGCGCTTGACCCATACTTTCGTAATTTATACATTTTTGATATTAGGTACATAAGTAAATCATTATTTATTACAATGCATTTTCTAGAAAAATTTATATACAAATAATGTATAGGTGGTTATTTTAATTATGAATTTATATATATTTATCTACATATTTGCTTTATGAAATCACTTGTAATGTTATAATTGTTCAATGATTTATTTGCTTTTGCAGTTTTGACTTAATTGTATGCATTGATAAAAGTAAAAAGTTGTATCAGATGTCTAAAGAATTTTAAAATAAATAAGTACTATATTTCCAACATCATTTCACAAAATTAAATCCTGCCATCGGGTTAATCTTCTGTGAGCTGTTGAACTATTTGTAGTTTATAGTTACGAGATTTTTGTTTGTTTAAAACCCTTTGAATAATTTTTGCAGATACTCCACAAACAGCCGCAATTTGAGATAAATGGAGATTCACGACTTCAGCGACAATATTTACTTGTTGGCTTTCTGCAATCCCTAAATACACATACAGTTCTTTTTACATCATGAATACTACGTATTCTCTGAAACTTCTGCAAGTTCTGAAGAGAACATGGGAATATGGAACCTTTTATTGTAAAATATGCTCATAATTAATATTCATGGATCAGAGTGCAAATTTATAAAAATTTCCTTGCCCAAATATAAGCAAAGATAAGCAGTACCATGAAGAAAAATGAGATTAATTAGTAGAGTACTTCCATACACCACTAAAAAAATGAGAATACTGAGTTTTTGTATAATTATTTAGTCAACTACCTTTTCAAAAAATAAAACCCGCCACAGGTAGGATTCGACATTTGTCCCGAATCGGAACCGAACGACATACAGCTGTTTCGAACTTGTTAGTTCTCATCAGTGCCGCATACGGTACGCCGATTCAGGACAAATGTCGAATGAAAAGATGTATAGGCCATAAAGTTCATTCGGCATTTGTTCTGAATCGGCGTACCGTATGCGGCACTGATGAGAACTAACAAGTTCGAAACAGCTGTATGTCGTTCGGTTCCGATCCGGGACAAATGTCGAATCCTACCTGTGGCGAGTTTTATTTTTTGAAACCTTATCTGATCGTGCAGAAACACGAGAAAGGGGTCGAGGATCGCTTCTGGGTATAATTCAATGCCTGGCGGGGCTTTAGCCCGAGGAGTAGTTGTTTCCTAGAGCGATTATGTAATAGCTTTGCTATTCGGGAACTACTTTGATAGCCGCTTGACGGCTTGGTGGTTCCTTTCTCGATTTCCGACTTATAAGTTACAGTCAACTACCTGTATTCTTTTAGTCACTACAGTTCGTGACCATTTTGGGACCAATAGCATAACTAACGCCAAAAAATGTAATAATTATTGCTTATATAGTTCAAAGGAACGTATCGCAAATACCTTCTTCTTGATTTACATATAACAAATAGAGCTACTTAATTCGTATAGAAACTGAACGAATATAATCGCAAACGCCGATTGCAGTTTTATTGCATCATGAGTTGTCACTTTGTTCAAATACTTTAACGAATAAAGTAACGACTTGTGTAAGATGCCACAATAAACTAACCAACTGATTTTAAGTTTAACTAACAACTAGCTGATTTTAAGAAAGAAAAAGGCATGGGGTATTGGATTATTAAAACATATTTAACGAATGAAAAATAAAATAGAAAATAGGGCCAAAGAATGAGAAACTAGATTATTTCTTTACTGAACGAATTTTTGCACTAAGAAATTATTTAAGCTTAGTCAAAACTACGACACCAATTCTCAACCACAATACTGCGTGATTGAAATTTTCCAGAACGAGAATTATTCTGATCTCCTAAAAGATACTTACTTATGTAAAGGCCTTTTTCAAATATAGATTAGCATACCAAGACGCCCATGTGGTATCCCCCGTGTTAATTATAACCTACAGGCTATAATTAAAATCGGAAGCCTCACAGATTAACTCTAAGGAAATTTGCGATAAAAGTATAGAAAATTTCAACTATGAAGAAATTCTCTGTTGCCATCCTTACATTAATAATTGTTATTTAAATCATCTCTTGGTAACGAGGTATAGGAACATCATGTTTTAAAGAAAACAGCACGTCTGCAGAGAAAAAACTATAAAAAGAGGGTTTCCCACTCAAGGATCTCCACAATGATTAATATATTTGCAAACTTTTTTAGTACTGAAAAAATAAATACATGATTTTTTTTATAAATTTAAAATAACTTTAAAATTGAAAAATAAAGAAATATACATCAAAATAAAATTCAAGTATACAAATAACTATTTAACTAGATATATATTTAATTTGAAATAAAATATATTGTATTGACATGTTATGAAAGAAAAAATCCAAATGTTTGTACAAGAGTATTAGAAATGGTTTGTTGGGCACCCCATTATGTACATTACTTTTTGCAGAAACTTCATTTTAAATTTTCTGTCCGTGAGCCCTTCTATATAAGCCTAATATACTCGTATGAGTCTTCCTTATTACCTAAACCCTGTATCACTACTATCTACAGATACTAGCTGCTAGTCACCAAACGATTTAAATTATTGTCAAACAAAATAAAGATAATGAGTTTAGCTTACTTATGAATTTTACATATTTTATCATTTTCATGTTCTCTCATATGCCTTAAAGGAACACTACAAAATTTCCAGGAGATAATGGCTTCATAAATATTTTTATTGATTTTACGGAACATTGAACACATTATTATTATTGAATTACAAAAGAGTATTTATCAACACTGTAAACTTACTTTATTATCAGACATAATGAAAAGAACGACAGTACTAGAGAGTACTAGGATAATTTACCATGAACACCATGATCGTGTCACTAACATACAGGATGATATATAATTTCACCTATTGATAGATCTGTATTATTGAAATTAGATATCAATACAAATAAAAACATAAGATTTTTAATATAAAGTACATGCAGTACATAAAGGTTGAGTACATTATATCAGTTTAAATTATTATAAATGTTTTTATTCATATACAAAATGTCTACTGAAACAAACATTTATTTTTTGAGTGACAATATTGATAACGAATATCTTTTATAATGACTTACAAAATAAACACTAATCATATACACCCCTATATAACTACCCTTCTACTTATAGGCTAATAAAGGTCGACAGTCTCTGATTTACAGAAAACGCATATTCAGATATATTTAGTACGACAATTATTAGCTCATATTATCTAATCAAAAAAAAAATCATAAATAAACAAAATAAATACACGATAAAACTTCACGTCAATTACGTCATCAAGTAATTTCCGCAGGCAATTGTAATGGTATTACATATATTAAATAAACAGTTTTAAAACCTTAAACGGACTTTTTCGCACGTAGAACATCTCTATCTCGAAATTAATTGGCCGAGAGAAAATAAACCAGCACATAAATGTAGAATATGTGTTTTATGCGCTAATTTTACTTTTTTCAAATAGTCCACCATCGTGCTTTCTCATGACCCATGGACAGGATGGGGTGTGTTCTATCTACCTCAAAATCAATAGATGTCGTCTGGTAGACATTCCTAATCAAAATCAGTCGAAGCGCGATCGATCCGACACGATTTAACTGAGTGATCGTGCTAAAAAAAAAAATTCTCAAATAGTCCACCATTGTACTTTCTGATGACCCAATATATGGTAGAGTGTGTTCTATCCACCTCAAAATCAATAGGTGTCGTCTGGAAGACGTCCCCAATCAGTATCAGTCAAAACCCGATCGATCCGACACGATTTGGTTGAGTTATCGTGTTAACAAGAATAAATGCCGACAACAACGACACACGTATAGCAAAAAAATTTTAAAAACTGTTTATTTTGGTTTTTATGCCGAAAAACGAAAAATAAACCCAAAAAAAATTAGTTTTTTCACTTTTTCTTTACACGATTGCATTACCTTTCCACGTATAGTGGAGTGCGGAAAAGTAAAATGTATTCCTGGACATCATACTTTAAAATACAGAAAAGTATGTTGTTGCATCGCAATGTATTGTCCTGTGATATTTTTCAAAGCTCTGTATAACATGAATAATAATAACAGTTAGTCCATAAATTCATATAGGATTTATGGACTAACTGTTATTATTATTCATGTTATACAGAGATTATTTTTCCTCTTTTCCTTAAAATCCATATAGGATTTTAAGGAAAAGAGGAAAAATAATTCAAGGGACAGATTTGTTACCTTTCAGGTATTCTGTATATAATTGTTATTAAGTAATAAATATATTTGTCTTCCTGTTTTCCATATTCCCCTTTCCTTAAAATGAATGACAAATACAAAATAGATCAATATTGATTAATACACAGAATGGAAACAAATTATAGAATAGAATTATTTTTAGTGTTAATTTAGACATTTATGAGAAGCGTTTAGACAAGTCCATTTTTTATATAAAAGGCACAACTTCTTAACAAAATTTTAAGTGTTCAGAGTCATTTATGTATAATCACTCAGTATATGTATGAACACTCTATGTATATTCATGTTACCCAATTTTATTTGATGGTTTGATTTCAAGGACCTATAACATTTATGGCTTAAATTAATAAATAAGGGATTTGTGTAAAAACGTAAACATACCAGCAATAAATAAACTCTAAGATATTTATTACCTACCTTTTTTATAATAGTAAACTATCGTTAGAAAAATTATTCTAGGCTTAATATGTAATGCGATATTTCACAGAAATCCATCGAATGAATATTTTGATGATGATCAGTTGTGGGGATCTGTATATGTGGACGTTGCTTCTTAATATCAGAAGTATCCCACAATACTGATGATTTGGTCAATATCCAACAGAGCCGTGCCTAAATTACATACACAATTCAGAGAACTGGAACGTGTTAAAGCGTTAAAAAGAAAATCCCATTTCGTAAAAGACAAGGTGAAAATATATATTTTTGTGTTCCAAACAATCCAACATCCATTTAAATTGCTCTAAAAATAATGCCAACCATACAATTGTTTTGCAGAAATTGACAGATCCAGATTTAATTTCTGCGATAATATAATGAAGAAGCTGAACAGAAATAGGTTAGCTTTTTGGTCCATTTTTTTCCGACTAATGAACTTTCGCGTTGAATAAGACAGTAACTACGGGGGCAGAACTGTAGATATTGGTTTGCAGAGAATCTTCGTTGGATGCGTGCAACACATACACACCTTTCTCAAAAGGATAACGTTTGAGCAGGTATGATCGACAATCATTATCGACTCAATTTTTATTGAAGGAAATTTGACAGCTAAAGAATATTTAGATCTCATAAGAGATTAAGTTGATTAAGATCACAATAAACTCATATTTAAATACACTTGATCCAAGCCTACCCAATGAAACTTTTGGATTTGAGAATTTAGTACATTTAAATTCTCAATAAAGTTAATATAAAGCCTCTCAACAGTCTTGTAAGATTGAAGAAAATATTATACGTGTTGGTATAAATTTCTTGAAAAAAATACTCTAAAATGTACAGAAATATACACGGAAATGCTTTAGTTCGTTAACAAGACAATTATATTTATTCTTTCTTTATATACATGAGAAATAAATAATAATTCATTGGTTGGTAAAATCTATGTACTGATGAAATTGTATAATATAACGACACTAATCCAGAATTTCAATTTCATTATATTTCATAACAAGTAACAAATCCAAGACAAACCTTTTCTGTTCCTAAATCAACAGGAATAATAGAAATAAAGTAATATGCAGACAAAATAGTAAGCACTAGAACAAATTAAATACATACCAGGATTATATAATACTTGAAATACAATCATTTATTTATATATTGAAAATGAACCAACCTATTATAACTTCTCAACACATCAAGTCTCAACACGTATCTGTCAGTTCGGAATATCAGGTATCCTTTGTCAATTTGAATTTTCCAATTGGACAGATATACCTAGTATCCCAAAATTATTCTATTTCTTTTTAATCCCGAGATACCTGGCACAATCATTTAA
This sequence comes from Rosalia funebris, assembly GCA_037954035.1. Taxonomy (NCBI): domain Eukaryota; kingdom Metazoa; phylum Arthropoda; class Insecta; order Coleoptera; family Cerambycidae; genus Rosalia; species Rosalia funebris. Next base: position 1,176,518 of record JAZFAV010000021.1, read on the forward strand.
ACAAAATCTTACATTCTGACTAAGAGAATATACTAAGAAAAAAAAATGTTTTCTTTCGTTAACATTATTATTGTAAGTAAAATAATTACAAGTTTAGTGGATTCTTTTTTTAATGTTCAACTATAAATTTAAATTCTAGCTAATTTGTTTTAAATATTGAATAGAAAACCTTATCGAAAACTACAAATTTTTCATCTAAAATAAAAGACCATCAAAATAATGGGCTTGTATAAAAAAATTGTACGTCAATTGTTTATATATATACGTACGTATGCTGACTTAGAAATATTGCAGGTATTTTAATTAAAATTTTTAAATACATTATCCTCCAAATTCCGGCCATCTAGTGATCTAAAGCTAAATACTGATCAAACAAACCTCTTAGAAAATTCATTCGTGTACAAAAATATTATAGTATTAAGTTCATGTTCAGCTGTAACTTTCCACTATTATCCGAAAGATGGCGCCACTTAATATCCGAAAAATGGTGACAAATTTAATAAAAAATAACTAATAACTTTCTATTTTTTAAGAATTAAAAATAATTTTTATACTTGATTTGTTTTTAGCTGTATATGAAATATTTGAATAAAGCATAACGTTTCAGCAATTTCAATTTCAACAATAGGCAAAAATGCATTATCAAAGATAAATGCTAGTTATAAAAACATATGCTTAATACGCGACTCCTACCATTTGTATATAATAATTTAAAAACTCTCAAACTTTTTTTTTTAGGGGAAAGGGTATTCGCAATTTCCACATAAATTATATGGCCTTCAAAAGAATATAGGCAAATGCAATATTGTGTATAGGCACGTTTGTCTTTTTTGTATGTGACATTACCTATCTTTATATTCTTAATTCCATTTTAACTATTTTAATCTTCTGCTGTTGTTCTTATGCTATTGTTGCTGCATCTTGAATACAGCAACGATAACACGAGATAAGTTTTCCACGAATATCGAAAGATTATACTGCACTCGACGTGTTTAGTTAGTCAAGTTAGCATCATCGAGAGACGATTAAGACTGTTGGTCAGTTGTAGTTGATTAAAACTGAGAAGTTCCGAAAGACCTGAAAAGCTGGTCTCCTGTTTTATATTATTAATTTTGATAAAGAATGAATGAAATTCAATAATCACTATATTTACTCATTGATTTTAATGCCCACTCCGATTCTACTAAAACAATGTCAACTTGAAGTTAAAAATTGATGTAGATGACACTATCACTTGTGTGAGAATCAATGAGGATTTAAAATCTCCTCTGCAAATCTCACAACAGTTATTGCTCACAATTAACCCCTCTAAATCTTAGGTAATACTTTTTGGGAGGGTGACAGCTTGTAATAGGATTAAAAATCCAGTTGACATACATATTAATGGAAATCGACTACAGATAACGGATGTAACAAAAATATTGACATCCATGGATGCTTCTTTAAATTTTTCAAAATATGTCCGTATGACACACTCATACGCAACATATAACACAAACATTAGGTAGAAATGTCATTTCTACTACAAATAGAACTTTATGGTCTATATCTCTTGTCTCCTTGCAATTGAATTATGCAGATATGTATTGAACCATTCTTAAGTAAATTTGAAAATCAAAAAATCCAAAAAATTCTGAATGCATGTATAAGTTTAATATTTGGATTGCATAAATTAGAACATATCTCGCCTCTATAATAAGAATCATGCACATTTGTTGTTTTTGCATAGAACAATTCAGAAGAAAACGCCACCATATTGATATAACAAAAATAAATAGGTGTTCTCTGGCTATTCTTCTCCACATGACATCAGCTTTTTTATGTATTTTATACATTATAATTTTTTATGCAGATTTAAATCTGCACGTGATTTGTCAATTACAACTTTTTTCTTTATATTACACTTATTATTGCTGATTGTTGAATTTATTTAGTTTTTTATTATTTACATCCTGCATCATACTGTGAAGCTTACTAATTTATATACTATTTGATGGATTGTTAATTGTATAATAGTATATAATAGTATATAATAGTATATACACAAGATAGGAGAAACTGGAGGTTAGCGTCCAACCAGTCTTAGGACTGATGACCTAATGATGATGATGATGAATAGTATATACCTAATATATATGTATTAATTATAACATTTATGTGTATTAATTTGTTACGCCAAGTTAATTGGAAGATTGGAATTACACATATAACAAGTTTCCAAACTCTGCCTTTTAACAAGATATTACATTCAAAATGTTATGAAATGTATATTTTATTGTTTATTGTTGTATTGTTGCCTTGCTAATAAACGCTGTATTATCATTATTATAAGTATAAAAATTATATTTTTAAGACAAAAAATGAATATATCCGCCAGTTATTGGTTCTAGTGTAAAATAACTATGCTCGATGGAAACTTCTCTGAAGTTATTTCAATCTTACAATGCGATGCCCGTTTAAATTTAGCGCCGCGCCGGTACGGCCCGTTCCGCCGATACACGGCGTCGCGACGCTTGCGGCCTTCATCAGCGGGGCGATCACTTCATGGCAACCATAATGCTGCCTAATAAACTGTTTCTTATTACATAAATTGAAGCGTTTCATAATTCATTCTGTGTAAGTAAGTTGACGGGTACCCACCATCCGCTGGTAACGAGAAATGTTTTACGCTTGAGTAATCACAGTGGTTTACGTCTATTTTTAGATACGCCTGATTGATATGACCATACACGCATAAGGAATCCACAGATTACCCACAGAAAGGAATCTTTGGATATGGAAGGTTTTCTGCGTGTCGAGAACAATACAAATTTGCCGGGGTCGCCGACCAATTCCTTTTTGGCCGATGAAGTTGCCTCCATCTGCCCGCTGATAACGCCATCGCCTCCAACGAATGACCTAATAAATCCTCTGCCGGAGACTACCGAGGCGGATTTTGGTATTGGTCAAGAATTAGCCACTAAATTGCAACAAGTTCGAGGTAATTTAACAATTGAAACTGTTTTTACATTCAGTTCTTGCGGAACATTTGAAAGTAAGGCAATAATTAACATAATTAAATTAATATTTATTTAATAGTTCTGATGCAACTAAAAATGTGTTGCAACTGGATACAATCCGTCTAAAACGCAGTGGCGGCGCTAGCGTTATTTTGCGGTTGGACGAAAATTGGCAGGAAATATCTAGGGTGGGCGAGGGCGTTAAGTATATTATTTTGTGCGAATATGATACAGTGGTGTTATAAGTGGTTGGGCGAAAAGGATTTTGCCTAGGCGCTCGCCCACCCCTGTCGCCGTCACTGCAAACGTGAGTGATTATAAAACATCCTCGACATTAATAGTTTTTTCATGTTTTAATAATACGTTAAAATGATGTTTCATCAAACAATTTCATTAAAAAAACAATTTTCAACTGTGAAATTAAAATATCTGAAATGAACGGGAATATAATGTATGACGTTTTATTAATAGTCCAGTTAACTACATCTATAGTTATATTGCCCATAAAGTACTATATCGATTGGGGGTAGATAGGCTAGTGTTCAGGTTGCCACAATTACATTTAAAGGGCTCGATATATTATTGTCAGTAAACGATTCTTCACATTCATTATCCATGTAATGTATATATTTACATTACTCCCAAGCCTCTTCTATAATAAATGACCATTCTTCTCCCTCGTTCATTAGGCATTAAAACAGAGTGTTCACATTGTAATTCTTCTTCTGGTTGCCACAATTATATAAAAATTTAAATTATAATTATTTAAAAAGCTAAATGGCAGCCAAGAATCTAAAATGCCAAAAATTAATAAAAAAAATAATATAAGAGGTCTCATTGGCAGTCCAATTAAACAGTTCTGTAGTTATATTGCGCATAAAATCATATACAGGTTGGGGGCAATTAAGCTAACGTTCAGACAGCCACAATTACAGAGAAATAATTTTCAGTCAAGAAGTTGTAATACAAAAGGTCAGCAGAAAATGTAATTAGATATTTCCTATTATTACTAGAATTAAGTTTTAAATATTTGTTCGAAATATATTTTAAAACTATATATAAAAAAATATATTTAAAAATTATTAACTTATATATTATTATACATGCCTTAAATTTTTTTTTACTAGGAGAATATAGAATTTAAGTTTTTGGCTGTCTATGATTTGATTTGCATTAGTATTTATGTATCATCTGTTGGTGGGAGTCTTTTAAATAGCGGTGAAATATTCTCTTTCTTATATCTTTAAATGGCGACATATTTTACGTCAAAAGTGATACATAGTTCCAAATTATAAGAACAAATTTTAAAAATTTGTATTAACATTAGCTCTCTTCATCCCCACATTAAACCAGATTATCACTAATGCTACAGCAAGTTCACAGTTTGATCTGAACGAAATATTTTTAATGGTTGCATATTTATTACAATTTAATTATAAATTCAATTACCAAATGATACGTAGATACTTTTTCCAATATTCAAGCAATGTCTATAAATTAGTCTAGTATAATTTTGAAATTATCGGTTATAAAGGTAATCTTAAATATTTTACAGAAGATATTTGCGGAATACAGAAGAATTTATAGAATAATTTTATGTTAGATATTTACAGTACGTGAACAGAAAAGATTATAAACGTTCTTTTTCTTCCCAAACTGGATTTTTAATTATGTCAATTTTCAATATCAAAATGCTACGAATTTTGCATTAATTATAATTATTTCCTTCAGGTGAAGATAAAGCCGATTCCGCATCGTCCAGTTCATCCACATTAGCAGAGCCAGCATGTACTCAACTCTTGAATCACAGGAATATTTATCACCATATGATTAAGGATGAAAATACAGAAACGAAGGTAATATAATAAAGAGAAAAGAGTAAAATATTAACTGATGAAAAACCGATACAAAATAAAATAAATACAGTTGTAGAACACGCTGTAAATTATTGTTTCGACGTCTCATTGAATCATCAAATACAATGTAGACTTAGTAGAAATAAGTAATAGAGGTATTGATTTAGACGAATGTTTCAGTATTGTAGACGCCTTTTATTTTTTTGATAGTTTCCCATTCCCATTATATTTCACTTGTTTTTTTTTCTCGGTATTGTTGGTCAATAAGATTAATAAAAACTGTTGTTACGTTTCGGTTTTATATACAATCCTCAGAGAAAGTGATGCAGTGGACAAAGTTCCTGCCCTTCACGCAGACATCCCGGTTCAAACCCGAGTGGTGAAAAAATTATTTTTTACATATGACCACTTGTTTGTTGTTTATAGATACCGTCAGATCTTTTGAGGGTTAATTATTTTCTAATTACCTTGCAAGAGGCTTCCAAATTCTCTACATTGGACCGGAGTAACAATGACGCTCGCTCGCGGATGGCCTAGATTGCCGGCTTGGAGTAATCCGAGCGTAGGTTCGATTCCCACATCTCTCGACTCGATGTGTTTTTGTGTATCCGTATGAATGACCAGGGGTTAGGTGGAAGAATAACACTAAGCTAAACCTCGCCCTCATAAAAAATAAAGGCACATAAATAAATTGTATATATGTAGGTTTCACAAATACAAGTATTTTCACATATTTATATTAACTATGGATGAGGGTATTAGTGTAACTTTGCTATTTATACTAAAACATTACAGATTAAAAATGAAAAAAGAAAATATTTGTAGTCGTGTAACCTATACATGAATTTCGACATAAATCGACATTTTCATTAACTGACAAACCATCCTAAGAAAGAATGTGATAAAATATAATACTTATAACATATATTTATATTATAAATTTAATAACGAATATTAACATATAATTTCTTAGAAGTCCTGCACACAAAAATAACATAAATAAAAGTTATTTATAAATACTACGAGAGTTAATGGATAATTCACTTTTTGAAACATACTTTTGTCTCGGTCAATTCGTAAGCTTACTTTTAGGTAATCAAAATCATTTAAAACATTTATTCATATTCAAAATTAAATATGCTATGCGCTCATAACAATAATCCATTTTTCAGGAAACTAATGGAAAAGTACAACCAATTCAACTAACTTTTCGCAACCCGCCTGACAACTATTTTTTCATGTCCTGGAATTGGCCATTAATTCGTAAGATTTTCTTATGGGTATTTCTATCTGGGCTAGTAGCTATGGTTGCCCTCGTCGTGGCCATGATTTATGCACTACCAAAAACGTGCAATCCCACCACCTACTGGTATCAAGGTAACGTCCTTTACGAAGTGTTTCCGGCCAGCTTTAACATAGAGAATACCATGGTGGGTAGCCTGTCGGGCATCTCGAAGAAGGCCGACTATTTCACTAGACTTGGAGTGAAAGGAATTAGATTAAATTCCATTTTCGCTACCGATGATTACCCACACGATTTCGAAAACGTAAAAAATTTGATTGATATAGACAAATCTTTAGGTGATCAGAAAGCATTTAACGTTCTAGTGCAAAATCTTGAATCCCGAAACATATCATTAATATTGGACCTTCCAGTGGTTCCGTTAGTGAAACACCTCGCTAATAGACAACTAACTGAAATTAAAAATGAAACTCATACTCAGCCGGTGACAGATATTATACAAGAGGCAATAATTCATTGGACTGGTAAAGGGGTTAAGGGTTTTTATCTGAAGGGCCTTGAAAACTTAGTGAATGATCCTAATTTTCCTGCCTCAATAAGGATATGGAAGAGAATCTTAGGTCCAGAGAGGATTTTAATCGTAAGTGAGGCTGTCCTTAACGAATCATCACCAAACATCATCAATACCATTTTGAACAATGTCGATTTAGTTGACGTCCAACTGGATATTATAAAAGGCGCTACGGCCGTCAACAAACAAATTAATTCCTTACAAAACGGAACGTTGTTTTCAGAACCAGGAATGCCATGGGTGCATTGGTCACTGGGTAACGTTAAATCAAGACGATTGGCAAATATCTTAAACAATGGTAATGCTACATTAGGAGCTACCCTTCTCCAGCTTATGCTACCAGGCACAATATCGATATTTTACGGGGACGAAATCGGGCTGCAAGAGGTTATAGATGACAAAAATGAAACGCATGACATTAAACATCTACACCAACTAACTGTAATGCCTTGGAACGGACAAAGACGTACCGTACTACCTTGGTTACCCGGCAGCGTACCTGCTCCACATTTCGATCAAGTTAAATTAATTTCCGAAATGGTTGCAGTTAGGGAGAAGTCTCCATCGATTTATATGAATTCTGTTTACAAAGAGAAACATAACAAGGCCAACTCCGAAGTTAAATATGCGCAAGAGAATTTTTTGGTTATGCAGAGGTGGTACCCTAGACGAAAAGCATTTGTGGTGGCTTGTAATTTGGGGAATACGCAGTTATCACGTGATCTGTCCAAATTGTTTTATAAAGGAGAAGTTATAGTTGGGCCCCGAATAGATTCGACCTCTGGAAGCATTTCTTTTAAAGATATTTCACTGTGGCCTGGAGAGTCTGTTATTGTTATTTTAGATTAGACTTGGCAATTTTTTTTTTTTTGTAAATATAACGTGATACTTACTAACAATAAGTCTTTTGTTCCTCGATAAAGTTTTAGTTTGAATTTATGCTCAGTAAAATTGCAATAATTTTTTATTAATTTTGTGCTTTGTTGATAGAATATATTTATGTGGTTATCGAATTAGTTTGCCGAAAATAAATTTTATTTGAGTTCTTTAATTTATGAGTTATAGTATTTTAAAATAATGATGAGTATTGTGCAAAGATTTTAAGAAAAAGGAAAGGTACTGCTCCCAAAAATATTTGTAAATGGCAAATAGCATTTTCCATTTTATTACTAATGTAATATTACTAAATCCTAATAGCTTGGTAAAGAAAACTAGAAAGGCAACCTTACATATCACAATTAATAGTATATGTGTAAGACAATTTTTAATGTGTAAAATTAAATTGTGTTGCTCTTAATACATTGGAATGTATTCAGAGAAATTAAATTACTTCATTAAAAGTTTTAATCGTTTTTTTTAATTAAAAATCACACAGTTTAATCGTTTTTCAATCATATTCGCCTATATATTCTATACATAGTAACCCTTGAAAATCAATAATCGGTGAATAAATTCACAAAACTGAATTGTTCTCATAGTATATTATGGTTTAAGATCTGGTAGAATAATAAATAAATAAAGATGCTTTTTATATTTCTTAAAAATTCTTTGAATTGATGAAAATTAAATGCCCAAATCTAAGTCACATGACGAGGTGACATCGGTTCGAATCCGAATTATGGAAGTTTATAGGTATGACCAGATCTTGTGAGGGTAAATTATTCCATAATTACTTCGTAGAAGACCTCGAGGGTCCCTAGATTGATCTGGGGTAATGATGCCAATCGCTTGGAGCTGGCATAGATTGCCAACTCCGTGCATGGGTTCGATCCCACATCAGTCGGCTGGGTGTGTTTGTGTATATCCCTGTAAATCTCCGGGGTTAAATTAAAAAATAATATTAAACTTAACCTCAGTAATATTTAAATAGGAGCATAAAGAAATTATAATATTACTGCATTTGAACCATGCCACAGTGCGTCTCTCTTACGGTCCAAGTGGACAACAGTCATTCTTGACGGGTTCTTCACTGAAAAACCATATATTGAGGGTCTCTGAATATAAGTTAAGTTTTTTAAGAAGTTAATAAAATTAATAATTACTTAATATCACAAAAAAATCGAAAATTATAAGTATTCTTGAAATTGACATTTTTAAAAAACATGAAAGAATTAAATTAGGTAGGTATATCAGACAATTATGTACAGTCTCGTTTACGTACTCTCTTCGGATGATGTAGTTGAGGATAAGTTCTCCATTTCAAATTGAAGTGAATTGAAAGAAATGTTGTCCGGTATTTCAAGGTAAAGATATTTTTTTAAGTCCTCTAAATTAAACCCTGAATTTGAGTGGCTTGTTTTCCTGCTTGCAGAAATCAAGGGGTCAGAAGATATTAAAAGATGATTTAAAAGGTCAGCATTGGAATTGGCCCTAGTGTTCTTCCGCGTGTGTTTTAATCTACTTTTCTTAATGACTTTATGGATAGTCTCTAAAGCCTCCTCAGAGAGCATTCCAATTGGAAGATGGAAGAAGTTTATTACTTCGCAACTATGGAATAAAACTTTATGTACACTAGACGGCATATAATACCAATCATAGTTCTCTAAATACAATTTTAATGTGCATTTTAATAAAACTCCAAATGTGTCAATATTCACGCGCTTGTCACAGGACAATGCTAATTCGGCGGAAGGTAGTTGAGAGTAGATCTTGAACTCATCTAGTATTAGTTTTTTGAGCTGCTTCCTCGAAATGAACTTGTGGCCTACCCAACCTTGACGAAGGGTTTTCATTGGGAAGGGTGGATTCCCTATTCGGAAGTATTCTTGATAGCTCTGCCGGCTTAAACAAATCATTGTTCAACCATATACTATGGTGACGTTTCAAATTTTCCCGCTAACGCGCACACGATTTCCATTTCCTTCTCAACGCCAAGTCATACATTTCTGCCGTTTTTTGGATGATCTAATGAATGGATTCTGAAGGTGCAAAAAGGTGTAAACGGTCCACGATAGCCGCGTAAAAAGCAGAAACTCTGTCCGGACTTTTTGACTTAATCCAAGTTTTCAGTAAGTCCATGTTTTTCAGGTTTCTGTTATTGTCTGAAAACAAACACACAGAACCACTCAAAGCAGTTTAAAACAGAAAATATTTGAATGTTTATGATGGATAATAGTTATTAAATCAAAATATTTCAGAAACCAAGAATGTTTTGGGTCGAAATTGAAAAATGTGGATTTGAAGTTTTTTTTTTAATTATTAATATTAAGGAAAAATGATATTACTTACTTTCTTCGATGCCTTCCATACTAAAAATTCATTTAAAATTTATGTGTTCTCAGCATAAAGGAAGGAGCTACTCGTTTGAAATTGTTTCGTCGAGACAGATATGCGATCTGGCACTTGTTTCAAACATGATTTATATGTCATGTTTGTTTGACATACCACCATTGTCAACATCCTTTGTTTTAACAATGGTGACTACGGCCATACGCGTTGAACATCGAATTTCGTCCGATCACCGATGTCAAGCAGCGTCGGGCGCAGTTAGCACTTGGATGGGTTACCGCTTGAAAAGACTGCGTGCTGTTTTCAGCCTGCAGTTCTGCTGGATGGATTGAGTAGCTCCATAGTAGTTTTTCCGGTCCCGAGCCCGGAAGATAGAGGAGGGTTAGAGGGCCAGGTTATAGCTGCCTACTCTCTATAAAAACAGATAAACCAGCTCAAAGTGTCGATATTCATCGAAGAGGAACAGGTCATACCTACTATAGAAGAAGGAAGAAGAAGAATAAGTTTTAATAATATTGGATTAAAAGCTCCTGTTCCGTACCATTGAGGTCACTATAAAACGATTAGTAAAGCAGAACAAGTTGAAAAAAATAGATGCATTTTCGACTTTTTTCCACAGGCTGCCGCACTGTGCATGCATGTAAAACTGGATATTGAAAAAATATTTACTTCATTATTAATCACTGACTTGAGGCCTCTCTTCTTGAACTGCATATTTATGTGTTCAATTTGTTTTCAATTTAGTTTTATTCATTGACGGTAAGTGGGGATGTCTTTCGTTAAACAAATGACAATTTTTTTGTTTAATCCTTCCACATCCGCCATAAATGAAAAACATCTAATCTTAAAATGTCATTATGTACATATATATAACCAGTGCCGGAACTTGAGCTGAAAAGGCCCCGGGGCAAAACAAAATGTAGGGGCCCCATTTAAAAATTACTTGTGGTATTAATATAGAAAAAATGAAGGATAAAAATCACTGTATTTTGTCCATAATAATTATATTTAGATATTATTCATTACAAACAATTGGTTGAAGTGTTAACTGAGTAAAATTCGTAGGCCGAAACCTTAAATCATAAGAAAAAAGTTTCAGATTAGCATACTTGTAGATTGTCTTATTTTTATCACCTTAATTAAATCATTTTGATGATTATTTTCTAAATAATATTTTTAGGAATCTTTGTTCACGTGTTTTTCAATATTTTCTGATGGGGTTGAATCATTTTCCCTTTTCATTTTCTGCCAGGGGGCCCCCTCACGTCGGGGGCCCCGGGGCAATGCCCCGGTTGCCCCATTGCAGTTCCGGCCCTGTATATAACCATTTACACCTACTATTTTACATGTTTGTTCTTTATTTTATGAACTGTTAATATAACGTAGCACACAATAAAGCTGCAATAAAATAAATATAATAGAATAGTATAAAATTGCTTATATTTAAGAGACTGTCGAAAATATGTGTAAGAAAACTTACTTTTAGAAAGATCGATGCAAAATTTATTTCTGCATTCAATAATCCTTTCATATAATCATATCCCAAGTGTGTCCCATTTAAAAAAGAAATAATTTTTACACTTATACACAATAATAAAAAGGCGAAATTATTCTGGGCACAAATTTCTATGCACAAATAAAGTAAGTATTGCAAATGGCATATGTAATATATTTACATTGATTAAAAAGGTTGTAGATATTGCTTTAAGAATGTCTTGGTTATACAATTTTTGAAATATTTCTATTAACGCTACACATTCTGTGAATCGAGATAAATCAGAAATGGTTAATCTTAAATATTTAATATGAAGGGTTACTAAGAAATATAATATGAACTGTTCAGAATTAATACATAAGTTTCAAAAATTATAAAAAAATATAGTGTTCCATTTAAAACAAGAAAGGTAGAACCCACTTTCTAAAATAAAATTTCCAACAAGTGTGAACGTTGTTTCTTTTCAATAGATCAAGTTTGATATAATGAAAATTAAATATAATGGTAATATTATATTTAATGCAATAATTGTTTCTATATGACAAATATCTTGGAAATATCTGTAGGTACATGTTGGAAACTGCGAAGAAGAATAATCCATTATATCTGATTCTTCTATAGCCACAGCGACATATTTCATACAGATTTATATTGTTTCAAAACTGACAACTTACTTCCTGATTTTTTTTTATATATATTAAAACCTGTTGAAATCTTTCTATGAAAACGCTCAAGTTGATATGAACTAATTGTAAAATAAACGATATAGAAACGAATGCATTAATGAACATTACATCAAATTTGAAACCAAATTTTAGTTATGATTTTGCTCTATTAACTGACAATATTAGCGATATCATGCCGGCCACTAACAAGGAGGAACTTAACTGACAGCGACTACACTTTATGTACAGTTGGGGCGTTGGGGTGGCAGAATGTAATACCATATTTTTCCAATATATGTTCCCCTAAAATATAAGCAATAACAAATGATTATATGTACTGTAATGTATCTAACTATTATAGATTATAGATCATGTCATGTCATAATGAATTAATGTAAAGTTATTCACGTTTTCATTCTAAATATCGTCCTCTATTGACTTGGAGAATAGTTAATTTAGAGAATTCCATGTCGCCTATAGTTCAGGGAAACATATCGAAAGTATCTCATTACATTATTTCTGAATGGTACCTACCATGTGTTATCCAAAATGGCATTCTATACGCTTTATGGGTTGCCTTGAATGCCTGTCAATAGGTAATATTCTTCTGAAAGACATTAAATATAACCGACTATACATAACATGACAACAAATATGCATATTATATGATAATACTAACTATAAAAGTAATGGTTACCACCCAATATTGACATACATGTTCCCGGTGTCAGAAACACATGGGGAACACATAAAGGGTCTAGAAGAATTCAACCTCATTGACAAAAACGAACCTCAACCAAATTTTAACCCTCAGCCGCATTAACTGTTTCCATACAAACAACTTCATAACAATATTGGGTACGGGGTCCATTTAATTATGCCATTCCAAAACATCCATTTACAAGCTAGGAAAGCGTGTAACCCCGAAATACAAGATGGTCATTTGCTGTGAAGGGAATGCCTTTTTGTTTCAAAGTTTATTTTCAAAATTCTGTACTGTTATCACATTTTGTATAGTAAACAAGGCAAAAGGACATTTCACCTTTAAAAACTCTTTGACGGCACTATTACATTTGTGATTGAAATATTACATTTATCATTGAATTTGTCTCACTGACTGTCGCGAGATGTAGTGTGTTTATACTCCAATCCATCTGTAAATTCCTTAAACTTGAAGGATAAAACAAATTAAGCCAAAACAGCTACTCCCGCGGCTATATGCCATCGACGGGCACTGAATTATATGGCGAAATTTGCCGTATTTTGCGGGAACAAAATACGGCAAATTTCGCCATATAATTCAGTGCCCGTCGACGGCATATAGCCAGCCGGGGGAGTAGCTGTTTTGGCTTAATTTGTTTTATCCTTAATGTTTAAGGAATTTACAGATAGATTGGAGTATAAACAACACTCCATCTCGCGACAGTTTATAAAACTACCATCTGGAAACTTTGTGTTATACATTATCTCATTGAACTCGATATCTCAACAAGTTATTTTTTTTTATTGTTCAGCTAGCAGCTTGTCAGCTCTAGTTATCCTTGTCCCATATTTTATTTACCCTAATGCTTTAGGTCTGAACTACAAATTACATTCAATTCTATACCTGAACTAAAGAAAATCAAGTTAAAAATATTGTTTTAGACTATATCTGATTTTCCTTTTTTATAATAGATATCCAAAACATTAAATCATCCTTTAAATCCCAAAACTGGTATTCATGTGAGTAATACTATTATGATATGAATCATATGATCAGTTTGGAATTATATTTAAAATGATATCAATTCAAATATATATTTAGGTGTTGCGACAACATGCATAACAAAATAATAAACCTGACTTATCTTATCACTTTATTTTAAAACTGATGGCAGCACCATACACTTGAAGCTTCTTTCATAATTTGGATTCAAAAAATAAATAAAAACATTGAACAATATTAAAAATATCAGTATTTTAATTAATATAGAGGTTGAGCAAGTGTATACATTATTGCTAATTAAACATACTGTAAACTTACGTGCGGTATACAAATAACTTTTATGTACATACAGGGATTACTGAGGCACCGGCATTACAGAGGCGGGATGAGAGCAATGAAAATATACGATTTCCGACCGTAATGCCGGTTCCTCCCTAAATTAAATATATTGCAATGATGGCACCCTGAGTATAACAAAATGATGTCTAATCTACTCTAGCACTGGAATGTAGTCCTTGGGCCCGGAATCACGAATGTGACTGCATCGTCTTGTGTTTGATTCGCGGGTCCGTTAAAACATAATTATTGGGAGTGGCCCGTGGAATTTCAGGCAGTTTGTCACCAGGATGTCGGTGACTGATAGAAGGCATCTTCCTGGTCGGCTTGTTTATCCTGGTGCTGCTCAACCCTGAGACGGGGTACTTTGCGCGCGTCGAACTCAGCGACTGTCTCGGTATCACTTCCCCGGGGTGCTTCGGCATGACGAATGCTTTTGTCTGCTTTATAAGCGACCTATCATTGCACAGTGCGGATATTAGAGGCAAGTCCATTTTCTTGCTCTTCTCCCTAAGAGTACGGATATCGAGAGCGGAAGCCCTCTCGCTGGCAGTCACATTCATGGGCTTTTCACTAACACTTTTAACTTTTGCGTCCATTAGTATACAGTTGGAATTTTCCAAAATGGCGGGGTGTTTCTCCGGAATGGGCGGCGGCGGCGGAGGAGGCAATCGTCTAAACTTAGGAGGCTGTGGCATATCCAACGAATTCAATATATTGTCATCTGACCTAGTACGCATAAATCTTCCCTGGCGGGTTGGAGGTAATGGAGGCGGTGGAGGATCTAAGCTGCCACTCGACGAAATGCTGGGAGCGCCGTAAACAGGCAACTGCACGTACGTGTCTGAAAGATTTTGGCTAGAAGCATACCTTCCTAAATAAGGTGTACTCCGGTAGAATACTGGTTGATGAGCTAAGGCTGCCAGCAGCGATCCTTGCTTAGCTTCCAAATATTCTTGTTTACTAATTGCAGGCTCCTTCAAAGGAAACACTACAAAATCTACATCACTGTACATCTGCTTTTGGTATTGCTCTATTTGAGACCTGGATAACTGACTGGTATACACGGTTGCAAGTGCAGGAGGAGGTGGCGGAGGAGGCTGCCTTGGTGCGGGTGGGGGAGGAGGAAGGAATGTACAGGGTACTAGAACACTAGCTTTACTGGCCGCAACATCCAAGTAGTTATTAGGAGATATTATGGTGTTGGTAACAGGAGGAGGTGGTCTAGGAATTTTTGGAGGAATAGGAGGGACAGAACTTGGGGTCGAGTAACTCGGTGATGAACTAACACTGACAGCACTGGCATGTGCCGTTAAAATACTAGGCGACCTCGTGGTGATAAATCTAGCTGCAGCTTCTTCAAACGGATAAATTGGCGGCGGAACCGGCGTAGGATTTTCAGGATAAGGTGGTGGATCTCTCATAGAAGTTTCAGATAAACAACTCCTATCGTCGTAATCAGCGCAAGTAGTTTCAGCAACGGTCATCTTAGAAAGTTGAGCACCATAAGGGGGAGGAGGAGGTCTAAATCGTTGCTCCACACTGTCGATCCTTTTCGGTGGTATAGGCATATACCCTTGGTAAGACGATGGCAAGGTGACGTAATCAGAATCTGAATCCAAAGTATGGCTGACGCTCTTACAAGACGGATATCGGCCAACAATTAAATCTGATAATTCTTCTGCAGTCAATAAAGCCTGCTTATTATCAGTAGGATCGCTCCCGTCTCCATGGAAAGATCCCGAATTACTAATATTCGAATTTGTTCGATCTCTAAAAGGACCATCTACGTGATCACCCGGTGCGGAATACTGCTCACTAGACGCACTATACTGTTCGCTAGGAACAGTATAATGGTCGCTTGAACTTAACGTGTATTGTTCACTAGAAGTTAATGTGTAAACGCCACTAGTATGACTACTTGGTGCCGGTCCAGAAGTATATACAGGTTCTCTAGTATCTAATTCTATACAAGTAGCGTCGCTTACGGAGGAATTTTGAGCGGTGTGCGAATAACCCAATTCCAAGCTACTGGTGGTTGAGGACCGACGTCCTTTTGGTTCTAAAACAGAAACGAATCATATTAATTACATAAAAGTGTGGTGTTTAAATGAAGACTTACTTGATTGTATCGGAGTAACAACTACCGTGCTGCAGGAAGAGCTACACTGCGATCCGGCACATTTACCACTCGCCGTCTTCGTCGAGCTTTCACTCAAGGTAGGTTTATTTATCTCCTCTTCTTCCTCTTTGAGAGTAAGCGTTGCTAAGGCGGCGGTGGCCGAGGCTGCAGAAGTTCGACTACTAGCAGGCGCACTGTCCAGCAGGTGTGCTAGAGCCAAACTTTCCGTCGACGGCGCCGGCGGGCTGGTAATCATAATCTCGAGCTCATCTTCGGAATGAACCCGATCACTAACAATACCAGATGTAGTGTTTGATGATGTGGAACTGATGACGGACACGCGCTGGTCACAGTCCCATCGTTGCCTCTCCTCCTCCTCGCGCCTCACCTCGTTGAGGCGAGGCGCCACAGCCATACTGAATTGGTGCGCAGCTTTGCACAGTGCCAAGAGTAGCCTGCTCTTTTCATCGCTGCTCGTGTATAGAGTCAATTTTTCGTGACCAGTGCGGATTTCGAACTTCTTGCGTTCGAAGCTTAACTTTCCTATGCTGCTCCACAAGAAAATTGAGGGCGGGTTGTTCTCTGGACACACCTTCAATCCTCTTGGACATACGGCCAGAAGGAGCGAACCGGGAGCTGGTTCTGATTTTGAGGCCCTTAATCTGGAACCAAAGAATATAAGTATTAATAGAATCCCATGAGATTCTATTTATTTATTCATGTTATTGAACTAAATAAATATGGAACGTAAAACTGGGCAAATGTTTGGAATTTTTTGGTCTAGTCAGTATTTCCTAGGCCAACTCTGTTATATGGACAGGTAGCTCAGCAATCGAGTAGCTCAGGAATCAGGTAGCTCAAGAATCAGGTAGCTCATGAATCAAGTAGCCGATACCTGATTTTGAATAATTCTTAAATTAAACAAAATACAAGTTAATACATTTTTTCTCTGGAATTAAAAACGATGGCAGCTTGACGTACAATCGAGAATGACGAAAACATCGTGTTTGGCAACGATTTAGGAAAATAAATCAATGTTTAGACTAGTTTCATGGATACAATTTGCATACAACAGGAAATATGAAACCTCAACATGCCAAATCATAAAATGTGTATAAATATTCAGGCCATCTTTACAAAGTTTTAAATAAAAAAAAATAATATATTGACAAATCATTCCTGGTAATCAATTTAAAACATAAAAATATACCCTCTGTTATACGATAAACAGTTACAAAAAGCAATCCAAAATTATCTTAAATAACACTCAATGTGAGCAGACGAAAAACCTAAGATTGCCAATTTTCAAAGTTTACAGCAGACAGCTAAATCTGTAGTAAAAAGGAATTTAATGTAGCAAAATGAGTGAAAAAAAAATCCTAAACAAACAACACTTTGATATCCGTAAGATATACATCTATCTCTGTCATAAGCTCTCCCCAAAATATAATGATAATTGAGAGTCATTAAGCAATAAAATTAAGGTTTAAGTTGATAATGGTAATTTAAAATGTTCATGAGTTGCATACTGGTATAAGTGACTTTTTTTTCTCACAGTGGACATAATATAACCCCAGAAACCATTTGAATTATGGAGTACGAAAACATAACTATAGTTCATATAAAACAAAAAACAATGCACGTCATAATGTACATGATGCGTCAGAGATGACTACTGTTGCGACATTGCCAAAAATACTATAGAACTCAAGGAAATGTCACAAGACTATGTTATAACTTTTTTCGACATTGTGTAAGCATCAGCCCAACGTATGCAACAGTCCGAATATTTATGGTGCTTGCGCTAGCTAATACCAGGTAGTTTTGTTCTCAAAAGAACAGTTTTCTTATTAAGTTGTGGCTAAAACACTTTAGAAATCGAATAAAGTCTAAACACCCGATAACTTTGGTACCACGTATGACATATGTCAATTGCTGCCAATCTCAAAACGGGCGCCAAATTTAAATTTCTGTTGATTAAAGACGAATAATATTCTAAGTGTAGTGGTAATGAATTACGTCACATGATGACGTATATTGCTTTTGTTTTGTATGAACTATACCCATAAATGGAAACATTTGAGCTAAAATTTTATTTAGATTTTCATCTAGTGGCCTTTCATTATGTGTGTATCAGTTTAAAATGATATCAATTCCTCACCTAAACATATGAGCATTGACTGGTTCCTGCAACTGACATGCCTCTGCTATGAATCGGGCCCTGGCCTCGTTCTTGGACAGCCCCCTGTGGGTCCTGTGCGCGGCCTCGATGATCCGGAGAGCCGCTGGACCGCGCATGTTTGGCGGTACGTAATCCTCCGGCCGAAACGTCGTAGTTTCGTTGTGGTCCCCCAAATCCGCCTGCAAGGAAAGACCAGCCAGATGGGTGGCGTGATCTCCGGCTGCTCCAGAGGCCGCGTTGAGGCGCAGCTGGAGGTAGTAATGATGTCTCGTGGTCTCATCTCGCAGGAGAAGGGGGCTATCCACGTAGAATTGGACTCGAAAGTAGAATGCAAGTGCCGGACGGCCGTTAGCGTCGAGGCCATGGCTGTGAGACGAACGCCAACTCTTTGGAGCGTACTTGGAGAGTTTGCTGTCGGGTTCGGCAAAGAGGTATTCACCGTCTGAAACAATAGGAAACATGTAGCTGCATTCTTACAATACAGACGCTTATGACTTATTATCAACAAATTACTTTTTTTTTCTCAAAGTTGAAAGCTTATTGAATAAATATTACAATAATATGTGATAAATAATATATGTTTTATAATATATGTTATAACTACTGCACGAACAAAAATGTTTATGATATCATTCGTTAATGCTGAATTTTTAACTTACAAAGCATGGTTTAGAAAATTCATTTTCAAATCCGTAGTATTCATTTACCAAATTCGTAGAACGCACTATCCAGTAATTTCCGATACATAACCCAAAATCACGGGTTTGTAGATCATGAACGATACCACCTAACCACATACCAAGTCAGAAGAATTAATAAAATATCATATATCAGCTGCTAAGAAACCTTTGTAACATATTTTGTTTGGAATGGCCTGGCATGCTACCACAACTTCAAGACTGATCCAAAACTGACATTCCTAACCCGTGTTCATCATGTTGTTAGTTCTGAACTCATTACTAACATAGGCTTAACAAAATATTTTATATAGTGATAGTGGCAACGCTGCCACAAATTTAGTTAATAACATCGTGGAAGAAATATTTGAATTTATCATCCTTTGTTATAAAATATAACTGTTATCCCCTAACCTATAAATTTGCGTAATTACATTATGAAACCACCTAATCATTACGCGACCATGTAACAGACCTCAAGCGGTCTTTCTAGCTAATTAAATAACTAAAATGGTTATTACAGTATGTGTGAAATCCCTTGTCTGATACTTTACGTTATTACGGGTGTAATTAATGACACTAACTATTAGAATGAGACATATTAAAAAAGC
Organism: Rosalia funebris; assembly: GCA_037954035.1. Classification (NCBI taxonomy): domain Eukaryota; kingdom Metazoa; phylum Arthropoda; class Insecta; order Coleoptera; family Cerambycidae; genus Rosalia; species Rosalia funebris. Next base: position 1,196,208 of record JAZFAV010000021.1, read on the forward strand.
ACGTTTAAAGTTATACAGCAAGAGGCAAACTACTATGCGAATGGACTGAGTTAAGGGGAATTAACGAGTGAACTCCTTAAGTGGAGCACAAACTAGAGTAGAGAGTGTAATAACCAATCAAACATGACGTAGAGTGGTGAGATAATGGGTCCCAAAAAAAATCTTTTATCCATTCCGAAAAGAGAAGTATATAGAAGTATTGAAGAGAAGTTATATAGAAGTATAGAAGAATAATTTCGTAATCGTTTCTTAAATGTAAACGTCCCTCATAAGAAAATAAATTATATTTATGAGGTTGCTAAAGGGATACAAATAATTAAGTGGTGTTTCTGTGGTTGATCAATCGTCCACATCGATGGCAGATCGGATCATGCGGCGTATTATATTAAAAATGGGAAAGGTATTCTTATACTAAAAATATCGCCACTAGACCCTAAACATAACTATATAAATTTACAATGTTCTTAAGTGTTTTATCACATTAAAATTTCCAATATTTTATAACCATTATTATATACCATTCTACCAAACCCGTCAACCCCCGTCTTCAAGGATATAAAAACAAAAAATAAAGAGGTTCAACCAAAAGCAGGTAAATATTCAGGTGTTCAAGTACTAGGGAAATAAATAAATAAACCGCATGAAAAAAGTAGTCACTAACCAGAACTGAAGTAAACCGCATGAAGAATGTTTAAATGAATGAAATATTTTTTTCTCTCATTATGTGACACAATTGTAAAATTATACCATCTTACATAACTTTACAAGGCATTATCGACTTTATAATATTTATAAGTTTCTCTCCTTTTAATCTTGATAATTATATTGTACATGATTAACCAAAACTATCGACAAACATAAGTAAATTATGACAGACTAAAGACATGATATAAAAAGATTTGTTTTCTTGGAAGAATCCCCATTATTTAATACAAAATTAAACAGTAAATTGTGTTATAAATGGATTATAAATAAACACGTTCATAATTGTAGAATTAAAATATTTTATCATTGCTAAAGAGAATTCGTCAACATTTTAAAAGAAATTAAATAAAGTACATTTTTCTAGCTTTTACCAATCGATCGCTTATAATATTTTACATAAAATATCATGGATATATCTGGATCGTAAGAATGTGTAAAGTGTAACGGTAAGAAGAGACAAGATATGTGCTGCAACTCGCGGTTTCTTTTTCCCGGTGTTCTTTAAAATAATTCTCAAAGAAATGGGTGTTTGCAAATTATGTAACTTATGTAGAAAATAATGTATAATTTGATGATAGAACCAGTTTTAACAGGAAATGGTTCTTTTCGACATATTAATTTTTTTGCGGGGAAGATGCTGTAGATCCTCATTTGTCTTGATTTTGACCAACGTATCTTTGAAATTAAATAAAGCACTTTCTTCTAGTTTTTACCCATCGATCCTTTGTACTGTATTACATAAAATATCATGGACATATCCGGATACTTCAAATTTGCAACGTGTGATAGCGGGGAGAGACGAGCTAAATGCTACAAATAGCGTTTTTTTTTTCCATAATTTTCAGAGAAATTGGTGTTTACAAATTATTATCTCTTGTAGAAAATAATGGGAAATTTGATGATGAAACCAATTTTGGTGGAAAATGTTTGATTTTCGATATATTAATTCTTTTCTGGAAAAGATGCTATAGATTTTCATTTGTCTTTATTTTGACCAAAGTATATTTTAAATAAAATAAAATACACTTCTCTAGTTTTTACCAATAGATTCCCTGTACTTTTTTATATAAAATATCATAGATATATTTGGATTGTACAAATGTAGATCCGTAAGAAAAAGCAGAAGAGTTAAATGCAAACAAAAGGAAATGCAATTTAGTAATATTAGAATTGCTGTGCAAAAATGGCCACAAATTAGACACCGTTAATACTAAAGTATAATATACATTTGACACGTAACGTTTTACTAATTCTATTAAGTTTAATATTTATGGTAGTTTATTTTATGTAAGCAAATATTTTTAATTTAGAGGCGACTTTTTATAAAACAGATTGATATAAAAAATACGACATAAAAAATATAATATGCAAGTCATTCGGAACGACGATTGTCGATAAACAAACAAGCAACGCTAAAAACTAACCTCAAAACCCGAAACGAGGTTCAATGAGAACCACCGCTGATTGTGAGAAACAGCAAAGTGGGATAATTTGAGATAAAGGATTTAATAAATTTTAACTAAAACGTACCGTGAGAAAAAAGATAACTATTTGAATGCCACGACAGGCATCAATAAAATGAATTCAGATAAAATACTTGCGATAACTTCGAGAATTCCTCAAATAGCAGAATTGGGTTTTTATCTCGTTTTATCGAACGAAATTGATCTATCTAATCCAGTTAAACCGTGAACTAGACTGAGGTTCATTGCGTTCAGGTCGGAAAAAAATGGTCGAAGAAAATATATGTGTATGACCAATATGCCTACATATTATTAAATAGATTCTACGCAACGAAATACTCTAGGAATTTATAGAATAAAAAACGAGGCGGTTCATAATTATTTGTAACTGTAATAGCTGGACGTAATCTTCTAATTCACAAAAAATGACGATAGGAATTTTAGTAATATACATTTTTGGTAGGCACTCATCAGAAATTTTAAAATACAAACGTATTATTTTAAAATCCAAGTACAACATTCAATATGAAGGATTTATGCTTTGATGTATACATATATTGTACATAGATAAAATTAGTAAATATACAGACGATGAAAAATCGATAAAAGAACTGAAATAAATCGAGAAACTGAAAATATATGATATAGATGAGCGTGTTTCGTGAAAATGGTGAATATTTATTGTTATAAATTAGTATCGTTAATTAATATTTTTGTTTATATTTTATTGCTAAATCTGATATTATCTTAAAACCTGAATTTTTGGCATTTTCAATTTATTTATTTCTTAAACAAAACTTAAATAATTACTTTAAAATAATTTACTTATAAACAGTTTTAGTTAAAAATAGTTTTACAAAATAAGTGAAAAAAGGGATTGATTCTATTCTGATTATAAAACATACCATATATCCTTTGTTTCAAGGGCAACACTTATTGATAGTAAATAAAATACCTATGTGTACTATTGTCGACATTTCAGTATGGTTATAATTAAGAGATATTATTTATGGGTTTAAGAACACAGACATATATGTATATAAATATGTACAGCTCGTCAAGAATAATAACAAGTCTCAGAACTGCGATATCGGACCGCCCACGAGGTGCGCAGTAAATAGTCTGGTGTCGCATTGAGACATTTGCAGAGTGAATATTGATGAATATACAGTCCCTGCTCAATTTATTAGACTCACACCTCATAGCGCGGTTTTTTAATTTTTGGCATATATTAAAATCAGTCTTTGCACCTGATGGGTATGCGTATGTTACAACAAATAAATATTGACGGATGTACAACCAAAAGGTTTCGATTTGATAACATAATTCAGTCGGTATTGCTGAATTTTCATGCAACTGTCAGAAAGTGATTTTTTATGCTCTGTATGTCTGTTCCAGCACAAGCTGAAACTTGTGTTGATTTTGGATGAAAATAATTATTTTGCTTTAAACTGTTCCTATTTTCATTATAGTAATTCAAAGGTGAGTAATTATTTTACTATATAATGCCATTATTTATGGTTTTTATACTTTTTGTTACAAAAACTTCAGTCGACTAACACCTAAATTTATTTTTTCTTAAAATTGGTTAACGTCAAGATCTTTCTTCGGACGAAAAATCGTCTGTAATTGCACTTTTACGAAATACTGAATACAGTCAACGGCAAATTGCAAACAAATGTGGGATATCCCAATCATCAGTTCGACGGCTGAGTCAAAAATTGCAAGCGGACCTACCTGTTGGTTCGGCTCGGACAGGTCGCTGTGGCAGAAAATCGCTGATAACTCCTAGAGGGCAGAGATTCTTAAGAAATATGGCTGTGGAATACAGAAGGGCAACCCACAGTGAAATAAGGAATAAGTTTCATGAGGCAGGCTACAAGGTATCAGTAGCTACTGTACGAAGAAATTTGTACGGTTTGGCTTTCAAATGTCGAAGACCAGTTAAAAAAACCAAAACTAACACCAGCCATGGTCAAGAAGAGGCAGAATTGGGCTATTTTGCATAAAAGGCTTTCTGTCGATGACTGGCAAATGGTAGGTCATTAAAATTTATTTTGTTTTGTGATTTTATTATTTTTGTTGCATGTCTCCAAGTCTGCTTTAGCGATGAAGCAACTTTTCAAATTATGGATGATAAAACCCGGTTTGTTCGAAGACGTCCAGGTGAAAAGTTTAATACAGATTGTGTAGTAAAGAGAGTGAAGCATCCTACATCTGTGATAATATGGTCTGTCATAAGTGGGAAGGGATTGGGAAGGCTTTATGTCGTAGGGAAGGAACCATGCGGCAAGATCAATATAAAAAGGTTCTCCAAACAAAATTGATTCCACAGATGAGGGAATGGTTTGGAAATGGTCGTAAGATATTTATGCAAGACGGGGCCCCTTGTCGTACAGCCAAGAATATAAAAAAATTCTTAGCAAAACAAGGAATACCTTTATTACCATGGCCAGGGAACTCGCCAGACATGAACCCTATCGAAAATGTGTGGGACTGCTTAAAACGAGAATTAGCAAAGGAAAAGATAACCAATAAGGTTCAATTAATTGAGAGAATAATTTATCATTGGAACCATAATGATCAATTAAAGTAAATTGCAAAAAACTACATAAACAGCATGCCTCGAAGGGTGGACGCGCTAATAAAAGCCAAAGGCGATTTGACAAAGTATTAGTAGTATAAAAATATGTTCAGTAATTAGTATCAATATATATATATATATATATATATATATATATATATATATATATATATATATATATATATATATATATATATATATATATATATATATATATATATATATATATATATATTATATATATATATATATATATTTTTTTTTTTTTTTTTTTGTATAATAAAGAATCAGAAATGTGAAACCACGCTTTATTCTCATGTACATATACTTAACAAAGCCAATATTATTTATACACCTCAAAAAACAACAATTTTGCAAGTGAGTAATAAAGTGAACAGAGACTGTATATGTACACACAGTTCGATCTGGCCGCGCATAAAGTGCATCCTTTTCCATTCGAATACTGCCTCGCTCTTTCTTCTACAGATACCTAGAAAATCCCACACTTTTTCCTGTTCTTGACAAGCAGTATATATAAATACTTCCGTTATTCATCAAGTCAGGAGTGGAGTCAATATCTCCATTATTTGAAAAGATAAAGAAATGAACAAAAAACTATTTTAATTTGTACCAAAAAACCTTGTTAATTGCAGACTTAAAACATTCTTGATTTTATTTAACCATCCCCAACTGACTTTTCCAAACTGCATTCCTACTATTCTACTGAAAATAAATCTCCACTCCACATTGAACACAAAAGCATAAGATACTTAATATTTTAGGTACAATTCTCCATAGAATATTCTCTAATTCTCCATGTATAATTTAAAAATAATGCTATTTTTCTATGGAAAATTATACTAATTAATATTATGTATATTATACCTCTATATTCAGAATGAAGTGGGAATTTATTTTCAGTGAAAAAAAGTAGGGATGCTATTCGAAAAAACAGTGAGGGTTGAGCAAAGCAAAAAGGTTTTAAGTTCGCATTAAGCAATGTTTTCTTATACAATTTAAAATAATTTTTGGTTGATCTCTTATCCTTTCAAATAACAAAGGTATTGACTGTAAAAGATATTCTTGGACGCCATATATATCCATTGCAAAATATCTGACAATATTTAATTATTAGCCAAAGAATATTTAAAAATCAATTGCTTAGTTCATAAGCTCAAACATGTTTGATTCTCGCACACTTAAATTAAAAAATAATCGTAATTTTTTGTAAACATAAATTAATTTATAAAATAGTTTTTTTTTATCAGTTAAAATATTTAGTGTAATTAATGTTAAAGTATGCTATAACATAAGAAGATCGATAGTTTTTTTCATTACATATTGTAGTTATATAGTTAATCTGTAGTGAACACTTTGAACACGTCTTTGACGATGAAGAATCATAAGAAAACATTTTTATTTAATTAATGCACGTAAACTACTATCTGCTGGGAATTAGATTTGTTGGATTATGAAACATTTTTTAAATGCTATAAAACTGTACTGTAATTAAGTAATTACTTTCGGTTTGCTGACGTTTCGATAATTTATGGCTCCTTGTCAGAGATGAAATGGATTCACGTTGAATAGTCATTTTCTACACAACTGCCAACCAAGATGCAATATGAAATATATATATATAGAAATAATATATTTTCTTTCAAAAATGAAGACAGATAAAACGTCCCAACAAGACACGATTGCAGACCATTTAAAACTGTTTTATGACATACTTTATAGCTTTCCTTTTAAAGGTTTCATTGCACTTTTTAGTGCAATACTTCTACAGTGCATATACTGCAACAATTTAAAACAAAATAAAACAGAAATTATAGAGAAAAGGCGCGAATAGCAAAAAAAAATTTCCATTTCAGAATTATTTTCGTTGTTCATTTTTAATTACTTAGCAGTGTTCATTAGTAATTTTACCCATTTTCTATATTTTGTCATTAAATAATCGGAAATTCTTCCAATTAAAATTTTTTGTATATGTACGATTTTATGCGACATATTTTGTCCGAGGAAAATATTTTAAAAATCAACCAGATGTATTTTTTAATAGGTGTGTTAGAAACAAGCTTATTGTTTACATAACTTTAAAGGTATCGCGTGTCGATAACGAAAACTATATTTTATAAAATAAGAGGAAAAAAAAGTCGGATACCATACGGCGCATAATAGCTACCTGGCTATCAACCTAGAACGGGCCCATATCGAGGAATTTCGTGTAGGAAGGGGTGTAAACCCACAGCATTTCCTTGAGCACACCAATGCCGTAACTTGGACATGCCGGGTGTAGAGCCTGGGGCGCACACTGACGTGGCGGCTATTCGGAATGCGGTCCGGCGCTGCTGCATTCCTCTACTCTACCAGCCTCCTTTGCCTCCGAGAGTACAGTCGGAGAATCAAGTTACCATAGAAGTCCTAGGAGACTTTAAAGAGAGACGCGACTCACGCTTGTAATCTATCTGCTCTTAGCCGAAATTAAGAAAAAATATCTGTATCCGAAACCTCGTAAATCTTAGAATATACGCATATGATTTTTTATAATCAAGTCTCGTATCATACCTAACTTCCCATTTATGGTAGCTCTTTTAGAATAGCCACATTGACAAATAAGCGTTAGATGCAATATATACAGGGACCGGCATATGTATAGAATAATGGTTGTAACTTTTAATTATTTGTTTTATACAAAAACGGCTCAAATCAAAGTTTTTTAGCAATCCATTTTTCATACGTTGGCAATTCATTTCACATATGCAAATGATCGTCTCACATTCACAAACACTTCACCTATTATCGTACTCATTTAACCAACACTCCGAGCTATTATGTACATGGCCTTTTATGTCACCCCATAAAAAATTACAAGGAGTCGAATCAGGTGTCCGAACCGGCCACTCTATTGCTCCCCTGCGCCTTATCCACCTGTTGGGAAAACTCTATCTAAATAATTTCTCACAGCAATTGCAATGTGGCGAGGTGCTCTACCTTGTTGTCATCAGGATACGGAGCATCTATAGCAGTAATGTTATCTAATAATAATGTTATATACCGCTAATATCAGCTAAATTAGTAGGGTAGCTAAATTTAATTAGTTGTCAAATAAAACGACGCTAAACTTAAATACCGTAAATACCTGACTATCATGAAAAAATAAATATCTTTTGTCCATTCTTATAAAAAGGACTATTGATAAGTTTGTCAATTAAGATGTCATTTTTTATTTCATTTAAATAGTAATCATTTTATTCGGAGAATTATTTTATAAAGGAACTGAAATGAGCCTGCCGAATGCCAAAAAGGGTCATTGGAGAACAATTTACTGATTCAGAATATAAATAAACAGTCTTAAAACCTTAAAACGGACTTTTGCGCACGTAGAACATCTCTATCTGGAAATTGAGTGGCCGAGAAAAAATAAATCAACGCATAAATGCAGAATGTGTGTTTCATGCGGCAGTTTTACTTTTTTCATGTAGTCCACCATCGTGTTTTCTCATGATCCATGGACAGAGTGGGCTGTGTCCTATCCACCTCAAAATCAATAGATGTCGTCTGGTAGACGTCCCTAATCAGAATCAGTCGAAACCCGATCGATCCGACACGATTTAATTGAGTGATCGTGCTTCGTGCTAACAAAAAAAATCAAATAGTCCACCATTGTGCTTTCTCATGACCCATGAATATGGCAGAGTGTGTTCTATCCATCTCGAAATCAATAGGTGTCGTCTGGGAGACGTCCCCGATCAGTCAAAATCCGATCGATCCGACACGATTTAGTTGAGTTATCGTGCTAACAAGTTTTAAAATGCCGACGACAACGACACACACAGAGACAAATTAAAAATAAATGCTAGAAAAAAAATTCCATTTTTCTTTACACGATTACATTACTTTTTCGCTCTGGTATAGTTGAATGGGGAAAAGTAAAAAGATATAGGTAATACCATTTGAAACAACAATGTTGAGTACTATAGCAGCGAAATCGTAACAAAAAAAGAGCTTTCAAGTAACCAATATATGTAAAATAAATATTTAAAAATCGAACACACGCTTTTTAATTGAACCATTTTGTATATAACAGCACTATAGTACAGGCACTATGTACAGGCCATTATTCCATAATTATGTCGGGTTCTATATCTTGGAACAAATAAATCAAAATATCTGGCATTTTAGCATCCACAATTTCGTTATTTATTACATTAGATTGTATTCATTAGTCAGTCACTTTGTTTACACTAGGTACTTAACCTTTCAGGGCTGTAGTTCAAAATGTATCTACGTTGTACATACACACAGTTGTATGTATGTACAATACTCTACTACTACTGTTACTATATGTAACAGTTAATAATATACCTTCTATTAATGACTGAATTCTGAATAGAGTTAATCCATAATTAAAAAAATTAATTAATCGGCTTAAAACAAAATAATTAAATGTGATAAGACCTACAAATCACTAAGTAAAATTTGAACATTCATTATTCAAAATTTTCTGATATACAGAGAACCCCAAAGAGACTGCAACTCAAATATAAATAAAAATTAGGAGTATTTAATTTTTTCTACGCCATATTATGAAGATATATTAAATAAATTCCGGGGGACTTTTTATTTGCGAAAGAACGCATCCCGAAATTGTCAGCAAAAGCTCGTTGTTTTTCAAACCCCATGAACATTTTATGATATCTACAGACAAATATTACCTACACACAATTTTCCAGAAGTCATTTCAACGTAAATAAATTACATTTCTAGGACCTAATCTGGATGGACTATTAACTTTGATATACAGGATGGATGATACTTTTAAGGTCTCTGGTGTTTGATGGAATCTCCATTATCATTTAAACTTTACATATCCCGTTAATGATAAAATGGGGTTAGCTACTACAATTACACAGACAGTTTTTTCTCTATTACAGACAGATCATCTTGAAAATATTCAATTTTATGGTACTACAAATATACTCTATTAGCCACCATATTTTCTTGATTTATTGCATTCAGCACCGCCTCCTCTAGTTCACTCGTTCCACGAATTATCCACATATGGAATATGGCCCATGCCTTTGGGCATACGGAATATTAACGGCTGAGAGATGCCTGCATGTACAAGACCAAACAGGCAGTACTTCTTCATTGACAAAAATTCACTCCTTTGTCTCACTTTTTCAAAATGACAGTTCTCCAAAATACAGTTGTATTTCTACTCCAAAGGTAACCGCAGGTTCTTTTTTAAATAGCATTTCCCCGATATTCTTCAAGTTAGTCCATTCCAAATAATGCTTGACTTGATTCATTAGATGTATTCCTATTACTTGCAGGTATTCCTTAAATTAGTTCATAATTTCAAACGAAGTTTAAAATTTTATCTCATTCAGTTAAAGGAATAGATATGGTTTATAAGGATATATTGGATGAGTTATATGAAAAATAGCACTCTGCTAAATCTATTGATTATATTAAACGTATTGTAAATTTGCTACCATACAACATAGTAATATTTAGTTAAACAATTATATTAATTAAAATATTTTTTTAAACTGTAGTGACGCATTAAACTGGCGCATTAGCAAGGATAATGAGTGTGCCTCGATAGATCAGCGGTCAGAGCAACCAACCGGAAATTGGGAGAGCCGGGTTCGATTCCCGGTCAAGGCATGATGCACTCTTTATCCTTGCTATCGCCACAGTGGTGACCCCGACATGATGTGTTTCGCTCCAGTACATCCAACATCCCTTACATCTCAAATTTGCGGATTCGATTCCCGTCCTATCCATCGCCCTACAGTCCGGGGGTTACCGAACAACGGTTCGTAAGAATGGCGAACGCGGTCACATTCCGTTAAATTGTATCGAGAAAAACCACAAACCACGTCTCTAGGGAGGGAGTACTGTACTGACGCATTAAAAACTGGCGCATTAGCAAGGATAATGAGTGTGCCGCGATAGCTCAGCGGTCAGAGCAACCAACCGAAAATTGGGAGAGCCGGGTTCGATTCCCGGTCAAGGCATAAGCACTCTTTATCCTTGCTATCGCCAAAAAACAATGAATCCGTTGTTTAATAAAAATTCTGTAGTTCTTATGAGAAATGCGTGTTACATAACTTTGTTTTTCTTTTCAATTTACTAGAAATTATTTTAAAAACTTATAATCATAAACTTAAATAGTCAGGCTATTCTTCTATTCATACATACATGTATGAATAGAAGAATAGCCTGACCATCAAGGAAGAATGAAATGAGACACTTTCTCTAGAACTCCCTGAAATACATGTAATACTTCATTTTTGAGTTGGTTTTATTTGAGTCTTTGATCAACAGAGGGATATTTTAAATTAAATCACTATCGCCCACATTTCAGGAGAATGTATTAAAAATGTGTCTCGTTAGATGATTTCTTGATATTATATTTCATATGTTCTGTAACTATGGTCATAACATTATTTTCAGGAATAAATATTTAACATTTCAGGCTATATTTTGTGGCATCATGTCACATTAATAAGAAATCTCTATTTCCGGTGTAACAGGAAACGTCGTAAATGTTTATTAAATGATTCCATAATGGCGTCATCATTAAATTCCTGCTCAAAACTTTACATGCAAATATTATATTGGTCTATCTAATATAACGGCTTTACGTAATGTTATTGGGTATTGCATAATATTTTACCACTACTTTAATTCTATTGATTTGACATAAACCCATATTTTAAGGTGATATGGGTCATTGTCTAAATAAAACCAACAGTAATATAATCACTAAATATAATTCCAATAAATAAAAAAGTTCTTGCTACAACCATTCGCCTATTCACAGACATCAGATTATAAATGAAGGATAATTAAACCCGCATACTATAGAGTATATTTACATATTCACCTAATTTTCAACAGTTTGGAAAAACCCGTTGCGATATACTCGCATACAAAATCGCAGTTTGTATACATTTTGACTGTTTATAGGTATAGTCTGTAACAGATAAATTAATTTAACTACGTAATGAGTTACAGTTAAACACTTTTGTATTCAATATACAGCTTGCCAATAATAGGAACATGTCTCAAAACTGCGATATCGCACCGCCCACGAGATGTGCAGTAAATAGCCTGGTCTTTACTCGGTCGCATTGAGACCTTTGCAGAGCGAATATCGAGTATGTATAAATGTACAAAAAGTGTACAGAGTTCGATCTGGCTGCGTATAAAGTGCATCCTTTTCCCTCCGATGCTGCCTCACTCTTTCTTCTACACAAACACAGAGAATCTCACACTTTTTCCTATTCTTGACAATCTGTATGTTTACAATGTGTAACATTGGACACAAACGATTTTCATCACTTACCAGACTTGTATTTATATTTATTTTAATTGATTGTACACATCGATTCCATAGTTTGGTATCTGCTTGCACATATCTGCTAATAATATATGGGAGCACAATTATTATGTACGTGCTTTCTCTCGAACTTAATATATATATTTTTTAAATTGATATACACTAGCGAAACAAATTAGCCCCTCAGCTGAAATTTGTTAAAAGTTTAATGTTTTCTGACACATTTAACCTATTACGAGTAAAATTATCTTTTCTTGAAATCGAAAAGTGATTAAAGTGGACCAAATTTTTAGAACTGGAAGTTATATTTTTTTAAAAACCATAAATTTGTAACAACTTTTTTTATTTATTGGCAACTGCAATTTTGATAGAATATGTAAATGCAACAACGTATGTCTGGAAAGTGTAATAAAACTGTTTCTCAATTTTTCACTCTCTTAAGTAGTTTTATAGATGATTGTGAGTGTCTTTAATAAATATACTAATAAAAGCAACTGTTACAATCCAAGCTGAAAATGTAAACAAACCATAAAAAAGTGATCTCTCTTTACCTCGGTTACAGTAATTTGGTGGTTTGGTTACAATTCACCGATGACCACCAAAATATAAGTGAGATAGCAAGGTCCAGATTTTGAACCAACTCAAGGTTCCAAGAAACAGTGGAAATTCTAACAATATTGAGTAAAATTTTTTTGCTTTTCACTGAATATAACATCAATTTGTTTATATTCCCTAATTACGCAAGGATATAAGACAAATTATTAGCACAATGTTTATAAAAAATTAAAACGGCCATTAAATATTAGTTTACGTTAAACTATTTTAAATTAAGTACTTTTGTAACTAAACCTTAAATATAATTAGCTATATTTATTTTTGTGATTGTTTACTATAAATGAAACAAAACCACATTTTTGAAATAACATTCTCATTAACACCTATACTCGAACTTCTGCAGTTATAATATGATTTAAACAAACACAACGTTGCTATATATATAATTCAGTTTAACTACAATTTTCTGCTTTACTTAATGTTTTGAATATTTGCTTTAAACTGCAGTGAATAGCAAAATTGTAGTATAACTGTTCAATGTTCGATGTCAATATTATAATTAATTATAATATATAATTAATTATACCCTGTATAGAAAAATATATATCATCAACAGAAGTGCAATAATTCAAAAGTTTAGATTCAGAAGTGTCTTAATTCAGGTTATCAATTATTATATTATTTATTTATTACTAAAATAACTGATTTAGAATAATCGTGAATCGAACGCGAATCGAATGGTAATAATATATTAAGTGTTCATTAAAAATTATTTAAACACTTTTCAATAACTTTATGTTTTATTGTTAACTTTTATTGGCTAATTAAAGAAATTTGAAATATAGACATCATTATAAGTTGACGTTTGACGTCAAACTACAAAGTTCCTTTTTTACTTACTAATTTATGCAAACAAATGTTTCGCAACCAATTACTTGTTTTTCCCTTTCTAGTTACGTCTACGTTAAAACAAAGTAAAATAAAAACAAATATTGATAGAGTTATGTAGTACAAAATTGATATCTGCTACAGGTTCCTCCTAGGATTATTATATTATCACGTATATAATAGTTATGAATTATATAAGTGAATTAACAAGCTTTTAATCCACGAGAAAACTCTCGAGGCGCAGCCGAGAGCACCCATTTTTTCGAGCGGATTAAAAGCTGTTTCGAAAAAAAAAATTCCCGAATATAATTCAACATTTTATTCACGACCACGGGCGTGTAAAATTCTGGTTTTGAAAACGTCAGATTTGACAGATGTATTTTGATCAAGAATATTGGTATTATGGATTTTAATCCACTGGTGTATTAGAAGACCTCTAATCCACGGAAAACATACGTATTAAACCTTCCTAATATAGTGGTCGTGGATAAAAAATTATTTCGATTAGTTACAGACTTATCGACTTTGCTCACTTTTTTAATGAAAATATCGTATTCCAGATGGTACAAATCTAATCACATTTGACTTCACCGCAGGTTAACGGAACACCGCAATGTGCGGAAGTTATTAAGTAGATTAATATAATGCTTTCTTAGAGATAAAAAATCAATATGTATGAAGCATCCATGATGTTTATAAGAAATTTTGGCGATGGATAAAAGTTGAGTATACATATCTATACCAATTTTGACCACCGATAGAACAGTAACCACTACAAATAGGTGTAAGAACAGTAGCATTTTAATAGCGTTGCATACTGATCTATACAATCAGGTACGAAGCGTTAACAGCGACGGATCAGGCATTATCAGATTTTGACTGACACTTTGAGATTTTAAGAACACAAAAGAGTATCAGCAATTTCCTACGACGATATCCCAATGAACTAACTCTTACATTCTCTAGATCTTTACCCCCGAACTATGGTTGTTCCTATGCGTTAAAACGGTCATTAAGTGATAATTGGTTCTTGAACTGGCTAAATTTCTGCGCCACATTAACAGTTCAGATCCAAGGATAACTAAGGGATGTGTTTTAAGTGGTACATAAACTGAGAGAAAATGTCAAGTTGTCCTTCACCGGTAGGGGCAATACATACAGTTATGTGTCAGTTTCATAATTATTATGCAGGAATTTTCTTCTGCGCGCATATTTGCATGGTATGATTTGTTATTATTCATTCCCATAAATCACGAGAATCATGCGATTCATACAAAACATAACTCAAAAGTCGATTAAAAAAAAATTATGTGTAGAATTTAATGACAAATATTTTCTCTCATGTATTGCTTTTCTGTTTAAATGATTCGTACGAAAACTGGGAAAAATCAGCATAAAGTTGCAACTACATAAATTTCATAACAAATCTTAATCGCAATTTATCGTTGTTTGAAACGAGAACATACGCAAAGACCAAGGCGGAAGACATCTGCAAACCATTTTGAGTCTGTGCCTGTTTAACTGGCAAGCGTGGAAAAGTTGCACAAACGGAATGCTGCAACTTGGCGGCGCGGGAAAACTGTTCAATATTAGGAGGTTGATTCGAATAACATCGAGAAAAATTGTGCAACTACAGTTATTTTAGGTAAATGTATTTTAGTAAACATGAATACATAAATTGACGTAAAAATGAATATAAATTTTAATTGTTTCGACCATAATAAACAATAAAACTCGGGCTTTTATTTTTTTTTATTCTGGATTTTAAAACCCGGAATCTCAGCCAGGCAACCGAGTTTTTCGCTATGGAACTGTTTGTATCGATTCGTTTCCGGCTTAAAAATTTGCCGTTCGACTTGGTTGATTTAATTGTGAAGAGTATGATTTTTTCAGAAATTTTCTATTGACATAAATAATTCTGTGGATCGTTTCCACAGAATTTCAGAGAGGCAACCCTTTCATTCGCTAGCATAACTAAATTTTAGTTTGAGTGACTCTAATTCTCAAGTTTCGACGACGAAATACTTTGGCTTTTTATTTTATTTTCATTTACAAGTCTATCTGGAGCCTTCGATTTCGCTTGTGTATTTGAAAAAAGTAAAACTGTCGCATAAAACAGATATTCTGCATTTATGTGTTGGTTTATTTTTTCTCGGTCACTCAATTTCGAGATAGAGATGTTCTACGTGCGAAAAAGTCTGTTTTAAGGTTTTAAAACTGTTTATTTTATTTATTTATGTGACCAGCTAACTTCATACGAAGTTAGCAGGACCCCCCCCCCCCTTATTAAAAACATTAAAAAGCGGCAAAAAAATTTCTTTCACGATTAATTAACGGCTAAGACGGCAAATGTTTATTCTATTGCGAGATCGATTCGCAAAAGTTGACCTGCTAACTTTAATGGATATCCTATCCTCGCCAATGTGATTTCGCGACACCAGCAGGAAAGATATTATCTAATGCTAATCATTCCCGATTACTCTGGTGAGGCTGCAGGAGTCTCGGTCTCGTATACTCGACCGGACAAATTAATACTAAATCGCCAAATACTTATCGTGTTCCCATCGTCTTTCATTCTCTCGAGAGTATTTGGAAGGAGTCGGATAAGTGGTCTGTCACTTTCCGGTTCTTTATTATGGTAATTCAGATTCGTCTCCATGCTCTCAGACGTACGTATTTTAAAGGAAACGTAATTTACATGATAACAAATTACGCTAAAGTAGTAGTAACTGTTTACTAAATAAGGTTTCCTAATATTGCAGATTAACGCGACGTTAAGTAATTCCTTAAAATGGTAATAAAACAGGCTGATGGGTATAAATTTGGATTTGTCGGTAGCAGTTTCGTGTTTAAGGTTACCTTTTTCACTGCTATTACGCCATTATCCAAAAAAATGTAGACGTGATAGCTCTCAAGATATTTAGAAATTGTCTTCTTCACGTTTGATATATATTTTCAAATAATGAAAAGTATACAGGATGTCGGAATTTCAATAAGAGAAATTCAATTAATAACTATAGAATGTCACCTGATACTATTTTAAACATGTTACTCTTTAATTATACGGAGAAGTATTGACAAAATGAGAAAAATATTATTAAGTAGCATTATTTTGTAATATCGATAGCTTTTATATATCATTACTTAAGGAAAATATAATGATACAATCGAATATAATAACTTGTTGGTATTACCAATAGTATTGTATAGATTTACCATCTAGTGAATAAAACTAACATATATAAACTTAATATCCTCACACTTATTTTATTAGTACACTTAAATTTGAATTAGGTATTTCAGGCTGGAGTTATCTAGAAATCTTAACACATCCATTCTTCATGTATACCTAGTTCGTGAGGCTATCTATCATTAATTGAATAGTGTAATTAAATAACGGTCCAAGTGCCAAAAGTCGATTTTATCATTACAAAGTGGTCTATGTGGCTTTGCAAATAACATAAATACCGATCTGTGTCCATAAAGCTTTATTTAAGCCTCAGCTCTTCTCCACTAAATGGCAGAAATTGTAAGTCCAACACCGCTTTCTGTTTGTGTCATAACCTTCTCTGTGCTTATATTCTTACTACGGTCTTTGTTTAGAAACGTGCTGAACGAGTTGTGGATTTTATACCAAAATGAAGTGAAAGAGAGGGGAAGGCAGTTAAATTCAAAATTTAAAGGCAAAAGAGAAACAGTGGTAAAGCATATGTGAATCAAAAAGGCATTATAAAACTGCGAAGAATCCTCAAAAAGAAGTGGTATGAACAGGTGATTCAGGCTTTGGTCACATCATGTATTATTGTTTTTTTTTTTTTCGTTTTAGGTGTCCTGCAAATGCAAATTGGATTGCAAAGCAAAGGAAACAAACAATGAAAAGGAGTCCACATACTTAATGGGATTAATGCATATTGGCAAAATCAAAGGAAGAAGACATGGAACATATGAAGATCCTGTGGATAGTAGGAGAACAAATACGGTTAATTATACTGTACCAAAAGGAGTAACTCAGGTGTGTCGAAAAACGATTCAAGAGATTTTTGCCTTAACCCATACAAAAGTTCAAACACTGGCAGAGAAGAAAAAGTGTGGGGACCTGATGTATGAAGAGAATAGAGGCAATAAAAAGAAGGACAGAAAATATACAGAAGAAGATGAACAGAAAGTTGTTGATCGTGTAAATCTGGTTCCACGTGAAATAAGCCATTGCAAACGGAACCGTAGTTCAAAGGAATACCTCAGCCCCGACTTAAACGTGCATCGTTTAAATCGAGCTTATAAAGAGATGTTCCCTGACAGTAACTTGACTTATATTTTTTTTATTTCCTAAATGCAACTAAGCTAAATATTCTGATAACCCAAAAAAGAAGATCCATTGAATATAAATCGGGGCACTGGACAATGCAATTTAATTCCCTGATATAATCAATTCAACAATACAGAACAAAATTATTGGAATGAATGTAATGGAATACAAAAATAGAAATGATTACAAATGTAGTGTCGATGTGTCTTTTGGTAAGATGTAATAAAAGTTAATTGAGCAAAAGAGTTTCTAATTACTCTATATCTGATTTATTATGATTGATATGGAATTAACTTTCTTAAGTGACGCAAGCTGGTAAAATAAAGCGACGATAAAATATTTATAAAATGCACTGTTTATCATTGACGATTATATAAAATTCGTAGAAAATATTATAAGTCAATGAAAAAAGAGGGCGTAGTTGTGAGTAACTTGTAACGCATATTTTTTGAATTATAAATTCTTATCTTAAGCATCGCACATACTACTTAGAATATCGTATGATTTTGAATCATATTCCGTTTATTCACCGTAACTAAATATTGGACGTGGAAATAAGTCGTTTATAAAATAATTCGGTCAAAAGATGTCACTACACTAAAGAATATTTACATTCGCCCGTCGATTATGTGAGATATCTGAGTGTTGTCTCGTCTTGCTGAATTCGGTAGTTCTGTAAAGCCTAGTCCAGACTGTAAACAGTATTGACAATGTTACGAAACAACTCAACTTTGTTTCTGGCTTGTTTCGGAATTGTTTCAGATATGTTACGAAACAAGAAAGCCGTGTTCCTTGCTTCCCGCTTAAATAAAAAACACTTTTTAAACACTTAAAAACGCAACATTGAACAAGTATGGACATGTTTCAACCACAGTTCAGACAACCAGAATCCTTGATCCTTGAATGATTACCAACAACATGGAATAAAAAAAACTTTACAACTAATAGAAAATATACATTACATTATGTTATATGAGTTTGGGCATCATCAGCCACTGATCGCATGGGTAGTTCCTTGGCGATCCCCTCTTATCGGGGTCATTATCCAAAAATGCTATCCCATAAAAGGAGCAATTTAGGCACGTCCCCCGCCGTAAGCCTCGCGTCCTCTAGGATAACAGGGGTCCCTAATATAAGGTACCTCTTCTTCTCCAGTGCGGGACAGGTGTAAAGAAGATGGATCGAGGTTTCCTCGTCTTCTTTACAGTATCTGCAGGCCGGGCTGTCAGTCAGCCTCAGTTTGTATAGAAAATATACATAATACAACTTATTTGTGGGAGTTTATAAAACCAGAAATAAAAGGAGGGATGGTATGGAAAATTTTGCAAAATCATTTGCAGGAACCGTTGTTGAGATTGAGAAGAAATTCCACGTGGTAAAAGTACAATTTCGTTGGGAACAGAAGAAACTTCAAAATGCCAAGAAAAGTTGTAGTTTTCCGAAGCGTGATTGGTTTGAATCGTATTCAAACCAATTACGCTTCAGTGAACTATTTCTTTTGGAAGAGAATGAACAGGTCATTGCCATAACTGGTGCCTTCCATTAGAGCTTTCCGTATCCACCACCTTCCCCTTTTCTTTATTTTGTATCCCTGTAGTCGTTAAGTAATATAAATAAATTGGCAGCACAAATTCCTGCAATAGATGTCATTGGATATGATAGTCACTTGAGAAACACTGAAGTCTAGACGCAGAACAATGTATACAGATTCTTCTGAACCAATGTTTCGCAACTGTTGCGAAGACCAAATGGGTGATTTTTTTATTTATTTGGAATCATCAAGTTTAATAAAAACATACTTCTGTTACAAATCTTACAGTTTTCACGGAAATTCATATTTTCAAACTTAATTAAATCAACACATATAGGTAACCTGTTTAGAATAAACACTCAGGTATATAGAAAAAGAAGACTTTATTTTTTTATATATTGTTTCTGCTGAAACACTGCTTAATATTAGTCATTCAGGCAATCTATATATAAGAATTTGAAAATCAAATAGTTTTGGAAATGAATACAAATTTAATTTCTTATAAGCTACGAGTATATAACAATTTCCTTAATAAGTATTACTTTAACGACTTTACAAATAGAACCCTTGGTATTGATGAATATAAATAGTTTTCCAGTTTACGTCCAAATGCAGAAACTATACTGGGTGTTTGTAATCTGTAAAGATTAATTAACTCGAGTTATAGCCCACTAAATCGAAGGTACAATAGAAAAAGCTGTAAATGACATTTCTTCATATCATAAATGAATTTTTTATGTTTTAATAAAAATATCCTAAATATGAAGAGTAGTTTAAGAAAATAAGTAGACCATTTTATTAGCCTCTATTGTAATCCTGCAAAACAAATCTTATTTTAGCATAATTCATTTGGTTATTTTTTAGAATTATTTAATTGTTCAATTGATATCACACATTTCTTTAAGATATAATGGTTATTATAGTAATTATTTAGATCTGTGAATATTTAGAATTTTCTAGAAAATTTAAGGACAAGAATATTTGGACAGAATATGCCTTATATTAAATTCATCAAAGAAAAAGAATACTATGTTTACATCAACCAACCATCTTCTCCTTTATGTAATATTTATAATAAGGCTATAAGATAATGAAATTTAAAGTTCAGATCAACATTATATAAAAATAAAAGGAAAATAAGTTATGAAAATTAGAAATAATTTTTTTTATTATTAAAAAATAGAAAGCAGTAAGAACAATTTAGAATTAGGCTGTGGAATTTGAACCATTTTAGTAACATAATTTATAAAAAATCATGCAAACTGTGCTAGTATTTCATAGAAAAAGTAGAACAATTTTTATGGTATATTGCAAATAATGCAAATACAAAAAAAAATAGAAACGGTCTATCAAATTTATTTTCGTAACGTTTCGTACTATACATTAAAACCGTACATCAAGCTAGGAAAATATTTCTTGGTAAAGGCAAGCCAAATATGCGACATGACTTTAATAATATGAACAACATTACAAAACGTAAGAAATATATGGCCAGCTATTTCAGCAATTATGTAGAATTGCATTTCAGGGACAATAATTTTACATAACTTTTGCCTATTCACTTTATAGGTCTAACCTGTACTAGACATTTAATTTCCGACCACGTCTTCAAATTCTGTCACATATCTCATGTAGAAGGAAACATAATTGGGTTAAGTACACGCTACCAAATAAGTAGAGCCAACAACTCCGAAACATTTTGACACACATTGTGATCTCTATTATTTAACGGACAGCTAACATTCCCGCCGAGCCCCATCATGTAAAGTTATTACATAACTTAGCATACGTAACATAAGCCGGTACATTACTTACATACCAGATTTCATTAATTGTGATGTGTATCTAAAATATGTAATTTCATGCATCAGCTACCTCAAACTTCGACGTGCATGTAATCAATTAAAATTGGTCTAAATTTACAATCACGCTGCTCCACAAAATTAACACTCAAGCAATTAATGGAATCGACGCAATGTATGTACATATTTACTATAGGGTGTCCCAGCGAGAGGTAGCCGATTATGTTTGTAATTATTGGGCAGATAAATAACATCTCTACAATAATTTTGAGTTCAATTGTTTATTTAAACTATGCTATTAGACATGGAATACAATATGTTGTAAGTGGCCGCCTCTGCTTCTCTGGTAGCAGAGGATTCTTTTGATGAAGTTTTCCATCACTTCGTGGCATAGCTGTGGTCCTATGTCCGCAATAACTTCGCTAATGTTATTTTTCAGCTATTCAATCGTAACGGGATTATTGGCATAGACTTTTCCTTTATCGTAGCTCCACAAGAAAAAGTTTAATGGGGTTTTATGGGATCTTAAACGCTTAGCAGGTGCCTCACGACGACCCATAATTGCACGTAATTTTCTTTGTGCCCACAATTGGACCATTACTTTCGTAGTACGCTTTGACAATAAGTATGCATTACTGAACAGTATAGCGCTCCATTTTGTAATGGCATACTCTCCACGTAATAACTACGAACCATCAACTTCCAAAACCTACCGCTAGAGTAATGGCGGCAAGTTTAAATCGGCTAATTCTCGCTGGGACACCCGTTATTAGGTGAATTCACGGCTGGGTCTTGTCTTATATTTGAAGGCAGACATAAGGTGTCCCTACAACGAATTACTTGGGACAGGAAAAATGTACAAAATCAAAGGGTGTACAAAAATATTTTTGCGGGCATCATCGTCTACGTGGTTGGATATTAAAATGTGACAATTAAAATAGTTTTAAAGAAATGTGAAATTATAGCCCTTCATTCAATAATTAAATACTATTTTCATGAAATGTAATTTACATGATTTCTATTGACATTAATTTCTAGAATAAGAAAAAAAATCCCAGCACAATTTTCCAAATCAACAAATTACAGTAAAAATTGCCACTAGTCCTTTTGTCTTACTTTTCAAAAAATAAACAGATTCAAGTTTAAAAATATTGTTTTCAATTGTCATAACGTTATACTTAACATGGAATCATCGTTGTTACAATTTAACTGTCATTGAATTAATTGTCCAAGTTCATATAACCTCACGACTGATTTGTGGTCAACTGTACCGAGAATGTTTTTTTTTTGTATAAGAAAATTAAACAAAACAAGTACTGTTTAATCGGTTTTTAACGAGGTAGTAATCAAATAAATTGCCAATTGTATGCTTTAATACAGTAACTAACACTTACGTCTTTACCGTGACAACAAGTAGTTTTAAAGATACTCAACAGTATACTATTCATATCATCGCTATTTTCCAAATAAAAAACTCTCTTATCTTGCCGATAAACTGGACAGTCTACTTGATCCTAGTCATAAAAATAAGCCACGGTATGTTTTGAGATTTTTCATTTGGCAAATAGCGATTAAATAAACTATACTTGCAAACCTTTTTTTTTAGAATATATCTATCTCACTTTAGTAACATGCTAAGATCTAAGTTTAAAATCACTTAAATATTTGAAAAATTAAATATAAATTATTTGTATGGATTTCTTTCTACAGTTGTCTTCACATTTTTATTTCTTAAAATAGAAAATAATTTGTGTTTTTTTTTTAAATTTACTATTCTACTGAAAGGTATGCCAAATTTCCTTCAAAAACTTATTTAACTTAAGCTAGTTACCTAACTTAACAGCAAGAGTTTCTGATAAATTAAATAAAATAAATGTTATGTGTAAAATATATACATATAATATAGAAATTGTATACATATAATATAGAATATTTAGGTCTGTATTTTAATATTTTAATTTCCTTATTATACGTTACTCAATACCTTCTTAATTTTTTAGCTTCTACAGGACATCCCGTGACAATTTCTGGGTAGAGACTAGCCTAGCAGTTGGAGCCAAAACAGAATTCTAAAGCAAATCCTAAAGACGGGTATTGTCTAAAAATGTATGAGAACACTTTCAAATATGCATAAATAAAATTACGTAAAATGTAATTCTAAAATTTTTAAATTATGAATACTGGAAATTTGCATTAAATTATATCGTAATCTATTTTTTAGTAGCAATTGAAATAAATATCACAATTTTTTAAACAGAAAATAATTCAAATTTAATATTATTTCAACTGAATCAAATATTAAATTAACTATTTGCTTTTAATATTTTTTAAACCTTGAAATTAGCATTTTTTTGTTGAAAATTACTGAGAATAACTGAATTTAAATACGGAGTGGTAATTAGTTTCCTTAGAAAACCTTGCTCTTGGGTTATTTACATTTTTATAACTTGAATATATCTTCGGGACTTCGAAAAACGTTAAAATTTAAGCTTTTAATTTTACAGCATTCGATCTAAATAAGAGTCGTAAATTTATTTATTTTATACGATTATATTGAGATGAAACACGAAATTTAAAAGTGAGCCGAATCTCAATTGAGTCAATTTTGGTATAATTATCATAACATTATGGTGAGACAAACTAATTTTGGAAAATATAAATAATAAATAAAATATCATAAATTAAAAGTTCATATACTTAATTAATTGACTTAATATATTACTGAATTGTAGAGGTACAACAAGAAATTATATTAAAAATGTACTGTTTTCTGATAATTCACTGATTTTGTAAAAAGAAGAATCACAGTATGATACGATATAGTAACTGATAGAATTGTGAGTTTTGTATTTAAAAAATATACTGCTTAAAGCCGTTTACTTAAATTCTAAAATATAAGTTAATTCCTGAATTACAATACTAGTTCTATTATCTCTGTTGTTGTATTTCTATTTATGTCCAAATAAAAATAAACTTATTTTAACGATATTCTTAATTCTAATTCTCTAATCACCTAATCCCCTATTTAACTACATGTATACATATATGTATTCCCAAGTCCATTCAAGAAGATTTCAAACAAAAATCCGTATATGAAGTTCAACTTGTTGATTATTTCTAAATATAATTGTTATGATTTTTGTCAAAAAGCTCCCTTACATATAACAAATAAAGATTGGAATTTATAATATTATCGATTACAATTAAAAAAAAAGAGATATGAGAAGATAGAGAACAATAAATGTTTATACTTATTACATTATTGCCGCTAGTACAGAGTTAGTTTGCAACTAATGTTCGTTAATATTGTTTAATGCAATAATAAATTTGTATGGAATAGTAATTTGGAATATATGACTATAATAAATATAATATTACACTAGAATTTAATATATAGAGATATTATTATATTTGCTGTATTAATTAAAATATGGTAACAAGTGTTTATTTTTAATTTTTTGTTATTATCAAAAGATTGGAGGAAGTTAAAGATTTCACTTATTTAGGAAGTAAAATAAATTGGGATGGAAGAAGCGATAAAGACATAAAACAAAGAATAGCGCAGGGTGGAGTAGCTTTTAACAAAAATAAAGCACTTTTATACTCGGGGGTAATAAACTTAGAAATAAGGAAGAGATTTTTGAAAACATATATATGGAGCACGGGACTATACGGTTGCGAAACCTGGACGGTAGGGGAAGCAAGTAGGAAGAAATTAGAAGCTTTTGAGATGTGGTGTTACCGAAGAATGATGAAAATACCATGGACTGATAGGGTTAGAAACGAAGAAGTATTGGAGAAAGTCGGGGAGAAAAGAAGTATGTGGAAAAACATAAAGAGGAGAAGAGATAGAATGGTAGGCCACTTGCTGAGACATGGGGGAATAGTCCGCGATATTTTGGAGGCAGAAATAGGAGTGAAGAAAGGCAGAGGTAGGCCTATATTAGACTACTGCTCGCAAATAGTAAGGGATGTAGGTTGTAGCACAATTAGCGAAATGCGTAGGTTAGCACAAGATAGGAGAAGCTGGAGGTTAGCGTCCAACCAGTCTTAGGACTGGTGACCTCATGATAATGATCAAAAAACAAAAATGCCAACGGAATTGGCCTTTTCAGGGGATGATACCAACTTAGTTGGCGAAACGCGCGTTGAGTAACGTAATATTTCGGAGTTCGTGGAATACTTGTGTCCTGTTTTTGTTGTTGCTTCAAAAATTCCAGCTCCTTCCCAGGATATACTATTATAATTATTATTTGTAACAGCATCAGACCGTAAGCTGCTATTATTTGCCTAAAATGTCATTTCATTAATTTCTTGTAACAATTTTGTTTTGTGTAAAAAATCTACTAATCTTTTAACGTTATGAATATATTTATGTATATATATATATATGCAGTTGGGCTTATTCTATTTTACGTGTATTTTTACAATATAGAAATATATACTTTACAGTTAAATAAATATTACTAGCATCACATATGGGTTGTCTATTATTATTAAGCATGATTGTATTCACATGTCTTTTATGTCCAAATCTTTAACCTTGTTATTGCAATGTCTTTCCCTCTTTTTAATTTTATAGGAATCTCCAATTTATTAAATTCGTTTTTACAAATTTTAACAAGCAAGTCATCATTTGTTCACGAACGTCGCCACGCCACAAAATTTACTTTTTCTTTTACATAGTTTTTGGCCACGGACTTACGATGTTCTGTGGGTTCTTTGCTGCAGCTTCATGTGCAGCTTGATATACTATCTTCGTACTTTTAATGCCTTATAACCAAGAATCCATATAAAGGATACTATTTGTTTTAAATGTTTTTAATAATAAAGATTTGTTGGGTTGGTGTATATTATTACTACTGAATTATTATTTATTATTTTTCACACATTATAGTTTGGGGAAACTCAACGACAAATTCAAAACTTCAAATTTAAATTACACCTAAATAATTCTCTTTTGATCTTTTATGCTAATCGAGTTTTCTTCAAAAACATTTCTGTAAGGTAGTTTATTATGAGTAGATAGAAATAATATGAGGAAATTTAAGTTACTCATACTATTAAATTCAGTATACTCATAGTATTTATTGAATTCAGTAGGTTATTTATTTATTATGAGTATGCGGAAATAATGCGAGGGAAATATAAGTTACTCATAGTAGTGGATTCAGTATACTATGTATACAAATTATGTATAAAATATTTTAGAAATTAATGAAAAATGCTCTGACAGGCTGATTTTTAAACTTTAAAGTACGTCTTCTAAAACTTAATTATTCATTTTCCATCATAAATATTATAGGTCATTCAATAATGTAAAAATATAAAGGACGTTCCTTTTAAATAAAGGACTGCCCTTACATGAATCACCCTGTATATTTACAATTTCATTTAGAAAATGTACCTTTCAGATTAAAAGTCGATTTGTTCAAGCGTTACTTACAAACATCTAAATATTTTTATTTCATACGTGGGGTCCACCCATTATATATAA
This sequence comes from Rosalia funebris, assembly GCA_037954035.1. Taxonomy (NCBI): domain Eukaryota; kingdom Metazoa; phylum Arthropoda; class Insecta; order Coleoptera; family Cerambycidae; genus Rosalia; species Rosalia funebris. The sequence goes on from JAZFAV010000021.1 coordinate 1,222,896, forward strand.
TATTAATAAATATATTTTATCTAGCCCCACTACAGTACCTTGAGGGAGGCCGTAAAACTAGTTTAAAAAGCGGCCCCAGCTCCTCCGCCGAAAGTACGCCTATGTAAGGTAGGCATTTGAAACATACGACCCCCGCGTTTTGGCTCGGATTGTACCGGGTCGGGCGCATTCCCCGGTTATACAAATGATCCTAATCCCCCCTCCCTGGGTCCCCCGCAAGCACGGCTACCTGTCTTAAGCACGGCAGTGCATTGTTTTTTTGGTCGCATTTTTTAGCCTAAGGCTGCCTTCATTTTTTATTGACCCGGCCCGAGTCCTCATCTCGTGGCACTACCAAATGCTTTCGTTGGTGAGACTAGAGCTGCTGCTCTCCCATCTCGAGATACTTACACACACACATTCAGCCTTTGCAGCGGCCTTACTATGCCCGGCCAGATGGCCGAACGAACAATAAGTGTAACACCGGTGGAACGCAGTAATATGGCTTTTTAAATTCAACCATTGTGGTTCGTCGGTAGGCTTAAAAAAAGCGAAAAATAATGCACCTTCTAACCTTGAGATTCTAATGCGGCTTAAATTACTACACGGGTTCTGGCATTTTTTGTCGCTACCCCATTAGTGCCGTGGTAATTTAATTATAAATGGGTGTAAGGAATATTAAACCTCTCTGCGCTGCCATGGATTTTTTACCCGTAAAAAATATTTAAAATGCTTGCGCCAACGGAGGAACCTGTTTTGATTGTTTGGGTTTTTTCCCTACAATTATTAGACGAATTATACCCAGACGAATAATAGCCGCGACAGATTGTTACTCTTACATAAATTTGGTATGTTAATTATTCAAGATACATTGGGACCTAACTTATCGCGAAATAAATGAGATGATCTCATTCATTCACGGTTTAAAAACCATTAAAAACTAATGAATATAAAAATTACTAAAACAAACAATCCCCTTTTCTAACTAAAACTTGAAAAATAGGATATTGATAGCTATGTGAAGCATTTTTCGTGTATGACAGAACCGTACTTAGACCCTTTTAAGTTGATATAGGTAAAATAGTGCATGAATCTTAAACTAAACTTATTGGGAAAATATCTTTAAGATCCTTTCAAATAACAGTAACTCTTTTTCAAATAAACAAAAGCATTTGTTCACTAACAGTGCTGTTAAGGAATTAAGTCTCTAATATTGTAAAATGGCCATATTTATTAACGGTAACAGACACAATACTAAAATGGAACATGTGGCCTTTTTTAGTACTGACAATTACAGAATTGAACTGGTATAGAAGTTTATGGGTTTATGAGTTTCTAAAAGAGGAACGGATTATTTAGAATGTCGATAAGGCGACAATTGTCAAATTCATCAATGAGTATCACCTTCTATAGGATGCCTCAGTTGAAACTACTTCTGTTCTGTCAACGATAGTGTCAGTATTTAACGACTATCATCTACAAGCCATACATCAACATGTCACGATAGCGTTCCCCATAGCATTACCAAGCTTCATTTTCAAAGAAGTATAGTTCAGTTACTCCACCACTCCAAAATGCGCACCAAGCCGCGCATCTCTATGGATGCAGTTATTTTTCGTGAACAGCATTTGGATTTTCAGCACCCAAAATTAGAAAATATTCTTTGCTAACGTATCTGTCAAGATGAAATTGTGCTTCATCGCTAAACAAAATTTTGTTGCAAAAACCAGCGTTACCTTCGTTCTTTTCTAACACCCAATTAACAAATATATGACGTTGTAAATGGTACTGTAATTTTTTTTTGTGTCACCTGAATTTTGTATGCCAACAGATGCAGATGTTTCTTTAAAATCCGATGCGTGATGGCCTTAGACAGATTCAGTTGTTGTTCACGGCGTCGAATTGATGTGTTTGGATATTTTCCTACACTTTCTCTCACTACAGCAATATTTTCACCTGACCGACCACAACGAGGACGTATTGGTGTTGCCTTATCAATAACAGAACCCGTCTCTTAAAATTTCTTGATTAAGTTACAAACTGCTAACTCTGTAGGCGCTTCATTTTGTAATAATTTAGTGTGAATTTTTCGTAACGCAACTGTAAATGATCGCTTTATTTCATAAAACAGCTGTATACAAACTATTCGTTGTTGAACTGTTAATTGCGGTATGCTAACGTCTCATAGTTTGTAGCTGATCATCGTTAAATATTGACACTCTATTTTTGACATAACACAAATGGCGAACAATTCAAATCCTATAGTTCCAACTAACGTACCCTATAGAAATATAGAAAGCAAACATACATTTTTAGTTTGTCCAATGCTTAATAATAGCTTCCATTTCATTTTTCAATTCGATTCAACAGCTTCAAGGAGAATTGCATTTGAAAAATGAGCGTTAATGATCTAATCATTTGATTTGTTGGTCCTGATTATTCTCTTTTCACCTAACACCTCTTCACATTAAGTTCCTTCTTTATATTCAACTTTATTTTCTTCATTTATATTTTCGTTCGTTTCTTCCTCAATTGTAGTATAGTTTTCATTGTGTTTATTGAATCGCATTGTCTACTTTCGTTAACGTTATTTGGTAGGAGAAGATAGATCATATCTATCACTAGTATCCACTGAGATGCCTTTTTCTGACTTGATTTTAATCTCCAACTTAGTTGAACTTCAGGTATCCTGGCTATCCAAAGCCAGTACTTCCAAGTATTTTTAAGTTTGAAACACCTGGGTTTCTAGTCACGATAATTTCGTAAGGAGTTTTATTAGCGTTAGTAAATTTCAGTTAGTAGTAGCAGTTAGTATTTGGATTACTTAGCTATGCTATGGTGTATTTTTACAGACTCTGGACAATATACTTTATCTGAATTTAATTCGTTCAATCAACAACGCTTTCCATTCATTGTAGTTCGGTTATATCGTATGTCTCGATGTAGATAATTAAGACTTAGATGTCGCCAAATATCTTTCTCTTTAGGAAATATTCTGTTAATTCTGAAATTATATCTAATTTGTTTTATTCATCTACCTGCTTACTTATCTGCGAAAATTACATAACTATTAAAATATTCAAAAACTTCTCCGTACGGTACAATAAACGATAGTTAATATACCAAAATCATCTATAAATGTTACAAAGTTCTAAATAAAGTATGTAATAGTTCATCGTAGATTTAACAGCGGCGAATTCGCGACGGACGTGGCTTTCCCCATGGCAAACAGCCGGCAAAGAAAGTAAACGAGAACAAGAACGACCGAAGAGGCCCCATCCGGCGGGTGCACAGAGCTAGGGCCTAGAAAGCCCCATTTGGACCGACCACCATCAGGTGTCCGTTCCGTCGAGTGAAGGGTACATTTGTGCTTTTGGTAATCACAACGGACAAGGCGGGGGAAGGAGCGAACTACCCCTAAACAAGACTGATGCAGTCTACAACAATGGAGGAGTGAAAGACAGTAGATCTGCCTGGCCTACGAAAACCGTAATATACCTAGTCATCGCGCCCACCAGGGATATTGGACGCCATTAAGCAGATAAAGGCCTGTATTCCTAGCAACGCGTTTTTTGCGCAGCAGAAATCGGCTTTGTTCCAATCATGTCAACAGGAGCGCGAAATCTTTACGCGACGTTTTAGTGTTTTCCTAGGGACAGCGTATTGATTTATTCAGTTGACGTACGAATAGTGTCCGAGTGTGTTGAAATGGATAAAAAAAAACCGAAGAAGGAAAATGATCGAAATGCTTATTCTCAAACATATTATGGATGATGATGAAGAAGAGAACTGATATGCTGCGGAAATATGTGAAATTTACGACCGCTGGTTCAGTAGCTCTATTTCTGTAATTAGTTGAAAATTTTTCGTCCCAGTGGCGAGGTCTAGTTGAAATTTTTTCACAGTAGCCGCCACGGCTTTAAGAAATATCTCATTTTCATTGACGTTTTCTTAGAGTACTGGTCGCACAAGTTTTTTGAGGCACCTTTTAAAATGTTCCCTGTCTTTCCTTTTTTCATTCAAATATTCATTAAGAGCAACACTTTCTTGCCTCCTTTTGGATTTTGAGGGTTGAAGTACAGCAGCGTCAGACCCCTGACTTTCCGGAATGGTGGGATTTGTTCAGTAAGTGTTGATCATTTGTTTGTTCGGTTGGAGCACCTTCCTCATCTCCTTCTAAATCAGCAAAATCAGTTTCTTCAGTCGAAGTTGATGGTTTATTGCTGGCTGTAGTAGGAACGTTCGTAAAACTGTCCCTTTCATCTTCCACTACAACTAAAAATTGCAACCGATCTCTATCACGCAGCGTGCAACGCAATGACTCCTCTAGAGGCAGTCGGTCAAACGCGTAGAGCGTATCACGTCAGCGTGGAACATGTAGGAAAACAGTCTTGTGAAATGTGGGAAGTAGGCGACGTAATACGCTGAGCGTATCACGTCGTACACGGCGCAAAAAACGCGTCGCTAGGAAAACAGGCCTTAAACAGCGGGCAACAGGCTCTTCTACCAGCTTCGCTACTACTAAATAGATACTAATGTGTGTAAAGTATAATAGAAAAGCCGTCAAATATGGAACTTACCGCATATTAAAGCTAATCCAAACAGATCGGTATCTAACATTCCCTGCTGGGCGAAATGACGGCATGTCTGATGGTAGAGCTCCCTGACTCTGGATTTTGCCTGCACTATGAAGTAGAGGGTTTGTTGGTGCAGCAGATGAAGCGCCAGGAAACGGGCCGACGGAGGAAGCGCTGCTGCCGGGCTGCACGCGGCCAGGGGGGCGCTCACCGTGCACAGGCCGGCGCGCATGACCCGCTCATCTCTTCAGAGAGGGCGTCCGCTCACCTGAAAATATAGAAAAAAACACTTTTAAACGTAACAAAAAAAACCAACAAGCTTTAGCAATTGAAATTGCTAAATTATTCATTGCGAGTAATTGCGACATTATCTTTATCAGAATAAAACTGGGGTAAAACAAATAAAACTGGTTTTTCAAACCATTCAACGGAATTCAACGGTATGCCCAGAGAACTATTTATTTGTTGGTAATGGATTACGTTTATAACAAATAAATGCTAATTTGGGACATGACAAAACGAAACATAAGTTTCTTTTAAAACAATAATAAATTTAAATATATTAGCGAACCCTGATCAATGGAAACATTACCAGGTATGTAAATATGAAACAGGAATTTTTTGTATAGAAAATACACGTTTATTGTATGAAGACAATAAAAAACATTTTATTCGAAGTATTGCCCATTGCTAGTTATATATTTTTCTCATCTCTCTGACAATTTGTGATTCCATGCCAAAAAAATTCTTGCTCTTTTGAGGTAAACCAGTCATCGAGTCATTTTCGTACACTTTCGTAAGAAGTGAAGCCGGACTCAGCCAGTGCATGTTCCATCGATGAAAATAAGTAGTAAGCGGACGGAGCCAAGTCTGGTGAGTTAGCCGCATGAAAAAGTATTTCCCAACTAGACGCCTCAATCGTTTCCTTGACCGGTTTTGCAGTGTGTGGTGGCGCATTATCATGAAGCAAAACACTTTGTGTTGCCTCTTTTGATATTCCATTGGTTTCTCACGCAAAGTTTGATTTAAATCGATCATTTGTTATCAGCAGCATTCAGTGTTAACGGTTTGACCAGGTTTTAGCAACTCATAATAGCAGCTCATCTTTCTGGTCCCACCAAACACAGAGCACTGTCTTCCGTCCATAGCTATTTGGCCTTGCAGTCGATGTCGATCGTTCGCCTGGAATTACCCATGATCCTTTACGCTTAGGATTCACGAAATATATCCATTTTTCATCGCTAGTCACAATCCGATGGAGAAATGACTGTCTTCTGCACCTGGCGAGCAGCGTTTCGCATATGGTTTTTCGATTTTCCTGCTGTCTTTCATTCAGTTCATGTGGAACCCATTTTCCCATCTTCTGGATCTTTCACATGGCTTTCAAACGTATGGGACGGCTTCCCGTGTTACATTTAATTCATCCGCGAGTTCTTGTTTCGTTTGAGCGCCATTCTCATCCAACAATGCTTGCTAAAAACCTTTTATCAGATATCAAAACAAAAAAATGGCGCTAATGACGGTAACTACATTAGCAGCTAGGCCATTTATAGGCAAATTCCGGTTTCATATTTACATACCTGGTATATATGATTAAAAATTCTCCTTTGCTAATTACATAATTAACATATCATTTATTAAGTGCATCATGCACTATCGTGTCGTGTGTATATCGACGTTCGGCTGCTTCAAGTCAGAGCAATATAAATGCCGCCCAGCATAACATATTTAACAGAAAAACAAAACAAAATGGGTAATATTCTTACTTTTCTTAGAATTTATTTTTACAATTATTCTAAAGATCCAAATGAACAGAATTTATTCCTGTTTATGCTAAGGAAGTTTTAAAATGAAGTTTACCACTTATACATATTTATTTGTGGCACTATACTCCAAAATATACCCCAAAATGTTTCCAGTTAGATAAATTCAGTAAAAAACTTTGGCTTCCAGATAGTTAACATACAATGCTTACAACACTTATGAGAACACCAGGAACGTATAAATAGGAACTATCATTTGTATATATTTAAAAAAGAATAAGATATAGGTAGATTCGGTTTTCAGTGAGTATCCTGGTTTTATTTATTCGATGATTTTTGTACAAGTTAAATATTATATCACTAGGCATAACTTTCTGTATTTAATTATGTACAATGAGATGCAGTCAAGAACAATACGTAGTAATACTTTCAAAATTCTCATCAAGTGAATTTTTAATGCAAATTACAAGTACAAAAAAACCTCCATCCATGAGGCATATGATGCCTCATTATTCATTTACCAGCATAGAGTAAAAACAAGTTCACTGGATAATGCAGACACATTCGTCGAATCAATAAACATTCCTCATGAAATTTAGAAATTTTCTGGTCATATTATAAATAATATGCTAAGCAATGGATAAACGTTTGTTAATAGTAGTCACATATGAAGGCTATGAAGTGAAAGTAACATTTAACCTGATATTAACAGTAATGTTCGTCTGCATAGTGGCAGACAATACAGTTGAAGCAATACTGAAAATACAAGGAAGTACAAGAGAAAAAATAACAAAAAGTGTGTGTGACAGTTTTATACAAGATATGCTATAATTACCAACAAATTTCTATTCGGTTTTGTGCATTGTTCGATATAGCATTATTGATATTATTAAACATAAATTGAACAGATCGTCTCTGTTGATTGAAAACGCGGGACCGACTTTCAGAGAACTAGAGATATTGTATTAGAAACGTTTTTTCCAGTTTGATGGTATCGCCAGTCGCTGTTTTAAATAGATCCTCTAAATAATTATTATTTGAATACTTCGCGATCCGGCAAAACAAAGGCGACCTGTATACACAATCTACTGTCAGCTGTACCAGCCTGTAGATTCAGTCGAAAATTATCACCGGAAAGGCAAATCCATCCTCCCGGCTTAATTATCTCCAAGCACGCATGAGTGCAGTCTACAGTATAACATTATTTATCAATAAAACAACCTTTTTAATATTACCTTTTAACATTTACTGTTGGCGTTACAAGGATAACTGTAGCTTGGATGTACGAATGAATTTGTATTCTAAAATTTATATTTCATCCAGGGGCGTAGCGTTCATGGATGGGAGTGATGCGTCGCATTCTCTTACAAAATTGGCAAATTAGTGTTATTTAAAAGTTCAATCGATTTATTCAATTATTACAATTTTTTTATTATTTTAAACTGACTACAAATATACATTATTTACTTTAAACACTACCATAAACTTTATTATTTCAAAACGGCCGTAAAGGCGCCCGAAATTATTGGACTCCCGGGTTACTTATTGCAGTGCTGAAGTACGATGGTCCACGTTACATCCAAGCTACGCGTTAGATGGGCGAAAATGTCAGTGATCTTACGCAGTCAACAATGGAACCTCGAGTGGGTTGTTGTTATTTCCGGACTCAGTTATGCGATTATGTGAACGCATCTTGGCGACTGGCGCCATAACATAAGGAAGATTTGGAAGCGCTGTTTCAGGTAATTCTGGAAAATGAAAATGAGGAGTGGGATCAAGAAACTGTTATTTGTGCTACAGACCTGTTTACTTTATTGCGCGATTTGATTTTATTTTTTTCTTAGCAGTGTTTTCTGCAATATTCCCACATTCTGAGACTCTGTTTAAAATTCTACAGACAAAAATATCAATAAAAAGATCGCCGATTTCAAATCACATATTCAAAAAATGAGAAACGAGTTTAGTGACATTTGGGAACGTGTGGACAGATTTGTGTTAGAAAATCAACCACCAAGTAAAAGAATGCGTTTGGATTTAATTCCTGAAGAAGATAAGAAAAGCACCTACACACGATTGTTTTATGAAATTCTGGACGTTATTACTTTAAACATTAGTGAACGGTTTAGCGAAATTTCTAAACTGAAATTTTTAAATTTAGATTCCACACAATTTACTTCATTCGTAAAACGTTTTCCTGACGAACTTTTTTCTTCTTTAGTAGACACATATGGAACATTCTTTGACGCAAATCGTTTAAAAAGTGGACTTTCAATGATTTATAGTGATTCCGATATAAAAAAGACGTTTGAGGTTCACCAATATATTATGTCCCTTCAATTATCTTCTGTTTTCCCCGAGTCGTCAAAATTGTGTCGTTTAATTTTGACTATTCCTGCCACAAGCAATTCTGCGGAAAATCATTTTCATGATTAAAGAGAATAAAGACTTATCTGCGAAATTCTCAAAAGCAAGAAAGACTGTCAGCTTTAGCATTAATAAATATTGAAAGTCCTTTGTTAGAAGATATGAGATCGTCTCCAACATTTGAAGAAACAGTTATAGACGTTTTCCCTGGACAAACAAAAACCGAAGAATTGATCTTCACTTTAAAACTTAGGATATATGCCTCGGCATAATCATTTTAGGTTAGTGTCTCTTTTTTATTTTTACCATTTTCATATGGCCTACCATACATCTGACTATACCTCTTCCCCTTATAAAATTTTTATCACATCCCTAGATTCCTTTCTCACGCTACGCCCCTGATTTCATCTTTATCTTCAACATTGCAAAGGTGAGATCCACGGCTTCGGTGATTTGATTTAGAAAGGAATGCATTACATAACGGTATTTTTTTTTTGAGGAAATTGGTGAATTAGATATATGTATGTGTACTCAACAACTTATATTCAACAATAATTATTTTAATCGATTATTTCACTTTTTTTTACTTTGACGATATTTCTCCTTTTATATGAGTAAATTACTACATTTTTATCTAAATTTAAAACTATTTATTTTTTATTTTAAAAGACAAAAGCATGGGTTCGAAAATAGACCTTATTTTGGAATTTATATACACCAGATTTAATAGAAATAATAAACTACCAGCTTATTTAAAAAAAAATATGATCTCCCGATTATTTTTGTTAAAACGCTAAAAGTACAGCATTTAAAATAACAACTGTGAATATATCAGATGTGTTAGATAAACAAGATAAGCACTAACACAGTCTTTAAAATTAATACTATAATTCATTCTACAATGATAATTGATAATAATATAATATGGCTTTATAAATAAATGTGTTGAGCATTTAAGACCTCGTCAGGCTATGCACTAGCCAGTCAATTAAACTAACAATAAGTAAATTGGATGATATTGGATGGCCGGCACATTATACAAGAGAACTACTTACGTAGTACAACGAATGTGAGGAATAACATCTTTGATACCCTTAACAGAGAGAATTGTTTTGCTTTTTATCAGGTAGATGGCAGTCATGCCATTATATGCCCATATTCAATGTGAAACACAAAATAGATATACAAGGAAATTGTGAGAATATGTAGAAATATTACCTAAATATAAAAACAAAAGGGACTTTTGTACCTGAAGGAACCAGGTTTCTTCAGGTACAACAGGTAAATTGCAGGTTACTCCGCATAAGTTCTACACATTTTATACCATTTAAATTATAGTTGTGACATAACAGTGGATCAATATACCTGAATATTAACAAGCCCTCAAGCCGTTGTGGGATCCTCAATTCAGATTCACCGTGTCCAAGATAACAAAAGCATTTTCTAAGGTTCTGGAAGTATGTGTTTAAAATAAAGGAAATTATTTAAGGACCGTATTTATTTGAGATTTTCCCATTCTTCAAGTGGTTATTTAAAATGATGACCTACGTATTTTCTTAAAATTGAACTTTCGTACTGTATTGTTCTAGAAAGCAAATTGATATTACGAGTATATATTTATTTGATTTTAAAGACAAACTAATACTCCTCGACATTTTATGATAATGCACATTCTATCTACGCAGTGATACATGCAATAATAAAATATTTAATGACACGAATTATTCCAACCAATGTTTTCACCGTGACATAAATTCACTGCCAGTCTAGAGTAGTACCTACAGCTTGTAATAATAATTCCTACACAAATCTCATCCAACAGAAATGCTTTCTAAAAATGTAGTGTCTAACAAATTAAATAATTACTTGATTTCACGCGATACTCACGCGGTCTTGTTTTTTTTTAACATATTGTGATAAAATATTAACATTTGTGATGAAGTGTAATCTTATTCCAAAATTTTTCAAACAAAGAATGTTAATTCGAAATTTGTATACCCAAAATCCACCCATTTACATAACATTAGAAGATATTAATGCAGAAATCCTGTTATCGCACATCAAAAACCCATTTATTTATGTATCCTTAGCTGTTCGAAGTTCAGGCAAATGCCGTGTTATGCCTGCTTGGAAATCAATAGAACAGCAAAAGAAAAAGGAAAAAACTAAGATAAAATAAAAACCCAGGCAAATTAAAAGTTACTTCAATGATTTAACTGTTTACATTAGATACTCGAAGTGGTTTTCGTTAATTGAAGAAATAAAAATATTTCTCCATCTGTGATATTAGATATTATTCAGCATTCCGTTCATGCCTGAGGGCCCAACGACGACTGGCGTTAACGAAATAATGCCCACAAGCTGCCCAAACAATCGGCAATCAACGACGAAGGGACCCTTATTTTTAATTGGAAGGATAATAATAATAATTTGGTAAATGCGATCATCAGAGATGGGCGCCGGTTGTGGTCTCGAGGAATGTTACCCGATGACCTTCAATAGTCAACCTGGGCGTGTATTTGTGTACAAATATATGAATGTGTGTGTGTATTTACACACGTAAGAATTTTGCTACTAGAGTGGTGCTCATTTTCCAAACTCGTTTTTTTTACAAATGGGAAAACAAGTGTTTGTTTTTACATTTTTATATCTATCTCATTGACACACCTTGAAATCTATTAGTTAATACCAAATATTAATAGAAATAATTATTTATTTCTTTAAAAAAATCACATAAAAAGGTCTCCTTGACACCAACCTAATAATTGTACAACTGTCATGCGCTATATTTTCATTTCACCAATTACTAATCCAATTAACAATTTTATTAATTGAATCAATTACGGTCTTTTAATTATCTTATTTCGTCAATTAATAGTCAAAGATGTAGGATAGATACATATACATCAATATATGGGATAGAATATATACAGAAAAAATTACTTAGTAGCTATTTTAAATGAACGATGCACTTCAATGTATCTCTTCCACATCTCTTTAAGTCCTTTCCTTCTAACTTGGAAACTGAGCGACCTAAGAGAATGAAAATTGACAAATATACATTAAAGTGTAAAAATTATGTTTTAGTTAATAATTAGTAACATATCATTAAAAATGGAGTTACAACACCATTTTTATATTATTCAATGACAACAGTGTGCAAAATTATTTATAAATGATATGTGCGAATAATATCTCATTTCAAAGCTGCTTCAAATATATTGTACATTCAAACATTGTTTTTATTTTAGCATGTCTATTGATTGTGAAAAAAGCGATTAAATTTAATATTGCATGCCATAAAACTTTTTTAGGCGCTACCTCCCTGTACAAGCTAAATGTCAATCAGTCAAATGCCAGGAAATAGCTTTATTGATTGTTAGTTTTGAAGAATAGAAGAAATAAAAAAATTCAAAATGAGCGCTTGGAAGAACACAAATTTTATGAAACATGATGCCTTTAAACTCATACAAAATATGGTCGAGGTCGGGAATAAATAAGAATGTGGTATAAATAAAGTATTTTCATTTTGCTAGAAAAATAATTGTTGTATCCAAGCTTTATATCATTAAATTAAGGAAAAATCTATAGAAGACTATCGTTTATAAATAAATACAATTTATTTATAGAAAGAATATTTAATACAAGAATTAACCGAAGATGATCGTAATGACAATACAGTAAGCACAAAAATTAAGAGATGTAAAATAATAATAAACTTTTAGGTGATTTTTAAAGGGCTGTAACTTGGAGAAAAATAGTCGCAGAGCAATTTTTGAAAAAGCGAATTGAAGCTCCAAGTTTCTAGTTTTCAGACCTTGAGATCTTAAATTTTTTTACCATCAGCAGTTTTTGAGTAGTCATAAGAAAACCATAGAAAAAAATATCATAAATTTTTGCTTGCCTTTTTAAAGGTTACGGACTTGTTACGGTTACGGTCAAAATCTGAAAACTAGAAGCATGGAGCTTTAATTTTCTTTTTTTAAAATTGCGCTCTGCGAATATTTTTGTCCAAGTTACAACCCTTTGAAAATCACCTAAAAATTTTGGATTTTTTTACATCCCTTAATTTTTGTGCCCAGTGTACTTTTAACAAACGACATAAGATTAACAAGTTAATGGTAACTTTATCAACGATATAACATTTTTTCACGATTTATTTTGAGGATACTCTTAAAATTGTTATCATTTACATATTTCGCTATTGTCATAGTACATTAATATATATATATATATATATATATATATATATATATATATATATATATATATATATATATATATATATATATATATATATATATATATATATATTATAATAAATAAAGAAGAGCAAATAGTTTACAATAGTGTACATTTTATGCATATAATTATTTTGATGGGCAACATTTTCAATATTTTAATTAATGTCCATAACATTTACAATAGTGCTATTCTGAGGAAATTACTTTATATTACCATGGCATATTGCATTTAATATCGAGTAAAGTCATGTATCTGAGTAAGTAGATACTATTTATAAAAAATTATTCATTACGTACGCCACTATTTGAGAAAATATTTTTTTATAAAAAAATAGGTAACAGAAGTTTTAACTGTTTACTTTTATACATACTTTTGAGTAAATTAGACACATTTCTCATTAAAACGGGAATTTTTTTGTAGCGGTGGTATAACATGATTATCTTGACGAAAATACAGAGATAATACCTCATCACAATAAACTAATATTAAGAAAAACTAAGTTTTTCCTCAACTAATTAATTTTATCCACATACAATTATGTGGATAAAACCCATTAAAATTTTAAATCTACATACTCGTATATGCCATATAGACCATGACTACATAATGAATAGAAGTAATCCGAGGATGACCTCTTAATACAAACAACATAAATACATATATTGTTGAAAAATTATGGTATACATACACATATATGTACTTATCTTATAATAAATATTTACGAGTATAATGTAGCTATAAATGTAAGGAAAATGTGGACCACGAATTGGCTATTGTTAGTGTTTTAACCAATATTTACTGCCTGAACAAGACATAACTGAAAATTCACATCTTGTTTTTATACAGATTCCATTCACAGCTTATTGTAAAGTTTTATATTTACGAAAACAACAAACTTGCTCATCGTTCGATGATGCAACAGTGGACCTCCGACATTCCTCTATTTTAAAAATAGCATCGATAGCATTTCTATCATATAATACTACACCTGCGCAAGCATTCGAAATATTTCCGGAAGAATTACGCAGACCCATTAAAAAGTCACAAACTTATATAATCAGAGATCCGTTTCATTAATTCCGCCACAATCAATAGTAGTTGACAAATCAATCTACGACTAATTAATTATTTTTTACGGCAAAACAGGATACTTGCAAAAGTTGTTGCGGATACAGGAAGGTACGACTATGGAATGTTGTCTTTAAAATCACAATGGGTGTCGATATGAATGAAACTGGAATTAAGTGCTACTTCCGCCTTCAGGTAATTAAATAATTTTGTGGAAAGAACTAGGAGTGTGTCCATAGGTAACTGTCATATATAGGGTTTCAGAAAAGTTTCTGACATAACTTTACAAATACGTACATGTACACTTACATATACGTACCTCAGATACGACGCAATACCAAAAAAAAAAAAAAAAACTAAAGCGTCTCACGAAATAAAAAAACTTGTAATTAACATCTTTTGCCTGTCATTTATGCTAATGGTAATATTCATAGTAACATATTCACATACAGTGAGTGATTAATATCATATACAGTGAGTAGGTCATAGTAGGTCGTTGCACGTTCATAATGGGAAATTTAGTTCATGTGGTGAACAGGCACACATTATTTATGTCGTGTGGAGTCGTGTAGTATCGTGTCCATCCCGAAATCCCGAAAATGAACCGAGTTTACCAGGAATATGCAGGCGAGTCGATTTCTAGGGTTAGTTTTAATCTTAGACGGATTTAATCGGTATTTGGATTATGTTCAATCAGAACAGTAATACAGTAAGACTGTGTTACTGTTAATTCGATTAAATCAATATTAAATTAAAACAGTTGAGCGAGGTGAAATATACAAGCCCTTAATCAATTTTAAACATGTCAGCAATTTGAAGCTGACAGTCTCAAACCTGTGTTTTAAAATGTGTAAGGAAGTATTTTTTTCTTGTATGTACTAAGGTTTCTAAATATGTACTTCTCTCCCAAATAGCTGAAGTATGTACTTCTTTCTAATGTGGATGTTCTAACTGGGTAGATACTATGAAAATAATATACTAGTTAAAATTCTACTTCCCATGTGCTAAAAGTTGTAGCTATTAGTAAAAGAGACAGATTAGTATAAAGCAATAGTCGACAGGATACGGTGTACCAATGTCAATTGCGTTAGCTGTATTCGCCCTAAATATAACAATTTATTGGCCTGACCCAGTGGCGTTCTACCATAGGGGACATCTGCTTTTTTTATTGCATTGGATTCATTGTAGACTTTTAAATCTCTAATAGAGTGACTATCCTGTTCGAAGTATGTCAGGAACTATACTCAAACCTTGTATATAAAATAAATAGTGGTTTATAATTATACTATGTCATATAAGATAGTATTTGGTGGACTACATTGGAATCAGTATAGAGATCATTATAGACTCAAATCCACGTGATGAAGGAACACATTGTCGGCAGCTCAATAAACTGAGAGATTTATCAAATTTTATAGAAATTCATATCAGGAATTCGTGATGTTTGAAAATGAAGCGTAGATTTATAAAATTACATGCACAACATAACTATTGATGGACGTAGTTACAGTTTTACTACGACTACTAACAGAATTTTATCCTAGATTTTCCTCATAGAATATGTGCTCAATTCTTCCTTCAACTCCAACCATAAAATTAGCATCATCGAAGCTATAGCTATAGCTAGATAATGTCAGTACCTTAATGCAAATAATAATACATACAGTGAATCATAAATTTACATTTACATATAAAATACATTCATATACTTTACAAATATTGCAATCTCTCCCTAACGATGTGATAATAGTTTCAGGGTCTCCCATTATAGATAATACTTTGTCCATCATGAATTTGAAAGTATAGTACTAATTCTATAACAAGAAGGTACATATTTCTTGAAATATTTCTACAAACTAATGTCAAATATATTCGACATGACGAATAGTTTTGGTTTAAGTAACGCACGACAATTAAGTCTCCAATAAGACGAGTTGAATCAAATATACATAATAATAAACTTCGATTTTCTTGATGTCACTAACAGCAGTGTACATAATGCAATATTTTAAAAGTTTTTTTTTTCATAATCGTGTTGAAAGTAGACAGGAAATAACTGGTGATATTTACCTGTTACAAAAGCAAGTAAAATACATTTTATCCCAAAAATGTACCTGTATAATTCATTTCATCGCTATTTGCCAAATAAAAAATCTCAAAACATAACCTTTGCTTGTTTTTATGGCTAAGCTCAAGTAGACTCTTCCATTTATCAGCAAGATAAAGAGTTTTTTATTTGGCAAATACCTAGCGATGAAATGAATTATACACATATAAGATAGGGAGATAGATGAATAGTAAACCGAAATAAGTGTTAATGATCTATTAAATATAAATTTATATGTTCTACTTCCAAACAGAGATCTGTTCATAGGAATACATGGTAAAACTATACAACAAAAAATGTATAATAATGACAAGGCACATTGGTTCTCCAATAAACAGATATATGTATGTCTGATAAAGAAAATGGGTCCAAATATATTATTGACAATTTATGTACCTTTACTCAGTGGCGGCTGGCGGGTTAGAAAATAGGTGAAGAGTTAGGATGTGTAAACAGTTAGAAAAAAGTAGATTAATTTTTCTTAAGACTTACTTATAGCCAAGCTTATAGCTATCTAATTTCTGTACACCAAATCAATTCTTCGATCTTTTAGTGATGCGTAGTTATCTATTATATCTTCAGAAAATGGCTGATCCTTCTTTAGTTCTAGCAAGAATTCTTTCTCGATTGAAAAAGTTGCTAAAGATTTCTTCTTGGGAAATGGTATTTCTTGAATACGTCTTTATACGTTTAAGACACGAGAAGCCTCTTTCCACTGACGCACTTGTTGATGGAATAGATAAAATTATACAAAACGGTTTGTAAGCTTCTGTAAAAATGTATTTGTATTCATTCCGTTTTTTAAGCAGTTCATAGTGTAACTTTCATCACTATATAACAGGCAAAGTTCGTTTTTTAAGTCGTTGATGTTTGGTAAATATATTTCCATAAAATTGTTCCAAATTTTCAAAAGCATTAGAAAGGAAAGACGAACTATATTGTTAAGTTTTTCAATATCAGCGAGACAAACAAATTTCAACTTTTCGCAGTCCTGAAACCTAACGTCTATTTCCATTAAAATATGGTCCAATATTTCATATTTCATAAAAAAAAGTGCTTTATATCTTGTACCAATGGCTTCGTTAAAAAGACGTATTGTCGTTTTGTAATTTCTAATTCCATCATTCTACTTGCTTTATTAAAAATTGTCTTAAAAAAAAGCTGTTATTTCTCTTTTTGTTCAATATTTCACGTGCTTGTTTTATTTGATGCACGCAAAAATTAATATCTAATGATTCCTTTTGTAGGATATCATATTGTATCATATCAGGATTGTAGGATAGAATATCTGGGCAGAATCGGTATGTTTATATAATGCCCTTGTAATATTTAAATATCTACAAATCCATGTTTCAAACCAATTGTTTATTAGAAAATAGTAAACAGGGCCAGCAATATAGTTTTTTAACATCGGGCTGCTATGTAACCATTTATAATTTGTGAACCAAGCAGATTTGAAATTTACGTTATAAGATTTACCAGATTTCTTAATCTCTTTTTTGGCGAATATTGATAAAACAGTCGTAGGTCTTCCTTCCAGTAAAACGTCTTTTTTATCTTCGTCTTTCTAGCGACAGAACGGTGTTTCCAATAAATTACAAATAATATCGTTAACTGGATTCATTATAAATAATGTAAATTATTGTTTCATTTAATATTGTTACTATCAAAGTTGAAAAATCACTAATTATATGATCACTCAGTTGGTCAATCAACGCATTAAAATCAAGACAGCAAGTCTAAAAATGATGAAAACACAAAGCAAATTCAATAAATCGCTCAAATTCAAAAACAGACCGCGCTTCAGTACATTAAATAGATGCAAGTCCACTGTGCAGATACCCTATAAAATCTCGGGAAACTCTTCACCTAGGTGGAGGGAGAAGACGGACTAAACAGACATAGGCTATTGCGTGACGTCACGTTACCATGGCAACCCACTGTAGCAGTGCATATTTGAGGGCACTTGATTTTCATCTCTGCACCTTCGAGTTTATTATATTATATAACACGCGCATGGACTATTGAAGATTTAAATAACATTCCAATGTAAACACAGTGTTTTTAGTAGCATAGCGGCATATTATGCTTGACATAAAAAAAAAGGTTTTTCATAACAAAATTTATTTGAATATACATATCAAAGACATGATTATATATACCAAAAATATAAAAGAAGGAAGGAAATCCCAGTCTCAATTTATTTCGTGAAGAGGCACTTCACCTACTTCACCTGAATAGCCCGCCACTGCCTTTACTACGATTTATCATATTTAGCATATTTACGTTGAACAAATGAACATCACATAAACATGTTTTACATATCCAAACTAAAAAAACCACCCGAAACGCCACAAAATTTATAATCTTTTCATTATAACAGCAACAAATCAAGTCACATATTGGGTTACTCAAACCAAACCACTTGTTAAATAATAAAAAATAAAATACACAAATATTATATTACGCGCGAATCACATCAACAGCCACTGAATTAACCTATAAACATAAATTTCAACATGACGGCTGATTAAAAACCGTTTTATATTTCCTGTCGTATCTCGAGATCCGACAGTGAGTACGTTTAAAATTAGAAATTCTATTTGGAAGGCAAATTTAATTTTTATTAGCCTTTTTTTTAGATGGCAGCACGACCGGTGCCCGGTGTCTGTATAAGGCAATACCTTAACAAGCTTCTTAACGTGGGACGATGCGTCCATACTTGCTCAGGACTTGTTTGGTTTTATTTCAGCCTCTTGCCATTTTCGAAACAATGCAATGGTTGTAGCTGAACTGATCAATGAAACGCTATAGAGAACCGATTCATTCGGACATTTTTATTCAAAAGAGGATTTTAAAGGGTTCGTATATTTCTCAGGGCAAACGTTCTGGCATAATGGACAAATGCAGACTTCTCGATAATTAATCTAGAAAATTATATTCTAGAAAAATAACACTATTGAGACGACATTGAGTAGAAAATGATTTATACAGAGACTACAAGAAAGATGGTTATTGACAGTGAACGATTACTCTCAATGATAGGGTGGCTCTAGTTTCATTATAATTTTACGATAAATCATTAAACAATATTAGTTATTCGAAACACAGTACACTTATAAATGCTTGAAATCCATGTGGTCTCTTGGTTGCTATTAGATAGTTTTTTTATTATTTCCAAATTGATTGCAGTTCATCTAAAAATTTTCTAACATTTTTCACAAAAAGTCTTTCCCTTTTTGGATAAAATCGTAACGTGAATGTAGCCATTGTACCCAATTAGAATTAAGAGTTGCGTTAATGGAAAACAGAAACATTATCGAGAACGTAATCTTCTAGTATCTTTCCGTTGATTTACTTTCATATTATATTACTTATTTGCGTAATTTGTCAGTTCTTCTCACAATCAGAGCTAAATAATTTACGTTATTTTATCCTTGTGGTGAACTAAAGTACAAATAGCACTTGTAGGTCAAGTAATAAAACAAATTTAGGTAGATGATAGATGATCAATCATCAAATAGTGTTTACGCCCAACCGAGACGCCTTCATGTCAATGTCTTTATTTTCGAAGAATATACATAATACCGATGGAACAAAGTATAGAACAATTCATGGCCATATTTCGTAAGAAACATATTAAATATCGTGCCTTTGTAAACAATAAATATGTTTTCGTAAAGTGATTTGAATGTATACTTGCATTAGTATAGATAAATCAACTAGTAAATCAACTGTTTTAACTAAGAATATTGCAAATAAACTCTACGAAGGATACATTTTCGTTGGACAGAAAGATCTTCCATTTAACTGTTTTTAAATTCACGTCTTCACCTCAGTTTTGGAACTTTCAAGGCGCTTAGTTTACGAATATTTTTAAGCCATAAGCCCATTACATTCAGTTTCCTTGTCCCTTTCTTATAATAAATACATTTAATGAGTTAATTAAATGTATTTATTTTTATATACTCATGTAAATTTGACATGATAGCCATTTTGATAATTTTGATATTATACTTTACAAGTAATGAAATTATATAAATCACAAAAAACCTTTTATACACAAGATACGAACCCTCCTAGGTAAACGGATACCCTAGTTAATAAATCGTTTAGCTTTATTTAAAATCAACTCTCAGTTGTTTCAGTTTTTGTCTAAACAGAGTTAGATAAACAATTATTTACCTGTATTTATTTATCGGTAAAATCGTATGAGAAAACGGGACGTATTTATCACATATTGGTACCGATATTCGTGGTAATAGTGATAGGAGTAAATCGCATCTGGTGGGTTAAATCCTAACGTGATGGCTAGATCAAGTAGGCAATGCAAGAAATATTTGTGTGGGTGCACTGGGACGTAGAATGTCAGTGACATCAGTATGCAGTATCTCGAATTCTTGCGCGAAAACAAGTTTTTCCTGAATGGTACTAAAAATATATTTTGCCGATTCGCTAATTAAATATGACAACAGATCTTCCACGTTGGGTGTTTTGAAATAGGAAAGGCATCCATGGTTCTTTATTTCGTCTATTTTACTCGTAGAAATTTTACTAAATATTAGTTTTTGTACTTCAACGAGTATGTACCACCAGCAGTACATGATGTAATCAATATCACAATGAATAAATCGTAAAATATCCACTTTTTTATCATCAGAATATGAAGTTCCTTACTCCATTTAACCATTTCCATTTACAAAATATTCTTACCACACTGAAATTCTGCAAAATGAAGAAACTCGCAATCAAATGCAAAGTTTAATACACATAGTAAATAATATTCGCATTTATATTTTACCCGCTTCCTTTAACAGAAAAATGCTTCTGTGTCTTTGTTCTTTACACATTTGAATATCTTTTATATTTAAAAAATACTAAAGCACATTCACAGATCGGAAACTTATAAGGGATGGAGTACTCGATTGTTTGACGTTATTGGTTGTCAAGTTAAACTGGTAATTACTCTGTAACTACTATGTTATTTTGTACATAATATAGCTGTATTTATTTTTTAAATCTCTGAATTTGCTTTAATTTAAACTATTTTTTTTATAATTTAAGTAGTTTGAATGGTTTCAAACTATTTTTGTTTTCAAATGTTAAATAAAATATCTATACCAAGAAGATTTAACGTTAAAATGTCGATAGTTTTTCAATTTCGTTTTTCACAATTATAAGGTAGCAATTCGGTTCGTAATCACGAAAGAGAAAACTTTTAAAGAAATACGATAAAATATTAATTAATTTTTATGATGAAATATCAGCAAAATATGATATTTGTTAAATATTATACATATGTTAAATATTCTTAAAAGAAGAATATATTATTACTCGCAATTTTTGAGATCCTTATAAAATACAAGTGTTTATCATTTCAATTAAAGCTATCTTTGAACGGTCTACCTTTCTTCTTGTTTATTTTCGACTTTGGTCAATATTTCTTCATTAACATACAATTATTCACTTATGAATGTTACACGTTGGTTTTCCCAGTGTTTCTTTTAGATGAATTACAGCTTCTCAAAATAGGAACAAGTCTTAAAACTGCGATATGGAACTGTCCACGAGGTGTGCAGTAAATAGTCTGGTCTTTACTCAGTCACATTGAGACCTTTGCAGAGTGAATATCGATAAATATATATTGAATGTAAATGTACACAAAGTTAAATCTGGCCGCGCGTACAATGCATCCTCTTCCCTTCGAATTCTGCCTCGCTCTTTCTTCTATACATACCTAAATAATCTCACACTTTTTCCTATTCTTGACAAGCTATAAATTTAAATATACAAAAAAATTATTTAATTTTCTACGATTTATTAATACTGTCTTTCCTTCCTCTGACAAGTTTATTAAACCGATAAGTTAAGTATACAAAATTAAATGCTTCTTGATTAAGTGATCGAAAATTCAAAAATATTTTTGGTTTATTTTCTCTATTCTTATATTAAACGAAACGTTTTTACTTGTTCGGCATATACAATATGTATAGTGACGCGTTTTTAAACGCACGGTGTCTTTCTAAATTTCTTTAATCCGACCGACTATATAGTACAAAAAGAAAAACTCTGGAGTTTTGATATTGATATTTATGATAGACTACTAGCATGACAAAGGTCACTACATTTTTTTCTTTTGAAAGATGAAATAAATAGAAACGAAAATATGAATAAACGTATACGTCTATTCATATTCGGATTATTCGATGTCATTTTAAAAGTAGTTATTTTTGTTAACGAAAAATGTAAGGTTATAAAAATATCACCCGGATATGTGTTGTATTTGAAGGGTACAGGGGAAGATTGAGCTAAGTAATGCTGAGCTTTAATAGTTTTGCGCTAAAGGGATTTTTTATGTTTAGACCATCCATCTAAACTGAAAAATGGGTGTTATAACTGATATAATTATTCCCAATTTGGTGATATGTTATTAACTATTTATTGCCCAAAGAAAAATTGTATTGAAATAATGTGTGTCTTAAAATTACATAAAAACTGGCAATTTGTAGGCGACTTAACTCATTTTTCACCTGAAATATTTCTAATAATGATACAACCATATGATTGTATTTTATTATTATTTATGTAACTACATACTATTTCGATGACAAAACCGTTTGAATATAAAAACCAAAATATTTGTACCAAGTTCTCAAATGGTTTCAGAAAGCCATAAATCCATTAGAGTGATCCATTGAATCTAAAAAAATCCAAGTAAAAAGTGAAAACAGTCCTTCAAAACAAAAAGGTTGGAAACCTCACCTTTTGAAATAACCTAAAACTCCAGTTCGAGGCTAAGAATGGGTTATTTTCGAAAAATAATCTTGATCCTCCTGCCCACAGAATCTTTTCAAACATTGTAGGTTAGCAAACTTCTCGGCAGATATTGGAATAAAACCTTTAAATTTCAGAAAACTAAGATAGTAAAAATTTAAGCAATTAATAAAATTAGATTACCTTGATATGAGGAATCTGGGAGAAGAAACTCGTTTTTGGCTTCCATATCTTTCAATATTTTGAGCTTTTTGTCCATCACTACAGCAGTGTTCCAATGTCCATTATACGAGTCTCGATATCTTATTGTTCTCGGATGATTTTTGACTATTTCCAGTTCTGTAATCAATTGTATTGGAAAAGTAGCTTTCTTTCTGTAAAACTTGCTTAAATTTTGGGTCCACCGACAAAACAGTTTTTGATTCTGCTCGGTAATCTGTACCACAATAAAAGGTGAAGGTTTCTTTCTTGCAGAACTAACAAGATCACATAGTTCTTCTACTGTTTCTACTCTACCTGTTTGATTTATTAGACCCATGTTTTTATCGTTCTCCATATGAATCTCGTTAATGAATTTAGTAGATACTCAACTCTTCTTTTGGTAATTCCATGCAAGGCTATGAATTCTTTTCTACAGACGCTCATTTCTGTTACCTTGTCAATTGAGAATTATTTTGTAACAAGCTGCAATGTCCCTTAAACGAGCATATTCCTCATTCTGACGGGGCTGCCTATTTTGAATGGGAATAATACTAATAAGGCAACACAAGTACATATTTTGTTCATCAGTAGATCTTAGCATATTGAAATTCCGTAGTATCAGTTGTTTTGCTACTGATGGAATCTTTTCGGAACACTGCATGCGCTTACAACGGCATTCTTCTCCAAATTCATGGCTTTGTAATCTAATTCGTTTGTTTACGTCCCTGAGCCTTCCGTGTTTTGGTATTTTCTTAGCTTCTTTCACTTTGTTGGCACGTTCACAATCACTTATATCGTCTTCCATCCAGAAATATTTATTAATTATGTCTAAATTATCTGCCTGAATAAGCAGTAAATAAAATCAATGCACGCCGCACATGAAAAACTTTAAAACTGTGAAACCAACGGCCGCATAGTTACTGCGTATTTGTACATTATCCCGTTTTTCCCCTGAACCGCACGGACTTGGCTTAGTTTTCCCCTGTATGGGTATTCTTTTATAGCTGATAACTGTCGACTTATTTCGTTATTGTCCTGACTAATCTACCGAGCGGAAAGGTCTATTAAAATGCCACTAGATGGTGACACTATCTCAAATTCGATGAAAAATGACTTGACCCGTTATTCCCCTGTACCCTTCATTTGTAAAGTATCCAAAAAATTACATAAAGTGAACAATAAAAATGGTCGGGCCATTATAATCTTTTAGTTGCAGTTTCAATCATCTAATCCTAATCATGCAAACTTGGTTGACGAAATGCGCATTGAGTAACGTGTAATCTTCAATAATAAATAACACATTTAAGGTTCTTAGAGTCATCCAATTAGAATATATACCATAAGAAATATAACTTAATTATCATGTGGAAATTCTTCTGGAGTAAAATTGGTCACAGAAACAATTTTTATATAATTTTCGAAAGACTATTAGAAACGCAAATGACAATAACAATACCGTACAATATAAATCCGGCCCACACTTATCTCGATCTCAATGAATAAAGATTCGATGCAAGAATAAAGAGAATGATAAACGCCTACGCGCATATTACAGTACCCACGTAAATTCATTATAAAAGTGAAATTGCACACTAAAAAAAAAACCACATAACTGCACTACCACTGTGATAAACATGCATAAACTACGTAGTAAATTCCTTACATTATGATTGAACATGTATGCAATCTTGTTATCCTAGTCAGATTGTACTAATGTATTACAGCAATTAGACTTTAATGAAAGGAACTGTTATAGACATCGTTCCATGTATTTAACAGCAACGTGTAAGAAATTTAATGTTGTTCGCGACGAGGTTTTGACAATATTACAGGAAAATTCTTAATTACCTACATATTTTTTCATTTATTATAATAATAAATTTACGTTAATATTTTATAAATATAATTCTACGGTGATAATACAGGTCACGATGATACAAAACGAGATTCCAATCGTTGGGAAAGATTTATCTCAGTTGAAACTTCTCATTTAATTCTATTCTTGTGATTGTAGTCTTGTTTAATTGACTATGTAAGAGGGAACTTCTGATTTCTTGAATCCCAAAAATTGTTCACTTTTTTCAAGGAAGCGTTATTACTGACAATCTGTCAACAAAAAATTTGCCAGCTATTGGCTTATTTTGGTTTTGATGTATTTTTTTTAAATCTAGGTTAATATTTTATAAATATATGTAATTCTAATCACGGTAGTATAAAATGGCATGCCAATCGTTGGGAAAGATTTACCTCAGTCCAGAGATTGTAAGAGCAAAATCTGATTATTCGAGTGCAAATATATTATTTTTAAACTTCCGATAGCATTAGTAAAAATGCCAGTCAAAAGGATTACCGTCATGGAGAGGAGGCTAAAACTAAGTTTTAACTATTTTTCAAATTAATTAATTTATAATTAATTGATCTTCTATTTGTATTTGACGTAAACCGTTGAATTGAATACCTTTTCATTTACCACACATTTAACCTACTATATTCAGTTCCATTGATATTAGAGAATACGTACTGGTACCTATAATAAAAAAAATACAAGATCCTTATATTCTGTTATCTTTTATGTTTCTTAAATATACCGAAAATTGATTTTTAATTTCCCCGATATATTTTTCACTATCGTATGAGCAACCACTTTCACGAATTTTTAACTTTTCATTACTTCATATAATACATAAAAATTTTATCTTCTGGAATAGCCAAATGTTATTGTCTTATTTTTGTGTAACGGCATCAATATCTATGGTGATATTATGTTTTTAATAGCAATTTGGTTTCATGCAAAAATTTCATCAATTTTTTAACACTACTAGGTTCATTATTGGTTGCCACAAACACATACTATTTCTTCGGTGCATGACGTAATTACGTGTCCCAATTTTTGGCAATTATAACATCTCCCAAGTATCCCAAAGATTTGGGTACATGAGCGCACATCCAAAGAATGGGATGTTTAACTTTGTTGGGATTTTTTTACATCTATGTAGTTTTACAATCTGTAAGTTTAGAATTAGATAATGAGTAAAATTTTGGACATTGACGTGATATGTAAGGGAATCATCTAGTGCTATATTAAATGTCAATATGTGAATGGAGGTAACGATGAGCTCTCTATCTCTTTCTTTTTCTTTGATACGATGACTTCTTCATCTTTTTAATGTTTGTAACGCCTAACTGCATTTCACATAAGATTTCCTCTTCTATACAATTCATCAGATCAGTACATGTAACGATCCCCATAGAGCTATTAACACATCTATAGGATTCTACCATAATACTGTAAGTATCTAATCTTTCAAATAGTGATAATGTTACAATCTGTTCTTGTTTGAACTTACGAACCCGTTTCAATTAAAAGACCATCTTTAATTTTCGATACATATGTTTTTCAGATTCCCGAAAAACTTAGAAATGACTAAGAGCAAACTATATCAAAGTTGCCTCCATCGATCTTCTTTACTACCAAAAACTGAGGAGCAACGCCCACCCTTTTATCTGGCTGAGAGGGATTGTGGTAGTTTTATATATACCATAATCTGATTTGGGCCCAACGAAGTGTCAATAGATTGTAAAATAAAAAAAGGTACCCTTAAAATAGGGCCCAGTAGTAACCCTCGACACGATGGTGCAGATAGGGTACTTGATTAGGACTCACTAAGGGCTAAAGTCCGCTGCTGATGAGTGACCGAGTTTCCTTACAGCCACAAGATCACAGAGCTATTTTCTAGACCAATCACCCTTCTAGCCGAATCCTGAACCAAAGGTAGATATCGGATAGCTAGACCGACCATCGGTACCCAGATATCCCTTCTCCAGCGACAAGGGTCGTCACCGACAGCAAACACGTGGGTAATCATTAATGTCCCATACTGTGCGATTTCTATGCAATTCTACGGGTAATATTGAAGGACACAAAGAAGAGATAAGTAAGGAACGTATACCAGTAAGTAAAACAACAGGATATAAAGGGCAGGTTCTCCTTATAGTCGGCCCATACGACCAGCAGGAGGTTCTCCGAGTCCAGAGAGGAAGTTAATGCGTTATTATTTTTAGATATATACATACATAGTAATGTTGTTGTATTACGTATGTATTTGAAAAGTTTCTTGATAAATAAATTATATCATGTAATTACGAAGAAATACCTTAAGTCTATATCGCAAATAAACTGTAAAATTCTGAACATGCAAACCGTGAAACTCACCTTTTTATTCTAATGGCCATAATTGGCTAGAGGAGTTGAATTTAGGCATAGGAATTGTGTGTAAGTACCGTCGTTAAATTATGTTTAATAAAATATATACAAGAACTGAATCGGTCATTGTATTTGAATATGAACAAATTCAGGATGCAATGCTAGATATACTACAATTGAAAAGCTGTCTCTTAAAAGAAAACATTAAAAAGTAAATTGAAAAAAAAACAACGTTATGCAAGTTACGGAAAGTTACACAAAGACTAGAAATTATTCATAAAAACATGTGATAATAATAACACTTTAGAATCTATTTATATTATACGCATAATAACGATGCACCAGCATATATATGTTCTTTGGACGAAGTAATTACACTCTAGGCTAGGCTATTTAAGTACACATACGAGTACATAACATAAGTACATACATAAGATAGCGAGTTTATAGATTTCAATTACAATTACTTATCATAAAAACATGATAAGTAATTGTAATTGAAATCTATAAACTCGCTATCAAAGGTTAAACACTAAATGCTTTTTCCATTAAAATAATACAATTAACAAATTTAATCAGTGTTCTATAAAAAACAAAGCAATATTTAATTACAGAATGTACATGTACAGAATGGACAAGATTGTCTACTTTTTTACTTTTTACATCACAGGCTTTAACCCTGTTTCATGAACTATTCATAAAAGTGCTTCCAAAAGGACTCTACAATATAATGTTCATGATTCGACAATTATTTGTTGGGACTTACACATACATATTTTAAACGATAGAGAATAATGAGAGTTTGATGATATGTCAATTTCATAGTAAATTTGGTTATCACAAAGGCTTTTTACTTTTCCGCACTCCACTATACGCGGAAAAGTAATGTAATCGTGTAAAGAAAAAGTGAAAAAACAATTTTGTTTGGGTTTATTTTTCGTTTGTCGGCCTAAAAACAAAAAAAAAATGGTTTTTAAAAAATGTTTGCTGTGTGTGTCTATGTCGTTGTCGTCGGCATTTATTTTTGTTAACACGATAACTCAACTAAATAGTGTCGGATCGATCGGATTTTGACTGATTCTGATTGGAGACGTCTCACAGACGACACCAATTGATTTTGAAGTGGATGGAACACACTCTACCATGTACATGGGTCATGAGAAAGTACAATGGTGGACTATTTGAGAATTCTTTTTTGTTAGCACGATCACTCAATTAAATCGTGTCAGATCGATCGGGTTTCAACTGATTCTGATTAGGGACGTCTACCAGACGACATCTATTGATTTTGAGATGGACCCCCACCATGCCCATGGATCATGAAATAACACGATGGTGGACTATTTGAAAAAAGTTAAACTGTCGCATAAAACACATATTCTGTATTTATGTGTTGGTTTATTTTTTCTCGGCCACTCAATTTCGAGATAGAGATGTTCTACGTGCGGAAAAGTCCGCTTTAAGGTTTTAAAACTGTTTATTTATTTCTATACAGATTCTTCCTCACATTCTATACGCAAAATAAAAGCTCTTTTCTATGTGTGTCTTGTCTCAAATTGCCATAGTTTTATGTTTCACGTAAAGTACCCCTGATCAAGATAATATGGCAATATTACTTGAAGAATAGTAATGGCCTTGGGTGGTTGGTGTAGGACAAGTGGGACTACTACCCCTTACTCGCTCGAAATTGCGTTTGACATTAAAGTAAGTATTTTTATCAAACACAATATACATATGTATTTTAGTCGTTACAGGTAACTTTTACAAATGCGTGCAATTAATTTGCTTCTAATCGTATATGATTTCAAGACATATTGGTAACAATCTTTATTTTCTTTAATGTGTTTTTGTGGAGATTTTATCTAAAACCTATGGGGGTTTAGTTTAAATTATAGTTGAATCAGTACAATCCAATATAAATAGCATAGGAAAATCCTAATGCCATTTATGGTTCAAGACCAATCAAGTGTATTTGGAAAAATGATATAAACAGAGAACTCTGTAAAAAAAACTTTATTATGATTGAAACACTTTTATACTGAGTAGATTGTATTCTATTAATATATAGAATAATGCCACTGGAAATATTCTATAAGATAGTCTTATATAAAACATTTTCTTTGCTTCTAAATCGTCGACCTGTATTAAATTCACTGTTCAAATGGAATTTACCGCCATGTACATAAAAGGTGTCCCTCAACCTCGAAGTAGGATACGAACAACTAATTCTCATTTAGTATTATTCATTTATGAATCGTTGAGTGGGCCACATTATTTTTTTTTTTCATCAGCCGAAGGAATAACGCCTTAGTCATTCTGTGTTCTATAATGCTATAATATTGTTAAAAATGTTAATGACTCCGTGATATAAACAAAATGCCACACTTAAACTTATCTTTAAAACGCATTTGAATAACAGAACTGGCTGTAAAAAAACTGATTGATATTTAATAGACTCCAAATTACATAGATATCATATGATATGATGTCATGACTCGTGTCACAAACCATTTACGCAATGCTATTAAAATAGTTTTGTATTAAGCATCCAATTTTATTGTGAGAAATACATCAACTTTTTCCCATGTCTCGAATCGGGTGATGAAACGCTTCACATTTAACTGCATAACATAAATCAAGTGATTACAGGAATCATTTATTTACATCGTATGCAATACCGTAAGTGGAATAAATAAATACCAGGTCAAAGTGTAGTGCCTTGCGGAACCTTCGACGAATTGTATTCGTAGAGGTTCTACTGCTGTCATTTTATCTTATATTCGTATGGAATTACGATGGTATACGATTTTTAGAAATATATCATGAATTTATATGTTTTGTATTATAATTAATTTATTTACATACAAAATCTGCAATATAACTAACAATAACGAACCATAGACCATAATAAAAACTGGTAGCATACTAAAAAAAAGTCGAACAACAGGATTTTGTTCAACTTTTTGAGCAACTTCGTTGCTAATCAGATATCCGACGTAAGACACTTCCTATGAAATCTGCTAGAGAAAATATAATTTAATCCATGCATTGTGTTTATATGAGCTGTCGAATATATGATTGATGAACGTAAGAACGCCAGAAAAATATTAAGCAACGGAAAATATATAATGGAAGCATTCTATTGATCCTAATTATAATTCAAGACAAGAAAAGTAGAATAGTTTTAATAATGCTCAATTCCTTGACATGTTTTGAGCGGTGACCCCAATTCTTAACATATTTTGGGCATAATAGTTTACCCAGAATATGACAAAAGCTTGAATGCGAACTTAAACGATTCAAAGAAAAGTCGTATTAAACAAGCCAAACGCTAGCAACTCGGATCGATGTGACTGACAATTCTTACAAGGCTATATGTACGAGGGGTGTCACGGGAAATTACGGGGCGAAATATCACCCCAGATCGTCTGAGGTGACACATAACGATTATATATCACCAAGTAACAATTAGAGAGGCTAGTTATATTTATATATAAGTGCATAACTATATTCTATTAAGGCTAAAATTATATTCAGTTTATAATCGAAAATAAAATGGTCATATTTAATGGCGTATTCAATTATTATTATTTTTGTGTGAACCATAAATGGCCCTTGGATCTCCTCGAATAACCTCAGATCGTCAATGATTCACTCAGATAAGACACCGCAAGGGAAAAAAATTAACCTGAGTTAATCTTCGGTTGTGTATATCAAATATTTTAAGTGGTTTTAAGTTTATAGACACACTTGGTACTTCCCTTAAAATACTATAAAAACCACTATATACACTAGGCACAAAAATTAAAATATTCATACCTATTCATTCTTCATTTTACATATGAAGATCCTGCGGACAGTAGAACAAATACGGTTTATTATAGTATACCAGAAGATGGGGAAGTAACTCAGGTGTCTAAAAAACGTTTCAAGAGATTTTTGCCTTAACCCATAGAAAAGTTCAAAACACTGACAGGGAATAAAAAGTGTGGGGACCTAATGCATGAAGAGAATAGAGGCAATAAAAAGAGGCACACAAAATATACAGACGAAGATGAGCAGAAGGTTGTTGATCATGTAAATCTGGTTCCATGTGAAATAAGCCATTACACACAGAACCGTAGTTCAAAGAAATACATCAGCCCCGACTTAAACGTGCATCGTTTGTATCGAGCTTATAAAGAGATGTTCCCTGACAGTAACTTGACTTATCGATTCTACTACCAAGTTTTTTCGAAGAAAATTTCCCAATCTGAGTTTCAAACCACCGAGGAAAAAATAACTTATTAATGGCACTTAGACCATAATTTGTGTTACTACTTGTTGACTTAGAACATGCTTAAATATGTTATCTATATATTTAAGTTGTATTGACATAAAGTTTCGGTTTTTTTTTTGTAAAAACCATTATTGTATCAAGAATCAAGTTAATTTTGTTTTATTTATGCAAAGAAAAAGTTAATGGAACGATACTGTGCATTTTCTCGGATTGGTGGATTTGGCACTTAGACCGTTATTTAATTACACTCTTCAATTCATGTTTCACATATATTTGAATATCGTTCAATAAAATAAAATACCGTATTTATAACGTCAATTTGTTTGCTTAGACCAAAACAGTAAGTTATACTGTTTTACATTTTTTTTATAATTGTATCATTCTTATTAACATAAAATTATCTAACGAATTGTTGCTAATATATATTTAATAGGCCCCGTTGGAAATATTTGTAACCCCGCCCATGTCCCGTGACACGTATCCGCAACTTTTAACGCCAATTTTCATAATAAACAATGAGGCGTGTGACACAAATTCACAATGAAGGCTTTTCTGTTTGTTGCAAAGAGCGATAGTGTGATAAAGGGCGGTGGAACAATTTCCGGTAAGATTAGACGATGGGTATTTTAACGTCACGCCTGAAAAAAAGTCACAGTCTAATGGACATGGAATGTGTTTTACAATTATTTACTTATCGTACGTGTTGTACAATAGTAATTCCTTGGTAATTCCATCAATCAATGATTTTGTGTAGTTTTCACTGGACTTCCGATGGCTCATGTACGTTATTAATCGTTATAATTATCAGATGTAGTATTGTAAATAAAGGTTTTACTATCTTCAATGAAAGTAAAATTGAATTATTATAATTAAATTATAATTAAGTTCACAATGGGAGAAATAAATAATATGAAATATCTTTGAACATATTGAAAAATGTAACTTAAGAGACGTTTATTTAAAACAACTCTAAACAAATCCTCACATAATATTATAGTAAACGTTTTATATTGATTTAATTTTTTTATCGTTTATTCAATTTAAAACTTTATAAATGAGCTTATGTGAAGGGGTTAGGTCCATATATGAGGAGGTGCCAAGTAAAACCCCATATGTCACACTAATCAGAATTTTCAGTATTGCAAGAAAACTGATTTCTAGTAAAGTATCCAAGATATTTTTCTTTAATATTATTTCATGTGTCGTCAAACTATTAACTCCATAATAACTTTTCAAATCACAAATGCTCTAAATTCTTGAAAATAGCTATTAACGTTTGGTCATGTGGTGTTTTGACTGATTTCTTTTAACTTGTGTGGTCTTACACAAAACACGCCAAGGACTTGTAGTGTGCTTGGACAATTTAAGAAATTGAAAAAACAAAAAACTGACAAAATTCTATTACCTGGCCTGTTATTAGCTTTATTTTTATTGAAAACATTTCATTTTTACATTTAGAGTGTACATTTTTTTTAACTAAAACTTTAAAAGTGAAAAAAAATTCAAATTAAGTAAAACTTGGTATTTTTAAATCTAAAATCAATTTTGAAAAATTAAAGGAAAAAAATGCATCAGACGTGCAAGTGACCTCCATCGTATCTGAGACATTCACAATGTGCAGTCTCCTATTCAGTAGTAATAACTGTTGCTTCTTGTCCTAATGTTACTTCCCCCATTACCCCATTAGGATGTATTTGTACCATGACAGGCTGTCCTTGCAAGTTCTTGGCCAAGAAGGATAGTCAGGAGTTCGCCCACGTTTTTTTTTTTTTTTTTCAGTAGCAAAAATATAATGTGACAAAGGAACGTCACTAATACGCTTCTTGAGGATTTTGATTCAATTCCCCCCTTTCTTGAGCAGTTGATGCTTCTGAATATCTGGCTCAAAACGATAAAATTCGTACTCTTTTACGAAAACTAATACCTTACCCTTTTTTGACACATTTTTCTTAATAATAACTCTTTTATTTTAGCTTATTTTACAAATTTGTTCAAGTAGGTCTCAAGTTCTTTAACATCCTTTAAATTCCAATGTTCTCTCAGTATCTTGACTTCTCCAACTTTTCCAGATTCTACAAAATATTTTTCCTTCTAGAACCTTGTTTTTACAAATAACCACTAGATGTTTAGACACTACGTAAAAATCATCCATTGTAAGCTGTACTTGAACACTACGTGATAATTTTATAAAATATTCCACAATCAAGAGAACTTCATACAAAGAAACCAAAGCAGCTTCTGGCCGCCTATTGGCTGCAGTAGACATGAGGTGTTTTGCTCAAACAAAAGCTGTGAATTTGTGTTGTTTTGCTTGATTACACAGTTTTTCTAATGCTATTTGAAAAGGTTTTGTGATGTTTTAATACTCGATCCTATAGCAATGACCATTAAATTCTACAACCAAGAGAGCTAACTCAAATTTTTTGTGACATATGGGGTTTTGCTTTGCACCATTGTTAACAGACTAAAATTTCTATACATGTTGAATATATGTAAAAGAAAAGAAAGAGAAATGAAGAAAACACTCCAATTGTTGTTCATTTAATAAAAAAAAAAATAATAAAAGAGCGAAATTTTGTTGAGATTATGAATGTCAATCATAACTTTCCAAAATTTTTTAATTTCAGGACTTTATAGTTATACATTAGACACTGGTACAAAAATGTGTTCCAAGGTTTCTGGTATATTTAGGTTGCACACAGTACACATTCCGCTGGAATTCATAGTGAATTTATAGAGCAAGGGATACAAGAAACTTTTATATTTATTGCATAAAATGTTCTTAGGTCTTCGGATTTTTCAAAGAGATATTTCCTATAGTTCTAAATATTCGCAGTCTATAAAAAAGGAACCATCTGTTTAACCCAAGTTATATCTGGGATCAGCATCTTTGTATAGATTGTTAAGCCTATTACAGCATAGTCTATAGGATATCTACCATTATTCATTAATAGGAATTTCAATAATCAACTAATAACTAACTTAAAAATTACTAGACAAATTTTCGCTACACCACATTCAAGTCTGATTAGAAAATCTGGTATATTTGGCAAGGAGAAGGCATAAAAGTTTAAAAAACCTGGTGTATTTGTTGACAAGGATAAGAGTCCTTTAAATAACCCTTAAACGTTTTCTATTGGTATCCTTTTGCGCACTTAAAAATGGCGGCTTATGTTGTATAACATAACATGCAGGCATATTTTAGGTTCTCGATTGTAGCATTTAAATAATATTTTATTCAAGGTTTCTGCTATGAGTAATCGATCATTGATTAACCGTTATTATAAGGTAAACTAAAAAACTTGTTGGAAGGTGTTGTGTGATCGCGAAAAGAAAATACTTACGATAAATTGTGCAAATATAATAATAATAATTTATAAACATATTTTAAAATATGGTATAGAGAATCAATACGCAAGAAAAATAATCTAATTAACAAAGAAAAAACAGATCCAAATACAAGATATTTCTACATTTAAATTCACAGATGGATTAAAAGCACACTATTACACTTACGTGACCAAAAAAATCAGAAAGTAAATAGCAAAAGTTCAATTGTGAAATAATTAAAGAAATCTAGTTACAATTTGTTATAATGTAGGTGTAAAATATTTATTTAAGTGGAAGTGGATAGTACTGCATAATATACAATGCAACTTGTAACAGACAACAACAACAGACAAATGAAGAAAAGGTGTAAATTATATAAACAGTAATTGAAATTGACGTCTTGTAGTTCATATAAAAGCACTTGCACTGACCACGTTCTTCTGGTGTTTACACATAAGAATGACACATATATTATAATATATTACTACAGCGTTCTCTTTTATCTGTATATACATATTTCGACAGTAATATTATCGTCTTCAGTAGGAATCTATTACTCTCCTTTCTAGTTTTGAGTTTGCATTAGAAGAAGTGATTACGACATAACTAAGGAATTTTTGTGAAAAAAACATTAAACTACAATACAATAGATATAGTATGTCTATATCTACAGTATAAGAGGAATATAACAAAAATATTGATTCTGGCGTAACTGAATGTTTACAACAATTGGGAACATTAATAGGCTTTCATATTTTGCAGATAAATTGCCTTTCTATAAAACCCAGTCTATTTTATGAATTTATCTGAAAACAAAATATTATGTGAAATACATGTTCGGAATTAAATATCGTACCAAACATATTTTACGCCACATTTATCCCATCTCATCTTATTCCAAAGTTGAAATACAGCCAGGATTCTTAATAACTAACCTACGATATTTAACTACAGTTATTTATTATTATTATCATCGTTCTTTTACCAAATATGTGTTATAAGAGGAAACCTATTTAATTTTAAACTTGGAATGATTATTTTTATTATCTTTTATTAACAAATCATTCTAAGATACAGACAATAAGTAAGTATGTATATAAATCCTCAAAGCCTACTTGATGTAGCAAATTAAAAAATGTAACAAATATGAAACCTTCTATGCTAAGGCCCCAATTTAACCCCAATGATTCTCCTTACAACATTTAATATGTCGATTTAATTATGCGTTTATGAAATTTTAGGTGATCCAAGTAATCTTAAGCTATTTGCTCTGCGTAAAACAAAAACAAAATGATGAGTGGATTCCTACCAAGGCACTTTTATGGACACCAACAATCATGTCCACAATTATGTAAGGCTCACAGACATCTGCCGTGCGGCGGACATAATTTCCAGGTACTGGTACTACCATAATACAATGTTACATCCTCCATTTATACCTTTTTCGATGTCAATCAATTAATTATTCCTGCTTCTGTTCACCAGGACAGGTATTTTAAATGGTATCGCATATTTTGTTAGAAACTATCTGTAATTATAA
This sequence comes from Rosalia funebris, assembly GCA_037954035.1. Taxonomy (NCBI): domain Eukaryota; kingdom Metazoa; phylum Arthropoda; class Insecta; order Coleoptera; family Cerambycidae; genus Rosalia; species Rosalia funebris. The sequence goes on from JAZFAV010000021.1 coordinate 1,259,327, forward strand.
TGTCTACAAATATTAATCAAACGAGACATATAAATTAGCCGGTAATTACAGAATGCTTCTCAGATCCGAATAATTATTTATGAGAAAAGGTAGCAGTCTGCATCAGATTGCATCATTACCGCCAGGGCCGTAACCAGGACGGAGCATGTCGAGATACAGTAGGAAAACAGGTGAACGTGATCGGGCGTACACTTTGTGGAAGAGCAGCGCCAGAACCGTAGTAAAAATAACAATGTTTAAAGCAATCTGAAGTCGGTGTGTATCACCACAAAACCACTAATCGATTAGAAATATATCTCAATATCAAATTATTTCTTTATCAGTTCCGCCAAAAGTACGTAAAATATTTATATATTTAAAACATATTTTTCTATTCATACTTTAATAAATATACTCCATTCGCCCTATACATATCCTATACATATATATATATATATATATATATATATATATATATATATATATATATATATATATATATATATATATATATATATATATATATAGTATAATGCATCATTACCCTTGCTATTTTATAATTACCGGTACATTCTTCTTTGTTCTTCTATTCAATTTAATGAAAGCCAATTACAAAGGGTTCTCTATCCTTTATCAACAGTATCCTCTATATACGATGATATGACTTATCATAAATCATCTCAAAAACTTACAGAACTTACATAAAGTGAATAAAATTACAAAACCTATTCTTCAGTTCTAATATTTCCATATAATGTCATTAAATGTGATGCTCTCATGTGTATATTACGAGTATATTCAAGATAACATGACCATATCCTACTATACGAGCATTCTTGTTAACCAAAACCATAGTTTGCTATATTCAAAATAATCTAGTCAAGATACATCTGCACATATATTACATGTGCAAAAGATTAGGGGAGAAAGAAATAGAATGCGCCAACAATACGGTGAGTGCATATACGATGGATGTTCAGATGGATATGCGGTACACTTCCTCATGTGTCAGAGACTGACATACGACTAATAAAAGTCAAATATTAGCTTTAGCGGACAGGGCCAAGTAATTAGGTTACCTAGCGTATTTTTCTATAGAAATATCTGCAATAATATTCCTATACAAAGAGTCATGGACTGGCCAGTACTGGAAATACCATTTTAAGATTGGATTCGATATCAGCGAGGAGCGTGTGACACATCTTCTTTTCTCCCAATATTTCAGGGAAAAGAAATATATAGCTGTGTACGTAAAAAATAAAACAATAATTGTATTTTAATAATTAATTAGAGTGCCATTATTAAAAAGATATGGTTGGTTATATTGTATATACTGAATCTTCAACAATACGTATAATATAAAAGAAATGGAAGTATATTTTATTTGAATTAAACTAAAATTATCATACATAGAACAGAACAATTGCAGATATTTTCCAGATATGCCATGTACACACAGAATAAGATGAAAGAGAAGAAGTAATAAGACTAAATAAAGAAGTTAAACCACAGTTTACGTCTAGTTTAAACTTCAAGATGTGTCAAAGTTATATATAATTCTTTATACAATTATTTTAGTAACTATTAATTTTACCGCAGGTTTCCTCTCAAGATTTACGCTCCAGCAAAAAACATGTTCCTTCGTCATTTAATTGACGATAATACGACAGAATATAAATAATACTCAGATTTCTATACGAGAATTCTACAGAAGACTTAATATATTGTCACATAAGTAGGGGAATTGGTCAGAAAAATTTTGGGATCCCATGCATAATCGGACATCTCGATAATAAAGGGTGGTCCAACCATAATGCACGATGTTAATTGTGAGTCACACCTTAACGTCAAGTTTTTTGTCCAACTTAATTTGACATTTCTTTGTTTCAGTGTTTGACAAATTCAACCATGGAGAGGTACACAATTGAGCAGCGCGTTAAGATTGTTGAAGCCTTTTACGAAAATGGGCGTTCAAATCAAAATGCATTTCGTGCACTTCGTGACTTTTTTGGTCAGCATAATCGACCAAATGTGTCCACAATCGGGAGAATTGTGCACAAATATCAGCAAACCGGGCCTGTAGGAAATGTGAAAACATCTGTGCATGTTCGCCCAGTTCGTTCTGCGGAAAACATTGCTGTTGTTCGCGATACTGTAGCAGAAGAGCCGTCAACCTCGACTCATCGTCGTGGCCAGAAATTGAGGATATGGACCTGGACGATATGTGGTTCCAACAGGATGGTGCCACTTGCCACACAGCCAACGAAATAATGGCACTTTTGCGCGAGAAATTCAATGGCCGTGTTATCTCACGTCGTGGCGATGTTAATTGGCCGCCACGATCATGTGATTTGACACCGTTGGGCTTCTTTCTTTGGGGATATTTAAAAGAAAAAGTGTACGTCAATAAGCCAAGAACAATTCAAGAGCTAAAGGATGAGATGATTCGGCACATTAACGACATTGAACCTCAATTATGTCTCAGAGTCATTGAAAATATGGACCATCGGATAGAGGTATGCCGCCGAAGCCGTGGCGAGCATTTGGCCGATATTTTGTTTCACACATAATTGTCATAGATCCTTCTATCATAATAAAAAATATTAAGATAATTCTCTGAAAACTTTTTGTTTTATTTACAATTAACATCGTGCGTTTTGGTTAGACCACCCTTTATTTGTGAGAGTTTGGATAAGAGATTGCCACATGAACGAGTTACTCAAATGCATATTCTTAAGTGTGCAGGCGAAATAAAAATCCACTAGTTTAATAATAGAGAAATTCCAGCAGCAACGTTTTGACATAATTATATAGGTCGACCTTGCTGTACTTACTTAAATTCTGTACAGTTTGGCATCATTTCTGAATCAAGAATGAAACTGCACAATTTAAAGGGTAAATTGTGAATAATAATTTTTTACTAGGTTGTTTTCATCGCAGACATATTTCACAGCAACACAACTATTGATCTCCTATTCACTTCGATCATGAGCGTTACATTGTTTACATATCTCAAGCTTTATGACAAAATATTTAAACGTTTGTAGTCTGTTGACCAAAGAGCAGTTTTGCTTGTTAATAGCCCTTCCCCTTCGTCAATTTATTCCATCTAGCACTTGGGGCATAAAAGAGAAGCAAATGAATCACCATACTATTGGTAATATCGTGGAAAAGTTACACACCTCGGTTTGTCTATCTAAATTGCGTACAAGAACTCATACTTTTGAGAGATCATTTCCTACTCTAAATTTACGACTTGCAACTACTGTTCAATGAAACAAATATGTAGTTCTAAATTTTCGGTAATAAAATAGAAACGTATATTATCGACATAATACATACTTATCAACAACATAGTAAAGCTACGAGGGGCATTCAAATATAAACGAGCCTTTTACTTCTGAGGACATAGATAGCATGTCGGAGATAAGCGCAGCGTCGAGAAGGGTAGGAGGGGATCCCCTCTAGATGACAAGGCCAAGCCGACCGCCCGATCGGTTTGTTTAGTTGTCCTCATAATAAGCGAAAGAGAGGTTCATTCTTCGGTTGCTCAACGCATCATAATAAAGTTTTTAACGAACGAAGGCGTTAAACCAGCCAAAATTCACTACTACACTCCCGAGTCGAAAAGGGGCAGTATGGAGTGGAGAAAAAAGTGGGAGCCAGGACCATCAAATGCCAAAACTCGTTTGTCAGCCGGGAAGGTGATATCAACGGTTTTTTGGGACTCTCAAAGGAATTTTACTCATTGATTTTCTTCACGATCGTCGCACAATAAATGCTGCCTGCTACTGTGACCGTCTTGACCAGGTTCGAGCTACATATCGGTCAAAAAGGCGCCGTCAGCCCATCCGAGACGTCCTGCTCCTGCATGACAATGCAAGACCCCACACTGCAGTCCTAACAATCCAAAAATTGGCTGACATACATTGGACTATACTTGACCACCCTCTCTACAGCCCTGACCTTTCACCATGTGATTTCCATATGTTTGGGCCTCCCAAGGAAGCACTTGGAGGAGAGCATTTTGCGAACGATCAACGGGTTGAACAGTTTGTGTGCAGTTGGTTGAATACTTGCTTGAAGTCATTCTTCGAAAACGACATGAAAAAACTACCTGTTCGATGGGAAAAATGCATTAATAAAGAAGGGAACTATGTAGAAAAATAACTATAAAGTGTTGTGTTTTCTTCTAAAAATGTAAAATAATTTTTTTTTGCAAAAGGTTCGTTTATATTTCAATGACCCTCGTATGTTTTCTATGTGAAGAATATTTTCATGAGATATGATATGATCACCGCTATAATAAAACTAAACACAATATTTCTAAATATTTGCTTCTAATTTGTTTTATAAAACATATACATAATAGAATGAATAATAAAATGAATATGTTAAAATAATAGAATGAATAATAAAATTTTAAACGACAAAGAGAAACGCAAATATACTGCTCAGAAAAAATTGTAAACAATAAAATGGAGGAAAACTCCATATATTTCTTTTAACTGTTGCATATTTTGAACAGCAACATGAGAACATAAGGTTACATTATAATCGTCTCAATTTATCGCCACATTTATGATTAATTCACATTCCATACGTCAATTTCATTCCATATTTCCACGGCAGATAATGATGGAACTGTTATTGGTAATATATAAATAAAAATGATAATAGCTTTTACATTTCATTAATACTTTACATAGGATGGATTCCATATATCCATCATTAATCACTACGGATTAATTATTCCTATACAAAGTATTAGCTGATAAAAAAAATATTCACTACTTTTGTATACCATACGAGGCAATGTGTCAGAGCTCATCAACATATGTTATTTATGTTATTATATACTTATATATCTGTGGCTTTGTGCTAGAAGAGCCAATGTCATTTTTTACATTTCTGAGTTTTATGTTGGAATTCGTAGAAAAAAATATAACAATTCATATAACCAAACGGCCACTGTCTATCCCTTTTAAAAACAAAAGTTATGAGGCCAAGGTCTCACGTGAAAATGATGATATGTTAATAGTGTTATTTCTAAAAGGGCCAAACATGACATTGGCCCCTATCACTTAATAATTAATAGTAGGCATAAAGGGCCAAAGTCAACATTCGTAAAAGATTGCCAATGTTATGCTTAGTGTTAGAGTTAAAAAGCTTAGTGTTAGAATTAAAACATAGTTTAAAGAAAGGAATGGTTATTGTAGAGAACAAGCGCTTTTCAGATAGTGGAATCTGTCCCAGAAACGGTAGAGGCTTTCATGGAAAGCAATTTAAAATCTTCGAATTTACTAAAGAAATTTCGAAATCACATTAATATGTTCTCAGTATATGAGAGCCATTAATCTCGAAACCACACGAATAAGAAATATATATATCTCCGTATCTTAGTATTTCTCTAATGTATAGTTTATATAAAAAAGAAGAGAAAATTGACAACATTGAAAAAAGAATTCAATTTGTCGTTTCATGTTCCCAAGAACGATACATACGCAGTAAATGTGACACATTTAATATCCAGTTGAGGAGTACTGAAACTGAGGAAGAAAGACAAGAAATTGTCAACAAGAAGTCTACTGAAATAAATCTTGCAGAATTTGTTTACGAATCTAAAATACTTGATAAGATTACATCCTCACTAGACTCAAAATCACTTATAAAAATGTCTGGCCATCCCTTGCCTAACCAATAGCGTAAGCTTTTATAAGCGGCAGCTTTGGACATTCAATTTGACGATTTATGAAACAAAGGAAAAGTCAACTAGTGCCATTTGCTACCTTTAGAAGAAAGAAAAGGTGGTCAGAAAATAGCGTTCTGTATATACCATTATCTCAATAATCTAGATTCAAACGTGGAATTAGTCGATATGTATAGCGATTCTTGTGGAGGACAAAATAGGAATATATCCTTTGCAGCAATGCTTTCCTATTTTGTAGCTAACCGTAAAGAAGAACATCAGCAAGATATTATTATCAATCACAAGTTTTTAGAGTCCGGGCATACCCATATGGAAGCTGATAGTATTCATGCTATCATAAAGAAAACTAAAAAAGGGCACTAGTTTAGAAGTAGAATTGCCAAGAGATTGGGGAATAGAGGTATACATAGGAAATCTCCAATAAAGGTTATTGAGCTGGATCAGTTAGATTTTCTTAAGTTTCATGAACTGTTAGAGAATCAATATGTTCACAGAAAAAACATGAATCGGGAGAAGATCTTCAATGGCTGAAGATAAAGTGGTTGCAAAAGAATACAAGAAATCCAGAGGGCATCATTTACTACAGGAAAACTTTTGTACAATGCAAGAATTTAAAGATAAAAAAATAATTACTCTTTAAGATCAATCCACACAACTATTCTTCCCATTTCAGAAGAGAAGCTGAAAGATCTTAAAGACCTTCTACCCTTTATTAGCAAAACAAGCCAGAAGTACTACAAGCAATTTTGTTCAACAAACCTGTGGTAATGTTTACTTGTACTTGTAATGTTTTTATGAAATTTCTTATTTGTTTTTGGGAAATATAGATGCTTTTCTTTTAATTTTAAAAGAAAAGTTTAAGTTTTCTTTAAAAGGCCAATGTCATTAATGTATAAAGGTAAGCGAGAGCCAATGTCATAACAAAAAAAAATTCCTCTATAGTGATTTTAATGTGCTAAAATCGTTAAAGGAAATACGTATTATCATTTTTCTAAAAAAAATCAATTTTAAATTATTTTCTTTTGATATTATAATATAAGCAATTAGGTACATTCCCCCCGAAACCTTTTATTCCTATTTTCTCAACAACGTATAGCGCCCTTCTAGCGCCAAGCCACAGATATATTGTAGAATAATTTTTATGGGGGTACATTTTATGATAATTAATTACAACAGCTTAATTAATTTATTTTCTATTTCCTTAAAGTTCATCAGACAGACAAATTAAGGGGATATATGATAGCTTCAACAGGAGGCACTGCAGGAATTATTTTGCCCGCGACTGTACATTCTTTCTAAAACCACAAAAAATTCAGCGTATTATATATAACAACTATACATTTCTTAAAACATATAACTAGCGATAATGTCTAACAGGAACGTTTCATAATGTCAGGACCAATTTTTATGTTAGGTCCGAACGGTAAATCTGCCTCCAGCAACAAATCCGGCTACGGTTCTGATTTTTGTACAGATAGCAAAGGTATACAAGAGTTAATTTACTAGGAACTCTTAAACAGGTAAAATATCATGTTGAGACTATAATTACGGACTATTTTTTGTAATTAGGATTTTATGCTTTGTTTGTGTTTAGGAATGTTATTTTATTACGACTGAACAAAAACATCCGAGGAATGTATTGTTAATATTTGGGTTTAATTGATGTTTGTGGAGCAGTGAGCAAGAAGTAATGTTATTTACTTATCTCGTAATGTAATATTTAGGTGTTTTATAATGAAATGATTCATTCCGTCGTGGTTTTTGTTACAAATCGGACGGGAACTAATTTCGAGGCCACATAACACATTTTTGTATGACGAACTCGAATTTGAAGTTTACGATTACTTTACGTAGAAATACTATTTTTTATATCAATGACAGTAATATAATTAAAGTTTCTAGAATGGATCTTTGCGCGTGTATCGATTTATTGACGACGTACGGATCACATGGTACACCACTCGCAATTATTACTAATATGCCACAATTACCAGCACGTATGTCTAGCGACATATGTTTCAATCAACTACGTACGGCATAGACAGTTAATAATTTGCCGAACAAAATGCAATTATGATACGTCTTAGCTCTATTGTAAAAGGTGGTCCAACCATAATGCACGATGTTAATTGTGAGTCACACCTTAACGTCAAGTTTTTTGCCCAACTTAATTTGACATTTCTTTGTTTCAGTGTTTGACAAATTTTACCATGGAGAGGTACACAATTGAGCAGCGCGTTAAGATTGTTGAAGCTTTTTACGAAAATAGGCGTTCAAATCAAAATGCATTTCGTGCACTTCGTGACTTTTTTGGTCAGCATAATCGACCAAATGTGTCCACAATCGGGAGAATTGTGCGCAAATTTCAGCAAACCGGGTCTGTAGGAAATGTGAAAACACCTGTGCATGCTTGCCCAGTTCGTTCTGCGGAAAACATTGCTGTTGTTCGCGATAGTGTAGCTGAAGAGCCGTCAACCTCGACTCGTCGTCGTGACCAACAATTGAACATCTCACGAACATCACTGATGCGAATTTTGAATAAAGATTTGAATTTACACGCTTACAAGGTTCAATTGACTCAAGAGCTGAAGCCTACTGACCATTTCAAGCGTCGTCAATACGCCGAATGGTTGATTGAACAGGCAGAAGTGAATGGTGACTTTACAAAGAAAATCATCTTCAGCGACGAGGCTAACTTTCACCTCAGTGGATTCGTTAACAAGCAGAATTGCCGCATTTGGGCAAATGAGAATCCACGAGTGATTGTTGAAAAGCCGATGCATCCACAAAGAGTGACTGTTTGGTGCGGTTTATGGGCTGGCGGCGTCATCGGGCCGTACTTCTTCGAAAATGAGGTCGGCCAAGCAGTTACCGTGAATGGTGTTCGCTATCGCGAGATGATAACCGACTTCTTGTGCCCAGAAATTGAGGCTATGGACCTGGACAATATGTGGTTCCAACAGGATGATGCCTGCTACACTTGCCACACAGCCAACGAAACAATGGCACTTTTGCCCGAGAAATTCAATGGCCGTGTTATCTCACGTCGTGGCGATGTTAATTGGCCGCCACGATCATGTGATTTGATACCGTTGGACTTCTTTCTTTGGGGATATTTAAAAGAAAATGTGTACGTCAATAAGCCAAGAACAATTCAAGAGCTAAGGGATAAGATAAATCGGCACATTAACGACATTGAACCTCAATTATGTCTCAGAGTCATTGAAAATATGGACCATCGGATAGAGGTATGCCACCAAAGCCGTGGCGAGCATTTGGCCGATATTTTGTTTCACACATAATTGTCATAGATCCTTCTATCACAATAAAAAGTATTAAGATAATTCTCTGAAAACTTTTTGTTTTATTTACAATTAACATTGTGCGTTTTGGTTGGACCATCTTTTATAATTTGATTCATTGGCGTCTCAATATTTCTGTAAGATTTATTTCATTTTGTTTTTAAAATAACCTAACCTAAACCTGTAGCAAATACACACTCCTACATATTTTGATGGATATATCACTTCCATTTAATGTTTTTATGGATAACCTTTTCATTACTCTGTCATCATAGGTGAATTTGTATTGTATTAACTGTTACCCTAAAATGTGTTTTCAGCACGACACTGTTCAAAAATGTCAATTGATTGATACGATTGTTACCTGTGACGCACATACAAAGAACCATTATCCAAACTATATCTCTAGACTTACACATTTTCCACTTTCGACACAAATACATAAAAAATATATGAATGAGAAAACAGAAAATATACGTACAAGAGTTTGAATCTACGTGATTAATTATGTAAGGACCTAATAGAAGACGAGGGAAATGTTAAACTTTAATACATAGTATAATAAACTGGGAACACAGAATAAACCAACTGAAATGTGATGGATGGTGATG